>OX453305.1:6283924-6911495 GCA_949710035.1 Crambus lathoniellus | reverse complement strand
CGACGGTCACAGTACATGAAATGTTTTTCCTGGAACCTGTTCTTCAGTATAGTTTTGAAGTTAATTAATTCTGTGAAACGAGCCTGGCGTATTGCTTGACTCGGGGTAGTTTAATAAGCAGTTAGTTGTCCTCACGTTGAAATAAGGTTGGATCGCATAGTTCATGGTTCATGAAAATTGATTGCTTACTTCATCCAGTTTCAAGAACTTTATGTTGATTAAAATCGTTGTATAGGTCCTCGTAAAAGTGCACGCAATTTCAATTAAAAAATGGCGTTAAATATACAGGCCTAAAAAGGCTAGGTATAATAAAAATACTAGAAAGAATAATGCTTAATAATAATTCAATGTCGGCGCGGTGTCCACATCTTCAATTGTAAATAACTAAGCAATGTCAAGTAAATCCGTGAGGATATTGTTTCATAAAATATAACGAAATTCTAAATTATATTCAAGAAAAATTTAATTTAGCTGGATGACACCCATGCAACTCTAGTTTTTATCTTGGTTTTTGTTCTATCCTGATATTTAATCCTTTTGTCTATAGATTATTTAAAAAATCTACATAAGGTAAACGAATTAAAAAACATTAATCACGATTAGTTGAATGACTATTTTATTCCTGTATTCGTTTAGTTTGTGTTAATCCATAGCTCCAATCTCTCCGTTTGTATTATAGTAATTTTGGTGTCGTTGTCGGTATTTGTATAATAATTATTGGCATCAACTTGAAATTTTCGTGTGAAGAAACATAATTGCGATAATTAAACGTAACACGTTGTTAATTCGTCAGAAGTGGGTTACCAGCCGCCATCACGGCCTTGGATTTCTCATAGTCCATATACACTTAAACAGCAACTCATCTTAAAAAAAAACTACAAAAATATACTTAATAATAAATAATATATTTTTGTAGTTTTTTTATTCGCACACCATGGCAGCTATACTAGCTAGTCAGCAGCATAACTTAAGTTTTGGCTGCTTGGAGTTGTAACCAAGCTGCCCGTCGCCGCCAAGTGAGGCAGGGCTAGGAATGAACTTCCGATGACTCAGGGTGTCCCCAATGTACTGGAATACCCTTTGCCAACGCCGTGTTTAGGGGATGATGGGCGGACAATCGACGGCGCGGCAGGGCCACGGTAGTGCCCGCAGGGTTTCCCGTGGCTCCGCCAGGTGGCATTTCCTCGTTAAACGATTTCTCGTCAGATGACGACGAATGGTTTGACGAGGCTCTGTCGCCAAGGATGTGAAGGGACGTTCGTACGATTTTTGGTGGGTAGGCTGGCCCTTAGTGGGTCCGGCCCTCCATCGAACGACTAAGGTTGGGTGAAGGATCGGCTGGGCGGAGAATCTCACATACCCCGGCAATCCCTCACAGCCGGGGCACGGGTAAAGCATTTTCCGCGCGTTAAAAAAGGAATGTTGTTAGAATACAATTTGACAGGTTTTGATTGGCGACGGCTGCGCTGGCTTCGCCGTCATCATCCCAATGAATAAAAGCTCTTGGTGCATGGCACACACGTGCTTTGACAAGAACACTGAACGAGTTTAGCAGTAATCGCAACACCACTCGATGCTGTTATTTCATGATTTAGTTTCAAGTTTCAACTTACTGTTTCATGCATTTTAGCTAAGTTCGCAGCTCCAATAGAACTTAATTTAGATACTGTTTTAGCTAAATATTTACTACATATCGTGACATATTCGTATTCTAATTTACTAGATACCTAGGATCAGTAGAGCTTAAGCAAGGTGTTAACTTAATTTTTTTTATGTGTAATTTTATTAATAGTTGTAAGCGCGTTCAAACTATGATCCTAGATTCATTTAATGCATTCATAGTGCAATTACGTAAGTGTAAGTCCCGTCTCAAACCTATTCGTGGGACTGGTCTTTTTTTTCTATTACTTTTCCTATACGTTCAATCTTCCCCTTAATTATGTGAAACATTATCAATCGCTAAAGTTACTTAATAAATATTACTAACTAATCTATACATAGATTTTACAGCGTAAAATGTACTTGTATAAAGATGCTGATTTTAGTAAATTTCCGTATCATTTACATTTCCAAATGAGAATATTTCAGGAATGTTGGTACATTTTATCATAATTATTTGTTAAAAGCAATCTTGAGTGTATTAATGAAATTGAAATTGTATAGTATATTTTGAACACAATGGGGACGTTCTTAGGAAAGACGAAGTGAATACGACATTCATCTCATACGCTTCTAGCTATGGAATCGTTATTCTATAAATAGCGATGAAGTTAATTTTAACGTCTTATATTGGAAACTAATTATAATAATATTTTTACTTAACAAAGAAAATTAAGGTTTGATCAAATTATGACAAAATTAATAAAATCAAAATCATAATGCAAAAATAATTTAACTATATAGGTAAGCTATTCGTCATTTTTTTAGATTTTATTTTAACTTAAAGTTAATTAAATAAAGGATAATGCATTCACTGTTGTGCATTTGAGTCTCGTCTACTAAAAAACACTTTTTCTAATACAATTTTATGATCAAAGTAAGTATTTCCAACAACGATTTCACATCAAAGTCATCAAAAGGCTACGGCGTAGTAACTACGATTATAAACTAGCTACGACAACTCGTAGTAACTACAAGCTTAGCTCATAGTATTCATTCACAATCGCAAATAATACGTCGCGTAGATAGTAGATTGTACAACAAGTGCATAAAACGTATCATTTTACCCGAGACGTATTATATCCATCCGAGCCGTAAGCGAGGTTGGATAGTCAAGTCGAGGGTAAAATGGGTTTTATGTACGAGTTATACACTCTGCTTTTCACTTCGAATGTGAGGAAAATAAATAGCAATATTGCAAAAAAAAAAAGTCTTCGCCATATTGGCGGAAAGACTTTCTTTTTCTTTTTTTTATACGTGGCAGTGGCACGGCAGCACAGTGACTTTAACATAGATCGTAGTCCATAATGCTCTTGAAATACTTATTTCTTAGAAAACTAATCAATTTTGCCTAGTTTTATTAATTTAGTAATTTAACATGAATAATGTACCTACAAAATTGAAGAAACAGAATGAAATAACAAGTTGAATAAACGAAGTTTAATTGCGTGTGTGACTGTTTACCTGACGACCTTTGTCAGAGTCTGAGACTTTAGACGAAGATTTTACTTTATGCACTAGAGCATAAAAAGCAATTTTATGCAGCCTATACCCAACATAAACACGAACTTTACGAGCATGAGAAGTGAAAAGGTTCTTTGCCCCTAGGCGTTCTTTGTTCGGTATATAAGGGTATAATGAATAGCGAGAGAGTTATTTTATCTTCGTAATAGGATATGTGTGTTATAGGAATTTGGGAAGGATATATTATACAAGGCAGGGGTGGCTTTATTAAATTATCTTTTTTGTTATTTATGTCATGTAAGAGCTTATGCACACTGCGACATTTTTACGCGCCGTTGACGCGCGTTTGCATCGATACAGATGCGATACGCACGCAAGCCACACGCAGCCTGTAGACCTTTGCACACCTGTGCCACAGTTTATATATAAGCTAATAGCATATAATATATATTTACTGTGCCTGTGCCCCTAGTGTAAGTTTTTAGGTCAAGCAAACGCAAACTATTTCGATTCCGTATTTAGGTCAATTTGTCTGAAAACTATATAAGCGCGCTACTCGCCGCTAGAGGCGCTAATACAGTTTTCATACAAATTGACATAAATACGGAATCGAAATAGTTTGCGTTTTTTGACATAAAAACTTACACTACTGGCACTGTAAGCTCCTCACGCTCCTGTTTGCGTTGTCACGATTATTTCCCCTCCCAAGGATATACACTCACTCGCCCTATGGGCGGTTTCAGATTAGCGTTTTCTAAGCGCGTATAAGCTCGTTATTGGAAGCGCATGTAGGCGCGTATCTATAGGCACGCTTTTTGCGACCGACTCATACGCCCTTGTAAGCTCGTATAAGCGCGAGCATAGCCGGGCGGTTTCAGATTAGCGTTTTATACGCACGTATATAAGCTCGTTTTTGGAGCGCATGTATGTAAGGTTCGGGCGAACACACCGAAATATGCCCGTTTACGCGCGTCCAGTTTTTTGAAGCGCGTATGTAGCGCGCGTGTAAGCGCGTATGCCAAAACGACCGTATACGCGCAGAAAAAAACGCTAGTCTGAAACTGAAACCACTCTATGTACTCGCTCACTTGCTCTGGTTTTACAAGGCACAAGAGTACTTTGTTGGTGTACAAAAAATTTAAATCTACATATAATATTCAGTTTGTGAATTTATTCAAGTACACCGGCAGTTTGACAAACACAATTCTAGCGCCATTCCATTTCCATTTGCGTAGCTCCACAATACGAATACGAGTATCTCGCCACCACAGTATGAATCTCACCGGTAGATAAGGCCACTTACGCGGGCCGGCACGAACGGAATGTGTACATTACATTCCATTCAGAATATTCCGGGCATCCGGGAATTTCACCTCGGACACGGATACTGGCATCCCAAAAGTTAATATTTTTGTGAGTTTACCAAGTCATACTCGATGGCAATTGAATGAAATGCTTTGGAATAGGTATGTAATAAAAAACTAGACGGGCCGAGCAGTTATTATTTTTTAAAAGCACATACCTATGTATATTGTATACTATACATACGTAACTCAAATCCAAAAGTAATGCACTTGTATCTTTTTCTTTACTTCGATTGAGTTGACTTCGAAGCTTGCTTGTAGATGTGTTCGTTCACAGCTCTACGGTACTACAATTGCTTAGTTAACTAGCCTTCTGCCTGCGGTTTCGCTCGCGTGTACTACACGACATAATCCCGCGGTAATGTGATCTTTTTCCGGGACCAAGTCGGGAAAACACACAATAGTAGATTGTACAACAAGTGCATAAAACATATCATTTTACCCGAGACGTATATATCCACCCGAGCCGTAGGCGAGGATGGATAGTAAATTCGAGGGTAAAATGGGTTTTATGTACGAGTTATACACTCTGCTTTTCACTTCGAGTGTGAGGAAAATTAATAACAATACTGGAAAAAAGAAAAAATAAAGACTTCGCCATATTGGCGGGAAAACTTTCTTTTTCTTTTTTTTATACGTGGATGTGGCAGCACAGTTACTTTAGCATAGATCGTAGTCCACAATGCTCTTGAAATAGTTATTTCTTACAAAACTCATTAATTTTGCCTAGTTTTATTAATTTAGTAATTTAACATGGATTGTGTACAAAATTAAAGAAACAGAATGAAATAACAAGTTTATTTAACGAAGTTTAATTGCGTGTGTTACTGTTTACCTGACGACCTTTGTCTTAGAGTCTGAGAATTAGACGAAGATTTTACTTTATGCACTAGAGCATAAAAAGCGATTTTATGCAGCCTATACCCAACATAAAGACGAACTTTACGAGCATGAGAAGTGAAAAAAATATAATACCTACGTGAAGTAAAAAAAAGAACTTGTCTGTATATAAACAAATCGAAATAGGTAAAGGCTATTAAGTAGTTTTAGTGCGTAATTTGTCACGTTATTTCTTTGATGAAAAACGTGGCGCTTGAGATGAAGGTTATTTATATAATATTTAGTACACAATCAATTAGTGAGGGTAGAGCTGCCTCGCTGAGAAACGTGAATCAAGGGACTGGAGCAAATTGCCTTCATTTGTGTAATAGACTGTAAAGTATGAAAGTACAATTTTTTATGCTTTTTCATCTAAAAATATGCTATCAAACTGTAGCTATACTACTGTAGTATTCTTATACGTACGGTTAGTTCTTTTTGTAGATAAATTTAATAAAAGGAGATCGCCCCCTTTCGTCTAGTTTTCTTTAAAATGAACTTACCTACTGTGCAGTATCTCCTAAAGTTTCTGATAAGAATCTGATTCTTGCTAATGCACTTCTGATAACAAGGCACAAATAATAGTACCTATTTCGATCTATAATTTCTCTCACTATTACATTCGACTATATTTTTTTGCTTAAAAGAAGTCCAAATTACCTATCTTACAAAAACTCATTGCATTTCCCAAAACTAAGGGCGTTGGTTTACCTGTTTAGGTGTAAAAGCTTTAAAAATATTTTAAGTAAAATATGGTTTCGTTATTATTTTATGAAATTGCATAGTCGAAAGTTGTTCTTAATAATATTTTCAATTTTAACAATTTTTTTATGAACAAAAAATGTGAAACTAAAATGAGATTTTACTTTATCTGAAGCTTAACTGGATTAAACTGTTCTGCGTAAAATTATCCTGACTGTCTACAGAACTCAAACTATAACAAAGTATCAATCTCCTGAATATGAAATAGTCACGTTTTCAGACACAATGTTTGTAGCGAAACTTGTTATAAAGCTGATAATTGAATTTTCGAACTAGTGTCCTCTGTCATTAGGACTGCTGTGTAACAACCAGTCCCGATTTGCGCGGGACGTCCCGATTTTCAGGGGTCTGGGGACGCGTCCCGATTTGCACCTGATCGGGACACTAAATGTCCCGATAAATCAATTGCATGGCTAGCAGTAAATTTTATAACTGTTTCAATTAAAAAATGGGGGCAAAATCTAACAACTTCTCAACCGTGTCAATTTATTAATAGTTAAACTACGATTTTATTTCATTGTTTCCACTAGTCTAGCAAGTCTGATTGTTGTTAATCCATACTAATATTATAAACGTGAAAGTGTGTTTGTTTGTTTGTTTGTTGGTTTGTTTGTTTGTTTGTTTGTCCGTCTTTTACGTCAAAACGGAGCAACGGATCGACTCGATTTTTGGTATGGGGATAGTTGGGAGCTGGAGAGTAATATAGGCTACTTGAATTGAATAGGCTACTTTTTATTCCGGAAAATAATAAAATAAAAATGATTATTTTGTACAGAAAATCATATCAATTAATAATCAAAACTGTCATTTCTTCCATTAGCCGCTTCCAAAGAGGTAAGTATGTCAAAGAGTATTGTAATCACTGACGTTTTAGCCGCTTTGGATTACCTACTTTTCAATAAGTGACATTTGTTGCAGGCAGTGTATAAAACTTCTTCGCGATCATTTATTTTCATCTGTCTATCTATAATAGATGTTGGTGATACGAAGTTTACCGGGTCCACTATAATTAATATGGCAAAACAACGTTTGCCGGGTCAGCTAGTTATGTATATAATTATGTATGATTAAATACCGATTTACTAGTAAAAGTAGAAACCTGCGGCATTCGTATCTAACTGATTTTGGTTCGATGTGCAATGATGCCCCCAAATCATACCTAAAATATACTTCGCTGGCCGCTGCTACCGCTACACGCTCGCTACGCTTGCTCGGCTTACGCGATTTGTTCATGTAAACCTTCGATCATATGATCGAAGATGTAAGCCTAACATGCTCGTCACTTTGCTCCTCCAACCTATCAACCCCTCTTCGTAGAAGGTATATTTACCTGTATACGTAGTAATACGGTCGCGTACAATAAGAGGTCAAAATGAAGCAACTCACCACTTCCCATTTCTTTTGGAAATAACCTCAAAAACTAAAATTTATGTTTTCCAAAAACTACGCAGTTCCGCGTTAAAAGCAATTAGATTATGATTTAGATTTTAGGACATTTGAATTCAATCTTATTTTTGGTTATCTTTCTTTTTATCTGTTATAGTATAGTGATCACTTACCGAATATTACCTATCAATTACCGAAATTTTACATGATTTTTCAGGGATTAAAAAATATACCTACTTATTTACATCTTGGGTTTGCCTCGACATATTATTTGGGGAAACGACTCTATAATAAGCGTACGTTCTTGTTTTAAAAGGATGCTAACGACTTCAAAGTCATCCGGTAGATTAAAGCCAAAATTACATACATAATAAATAAATAATAAATAAACCATTTATTTCAGGCAACACAATGAAATTTTACAAAATCAGGCCCATAGAATAGATACCTTACAGACTAACATACATATTATATTTATATTATACATAATTATTATTTATTTACACGTATAATCGGCGGCGACGTGTTGCGCAATGCAGTGTCCGGTAGCCGACCCCGAAACCGGCGGAACAGGACACCCTTCGGCCAAAAGTCTTCTTTCATAAAGGTCGACAGATGATCGGTCGGCACCCTCACCACAAATGAGTTGAAGTTCACATTGTGGCGGGACTCCAACCGCTCGACCCTCAGATTGAACTTGGTCTTCACTCTCATGTACTCCACAATGTCTTCAGATTTTGTGGAGTAATGCAAGCGGGACACGTACACCAGCGTCGTCGGGATAGCCGGCCGCAGCAGGTGGTTATGTCCAGTCGGGGCTGTGCCGCACAGGTTACGACGAGAGGCCTTCTTCTTCCTTTCCACTTTCTTGAAACCGTCATCATCGCATCCTGCATCCTGTCTCCGTGGCGCTGGTTGCACAGCTTTGGAGACCGATCGTTGTTTATTTCCCTCTTTTGTAGCCCGGTCAAGTTGTTGATGAGCGGGTTTATTGGTAGGGGTAGCGGTGACAGCAGCGTAAGCACGTTGAGGGGTCGACGTGCTCACGCGTGACGTCTCCGTCATCGGGGCGGAGGAGCGGGCGGCGGGGCGCGGTGCATCACTAGTTACGGCGGCGGCCGGTGACGCATCCATATGCGCCGACTCAAAACTGCTGATGGAAGCATTTTGCGCTCCGCGACGAGTGTTCACATTAGTGGCCTCAGGTGACCTACATACCGCAGCGGCATTGCCTAACAACACAACTTGGGCACGCAACTCACTTATGGTGTTATCAGAGGCCTCTAATTTACACTGGACTTCAGCCAGACTAGCTTTCAGGGAGATGATGTCCTTCAGAAGTCTGGTGACGTCGACGTGGTCGAATGTGACGGGGGGCAGCTTGTGCAGCTCCTTCGCCACGAATGTTGGCACGTCGTCCGGGTCGGTCTCCTTCAGAAGGGTAATGATGTCCTGGAGACTCTTCGCACCGCCATCTCTTCGTCGAGATGGCATAACATAATATATAATAATGCCGCGGGTTTCAAATGCCCACCTGTAGTAGTTGCAAAACGCAATACCTGCCCACCTTAATTTAAAAGCACATTATTTTATGTTTGTCCCGATTTTCAACCCTAAATCCCGACTTCTTTTACCTCATGCCCCGATTTCAAACAAATCGGACCTGGCAACACTACAACCAGTGGTCATTTGTTGAGGAAAATAATAGGTAGCAACGTATTGTGGTTTTTATACTGTCACGTTTCCGAACCACTCAGGATTTAAACCCTACTCTGTGGGGTCTATGAAATCCGGAAAACTAGGACACTGCAAAATAGTCGATAACAGATTTCAAGCTTATCTCTGGAGACACTAGGAAGCGACCGCAAAAAAAATATGGATTTGAGCACGGACTTCATTTGACCTTTGAAGTCCATTAAGGTCTTCAAAATATGTCAAACTAGTGTAACGCCATGAGGTAAATATTATAAAATATCTAACAGACCTTTTCTTTGAAACAGGCACCCTGCTTTTCGAATATTGTAATGGGTTCATAAATTATCAAGCGTTGGCACGTTTATTCTATAAAATTGATCTGCAACACAAAGTATGTACCCACTTGTGACCTTTTCTTGTCTTGAAGAGCGAACTATCGCTAGAAATAATATAATAAATAATACGATTGTCCTGACATTAATGGCTTGCGCAAGGCTCGTGTCAGGTTACAGTGAGGTTTGGGTTATGACCAAAAAACGAAGGGTGTACGAAAGAGGCAGGTAGCAAGATGAGAGACGGTCGGAGCAAGACGAGCGGGAGATGGGATTCGAAGCGAGGACGCGCGTGCGCACAGACGTAAGATCACAAATTAATAGGGTGCCGAATATTAATTAGTTAGGATTAAAAGTTAGTGTTAAGTATATTTGGTCGGAAGGTGCTACGAGTGGGGTGGGCGCGTCGGTCGGAGACGGACGTAGAGAAGATCGGACCAAAATCGGTAGTAAAACTAAACTGTGAGGATTTTAGTGTTGCCTCTGTTTGTGTAAGTTATCCGCTAGCAATTCGGTGAGTTTCCTATATTATTTGTTAAAGCCTAAGTATTTGCCCTAACGCTCTGCCTGATGTAGACTGACTCCAGGTTGTGTCGGCCAACTGTACCACCGTACAGGAGGTAACCTTATTGATTAATGGGGAGGGGGGGATTTACACTATACAAAACTAAACATATACATACAATCACCAACAAATACTTCACAAAGACATAATTTGGAGTTAGTTCAGCAGTTGGAGAGAGCGTTATGACAGTTGTCTCATCGCAAGTCGTTTCCGGTTAAATGATTTAAGTTAAATATTTCTTTTCCTTTCTACTGTACTGTTATATTTGTATTGCTTTCCTTTTGTGTACCAAATTAAGTAGAGACACATTGTCAGGGCCGGTGTCATAGAATGCCGCGGAAAACGTTAGAAGTCTAGAAAATACCTAGAATTCTAATTAGGCGGGGCGGTATTCCCCCCATCGGGGGCTTAACCTTCGGAAGGTAACAGGGGTGACACGTCACCCCATCCAGCGACATAGTACCTAATATTTTCTTAACTATCTTTTTTCTCGCTCTCGCATTTCACGTATTTTTTGGTCACGACGCATGCGCTCAGTTACCGCTGCGCATCGGCAGCGACGAGACGTGGATTCGATATTACAGGTATGTACGGGGTGATGCGTCACCCCTGTTACTGTTTACGTTTGTGTTTTTTGGACGGATGAAATTTTGTATTATTGTTTCTTTCAGCACAAAATGGTTATATTGTTATCAACCATGCATAATAATAAAGACGTGAATCCTCAAACAAATAAACCTATAATAATAGATGACTACAATGCAACAAAGGGCGGGGTCGACACATTTGATAAAATGATGCACAGCTATTCGACTGCTAGGGGTACTCGACGCTGGCCTCTTCGCTTCTTTTTTGGCATGTTAGATCAAGCTGGCATTAATTCAATGATTCTTTATTTACTTGCTAAACATTCTAATAAGCCTGCTAATAAATACAGAAGCACTTTTTTGAAAAACCTCTCATTACAATTGGCCGAACCCTATATGAAACGTCGCTTAGCAACTAACTTACCTCGCGAGCTAAGTACAAATATACGTGCGATTTTAAATTTACCTGAGGGGCAAACTCCAGAAGAACCACTGCTAAATTACAGAAACAAACGAGATGTGCACTATGCCCTCGAAAAAACGACAAAAAAGTTAAAATTACCAGCATAAAATGCCATCAGCCTGTATGTTCTCAACACAGACATGAAATTTGTCTAAATTGTGTTTAATTAATTTTTTGTCTTATGTTTTTCTATTATCTTTGCCAAAAACTGATTGCAATGTAAAATTTAGTTATTATCTTGTGATATTAAGAGTAATTAAAAGTTTTTTTTTAATTAAATCTGGTTTTATTTACCTATAAATTTAATGGGGTGACTTATCACCCCTGTTACTATTTGAGCATGCAAAAATTATGGTACCTTCCGAAGGTTAATTTGGTACAAAATAGGAACCTGGATCGATAAATTCGTTTAGGCTAGTAGCGTTGAGTCACACTAGCTTCCGCCCGCGACTTCGTCAGCGTGGACATTCGAGACAATACTTACTAAACTTCACCCCTATTTCAACCTTTTAGGGGTTGAATCATGTTCAGCGTGTTAAACATCAAAAAAAATGCCATTTTTGCAATCGTCATCTCATAAAACCTCAATAACGACATATTTGGTTTGATTTTGGGAAAATTACGAAATGTGTTTCCTATTTGTTTTAAGAAGTAAGCCTACAAAGTTTCAAGTTGAAATGTCTATATTATCCCTGATTTTTCATTCAAAATTTCACCCCTATTGCAACCTTTTAGGGGTTGAATTATGTTCAGCGTGTTAAACATCAAAATAAATGCCATTTTTGCAATCGTCATCTCATAAAACCTCAATAACGACATCCATATCGATTTTTAGGTTTATTTATCCCATTTAACCTCTAAGGGGTTGATTTTCTAAAAAATACGAAAAATGTGTTTGCTTATTTGTTTTACTTTCCGACCATAAGCCTAAATAATAAATTTAATGAAGGACTTTCCAGATACAACATTTCATCCCCCTTTTCACCCCTTCTGGGGTGGATTTTCAAAAACGCTGACACAGGTAAATCTTAATTTTCAATTGCCAGCCTAAATACATTGTTTAAAGATCCTAACTTCAAAACTGACGGACTTTCATACAAACTTTCATCCTCTATTTCACCCCCTTAGGGGTAGAATTTTCAAAAATCCTTTCTTAGTGGATGCCTACACTGTATAACGTATCTATGTGCAAAATTTGAAGTCTTTAGGTTCAGCGGTTTGGGCTGTGCGTTGATATCTCAGTCAGTCAGTCAGTCAGTCAGTCAGTCAGGACTTTGAATTTTATCAAAATATGTCAAATGGAGCCCATACACTATCCATATTTTTAGCCGGTTAGTCCCCGTGGACCTATAGTATTTTAGTAGAGAGATAGTAATAAACCACGGCAATACTTACAGCTATATTTGATTGAGAAAATAGACATTAGAGGAGATATTTTTACTGACTGCACATTGTCACGCGGGCGGCACTGCTGGCAATGTGAATTATTGTGTATGTGAATATTCATAAAAATAATATTGTGATTGGCTTCCAATAACAAATTCCTTTGATATGTCCAGCGTTGAAAGCCAATTCAGTTTAAAATCACCAATTTATATTCGGTGTTGTACGGATTACTGACTGGCTGTCCCTAACAAATTGTGAAAGGTCAACCATGTGCTCCGAATGTTCGATTAGGGATTATTCCGTCACATTATTTGCTCTGCCTAAACTTCAAAGTACGTCCAGGATGTTCGGTTCAACTGCGAGGTTTCAAGTTATGCGAATAATTATACTCAAGTACTTGTGAAGTTGGTCGACCGTTGTTTGTAACTGTTACTATTCAATACAACTTAACGAGATGTTGAGGGGTTCTTTAGTAAGTGTTTTTATTCTACTATCGCTATCGCGGCGCTTAAACAAACTTTCTCCAGGGTTGGTCACGAAATGGGTTCAGGTACTATAGTCTTCTTAGTCCGCCTGGCTAGTTACCACCATCTTATCAAAGTCTGACGCCATAACAATGATGTTTTCAGCATTATTGTGTTCCGGCAGTTAGAGATAAGATAGCCAGTTCCTCAGTGATTTAGGATTCCGGGAGTAGTGCGCTTCCACCTTCACCCTTATCACCTCTTAACATCAGGTGTGATGAAAGCTAAGTGCTATCCCGTTGTGGATTTAAAAAAACTATAAATTCATCATTATCATCAAAATAACTTATTTATGCATTTTCGTTGCTGAATCCTGATGGTCTGTGTCATGAGTTGATCTCAGCATTGTTGTGTTCCGGCAGTTTGAGATAAGATAGCCAGTTCCTCAGTGGTTGAGGATTCCGGGAGTCATGCGCTTCTACCTTCAGTCTTATCTGAACATCCGGTGTTATAAAGACTAAGTGCTAATTCGTTGTGGGTAAAAAAAAGGCTAGTAACCTTTTCCATTATAGGTAAATGTATAAAATGTATTTGCAGATGATGTTACCCTCATCGCAATAATGAATTATACACCAATGTACTATTAAGGAGTTTCACATACAAAATCCATTAGTCCAGCAGTTCATTCGCCCCGATTATTGGTCGTCAGTCCGGAGTATTCTGGACGCCCGCCGCGAAACACGTGGGGCACGAAATCTAGACTTAATAATAGGTCTTTACATATGAAATTGCCGTTTTTTTCTTTTGTACATATAACTTAACAACTTTTATAATATTAGAAATATATAATTTCTTTAATATTGCGTTACATTAAGACCGTATCGAGCAACTTTTGATAATTTAATAACCACGATATTTGATTATTTACATAGAAAAAACTTATTCCGAAAGTTACGACTATTTTTGTTTCCAGAATTTCGTACTTTATTAGTTGTAACTTAGAGAAAAAAAATTTTTTTCTCTTAACGAATGTGTCATTTAGTAGTTAAAATGTCCATAAATACGTGTGTAAAATTTTGTAAATTTACATAATATTAGTCGTTAAATAATAACAAAAACGTTAGTATGGAAAAAAAAATAATTACAGAAATCTCCATACAAAACGGCAATTTCATAGGTAAAGACCTATTATAAGCTTGAATGAACTAGGTGTTTTATCCGCCTCTATGGTCTAGTGGTTCATACCACCGATTTCAGACCCAGAGGTCCCGGGTTCGATTCCCAGTGGGGGGTAGATATTGTATTCGGTTTGGTTGGTAGTAGGACTTGTTCTTAGTCCGCCTGGCTAGCTACCACCACCTTATCTAAGTCTGACGCCATAACAATGATGTTTTCAGTATTATTGTGTTCCGGCAGTTAGAGATAAGATAGCCAGCTCCTCAGTGATTGAGGATTTCGGGAGTAGTGTGCTTCCACCTTCAGCCTTATCACCACTTAACATCAGGTGTGATGAAGGCTAAGTGCTACCCCGTATGGATAAAAAAAAGGTGTTATTGTTGATCGAAGGCTTGAATACCACAGGGTGATATTTAAAGCATTAATGCATCCATTCGGCCCATTAAAATGTACCTACTCATATTAAATAATGTTTTTATGTGTGAAAGGAAATAATTTTGAGGTCAATCACTGTGTACGAAATCCTATTACAGAACGTTATGTTATCATCACAAAGTAACGTTAACATAAAGTAATGGAGGAACAAAAGATTCTCAATAGAATATTGTAGTGGCGTCTGTCAAGGGTGGCTTACCTAGAAACAAGGGTGCCATATTGATTCCTCTGTACACATTCTGCTCATTGAATTGCGATCACGTAGGAGACACCAGCGTGTCTGAAACAGAAAATAACTTTGCTACTTTCAATAATGCGTACCTATCTCTTTAGAATTTTATATGTATACTAGCTTCCCGCGCGCGGTTTCACCCGCGAAGATTAAGACCCGTGCCCAGCAGTGAGATAAAAAGTCTATGTCACTCAGGGATAATGTAGCATTCTAATGGTGAAAGAATTTTTAGAATCTGTTCAGTAGGTCCGAAGATTGGGTACCCCTTACAACCTCCTCTTTATAATAATAGTATAGATAGATTATAAAGAAGAAAACTTTGATTTTTTTGTTTGTTTGTAATGGTTAAAATTTAAACTTTAAAACTATGTAAGTACCGGACCGATTTTAAAAATTCTTTCTGAGAGCTACATTATTCTTGAGTAATATAAGCTATATTTTATCCCGATATTCCCACGGGAACGGGAACTATATATGAATTTAACTTTTTGTAATATGAAATTAAATTAGAATGGAAATTGAACTACCCGAGGGTCTTTAACTACCTCTATTTGATCGGAACTTGATACTTTCGTAAAATTTCTGTCCGTACCTTAAGTAAACTAAAGCTTTTAAACTTTCCGTACCGCTGACGAAGCCCTGTTGCGGGTTGCCCAACGCTCATTCTCTTATTGGGTTTCTTACGTTTATTTATGGAAACGAATTTAACTTTATGAGCCCCTTTGTTTACCAATAAACACAAGAAAACCTTAGCTATGCTACTTTCTGACGAAATGCGTTCTAATTTTGATTTCTCACTATAAATAGGGCAGAGGTATTCTTTGTGGCCACTTTAAGGATTTTTTGACTTTTAAGCACTAAGTACTAAATGGTCTTAGGTATTTAAGACACAAATTATATCTTAAATTATAGATAATTTATCTACCTTTCAAAGGAACATTTTTCAAATGTATAAAAGTAAAATAGTTTTTTTTATATTACACACAATGTGTGAGAGGTGCCAAATGTACCGGTTTTGGCCACTTACCGATAGTTAAACTTTTGTAAGTATTGCGAAAAATCAAAACCAAACCCAGGTAAAATCAATATATTCTAATGCGCTAGAAACCAGTCAATTGCAAAACAACAATTTTTTAAAAGGTTTAAAAAGTTTTTCATCCAAAACAAATTTCTTAAAATTTTCATACAAAACATTTTTTCAAACAGAAAATGGAATTTATTGAAAAAAAAATCGTATGACATAAGGAATTCTAACGTTTGTTATTATTACCTTAAACACTTTATTTTAATTGCCTTTATCAAAAATGGCTAAAAGTTGTTTAGAAAACTTTTAGAGCAAAAAGTGGCCAAAACCGGTACGCCTGCCTTACTTTTTTAAGTGTACATACCTTAGGAACACCTTAGGAGGAGGCCTTAGGAGTACCACTTTGTATTAGCCACATCTGCTTCTACACTTGTTTATCAAGTTGTCAATTCTAATTTGCAAACAATAATTAGCATGACACGGTCTTAAAAATTCAGCTAATTCTGATGTTGAACTTACGTGTCGTCGTTAAAGTTTTACTGTGATAGGAAGCTCTGACAGAATGTAATAATAACAGATAATTATATTATATATTAAAAGATTAATAACTTTGCTAGACTTTGCCCTCATAGTTATTTGTTAAAAATTATTTCCCTACTTTTACTGCGGCCTCCCACATGAATGCATTAGGCCGGTGGGTCAGAAGTACGCCGCGGGACAAAAACGGATTGGAGGGTGTAAATGCAACTACAACACCACGATCAACAGCATGATAAAAATCCTAAAACAAGGAGAAGCTTAGGAAACAACATTTTTGGTGACCTATCTCGTGACCGAACATAAGCAAAGTTGCTTGGAAGCCATAATCGCAAGCCGCATCTACGGCGCATATTTTGCCGTTTAGACAGAGTTTGATTTCTGCCAACCTCTCTCACTGTTTGAAACCATAGACTTATTTATACTAGCGTTGAAACATAAGGACTGGGTACACAAAGGGTATTATTAATAATCGACTGCTCTTCTCTTTAAGGTACACGGTACACTATTCCGTTTTGATGGCTCCTATTCGATTGAAGGCTGTGACTCAGCCCTGCTCGGTTTCTCATACGAATTGTGAATTCAAATGCAAATATTTTTCGCACTTATTCGTGAATATGAATACCGAATCGAGTTTTCAGTTGAGGGAGATTCATGGTCTATTTATATTTAAATTGGTTCGAATTATTCTAGCTTAGTATACTTCAGAGTTATCACTTCTTTGGTAGATAAATACGATTGATGGCGAAGCCTAAAGTTTGTATACCTAATGTTCTTTTACAAACTTTTATTTAACTTCAAATCTTGCAAGCTAAATTTGACCCACGTCCCGGTGTTCGAATGAGCTGAAATTTTGCATAAGTACATGTTTGGTATAAATCTAATCTAGCAATAAATCTTGTATTGAAATTTTTTTTTTCAAAAAACTTATATCGCTAATTTACCATATCATAGAAACATCCATCCATCAACATAATTATACCTAATGTTTCGTTTCTTGCTGCGAAAGTATTACTATAAATTATTCGCGAGCAGTATTTATCGCTAATTTACCATATCATAGAAACATCCATCCATCAACATATACCTAATGTTTCGTTTCTTGCTGCGAAAGTATTACTATAAATTATTCGCGAGCAGTATTTTTGTCAATTTTTCATTTAACGGGTTGAGTTTAGTCTACCTACCTATTTTGTTTTGAGCTGCTTACCAATGATGTTTTTAATAAATATCCAATAACCATGAAGATTTGTTATAAATTTGACGATATTATTCAATTTACAGGTAAAATATAACTCAGTCCTACATAAGGCAAAATTTATATGTTACATTAATTTTAATAAATTTTCTAACGAAATATTGCTCTTCACAGCGGGACTCTTTTCACCATAATCCAAAAGCATTTTTTGCCCTTTCGTGCCTGGAATAAATGAACTTGTTGTTATTTTATGATATAACTTATGCCTGTTTTGTAAACTAACTATTACACTAAATAGCTAGAAATTATATAAATTATAATCTTCATAGTACATAAGAATGCTGAGTGCAAGATTATCTTGGAGCATATCGTTGGAAACATCACTTATTTTATTATCAATATTTTATGTCCTACTTTTATATTTGGCTAGAAACATCAAAATTAAACATATATCAGACATTTTTTGGAGCTCTGTAATGTTGCTTGTCCTTAAACGAAATCTTCTTTATTTTTGTTAGCTTATTTTTAGTTTCGAATACGAATACATTAGCTCCGTTCCGTTGATAGGCAGACAAAACATCTTGTAGGAAATTTCCATCAGTTTGAACAATAGCTTTTTATAGTTTGTTATTGTCTCCATGACATTGATTCTGAATTAGCATTGGGACACTACGACCGTTTCTAACGGTGACAATAAATACCTAATCTTACATCAAATAACAGACTTTAAGAGTTCGTTTGTTTGGTAAAATATTCTTCTATCGAGATTATAATTTTTATAAGTATTGTATTTTGTTGCTATCTAATCTACTAAGGCTACTAAACCGTAAAACTAAGGTAACTGGGAACTTATGAGTATTTTATTCAGAAGAATGACATGAATCACAGAAATGAAAAATTAAGTAAACACAAAAACACGTAGGTACTAGGGTATGTCCCAAAACGGTTCCGACTCAGCATAATGCTTGCCCAGCATGGCCAGCGCTGATCTTCCGTCGTATTGCCTATTCTATCTGTTTAACCTAACTTTAAACATATATTTAACATCTCTAAAATATATTTTCATGATCTGTTTTTTATTGTTTCAGGATTTGCCGATGCTACGGAGGCTAAATCGGTAAGAAGAATTTTATAGTAAAACCGTTAAATAATAATTAAAGCTTCAATTAATTTCTTGGTTTTGTTTAGCCCGGTACATATAAAATGCCCTTATCATATTATGTTCGTGCAAGGCAGTGTCGGATCACGATTTTTGTTTCGTTTAATAAAGTGTATGTTTATTATAAAATGATAACGATAAAAATGTATGCGATGCGTAAAGGGCCCCACCGGTGATCTGTGGGCCCCACAGACTATCACTACCTGCGGCAACGGCTTGTCAGTTGGCCGCAATCGGCCACACACTTACAGTTTTACATAAAAAAAACAACACGTTGCACTCCGGGAGTGCCGACAGATTAAGTGAAAAGGGCTCCCTAGACTTTTTCACAAAAAAAAAACGTTTTTGGAGGACTAGATTCGAACCGAGGTCTTCTGGCTTCTATCCCGTCCGTTTTCTAACTTGAGCTATCACAACTTTGGTAACGGTGGCTAATCTAATGACATTGTAACAGTTTTTCGATGGTCACGTGTCCGTCTTACGAATTTTCGATCTGACGGTCACGTGATCCTGACGCGAGTTTAACATTTTTTACCCATCACAAAAAGTGCACAACGCCGCTAAAGAAGTTTTCACTTCAAAAACAGATTGTCAGGCGGCCTGTTCGATCAAGGACTGCAGGCAGCCTGCCGGCGGACTGATAGTCTGTGGGCCCATGTGGGCCCCTTTACTTCACAAAAGGTTATTCGCGTCTGATAATAGATTTCTGTTCGTGACTTCTGTTTGCAAATCTAAATCACAGATTTCAGTGAGAAAGAAAGTTCTAATAAGATATTCTGAAATCGAGCATCTTTAAAAATATAAAATTATTTTCATTAAAAATCCGTTGCTGGCACAAGTTATATTGGGGTCAGTCGATTGCTTATTGAATCGAAAAAATACATCTTTGTTGGAACTGATCATTTAAGAATATGATTCATGTCTTAAGAAATTTGTCTCGGTGTAAAACAAATCTAGTTAATTGCTTTTAAAGGTTTACTTAGAACCAAAATATACCAGTCAGTACCTATTAATAATTTTCGTTATTTCCTTGTTTTAGGATGTACCTGTGGAGCAACTAGAAAAGCTAAAATTGGGTGAGTTTACCTAAATTATACAAAGTCCATAAGGGAACCAAGTAATAGTATATACCTGAAAGATATGCAATTAATAAAAGTGAATACTTATTATTAATTAGTTAGTATTAGTTCTTTTCGTAGTAAATTGGAAAATAATGCTTTTGTCAATTTCCATTATTTTTAAAAAAGCTGTGCCTAATGAAAAGACCTTTAGTTAGATATTTAACACATTCACTGCCTTCGGGCCAGACGATAGAAAATCTATTGTTTTTAAATCACTTGACATTATAAGTTTCCAGTCACTTTATACCTACAACATCTTAACGGTCAGAAAAGTGTTGTGATATTGACTGCACCACCGATAGTGATACATTCGATTTCCACAAGGTATAGGTACAGTCAAACCAGATGAATCATGACCCACTTTGCTAATAGCGATAGCGTAGCTTCATTGACGTTCACAAGTGCTGTATCAGCCTAAAATGAATAAATGATTTTGAATTTTGAACTTTGAATAATAATTTGTTTGAAAGCATCAGAATCACCAGAAAGATCAGTGTCAGTGTCATGTCAGTGAAATTGAATTTGAATATTTCATAGAAAATAACTTATGGATGGTGGTCACGATTCAACGTTCGGCTGTACTAATGTAATATTTGAGATGCTAAGCAATGTTTTCGTAGGCAAAGGATTAAATCTAATATTTATTACATGACGTTGTTTAGGCGCTTTGCAGACGGCGAGGCGGTCTTTTTGATCGTGAAACAATAAAATATACAAGCAATATTTTCGGCTGTACCTGTGACGCGGTTTTTTTGCCTGTCGTGTGCGTAAGTAGGATAGGATTCCCTTTATTTTGTGCTAGCATCTTCGGCTAGCATTCACGGCATAATTGACCGCCCCGCCCCGCCCCCGTCTGCGAGCAAAGCGCCATAGGGCGTTTGTGCACTACACTGAATTTTACCGATCCGGAAAAAAACGGATGCTTGTATTTTAATAATTAATCATTAATTAAATACAAGCATCCGTTTTTTCCGGATCGGTAAAATTCAGTGGTAGTGCACAAACGCCCTTACTGTTTGGGACTACCGGATTTTTACTTAACAGTCACATTTTTAATTAAAACTTTCTCGGGTGTAAATATTGGGAATATTTATTAAGATTTAGAGAGTTGGGCTGTTGATGATAATTAGGTGACACGATTGCAATAATTTATAGATCCATTTTATGTAGGCTAGTTATTCTGACTAAGATTTAGCTGCAAATTGTATTCTATGGGTACCATTTTATTACTAAACTTTAAACAGAAATGAAAACAAGTCATAATAATAAACCAAACTTTACCGATTTCGTTCGAGTTTTTTAAAGTTATTTATTGGCTAGAGCTAAAGGGCTTATTACTCTTGGCTAAATTCAGCATCTAATTAAGCATACATTGCTTGTTTTGATTGCATCACTTGCTACAAATGAGCTCAAAGAAAGCAATGTATACTTAATGGGAGAGTTTCCTGCAGTTATTTTTCGATGCACTAGATGGCGCTGTAACCCTAACACAACCTACTTTTTTCAGCATATTATGGCAAAGGATTAGTTCATGGAGCAAAAAAAAAAGACTTGTGTCAGTAAAGTTTTTCTTCTGTCAGATCTGCGGATTGCTTTGCTTCCATGCGTTGGTGTTGGTGAAATGTGAAACTAGCGTGTTTTTTTTTAATGTCATTGTGCTGTCAAGTTGATGTCCAACCATAGCGCTGCTAGTGGCTGAAGGTCTTAGAAGTCAGGGCTGGTTAAATTTCTACAGAAAAAAGAAAGAAGTACATAGCGCCTTTGTCACCGGAACAGAAAAGATTGTGCCACTGTAGTACGTAGTGGCCCTTTAGTGGCTGTCTGTTGTCTCTTAAGACCATTTGTTTTGTTTCAAAGTGTAGGTGAGACGGAAGACAGCCACAGTGCCACAAAAAAGTGTTAGTACTACTCGCTCCAGTTACCTCTGTATTTAGTCTAAGACTCTAAGCTCTTTGTCACAGAATATAATAGTACTATAGTTCCACATGCCTATCCGTTCCGATAATAGCCGTGACAGAGGAGCCACTTGCAATACAAAATTAGCTGTCAAAATGGACTGTAGTATTAAAATGTTTTAGTTCCAAAGATTATCACCGGAACAGGTATGCTTGTACCGTCGTTTGCCGTTACCGTTGACGTTTATAACGTCTTTGTTACCTATTAGTCGATCTATTAGGCACCCATTAGACGGTAGGTTTTGCTGTCAGTTTGATATCAGTCACGATTCTTTTAGCCAATCAAATTGAACCATTCATAACGCTGCCCGTAGTTCCTCTATACCGATTAGTTAGATAGTCATGACGTCATGAGTGATGGAATTGACTGATGGTTGCATGACCGTCTAAAGCCCCCAGTACAGGTTGGCCGATCATGGTCGGCGACCATGATCAATACATCGTACATTGACACTTTTGAAAGAACCTTTTTAAATTTGTTCGTTCAAAAGTTTCAATGTACGATGTATTGGTCATGGTCGCCGACCATGGTCGGCCAACCCGTACTGGGGGCATAATGTACGCCTTACTACAGACAGACTATTTTCTTTGCTATTTTCTATTAGGTACCTACTTTTTCGTTTACTTCTTTAGAAAAAGTTAGGTCGCTATAGTGGGGTAGCGCCATCTAGTACAAATTTTTGAACTAACGATGAAACGTCAAAAAAAACTCTCTCATTAGATGCTGAATTTAGCCAAGTGTAATAAGCCCTTTAAACATTTAAGTTACTAAGAAAAATTGAACTATCTGCGTCGTAAGCTGACAGTTGATTAACTTGAACACGGCAAGAAACCAAAGATAAATGGAATCCGATAGAGTAGAAAGGGTCAGGTGAAAGTAAACGGTATAAATAATGACACTAAATTGTTTTAAAAGAGACAGGGAGCTGAATTTTATACGGTTTTGTCATGATTTTAGAAGGTTTTTCATATTTTTCAATAGCAACACTGGTAATGCCGTCTCTTGCCGCCATTTTGTTAAATTTAATAGGCTAATCTGTGGTAAAATTGGTGGGGGGTAGCTAGACTTGAGCCCGATTAACGAGCAAAGTGAGGTCATTCTTCAAACTAGCCTCGAGGGGATAAGTTCACTAAGACGTCGACTGTATCTATATTGTTATACCTGTACTATGCCTGTACCTGTAAGTTGGATCAATAATTATATGAGTGTTATCTGGAGTCTGCGTTTTCTTCATATTTCAGAAGCGGTAAAGTACCCACGTAAGTTTATTTCTAAACCTGATAATAAGAATAATTTGCTTATTCTGTGCTATAGTAATGCCAAACGAGTTATTTTATTCTCTTCACGCAGAGAAAGGATAAATATTCCAGATGCCATGTTAATGCGTATTTTTTTTTATCTAAATGACATTTTAAATACCTTTGCGGTGGATTGTGTTTTGTACATGGTCGGGGCTACTCTCCGACGGAACGGACATAAACTAAATCGCATTTGTGTTTTAATTGATTGTGTTCGTATACGGTCGGGGCTACCCTCCGACTATACTAACATAATTTAAAAAGTCTATATGCGTAGCTTAGTACTAAGATTTTACTAATTCGTGTTCGGGGCTACTCTCCGATCGTGTTGGTTAAATCTAAAGCGTTAAAATTGGAATATTTGTGTGGCGGATTGTGTTCCGTACATGGTCGGGGCTACTCTCCGACGGAACGGACATAAACTAGATCACACTTTTATTTGAATTGATTAATTGTGTTCGTGTACGGTCGGGGCTACCCTCCGATTATACTTACATAATTTTAAACGCGGGTATGTAGTAGATATTTTCGTATGGCACGATCATAGCGTACCATGAGTCTGGCATAATATCTTGATTGTTGTTGTTTAATTTACATGATGTATTAAATGTGGATTGTACAGAATTAATGGAGATGATTGGCATTATTATATTATTAGAGTACTTGCTGTTTATGTTGTTTATAATCTTACACATGGAGCTAGGACTGGCAGTTTTGGCTGTGTACCTACATGTAATGTTTTAAGTAATTAGTGCTAGCACTAATTGGAGCTAGTTTTGATAGCCTTTACTGTTGCACAGAGTGAAATCACTTATGGCTACTAAATCTTGCATACAATCCATGTTTTAACGTGGTAGCTAATACCAACAGTAAATAAAAGAAAACTATAAGTTATGAAGCTAGTAAGAAGTAGTAAAGAGTAAGAATAATTTATGATTGGTTGCTCACATTTTATTTATCTTAATATTATTAAAATTAATTATTACTAATTTTCCTTTGTTTTTAATGTATTGAGCGAACGTGTTGTTCTCTGGGTTGAGTGAGTCATGTATGCTTACTGGTTACCTACGTTACCTGGTAAGATTGGTTTAATAGGTACGAATTACTTACTTACAATTGAATTCTGGCTTTCTATTTATTGATATATTAATTAATAGGTACAAATTTTGTGGATTCAATTAATATGAACACCGTGAATAGCAATATAAATTGCTTGAACTATGAATATGAGTTTAAATACAAATATTTTAATATGGTATCTTTAAATATTTAAATATGAAAGTCTTTATGTGAATTTGGATATCTCTGATGTGAATATTTTTAATTTTTAATGATGAGCGAACAAATATAAGGTGTTCACTGGGTTGAGTGAGCAAGCTATGCATGCTCACTGGTTATAAGAGATACATTGAATTTGTTTGTTGAAATGCATTAAATTGAATTTGATATTAGGGGGCGATGTATGTATGTTGCATACACTCGTCGGATATTAGAGGGCGATGTATGTATGTTGCATACACTCGTCGGATATTAGGGGACGATGTATGTTTGTGGCATACACTCGTCGGAATTAAGGGGGCGGTATATGTTTGTGGCATACACTCGCCGGATTTTAGAGTACGAACGATGTATGTTGGTGGCATACATTCGTCTGAATATGTTTAAATGTTAAGTGAGTACGTTTCTCACAGGCTGGTTAAATGAGTACCTACTTTTATTTCATACTGGTTTACTACCCGTATGGCCACTTTTAAGATTATTAGATTTAAATGAAACTACAACAGAACAAAGATAATTTCAAACGTTTTATTCTTGTTTTTACAATACTCATTTTACATTTTTGCACTAGATAAGTAGCTCTTAATAAAAGAAATGGTTTTTGTAAATAATAAAGGATGTAGGTAGCTACTGTAGCTAGTGAACAGTATATATCATGAATTTTCCTGAAGGGCATATTGTGTTGATAACCTAATGATTTTATTATAGAATGACACGGAACGATCTTTTGCCGATGAATAATGTATACATTCCAAGGTAAATAGCATCTGAGGACGAATACGGCCCGCGCCACCTGGTGCGCCGCTTGGTAGGCCTCCAGGGTGACGTGGCCGACCCAGGGGAGTCTTGAGCGAAGGAGGAATACCCTTTCTTCGTAGCTGAATCTGGTCAAAGAGGATTTGAGATGATGCAGAGCATTTTGTTTATGGGAAAGTATGGAAGTTGTTTTGATTAAAATGTTTCATGTTTATTTATTTGCATATCGAATAAAACTATTTAAGATTTAATTTTCATCTCGCATAACCGACTAAATTGATTGTAACACCCCCTTAAATAAAGTTTGTAAAGGTCTACCTAAAACAAAACAAAACTATAAAAACTTATCTTTTCATAGAATCATTTAGATGTTATCAAAATACTTTTAGGGAAGAATGAAAAGCCTTTTAAATCTACAGTTGCCTACGTGCTTGACATTGAGTATCTAGTAGGTACCACAGCTGTAGCAGTAGATACCTTTAAAGTATTATTGTCAATATGCGCTCTAATTATCGCATCATAGTACCTACTTACTTATAAAGATATTTATATACTAAATTATGTTTGCATCATTTCTTTTTCCTTGCATAATAAGTATCCACATGCTCCACAATTTGAGTAGGGGTTATTGTCTTATCTATTTAAGATTTTTATAATTACCTTAGTTTCCATTTATACGAAATCCATACCATATCTTGATTCTCATGAGTGGTCAATATCCATGAGCTAGGTTTGTTTTTCTATGCCTAGGTCTATGCCCAGGTGACCTTTACGCAGAACTGGATGTATTTCTGATCTTGATAAGATTGGACATGATGACGATTCACTTTTGAATAAGAGCACACTATTAAAGTCGCGAATTTAGTATTCCAAGATTGCGAATTGGGTAATACTTTTATAAACTGTGATCTGTGTCACTTAGATTGTTATAGACCTTTTAACTATGGAAACAATATTAGTTTCTGGTATAAGCTTAACAATCTCCATAGCAGTGTTGTAGATACGGTGTACGTACGCATAGTTTTCGGTGTGTGTCTCTGAGGTACCTACCGGGTTCGATTCCCTGTCGGGTGAATGTTTAAAGCGGACTTTTCAACATTCTGCCCGATTGTATGTGGTAATCCCCGTCGTTGTTCCCAAATGCCATAACACAAGTGCTTGAGTTACTTAGTTCGGGATGGAAGCAATGTAGGTATGCAAAGATATCCAAAATTTACTATTTCCTATTACTTATTTTATTTTTTGTAACTTTGTTCAAGTGGACATTTCGTCTATTATTTTTGTTATATGTAGCTTAATTTAAAAGAATTCACTATGCTTGACTTTTTAAATTTGAGTTTAGTGGCAAACTTAAATCTCAAATTTTATTTAAATTCAAACTAAATTGTGGATGAGTGCTAGAGAAAGTTTATCAGGAACATACTTTTCCGAGTCTTCTACATAATTAGACAATAAAGCCATAAGACTGATTAGAAATCATCATTCTTTACATTTTTCTGGGAACGTCGAAGATTCTTTATCTAAGTACCTAGTTTGATAGATACATAGATTAATTCTTTATTTGTACACAATATTACGAACGGAACAATCACACACGAAATAATAATAATAATACAAAGATAACAAACTGTTAACCAAATGGTGGCCTTATCGTCTTACTGCAGTTTCTTCCGGGCAACTCAGTTTTGGTTTAGACGGATGGAAAATTTTACAGCCAAAATCACTAGAAGCTATTTTGCTATTTGTGCGTACTGCGTAGTGTTCTAGATCTCTCTTAATGATTTAGATGCAAATCAAAAGCAGAAATACTTAGTTGCTTAGACAGCACTGCAAGAAGCATTCGCTGATATCTATTCTAGTTGTTTTCATTAACATAGTGATGAAATTATGTTTTTAATGCAAAAACATGTAAACAGTCCATAGTGCATTTAAGTAGATCGTGTTTATTACACTGTCAAGTTGTAACTGATGTTTTCCTAATTAAGCAAAATAAAGTAAAACGATTATTGCTCAATCACACCTCTCAATTTATTAAAATGTTCTATACAGCTTCATGCAAACATTTTAATTCATGTTTTAAACTTGTTCTAACAAATAAAGCCACAAGTAACCACTGCTGTAGCATACCAAGTTAGTTTTGCCGTGTTTTTGTTGTTATTGGCGGTATGATTTATAATTAGTTTTTGAGGATTTTAATACTACCGTCCTAGTGTACGTATTGACAAAATATGGTTTCAAATTATGTGTGTAGTGTGTATATGTGAATCTAATCTATTGTTATTTTAATGAGAATTAATATCTTTATTAAACCAAAAATCAAGTAGATCTGTCAAATTTACCGTCTCATTTGGTAGGCTCGTGATACTAAAATTCTTAGCAGTTTACCATTCTCACGGACCTTTGAAGTTCCTTCACATATTGTGTAGTAATCATTTCCATATTTTTTTAGATCTGGTCAGTTGATCATTTGTTTCTACTATGGTTGAAGTTACTAAGTACCTTACATACTAATGTTTATAAAAGAATATGAGAATTCATATACTTACATTTATTTCTATTGATTCCTTATCAGATACATCTATTTCTTTTGAATGATTAATAAAATTGATTTGGTTACTATGTGTGTTGTGAGTTTACTGCTTTCAGATGCCAATTGTAGCATCCAGTAGGTACTTATCATGAGCTAGCATCGAGTTAATATAATAATGAGGATCCCGCTACCCTTGAACGTACGAACCAACACAGCATACAAACTGGAGACAGCAGAGTGTACGTGCTGTGGTAATGAGAGGAGATAATATGATACTGAAGGTGCAGATCACAGAGTGATCGTTGTTGTGATGATGATCATCGTGGGCTGTGGTTGTAAGTCGGATATTGAGACGAGTGGATCGCTGATACTGAAGTTGACTTATATTGAAGTATATATTATCATGTCATGTATCTTATCTCATTTTACTATTATGATTGCAAAAGCTTGTATGTTTGTTCCCCAATCACGGCTATCGGCTGGACGGATCTTTGAAATCTTTTGTCTGTGGAATAGCATATCGGCTTCTTTTGACCCCGGGAGGATATTTTATTCCCACGGGAAATCATCGTGTAGTTAATTCATTTGGGCGAAAAGCTGTTCATGATTTTACTTGTTCTATTTCTATCCATGGTAATATACTTCTTCATATCCCAATTATAATTATTAAATCTATTTACACTAATATTATTCATAGTAATATGAATATTTGTTGATAAGGATGCGGGTCATGCTCGTATGAGGATACCTTGTAGACATTTTTAAGTTTTGATATTAAATTGCGAACTTGTTTAAAATCATTAACTTATTCATTAGAAATGATAATAATATGATCTTTTGATTTTCATGTACGGAGTGGAACCATGTATTGTACTATTCTAACAGAGGCAGAGAATAGATGCATTTAAGATTTGGTGCTGGAAAAGAATGCTCTGGAAACCTTGGACAACTGGTTGACAAGTTGAAAAAGCAAATTGTTGCTGTGACGGTTCAAATTGTACCTGCGGCATCTTCACTATCAGTGTAACTTCCTTATAAGAATATTTAAATTAATCGGTAATAATGCCTATTACGAACATGCCTTTAAATAATTCCTTTAGTTGTCCTAATTCATATTTTGATTTAATACAAATTGTGCACTATGGTAAATACGTATCTATAACTTGGTTTGTTACTCATATCTGGGTAAAAATTGGTAACTGTGCAGAGGCCTACAGTTTTTTTTGTAAGGACTAAACTAGGTCAAACTTAGCGATAGATAAATTCATCTAATATTAGGTCTTTAATCCTTTCATGACTCGTAGTTGCTTTTTCCACTATTTGAGTGAAGTGATAAGGGTGTCTAGTTATCAGGTTAAAGTTAAATTCTGTACCTACCTATTCCTAATGTAACATTCTTAGGGATTTTGCTTCTGACACCATCTAATATTCTTGAATGTAGCTCCTGACAATGCATTGATGTAAACTAGTACCAAGCTAATCCATTTTTCTTTTATGACCCATAACTAATGCTTATAGATTATAACCAGACTTTACTTTAATCATTCCATATACTTACTTACACATGATTATATAACAAGTATAGTTTCAAAATAAGTTTTCTAAGTAATAATAGTCGCTTGTTAACGAATGTCATGATTATGTTAATTTATACATTGATTCAAATAGTTTTAGATTAGTTTGTTATTGATAATTTATTTTATTTGATTATGTATTACTTAACGATTTACTAAAACAATATTTTCACGATAATATCTATATTCTAAACAAGTCATCGGCTTCCTTAAAAGATTATTGTTGAGCATTGTGTAATATAATGTATTTGTTTCAATTATGTTTTAAGTTTTAACTTAAGGTTTTTATCACTATAAGATTAACCTAAATAGGTACATAGTTGTAAGACTTTACTATTGAGAATAGTTGTGTATCAGTATATTAGCTGTATACTTACCTAATTAATTGATTCTAAATAATTTTTATATGTGCGTCGGGAGACAGCACGTTATCAGATGGCCGAATGTCATGATTTTAGAAGGTTTTTCATATTTTTCAATAGCAACACTGGTAATGCCGTCTCTTGCCGCCATTTTGTTAAATTTAATAGGCTAATCTGTGGTAAAATTGGTGGGGGGTAGCTAGACTTGAGCCCGATTAACGAGCAAAGAGAGGTCATTCTTCAAACTAGCCTCGAGGGGATAAGTTCACTAAGACGTCGACTGTATCTATATTGTTATACCTGTACTATGCCTGTACCTGTAAGTTGGATCAATAATTATATGAGTGTTATCTGGAGTCTGCGTTTTCTTCATAGTTTGAATATTTGATTGCCACAGAAAAACCTTTGGCGTTAACCTGATGACGTTACTTAAATACTTTTTAAAAATCTTTGTTAAACTGAGGCCTCAGAAAAACATTTAAATATACACCACTAAATTTTAATTAGCATAAATATTTTAGGGGATGTTAGTGCCCATCAATATGAACAACTTTCACAACGGGGCCAACCATGGAATCGCGAAAAAAAAACAGCTGTTCCATACAAAAGTACAACATCGAGTCGACTTAAATGTATGGAACAGCTGTTTTTTTCGCGATTCCATGGTTGGTCCCATAGTGAAAGTTGTTCATATTGATGGGCACTAACATCCCCTAAAATATTTATGCTAATTAAAATTTAGCCGTGTATATTTAACAGCAATAATTTTTCGTAGGGACCAAAAAATTTCAATATATTTTTTTAAATATTTAGATTTTCCATTCCCACGTCCATCTTTTTGTTCATATTTCATCATCATCATCAATCCATACTATCCATCCATACTAATATTATAAATGTGAAAGTGTGTTTGTTTGTTTGTTTATTTGTTTGTTTGTTTGTTTGTTTGTCCGTCTTTCACGTCAAAACGGAGCTACGGATCGACGAGATTTTCGGTATGGAGATAATTTGAGAGCTGGAGAATAACATAGGCTACTTTTTATCCAGGAAAAATATAAAATAAAAATGGTAATTTTGTATAGAAAACCGTTAAACTGTCATACTTCACACAACTGTCATTTCTTAGCCGCTTCCAAAGAGAAGGTATGTCAAAGAGTATATAATCACTGACATTTTTGCCGCTTAGGATTTAATTTTTTTTAATAAGTGACATTGTGTCAGGCAGCTGATACGAAGTTCGTGTCCAATAAAATTTATATGGCAAAACAACGTTCGCCGGGTCAGCTAGTTAGCCATATGGCGCCCACTGGCTGGAGTTAATTAGAATAGGTATTAACATGATGTACGGAATGCCGTCTTTTTAACCGACTTCTAAATCAAAAAGGAGGAGGTTCTCTATTCGTCTGTATGTATGTTTTTTTTTTTTTTTTTTTTTTATGTATGTCCACCGATTATTCGAAAACGGCTGAACCGATTGAAATGGTTAAAACGTTATTACATCAGGTTGGTTTCCAAGTTGGTCCCATTTTTTGAAATTTTGAAATCGGTTCAGTAATTTTTGGGAAATCTTGAAAATACTGTCGTTTTCGTTACCACTTTATGTGAATTTAATACGTATCTTTAGGCATAACTCCTTTGTTTATAAACCGATTTAGATGATTCTTGTTTTGTTAAAAAGGGGATACCTCAAGGTATTTTAACCGACTTCGAAAAAGGAGGTTTTGAGTTTGATCACATACCTATTTACCAGAAAACACGTAAATTGCCTGCACGATGCACTAAAAAGAGTGAAATAAAAATTATTTTTATAAAAAAATAAAACCGCCTTCAAAAAAACCACATCAAAAAAGTAAGAAATAATTCCTCACCAAATAAATAACGTAAGTACTTTGAAGTCGGGCTTTAACAAAATTAACAAAAAATTGTACATGTTTCACGCCCGACTTCAAAGTACTTACGTTATTTATTTGGTGAGGAATTATTTCTTACTTTTTTGATGTGGTTTTTTTGAAGGCGGTTTTATTTTTTTATAAAAATAATTTACTACAGTTCTATATGGTTATGGCGGGATTTTTGTTCCTGTTGAAGATAATCCTACTTCCTTAATGATAATCGTGAAAGTTTAGATGTTTGAATGTTTGTTACTCAATCACGCCAAAATGGCTGAACGGATTTGGCTACTTTTTATCCCGGAAAATATCACATTCTCGCGGGATAACGTCATAGTAAAACAATATAAGTAAGCGGACTGGAGCCCTGAGCGAGCGATAATAGGCTAAACACGTAGGGCTGTCGCTTAGAGTTTATTCAATCGTCAAAAATGCATAGTCAATCTCTATACAAAACAGTTTTCCCCTGTAGGGTGGGCGTCAGGAATCTATAATACAACGTTTTTTAATAATTTTTGTACACAGACCAGGGGCTGACTAAAATTTTTCATTACCTACGTCATGTTATCTGTTTAGTGGTTTGAAAAATTACGGTCGAAATAGGATAAATTAAAACGTGGCTTTACAACAACACCAAGACCAAGACAAATAGACATGTTCATGCACACAAATATTTGTCTTGTTCGGGAATCGAACCCGAGACCACTGGCGCAGAAGATGGGTAGCCTACCCCTGCGCCAAATCGGTTGTCAAAAATTATTCTTATAAAAAAATAAAACCGCCTTCAAAAAAATGACATCAAAAAGTAAGAAATAATCCCTCACCAAATAACGTAAGTACTTTGAAGTCGGGCGTGAAACATGTACCTACAATATTTTGTTGTTTTTGTAAAAACCCGCCCGACTTCAAAGTACTTACGTTATTTGGTGAGGGATTATTTCTTACTTTTTGATGTCATTTTTTGAAGGCGGTTTTATTTTTTATAAAAATAATTTTTACTTCACTCTTTTTAAGGTATCCCCTTTTCAACAAAACAAGAATCATCTAAATCGGTTTATAAACAAAGGAGTTATGCCTAAAGATACGTTATGAATTCACATAAAGTGGTAACAAAAACGACAGTATTTTTAAGATTCCCCAAAAACTACTGAACCGATTTCAAAATTTCAAAAAATGGGACCAACTTGGGTGTACAAACCTGATGTTTTAACGTTTGAATGATTTCAATCGGTTCAGCCGTCTTCGAGTAATCGGTGTACATACATATAAAAAAAAAATATACGCGACGAATAGATAACCTCCTCCTTTTCAATTTTTAAGTCGGTTAAAAACCGAATACAATATGTACCTACGCCCACTGCGAATCGAACCCGGGGCCTCTGGGTCTGAAATCGGTGGTGTGAATCACTAGACCGCAGAGGCGGTTAAAAATTTATATTATGCTCCCAGTTTATTAATCTAATCACATACCTACCTACACATAGGATTACAAGTGACAATAATTTGTTATTATAAATGTCTTTCTTTCTTCTTTCTTTCTATTTGAAAATTAAACTACAAATTGGTATCTGTAGGGCTAGCACAACTTGAGCGCGACTCGAGTGAGGAAGAGTCGCGGGCGCTTTCAACCAATCAGAACGCTCGTGGATAGCGGGCGTGACTTAAGGCGACGTGCTGATTGGTTGAAAGGAGCGCGACAAAGAGTCGCGCTAAGTTGTGCTAGACCTACAGGTCAACGAAATCGGAAGCGGAACTATTTAGGTAGGTAAGCATTGATACAAAATATTATGTACGTATCTACGTATGATAATTATAGAAGGTAGATTGTACTCACCGTTCTTGTTCGCTAGGTAATGCGAAGAAAGATAGTTCTGGATTAGACAACCCGCTACTGAGACATCCGTATACACTGCAATATTTTTTACTTCTACTCGAATTTTTAGCCATCGTAGGTACACGCACGAATTATTACAAATACAAATACAAAATTATTAGAGGGAGGCAGCGCAGCGGCGCGGAGCGTGCGTGTGGTGGGCACGGACAGTTTTACGCGGTCGCGGACTCGCGGGCGACCGGCCGGCGGCGGCGCCGCGCGGGCGGCGGGCGGCGGGCGCTGCCACGCATGACTGTCGCCCCGTTATCACCGATAAATTTTGTCAGTGTGTGCGTGCGACGACGCATGACGACGCATACGTACGGGCGCGCTCACATACAAACCGTTTGGGGTGCCTGTCCAGGCAGTCAACGTACTTATATTGTTTTACTATGATAACGTCGTGTAGTCCACGCGGGCGAAGCCGCGGGCGGTGTGAAGATAGAAGCTCACTACTCCCGGGAATCCACTGATAAATCATATCGTATTTATTATTATGGCACTATAAATTAGAATTATAATCATTTATTTTTTTCTTTCATGTGCTTCTGTAAGTATTAATTACGTGAACTCAGTTGAACAAAAAGAAAAATATCAAATAACAACAGCTAAGGATTTTTAGATTACAATTTGTTTTAACAAGTTGATTAGAGTTGTTAGAAGTTTTGTCCTTTCATGTAAATACTTTGTTAAGCTCTTTTAAGTTAGTTCAGTAGGGGAAGTCGGGCAAATAGATACCCCAGGCAAAGCGAATATTTTACATTACTACGCCTATTTCACGTATTTTGATACTATTGGTGCACGTTAGGAGGTTCCTTTCATAACTCTTAATCGTACACAAACAATTCTAATGTCTAATGTAAAATCACAATTAGTTACGATATTTTGAGGAACGTTTTGTTATTACATTTACACAAGCTTAATGCTTGTGTAAATGTGATGTTACTGTTTTGGACTGCTTTTAAAGTACCTGTTTTTGTTTTAAAATACTGTAAGTTTTATAGAGATCTTTATTGATATGGATTTGATTTTGTTCAATGATACCTACTGGGCAAACTGGAGATGGGCAAAATGGATACGGCATTTTAGTCTTGATATTCAAATAACATCCGATTAAAATGTTTTGTTTATGGAAATTATCTCTGATCCTACCTGAAACTACTCATTTGACCCCCATTTCAAGCAAAAAACATTCAGACGAGAAAAACTTTATAACAAACCATGTCACTGGATAAAACTGTATCAAATCTGACCCAAAAATACCAAAATCATATATTCCTGTTATTCTAAAAATTTCTAACAGGTCTTATCCACATTGCCCGGTGGGGTCGGGCAACGTGGATAACGGTACAAACTGCAAATTATTAATTATTTTGAGTAATAGTTTCGATGATATATCGTCACCTGCAGGTTCACTTGGGGTAACTGACAAAACACGATGGTGTAGGAGAAGCATTTAAAGTTTTTTTTCGTCTTAAATCGAACATAACTTTTTTTCTATTTAATCTTTTCTTGATTTTCTTTTATAGAAATGCATAGAAAACAACGGATTTCGGGCTTAAATGGAAATAATATCCAAATATATCCTATTTTAGGAAATAAATTTCAGTTACACCAAAATATTTTGATACTCTTGACAGTTACACCACATCAGCATAAAATGTTTTTAAAATAGCTCAGGTCAAAGTGGTGTAAAGGTAGTTTTACTTATATAAAATAACTAGCTTTCCGCCCGCGGCTTCGCCCGCGTGTACTACACGATGTTATCCCGCGGGAAGGTGAAATTTTTCAGGAATAAAAAGTAGCCTATGTCCTTTCTCAGGCTCTAGACTATCTATATACCAAAATTCATTTAAATCGGTTCAAAAGTTTAGGTGTGATTGTGTTACACACAGACAGACAGAGACGCATTTATAATATAAGTAAGGAAGTAAGGATTATAATTTTGATGCAAGGGCCGGTGTATATTTAATTGATTACAGTACATTTCAGTTAAAGTACATAAAATGTAGAGATTAATGAAATATAAACCTGTTGCCTTATACAATAATTATACTTAGATTCTAAAAATGGGATGGTTTAGATAATTTTATGATAAAAAGTAAGATAAAATGAAATAAAAACTTTTTATATTATTATAAAGTTTCATATTTATTGCGGAATTAATCAAAACATTACAAAAAGTAATCAACTAATTAAAAAAGTAAGTAATCAAATCAAATTGCTAGGCCTCTGCCTACTCCTCTCTTGACTCTTCAAGAGAGGTGTCTTCTTCGTCCGTTTGGTTAAGCGTTCGTAACAGGGTAGGTATATAAGTAAAATCCCCATGGTAATAATACCATCATTACATAATTTTATTAAATCTTTATACTTGACTTCTGATATGGCCAATCTTTTTTTATAGAGGAGCTCCAATTCTTGAAATACTTTCTTAGGCTTATTTCTAGTGTGTCACTTGAAGTTGATGGTTCATTGATATCATTTTCTTTAACGATTCCTTTCCCTTTCCCTTTTCTCTTTCCTTTAATTACACGTTTTCCTTTTGCCTATGCTTTTTCGGCCACATACATACTCCATCTTTATTTTCTACCATTATAGCACAGCCGTCTCTATCGTCTTCTACAAGCCATGCTATGATACGGAACGGCAACATTGCTGTGAACCGGTTTACTCCTCTGAGTACTAAATCCTATGGAGGTGGCATACCTACGAAAAAGTGAGGTGTAACTAAGTCACAATGTAAGAAAATCTTGGAATTCAATTTTAAACTACTTCTAATTGTCGTATTAATCGGTCCGTCAAAATCGGTCCAGCTGTTTCAGAGATTAACCGGAACAAACAGACAGACAGACAAAAATTGTAAAACATGTCATTTTGGTATATGTACCGTATATTTAATCATATGCACATAGTAAAAAGCAGTTATTTAATGTTACAAACAGACACTCCAATTTTATTTATTTGTATAGATGTATAGAAGATATGCCATCTCCATAGGATTCAGTACTCGAGGTTTACTTGCTGTTTACCTGTCAAACGGTGCAAACGGTGTCAAATCGGTTCACTAAAAACTACGTTGCCAACTTTATGCGCATGGCTTGTAGAAGACGATAGAGATGGCTGTGATTATAGAAATACACTAATTTAACTGGCCTAAATGAATTAAATGTCAGTTACCTTAAAATTGGGATTGAAGTGTGGAAAATACATACTCAAAATAAGTAGTATATCTGCATTTTTTTAAAGGCTAGACCTTTTTTAAATATATTATTTGAAAGAGCAGAAAAATCTAAGAAAAACTGTCTAATTAACTCATTTTACGTATTTTGTCAGTTACCCCAAATGAACATGCAGGTGACGATATAACTTTTGTGGGTTATATTCAAAACCTTAATGAATACATTAAATTATTTATCCTATGTCTGTGGGTTTTCTTTCCTTAAGCTATCAAAGCTTAAGGTATCCACTTTTCCGGACTTCCCCTAGATACCCGGGAGCGTGGAAATAAGTTTTTCTTAGGATCATATTTTCACAACTGAATACATTCTAAGAATTACGTTCACTACAATGCTTTTAATGAAGCACGTTCCTCAGTTTGTCTTTCAATGATAAGGTTAGTTGACGGTCTACGGGTTTATACCCTGTGCTACACATACACACTTGGTAATCAAATAAATTTATTGTTATAACTAGCGGCCACCCGTGGTTTCACCCGCGTGGTTCCCGTTCCCGTGGGAATATCTGGATAAAAACTATCCTATTATTTAAACTTTTACTTTTTGCATTCACAATGCAATTTTTATTATTGAAAAATGGAAAATGAAGTATTTAGAAAAATTGACCCGTCTCACAACTAGCTCGGGACTGGACTAGCATGGGACTCGAACCCACGACCTTTCGCTATCCGGGCGACTGCTCTAACCTCTGAGCAACGGAGTCGTTACGAGAGGCGTCGAATTTATCCAAAACTTCTTACGCTCTAAAGTGTCCTATGTTTTAATCCAGGCTATCTACTATCTGTGTGCCAAATTTCAACCAAATCCGTTTAGTAGTTTTTGCGTGAAAGAGTAACAAACATTTATGAGTACATACAAACATCACACTTATAATATTAGAAGGATTATAAGTTTACAGTAGTAGAGTAGGTAGTTATATTTTCCAGACAAAGTATGGAGTAAAATACTTTTCATCTATTTTGCTTTGCACTGCTTTGTTTTCTTTTTTAATATAGCTTAATGCTCATTTTCAATAAGTACCTACTTACATTTAAAAAAATATCATTTACATGTTTTATTTTTCCAAAATGATCATGTCGTGTTCCTTAAACCAAAATCTTATTCAGATCACTGGTATTTATTATAGATTATTCGGTATAATAAAACGATATTATACCGTTCTTTTCTCGCTTTCCTTTATTCCTTTCGATGATCCGTACTTAATTTGATTAATCGGATCTTTTTGTAACTAATGGCATTTTTTATTTGCGTCGGCACTGACCCAAATATTAAACGGCCTGAGTGATTCCGATAGAAGGACCGCATACTAGGGTTGGCTATTGCCTTCTTTGAATCGACATTCTCATGGTAGTAACAATTAAATAAAAAAATCGGGCAATTGCGAGTTGGACTCGCCCATGAAGGGTTCCGTACACACTTAACGTACCGATTGCCTAAACCTTGCCAAAATTACACTATAATTTTTCGTCAGCAATATTTTATTTTATTTTATTTTATTTTATTTTATTTATTAACACAAACACAATATCATAACAGGACATATCCCAATTCGATAAAGTGGTCCCTACTGCTTATAACATAAAATATACAGTGATACTTTGGCGAATTCACTCAAAGAACACGAAAAAATATCAATTATCTGTGATATTTCGTTGAGTGTGTGCAGAGCGCGTGTGATCGGGGCTTTACAAAGCAAATTAGTCCTGCCTCGTGGTACCACCAGCAGCCGTGGCTGTCGCCTTCTCCCCACATAATTGTCAGGTACCTGTAACATCACCTCCTTTAGCAATTCCGGATTTGAAATTTTACCTCGCAATAATTTTAATAAATAAACTACGAGTGCCAAGTCCCTTCTTACCGCCAATTTGTTATACCCAACCATACCCAGAACAAATAGTAATATATATAACTTTGTTTTTCATAGTGTTTGTATGAATGACAAAGTTACATTTGCGGTTTTTGAAAATGTATTATATCTCGAAAAGTACTTACTATATATCGTCCAAACCAATTTTCGTTGAAAGTTTTTATTAAGATCTACAGCATATATTTTTTCTAGATTTTTCACTCTTTTATTTCAAAAGTTAGAGGGGGGGGGGGGGGGCACACACATTTTTCCACTTTGGAAGGCTCTATCTTTCAAAATATTGAGTTTGAGAAAAAATGATTTGAGAAATCTCTATGTTATTTTCAAAGACCTATCTATAGACACCCCACACGAATATGTTTGATTAAAAAATATTTTTCAGTTTCAGTTCCATGTATGGGGATTCCCCCCTTAATTTGTTTTTATTTTTGTTATAAAGTCGTAAAGCGGTTCACGGAATACATCTACCTACTAAGTATCAACTGTGTAGTTTTTATAATAATTCAATAATTCAAAATCGATTATTCAATTTAGGTTTGTTTAACAACACTTATGAACGTCAATGAAGCTACGCCATCGGTTCGCAAATCCTACGGCAGGAGACCTTGTAGCGAGAAGAACCGGCAAGAAACTCGCCAAGGGCTATTTTTTTCTCCCTGTTTTAACTTATACAGAGTCGTCAAATTTGAAAAATGACCTTCACATAATAGTAAGGTTACTTTCCATCACAAACAGAATACCGCTAAAATTAAGTACAATTTTGCTTATTACCTAAAACAGTAAACAATTTTCAACCAAACAAGGAATCAAATAATTTAATGAACACACTAATCTTAATCTTATTCATATGATATTATAGGATTAATAAAAAGGAAACTGCAAGCTGCGCCGCATATTCAAATCTATAAGTATTAACAAATAAAAGGAATTTTTGAATAAATAATACAATTATTAGAAAAATTGCCGTAACTGTAAGACACGGGTACCAAAATTACCATGAGACACACCAGCTCGCTCATAAATCTATATAATACTATTATAAACCATATCCCGAACACCTTTAACACGAGTAGACATGAGCAGACCCACCCCACTTGGCAGCACCCGTTCACGAGCATGACGCATGAGCCAGCCATCGCTTCGCTCAACCATATTTTAGAGAACGTAACGACCCGACTCACACGACACCACCGCAGGAATGTTTAACGAGAGCATGACATACTTAAGCTACCCGTGTTAAATGCCGAATTTAAAAAAAAACAAATGCGAAATACTAGAATGTAACACAATACAATAAAAAATAATAATTAAATTATGACCAAGCCGTTTTGTCCTTTAAGTAGTCGTTAACAGTATAATATCCCTTTTTTAACGAGGCCATTTTTTATGTGCATCTTAAACTTTTCAATAGGCAAGTCCAATAGACCATCTGGAATTTTGTTGTAAAAGCGTATTCCAAGACCCAGGAAAGATCCATGAACCTTCTCTAGCCTGTACCGAGGCATTACAAGTTTATCTTTATTTCTAGTATTACGGTTGGAATTTTTGGAATAAAGTGGATGTGACATACGGACGGACGGACGGACAGACAGACAGACATGACGAATCTATAGGGGTTCCGTGGCCGAGTGGTGTACGCACCGGTTTTCAAGGTGCCGCTATCTCTAGAGGTCCCGGGTTCGATCCCCGGTCGGGTTAATATTGGAAACGAAATTTTCAATATTTCCTTGGGTCTATTTGGTAATGTCGTGTGTATGTGGTAATACCCGTCGTTGTTTCCAATTTCCTGAATACTAGTGCTTAGGCTACTTTATACTTTGGTATTTGGACAATGTATGTGATGGTGTCCAATATTTATTTATTTATTTATTACATGTTTTTCTGGCTATTTAGATACTTACCTACTAACTTTTATTAGTTGATAAAATATCGTTAATTATTATGACAAAGACGAGTCAATTTTAATTTTTGAAGATAATTTGAAATTCAATTAAATCAAGTTTACCGAAAATATACCTATTATTTGATCAAGGAACGGGCAAGTAGAATAGATTACAATACAATTTGTTACTAGATATACCACAACATTTATAATACAAACAAGCTTGGAATATTTTTTCTTCGCAATTTCATGTTGTTAAACAGATAAGATATTGCTATTGTTATTACAACTACATACTTCGTTTTTATTGACTCCCTTCAGTGCATTTAGTAGAGGCAGCCCTTAAATTTGCCCGACCTGAGTAATCCCAGCCTAAAAGCAGTAATAACTACTTACAACATCGCTTCTCGCCACCTACGTCACCGTAAACATTTATTATAATGTCCACTTTAGGTTTACTTACCTGGGCTTATAAGCTTAAACTGGACCCGACTGATAAATTAATGCAATCCTTTTTTTTATTTAAATGAGAGATTTATTTATTAGCTCGATAAATGGCGCTGACCAGACATGTATCTCATCTGATCTGACCTACAGTGCCACAACCTTTTCTGTTCCGGTGACAGCGGCGCTACGTACGGTTTTCTTTTTTTTGTAACAATTTAACCGGCCCTGACTTCTAAGAACTTCAACCGCTAGCAGCGCTATAGTTGGACATCAACTTGACAGCAAAATGACAATAAAAAAACACGCTAGTTTCACATTTTGGCCACCGGCACAGCATAGTTTGTGGCACTGTACACTTGTATTTCAAAGTTGTGCAAGAAGGTGCAAGGCCAAAAAAAGTTGACGTTGACGGTAGAAAAGAAATGTCAAATAATTATGTTCCTCTTGTTTTGCGTTGCAATTTGGTTGCAATAGAGTGTGTGTCAGATAACTCTGCACGTGCCTGGCGCGTTTTTGGCGCTAGTTACAGTGCATTTTTTTGTTCTCATGTTATAGAAAAGATTAGTATTCGATTTTTACCGCGTGCAGACTTATCTGACGAGCACTATACCATACCGACTATACCGCGAGTTGTAGATAAGCCTGTTCAGTCCTGTAAATGTTTTTTTCCTTCTGCAAGTGTTTTTTTTTAAGTTGACCGTCTTAACGTAGACTCCTTGCCAGCAAATAAAAAAAAGCAGACCCATGTCTGATGAACGCCATCTGTTGAGTTTTTTGGAACTAACTTTTTTCTTTTTTATTCATCTGTCAGAAAATCCCTCATTGATTACGCTCAATAATATGAAGACCGCTGACCAGCTGCACGCAGGAAAACTAAAATGGAGGCTGCTGCGATCCGTGTAACCGAATTTTGGTCCGGCACCTGTTTAGTTTTTGGTTTGCTACCGACTCAATAAGAAGAAGTTATGAAGACTTACTTAATTATTTCATGTTCATTTATATGATCTAATTAACAATGTCACTCATATACCTCTGGAAATTCGAAGTATCACATATTATCTAAAACCAAGTTAAAGTTATACAGTAAATAATTTTTATATCAATTAATTATACATCATCATCATCATCATCATCAGCCATTTAATATCCACACTGCTGGGGCACTGGCCTTCCTTATGGATGGATAATGAGAATGGGCCATGACCCACCACGCGGGCCCAGTGCGGATCGTTGGGTATTAACGACTGCAAGTGCAGCCGGGACCTATACATGAAAGAACATAATTCTTCGTTAACATTAAATTAACTTGACGTAGTTAATTGGACCTACTGACCTAAACCTAACTTTGTCTATCATTAATTTAACTAGGTATCTCCAAGAGTTTCTGTTTGAACTGCTTTAATCACATTATTATTTATCTCGCTTTGTACAAACATTTGTGAACTCAATATAAAAATAACTTTGGGCTTGCTTGGTAAGGCAGCTTAGTAATTTCATTGAGTTCCATTAAGTATATAGAATTTTTTATATATAGGTACCTATCTCTCGTAATTTGAATGTTTACCATATTCATTCATTCATTCCATTCATTAATACGAAATTTATTCAAGCCAACTGGTAGTTTTAAAATATGTAGGTACCTAGTATAAAATAAAATATTTTAGTTTCTTTAAAAAATATTAAAAAAATATTCCTTTCAATAAAAAAAGCTCAGGCTTTTCCCGCCAGGGCCCATATTTTTTTCCAACTTGTATAATATAATAGCTATTTAAGAATGGACCAATGTATGTGATGGTGTAATATATTATTATTTATGTTAGAAGGTTGATCCATCATTACTTGGAACGGAATCTATTCTAAGATTGTCGGAGAATCGGAGATTGCTTTTCCATATCTATCCGACAGCGGATGAGTAGAGTCGAGTAAAAACATCTCTTGATTGTTATCCGCAAATAAATGTACGGAGATAGGTCTTTTCCTATTGACATATTGCTCGATATGCTCATTAAGCTGTGGAACAGTTTGACTGTCGGTTTTATTTTTATTATTTGGGTGGCAAACTAACTAAAAATATTGTCTGAGTTTGAAAGTGTTGGTTAATCTGGATCGCACCTACTCTGGCCGTTAGTCTACAGTTTAATTTTGATATCATCACAACATGAAAATAGACTAGCTTGCTTCCTTGCTATTTCTGTTGGTGCCATATTTGGTAACGTTGCATAAAGCACTGGTTAGTTAAAATCCTAGTTTTTTTTTACCATCAAACAGGGAAAAGCGACAGTCCACCCTTTTTTCGCAAAGTTCGTAGTTCCGTCCGTACGTAAGGGTAGGGGACAGTCGACAAATAAACCGATTGTTGTTTACATCACATTGCTGTTTGCTCAAAATGTCTTTCCAATCTCCGCTAATAGCACTCGAGGGATTATGCTGACCTTATCGCATTTCACAAGTCTGGTGTTTGCTTTGGAGGAACTAGAAAAACTAAATCTCTTCTATACTTAGTAGGTACGGCTCTTTTGACTTCGTCGTGACGTCTCGTAATGGATTTGAGTATTTGATTTGGTTTTTTAGAAAAAATCGACCTACGGGTGAATGCTCTTTCCAGACAGTGAATGGTCGTGGGTTCGAGTCCCACTGGAGCTAGTTGTTAGACGGGTCGATTTTTTATTCTAATACTTCATTTTCAATATTTTACATAATAAAAATTGCATTGTGAGTGTAAAAATAATTAAATTCAGCCATCAGATTCTGTTTTGCATCGTATTAACAAGTTTGATAGGGCATTTAATTTGTATAAGATACTCTTAAGATCCAATCACGTTAACAAACGATAAAAAAAATAACCCCAATAACTAAATCCTTAACGGAAATGAAAACCGCAAGTGTTTTCGGAAAATAATGAACATTTCATTATTATGTAAGAAAAAGTATATGAAATATGGTAAAAATATCGGTATTATAGCTACATTGGAAACATTTAGCAAACACTTAATTATTATGACGATGACGGAATTTCTGTTTCCTTGTTGTAGCGGAGACCAAAGGCTCGGAACAAAAAAACGAACACGTGGAGTTCCACAGGCTTGGTAAGTTAGTTATAAAAAATCATACCTCATTTTCTGACATCCACTTAGTTACTGTTTTATCGCACTTTCATGGTAGTATGAATGTAATCTGCTGCGTTTGTAATTGTAAAAGTTTTGACTCCTCAAGAGTATTGATTGGAACACAATTCAAACTTTTGACTTTTGACTCTACGTATTATAATACCAGTATAATATAAAAATACCGCCCTTTACTACTATTTATTCTGTGCTACCACTATCTTGATGGTTCTTAACAACTGTCTAGTAAGTGTTACACAATCAATTAAATATAACTGAGTCGAAGTAACCCAACGATAACATACTCAATAAATGACTTTCCATGAAGCTGAGAAATTCACAACGGAAGCTTAAATTAATTACAGTAAATTGCGTTGCTTACGGAGTGTTGATTTTACGTTAAAAGATATGGAAAACTACTCTAAAGTCAAGACTGTCAGACTTGAACTAGGTAATTCAAGTATTCATGAATAAGTATGATTGAACTAGCGATTGGCTGCGACTTTGTAAGAGCTGGTGGACAATATCTACAATCATATTTACTGACTTGCATATTCCTTGAGTGTATAATACTTATTTACCTTTCTCCAAGGTCAAATCTAAAACTACGCTGTAAGGAAGACAGACACTTGTTTAGGAGATAAAACATCTTTGCTCGTTTACACGCACAAAGTTTTTTTTCCCCGTGTTCTGTGATTACACGTTTTTATCTGTCTTTGTATGACCACCAGAGTGGCACCAGTAAGTAGGTACATAAGCTGCAAACTTCCTCTGCCAGGCCTGCGTTTGAATTTGTTACTCTCACATCAGTTTTATTTAGCTACAAATCAAGTTGTTTCCGTGACACTGACTGAATCGTCTGCAATAGACGCAAAGTTCTTGATTATGAACACAGAGTTTTTCAGTTAGCTATACAGTCTTTAAAATTTATTTGTGTAGATGTAGCAGAGTAACTTAAGCAGTAGGTTTAATAATTTGAGAATCATCTAAACATAATTGTTTTTCAAATCAGATTCAGTAAAGCAGAATGGTGAACTGGTGTCTCGTCTAGAAGAGCACGCTTCAGCTGATGCCGTGGGAGACGGGAAGCCCCAAGTGCACGCGTCTTCCAAGCTAGATGTGCCAGCTGAAGGCATCCACAGGGTCCTTGTCCAGGACGGGGCCCATGTCAGTGTCCATGAGGCTACTGCCCCAACGACAGCTGCTAGCGAGGAACAGACTACTAAGGTATGTTGTGCTGCTGAAGAGGGTCTGAATTTTGAATCAGATTCATTAAGGCAGAATGGTGAACTAGTGTCTCGTCTAGAAGAGCACGCTTCAGCCGATGCCGTGGAAGACGGGAAGCCCCAAGTGCACGCGTCTTCCAAGCTGGATGTGCCAGCTGAATGCATCCACAGGGTTCTGGTGCAGGACGGGGCCCATGTCAGCGTCCACGAGGCTACTGCCCCGACGACTGCTGCTAGCGAGGAACAGACTAATTAGGTATGTTGTGCTGCTGAAGAGGGTCTTAATTTTGAATCAGATTCATTAAAGCAGAATGGCGAGCTGGTATCCCGTCTATGAGAGCATGCTTCAGCCGATGCCTTGGTTGATGGGGAACCACAAGTGCACGCGTCTTTCAAGCTTGATGTGCTTGCCTGGTGAGGATGGGGCCCATATCAGCGGCCATGAAGCTACAGTTCTGATGACAGCTGCTAGTGAAGAATATGCTACTAAGATATGTTAAGTATTATGTATTTCGTCAGTCCGTTGTTTCTAGAATACCTACTTAGACCGAAAATTCAGTATGCCAACAGTATCGTTTGTATCAAAAATACGCAATAAGTATCTCGGTAAGATCACCTCTTTGATATAATAAACATTAGTCAGAAACATAAAAAGTAAGACAAAAATATTATAGAAATCCGCTCCTGACACAGAAAAAAAACATAAAATTTAATTATTTTAATATCCGAAGGCGTTTCCTTATGCCATCTTTCCTCCAATTTTTCCAGTAACTTAATTAACGTTGCAGGAATTTAAAAATAAAGTATGATTAATCGTTGTGGTCTATTCTTAGATCAAGCTTGCAGGAAAAATAAAAAGTAATTTCAATAAGGCCCTAGTGCCAACTGTACCAATTTCATAAAATTGCCTTCCGATTGAGAATTGGAATTCTAAATCAATAAATCTTTCATCGTTTTTATCGTATTTTATCTTTTCTGTCGTTATAATTTCAAATAAATTTAATAAATAGTTGATTGTTAATTTGTTTTAATTGAAGTTAAAGTCTGCTAGTCAATTAACGATTTGTAATATTTTAAATAATACTCTCACACAGTAATTAAATTGTGTTACTACCACATGGTCATCATCAGCCATTAAGTGTCCCCACTGCTTCGGTACAGGCGTTCCTTATGAATGGATAAGGCGAATGGGCCATGACCCACCACGCGGGCCCAATGCGGGTTGGTGGGTATTAACGAATAACGACTGCAAACGCAGCCGGGACCAGTGGCTTAACTTGCTTTAACAAGCACTGAGGAGCTCGAGATGAAAAGTTTTTGGTCACCAGTCCCGTGACCGACCAATGCGAAAGTTGCTTAACCTCAAGAGCGCGATAACCACTGGGCCTCGGGCTCCTCCTGCGCGACGGGCTCCTCATGATACCTCATGGTTTTACCCTATTTCATTCCATGAGTGTAGTAAAGTAAATAAAAGCCATCTTACTTGCATGCGCATAACAAGACGAGCAGCAGCGTCTTTTTAAATCGTGACTGTGATTGCCTACCCATCTGCCTCCCTTTGGAAGACGATTATAGCCATCACTGGGTATCGTTTTTATAGAACGAAGAATACACTAAACATTTGCCGCCCTCGAAAGATCAGCTAAGAATAAAAGGTTAGGTAAAGATTAGAATAAGATCAGGCGTGGTGCATGTGGGACTCGCTTAGGGACTTAAGTGTAGGTATAATTCGTGGTGTAAATTTATCCCTTGGTACTGCCAACCAATTGCCCAAGTAGTATTAAAATTTATCTCACATTTTTTTTTGTTACAAGATTTCCTGTGATAGTGCTTTGTGATCTCGGACGGCATTCTTTGACATAGAGAAGTGCAATCTAGACTGCGTAGGTAAATAATTTTTGAGTCTTGAGCCTATCCTATACCTATGAATATCTGTAGCCTCGATTCGGTCCGGTAGGCGAAGGTTTCGAGGGTCATACATTATTTAGGTATAAGTTCTCTTATAGCTATTTTTCTGAACTGTAGGTACTAATAATATCCCGTCCAATATCTATATACTTGAGAGGCTGGTGTTTTTCTTTCCAGTACAACATTTTTCCCTATAATTTTATTGAATCAAATCAAATCAAATTATTTATTTGCGTTAAATAGGGTACATTAAATGTCAAAAATAATAATTATTTAGCCATATCTAATAGCATGCTTATCAGTCAGGAGACAATTCGAATAATATTCAATTAGTAACAATTCTGACAAATTGAATTTAATACGGTATTTTACTGATTTTATTTTTATTTCTTTAAAATGTTTTTCGAAATATTAGCTACACAAAACAAGTTTTCATTTTGAATTATCTTGAATATTTTCAAAGATATAGGACTTCAAACTTTATAATTAGACAAGGACAGTACGCTATCTTAGTGACGTCAGTGGGTTAGTAGCGTCATAGTCACGCCATAGAAGATTTCGTTTTAGAAAGAGACAGCTATAGTCAAAATCAAACAGACTATAATTCTTTTATTATAAAACAGATTCAAATTATTTTTTCACATTTGGTATTCTTAATTGCAATATTTTTTAACGTCATCATTAAATGTCTACATTTCAACAACAGTAAAATATCCTATTGTAGGTATTCCACGGAGCAGCGAGGCTGGTGCAACCTGGATCCCTGACCACGAATCCCAACGGACACACCGCTGCACGACGAGCCTTCAACGCAGATATTACAAAGGAAACCAAGAACAACGTAAGATATGAACAAAATTATACTAGGTTCTTATTTTTTGACTGAAGCATCTTATTTAATTTCGCATTAACCTCAACCAAAGAATATATACACTACGCGAACTATGTATCTTAATGTCTCGAGTTAAGGTTGATTTTTGTAAAATTTTCAGAAACTTTTGGTAGGTTTGAACACTCAGATCATTTTGACGCTGACTGTACCTATATCAATATCTTAGCAGATTTGCCTGCCTGATTTTTTGTATGTTTTCACCACACAACTTGCAGTTCTGTCCCCTAGACCTAGTATAGTATTATATTATCTGTGCCCAGACATAGCTGTGAGGCAGATTTGTCGGGCAGATCCGTGCATGTTGTATGCTTAGCTATTAAGGTGTTCCCACACAGTAGCAGTTATTATACCTATAACGTGAGATGATGTTGTTATATAAGTTTTTGTAACAAAAACTCTAACATATTTTAGCAAAATGTTACACAATGTTTTAGTTACAACTGTGTGGGAGCACCTTTACAGAGATTTTCGTTATGAAACTGTTAGCTTGATTATATGTCGACTGTACTTCGAACGTAAACGTATTATTACGCAGTTGAATCTCATTAAATTCATTGTCTTCCGTTAATTGAAGAAAAATACTGTTTCCGAGATATAATTCAACATTTCTAATATCTACTTTTACATGTACCGTACTTTTCAGAAAGACACATATTTGGTATAATGTTTACAAAAAGGACAAACCCTTTTTGTAAACATTTTTCAACACTCTCGGAATTATTGTAACACGCACTAAATTTTTACTCTCAGACTTTCAGTTCATTTTCAATTTGTAATATTTAATTTGTCAGAAGTGTAGGAAAGCCCTTTAGTACCGGATTCGAAATAACTTTATCTTTAATAATAGTCTGGTTAATGAAGATACTAAGATCCAGGAATGGACTGAAATTACGGACGGAATGAAATAATTATCTCAACAATGAGAGCAATGGGTAAAACTTTACTTTGGAATTAGGATATTCTAATCATCGCGCATTATTAAATTGGGTAGCAAGTTTAAAGATTTAACATCAGACAATAACATTTAAGTATAGATTGTATGTTTTATATATCAGAACCAATACCTAATACCTATGCTTTACAATAAATTACATGTAGGTATAATTAATAATAGTAACACAAAACGATATAAATGTTGAACGAATGACCCCTAGACACAAAAGGCAGTAAGATCACTGCAAATATTATATCATCATTATCATCAGTCATTTTAATGTCCTCACTGCTGAGGCGATGGCAATGATCCTTCTTAGGGCCTTATGGATAAGGAGGATAGGCCATATACTGCACACGGCCCATTGCGGGTAGGCGAATATTGTCAACTGCAAACGCAGCCGGGAACAACGGCTTAACTAGCCTTCCGTGCCATGGTCGAGCTCGAGATAATAAATTTTTGGTCACCCACCATGACACAGTTGCAAAAGTTGGTTAACCTCAACGATCGCAAGCCGAGTGCTCTTACCACTACTACACTATTTTGTACAACAGATGGACCACTATTCCTCGTACACTGGCGTCCAGTACTCTCCTCTCGACATGGCCGAGTACGTGTTCTGGACTGGTGACGAGCGAGGAGTCACTACTGCTATTGAAGACTTCCTGCAAGAGGGAATGGTGAGATTGCTTTGCTTATAATACAATAGGTTTTGTCTTCATAGCGTTCTATGCAGTTATAGTTACTCTTTGTAATCTTCTGAAAATTCTAGGCAACCGATTACCGAATGTCTTTCAATTGAAAATTATAATTCAGTAAGATCATTAAATTTTCGTTTTAAGGCACTATTGCTAATGAAATATTGCGTGTGTATCATAAAGTAGTTCGTTATAGAGTCTAGGCCAAAATAATAAATTGGAAAGTGCCGTGACATCATTGGTGTCGTTGATCCGACCAAAATTTTTCCAAGATATCTTTACGGCTGTGAAAGCCTTGCCAATCAAGTTTGACGATCATAACAATCTCTTAAGGTGATGAGCAGTAGGTGTCTTCGAGCTGACTAGACAAACAATCCATGGTCTACTTTTTATATTTTCTATTTACCGCTATTTTGGCCCAATTTCATTCAAATATAACCTTTCAGATGTCCAAAGAGGAAGCCATCAACTTTCTCCAGGAGATCAAGTTCAACATCGACTATCTCCGCGCTCACTACTCCCAGAACCTAAAGTCGGCGGAGGAGAACGCACAGCAAGAACAGCTCAGGACTATGCTCATGCAACAGGCTAGCAACGCTAAGGTAAGAGATGTTTACAGTTGTAAATGATTTATGTGTGCAAATGGTAGGTATTTAAAAATCAATGGAAGTTGATAACGAAACTCTTGATTGTGACGAACTTCACCAATAACGGAGAGAGTGCAAGTAGGAGTCTTAATCAACACCCAACTATCCCTTATCGTTCTTCTATACGTGCAACATCAATAACATTAGCTTATGGCGTGCTTACACAAGCAACAGAATAGAGCAGAATAGAGAGCAATATGTGCAAATGGAGTTCTATGACTCAGAAAACAATTCTATAAATATTATTACATCAGAAAAAGAAAAAGTAGAACGATCTTTACCTCAGGGTAGCGTACTTGGTTGTATCCTATTCTTAATTTACATCAACGATTTGCCAATGTGTTTGAATAAAAAAAGTATTTTATATGCAGATGATGTATCCATTTTATTTCCGTGTAAAAACAGTACTGATTTTCAAGAACAATGTAATTATAATTTAACTCAGATAACAAATTGGTTAACAGATCATAATTTAGAATTAAACATAAATAAAACGAAAATAATGCAATTTAAGCCAATACAGAAAAAACAATTAGATAGTCAACTTTCATTTCAAAACAATAATATAGACTTTGTGACATCATGTACATTGTTGGGAGTAGAAATTGATACTGCTCTTAACTGGAAACCACACGTTGATAGATTAGCATCGAAGCTCTCTAAATTTACATACGCGCTTTACGAATTAAAAAAAGTAACGGACTTAAAATCTGCCATGACCGCCTATTACGCTTATGCTAATGCTTGGCTAAGCTACGGAATTGATTTATGGGGAAATAGCACTGACGCACATAAGCTTTTTACTCTGCAAAAAAAAATGCATTCGTATATTAGTGAACATACCAGATACTGACAGTTGTAGACCTCACTTCACAAAATTTAAAATACTTACCCTAACCTCCATATACATTTTAGAAATTTGCAAATTAGTACGCAAGAACAAATTTTCATATATACAACGTGATGATTTACGCTCTCTGACATGTACATTACGAAATAGAAATAGATTAGCTTTACCTTTTACTAAATTGCATATAGTTAGCTCTGGAACCTATCACATGTCCATAAAAATATATAATAAAATACCCAACTATATTAAAAGTATAGACAATGATAAAATATTTTTTAAAAGATTAAGAGATTTCTTAGTGGAAAAATGTTTCTACGAGTTAAAAGATTTTTTAAATTGAATGTCGCTTTGTTATGTTATATGTTATTATTATAATAATTTAAACTTGTTGTCAAAATAGTTTAATTTTAATTATTTAGTTTTAAGATTTGCGACACCCTTACAGGGTTCATATTGCGAACTGTATTATACTTAAGATCTATATGTAACCAATATGATGCAATAAACATTATGACTATGACTATGACAACTTAAATGGCGCAATTCCTGGCAATCCCCACCAAATATGGCGTCACGACCACATCAAGCAATTGAGGGCGCTGACAAAATGTCAAAATGTAGCAACCTGATGCTAGGATACGGCCAAACAATACCACGAAATATAGAAAAACATCGCTCTACTAAATTGCTCAAGATTGATCCATCCAAGCAATTATTGCCAAAAAAATCCAATATAAAAGGTAATTGAATGATGAACTAGAAAGTAGTTAAAAAACAACGGGTTGCACTCCGGGAGTGCCGGCAGAAGTGAAAAGGGCTCCCTAGATTTTATCACAAAAAAAAGGAATTTGACAAAACAAGAAAAATACGGACTAGATTTGAACGGAGGTCTTCTGGCTTCAATACCGCCCGTTTTCGAACCTGGCGAAATTTGCCTTCGTACCTATTCTAATGACATCTTGGTTTTGTCTGTCTTACGACTTTTCGATCTGACGGTCACGTTATCCTGAAGCGAGTTTAACATTTTTTACCCATCACAAAAAGTGCACAACGCCGATAAAGATGTTTTCAGTTTCATTTTTTTTTATTAATATGGACTTGCTTGATAAATTATGTTACCATATGTTATGAGTGTTAACCTACTCAATTTTATTGTATTCCCAAAAATAAATTGGACATTAGAATACAAAAAATTGTTGGAGATTATATTATTGGTAGGGATAGTTATCGTTTCGATGTGCTGTACTTTACAGTTCCTAAACATACCAAAAAATAAGAACGTAAGTATTGTAATAAAAGCGCTACAACATAGAAAACGAATTATGCGCTCGAAATATAAGAAGCAGACATCTGATATCTTCATTTTTATGACTTTCAGCCGAGCGGTTTCTTATTAATATACCTAAGTGAAAGTAGGGCAGTCATTCAATAGTGCTCCGTGACCTGTACCTAATCTGTAATTGGATAATACCATGTGTTATTGTAACCTTCAACATTTCACGCCTGGGGATGGAACCGGGGACCTTGGAGCTTTTGAAGATATGACAAATATAATATTTGATCTTTAGAAGCAGCAATTATTCCGGACCCTTCTTCAAGTTTCGTGTGATACCTTATTAATGTTCCCGAACAAGTCACACCAATAGTTTAACTAGAACTAAGTTTGAGCTTGATTGAAGTTACATGCATAAATAGCGGAGATAATAATAATGATTTCATAATTTACTAGCGGCCGCCCGCGGTTTCACCCGCGTGATTCCCGTTCCCGTGGGAATATCGGGATAAAAAGTACATATAAACCTTCCTCTTGAATCACTCTATCTATTAAAAAAAAACGCATCAAAATCCGTAGCGTAGTTTCAAAGATTTAAGCATACAAAGGGACATAGGGACAGAGAAAGCGACTTTGTTTTATACTATGTAGTGAAGCCAAACTTCCTAGTTTGACCGATATTAAGTAATTAGGTACCTACCTAAGTAAGAATTCTTTAAAAAATAGAATAATTCAGTCTAAGGCTTATAAATAAACAAATAATTTAGTAAAAAGGATGTGTTGTCTAAAATTTTTATGGAATATTAGCTTATCGAAGACAGTAATTGAAACACTTTATATCAATTGCTTGCTACATTATTTATTCTGCTTATGGTACTCGACTTTCGTAAGTTTTGTAACAGAAAAGAAACTCGTCTTATGAATAAGTACCTACCTATTCTAATTAACGTCGATTTTTTCCTCGGAATTTCTTTGTAATAGAATAATAAGTACCTACCTACCTAAAGTTACTGTATTTTTCTTGACTTGCACGAAAATATTTTTGTTAACAAAGTATTTTTTGTGAAATGTAATTTAAATGAAAAATCAAACGGTATAGGAATCTGATAACATGAGTGTACCTATATAGAAAGATAAGTTGGCAAGTCTTTGCGGTGTCAAAGAATATATAATAGTACTATAAGCGGTGTTCAGCAAACAATGTAATAATGAAGTAAAAGTGGATGAGATAGGAAGTGGACAAGAAAGGAAAGTGGAAGAGGTAGGAAGTGGACGAGATAGGAAAGTGGACAGGATAGGAAGTGGACGAGATAGGAAAGTGGACGAGTTGGGAATATGGACGACGTGGGAAAATGGACGAAGTCGACCGGAAGGGTTTCAGACAATGTTTTGCGAATGTTGTGTTCTCACAAACTAAATTAATCACAACTAAAGCAGTGTTTCTCAACCTGTTCTAAAAGTAGTAATAAGTAAGTACTTAATTAATATGGGAAATATTCATAGCTGTTTTCTTAAAAAAAAATCAGGCGACTTGAAATAAAATTGAGAACCTCCTCCGTTTTTTGAAGTCGGTTAAAACTTAGTTTTCTTTACCCGTTTAACTTATGAAGGCCTTCATCCGACGTTGGTCGAAATTACTATCGACAATTTTCAGGTGGCGTAATATCGCCATAAAACATTAAAAACCAGTGGTCTACTGGTGGTTTACTACCTCAAAAAATTTCTGGTGTAAACTCGCCGCTGACTAGCCACAGAATAAATAAGTTTTGACAAGTTATTTTGATAAAAACTCTATTAGATAACTGCTTAATTTGTACTTATAATTTTGGAAAACTATTTTGACTGGAATAATTGGTAATAATTATTAAATAGTTTGAGGATCTGTGATTCAACCTTAGTACTTACCGATTTGGTTGTTTCGAGTTTTACGTCTCCGGTGATTTCGTAACTAGAATTTCTTCCACATACAAGTGCGCAATAATAATTGTAAATGTGGGTAGGGTACCTACCCTAATTATATACCCTATTACCTACCATATTCTTATACCTATAAGAAATCGGTATGTATGTTGATTGTGTACTTATTAAAATATACTTGTGATATGCTTGTGATGGACTGTTTACTTGACAATTATTGCCGTGGACGGATGTTAAAAGTTAAAAAGGTAATACCTACTTATGTCAGGTTTTTATTTTAGGTATTGCGGACGGATTTCGATGGTTTATATTTGTTTTTCTACATTGTCTGTAGATCTCCACCTGTACCTAATAACAACGATATTACCATGAATACCATATATTTATGAATCATCTGCCGTTTTGGTCAAACAGACACATTAAAATAGCTATATTTACAATGGAAAAGTGACACAATACACATTTTACCCACCTTCTGCGCCAGTGGTCTCGGGTTCGATTCCCGAACAAGACAAATATTTGTGTGCATGAACATGTCTATTTTTCTTGGTCTGGGTGTTAACTTTGTATGTTAAGTATGTATTTACAAACAAAAAAGTATTTAAGTATATATTTATCCGTTATCAAGTTTTCCATGATACACTTTCTTAATGAAATTAGTTACCTACTTATTTATTTATTTATTTTAACGTAAGTGAAATATACACTATGTAGGGTGGTTTCTCGTCCGATGCCCAAAACCCGACACGCGAAACAGAACCATACACTATTTTTATTCCAATAATCTTTTAAGTAAACAAAGTGCCACAGTCTAACCAATACATCCATACTATCCATACTATACTATATACTATATACTATACTATACTATACTATAATACTATATACTATACTATACTATACTATACTATTATACTATTTACTATTTACTATTTACTATTACTATTACTATTAATATTATAAATGTGAAAGTGTGTTTGTTTGTTTGTCCTTCTTTCACGTCAACACGGAACAACGGATCGACGTGATATTTGGTATGGAGATACATTGGGAGCTGAAGAGTAACATTGGCTACTTATTATTCCGGAAAATTGAGTAAAAATTGTAATTTTCTATGAAAAATCGTTTAACTGTCGTATCTTCGATACAAAACTGTCATTTCTTCCATTGCCTTCCAAAGAGTATGTAATCACTGACGTTTGCGCGGTCAAAATCGAATACTAATCTTTTCCATAAGCTTAGAATAAAAAAATGTACTGTTACTAGCGCCTAAAATGCCCCAGTCGCGCATGCGCGCAGTGTTATCTGACAGTCACTCTACTTCACAGAGTAATTTTTTACATGTAAGAAATAGAGACCAAACTTGGGCCCCTTTATTGGTAGTGTTTAACTAGCGCTATCTATTTGTCTGGTGTAGGCAACTTTTGGTGTATAAACACAACACACACAAGATGTTGGTGACCGGGTCCACTATTATATGGCAAAACAACGTTTGCCGGGTCAGCTAGTATTGATATATTTGTTTTGTTTGTATACAGGGTGACATTGAAGTCGTTAGCATCCTTTTAAAATAAGAACATACTCATAATATAGAGCCCTTTCCCCAAATATGAGGCAAATCCAAGATGTAAAACTTTTTTTTTAAATCCCTGAAAAAATGTGTATAATACTCAGTGTTTGATCACTATAACAAATTAAAATTAAAATAACTAAAAATAACAATTTTATAAAAAAAAACATTGATTTTTTAATTTCAATTAACATACTAGCCTCAAACTACTTCATTTGCCTCCGACAAAACGAGGGCTCTGCTATAACGTGAATTTATTCAAGTTCGCGCACGGAATTCACCGAAACAAACAATGTCACCCGCAGGCGCGAGCAAAGCGGGTCTGAAGCATGCTTCAGACCCGCTTTGCTCGCGTACCTGCGCCTGCGCTGACGCCGGGCACCACCCCTTTTCACGTAAAAACATACCTTCATATGAGTACATTAATGGGCGGAATGGGTGCCAATGACTTCAAAAACGCCCTGTATATGTAACAGTTCGTTCAATTTCCGTATTTTGTCAAAATACGGGACAAAAACGGGACATGTAGTAATACGGGACGGGATGGTCAAATACGGTGACAGTCCCGTTTATACGGGACATATGGCAACCCTATATCTACATAAGGTAACATAATTCATTTCCGCTCTAAAACCATAAAATTTTTCACCAACAAATCATTCAATATCCTGCGAGGATAATAAGGAAGATAATTAAGAGTTTATGATCGATTTTCTTTGATGACGGCTCCGGGAACGTTAATGGCATTAGTCGTAAAGATAAGAGTGGAACGAGTTCATAAAAATAAATTAATACCTACGATCCAAGTGCTTAGTTTAATGCAGTGTGGTTTCTGCTTCCTACCTACTATCGTGAAGCTGTCTTGTCGTAATGTTTGTCGTAATTCCTAGAACGGTCGTTCAAAGATTGTGTGGAAATTAAAACAGACTAGGTAGATCGTTTTTAACCGAAATAGAAACTATAGAATACATTGACTTTAGATATCAAAGGGGTGATACATTTTACTAATAAAAAAATTCAAAGTTTGAATGTTAGACACTCAATCACGGCGAAACGGCTGAATTGATCCGGATGGAATTTGGCAAAGAGGTAGACGGTATGATGATGATGTATGGTCTAGAATCGCTGATGAACTTTTTTACCCCGGAAAAATATCTTATTCCCACAGGAAAACATAGTCTAGCTCATGCGGATAAAGCAGTGGGCGGAAAGCTAGCACCGTTTACGTTATTTTATTTGCATCATTCTGTATAGAAATACGGTTTCATTTAATAGTACTTATGTTTGAAAAATGCAAAATGAAGAATTTTAGAAAATATCGACCCGTCTCACAACTAGCTCCGAATTTCATCAATATGAATTTGATGAAATTAGCGCTGGCTATATAGCGCGTAAGAAGTATTGGATAAATTCGACGTTTCTCGTAACGACTCCGTAGCTCAGTGGTTAGAGCAGTCGCCCGGAAAGCGAAAGGTCGTGGGTTCGAGTCCCATCGGAGCTAGTTGTGAGACGAGTCGATTTTTTCTAAAAAGGTACTTCAATTTCCATTTTTCAAGTACCTATAAAGATTGCATTTTGAATGCGAAAAGGTAAAAAATTAAATAACAGTACTTATGTTCATATTAAATGCTCTTATTATTGAAAATGAAGTGCATACTTATTAGAAAAAATCAAGCCGTCTCACACAACCTAGCTCCGATGGGACTAGACTAGAACCACGACCTCTCACTTTCCGGGCGAAAGCTCTTAAGTTAGAGTTCCATCGGAACTAGTTGTGTGTCAGACGCGTCGATTTATTCTAATAGGTACTTCATTTTCAATAACAAAATTGCATTAGCTTTTGAAAAAAAGTAAAAATAATTTTAAATGCTCTTTTCCACATCCGTTTAACTTTGGTTCTCTCTTTTTTCTTCTCATTCGGTACCTAAATTAGTGGTACCTATCTATTTTAGTATAGGTAGCATAAGTTGTAAACCTAAACTCAAGTGAAGTCCACTGATACATTTCCTAAAAACGTTAGGCATATCTTGTTCTTTCTCATTGCCTCTTACAAATTACTTACGAGTACCTACATCAGTAGGTAAATAACAAAAAGCACTGAAATTGCTTTTACTTTATTTCTCGCTAACACCTATCGTTATCTTTCCAGGAATACCAATACCGCACCGCAGCAGGCCTCCAATCCTTCCCGTTCGGCAACAGCCCCGACATCATCAGGTCCATTGCCAACAAAAATTGGGAATTGAGCAACAACTTGTCCCCTGTCCCCGTGTTGCCAGTGGACATGCGTTCTGAGCCCGTCAAGAGATACGACCCGATGCTGCAGACCAATATCATAGGTAAGATCATAAGTATTATAGGACTCTGTACTGGAACGGTCTGTTCCTGTTGTTACGGTATTTTGCGAAAGGTAGGCAGCGAGTAAGAACTTGGAGTTGAACAACAAGTAACAACCTGTCCCCGTGTTGCCAGTGGACATGCGTTCTGAGTCCGTCAAGAGATACGACTCGATGCTGCAGACCAATATCATAGTTAAGATCATAAGTATTATAGGACTCTGTACAGCTGGCACAGTCTGTTCCTGTGGTTACGGTATTTTGCGTAAGGTTGGCTTGGCAGCGAGTAAGAACTTGGAGTCGAACAACAAGTAACAACCTATCCCCTGTCTCTGTGTTGCCAGTGGACATGCGTTTTGACCCCGTCAAGAGATATACGACCCGATGCTGTAGACAAATATCATAGGTAATATCATAAGTGTTATGGGCTCTGTTCTGGCAGGGTCTGTACCTGTGGTTACGGTATTTTGCGTAAAGTTTGGCAGCGAGTAAGAACTTGGAGTTCAACAACAAGTAACGACTTATCCCCTGTCCACCCAATAGGGACAAGTTTTGCTTTCCCACACACTGACAATAGACTGAATTACTGTTACAAATTCCACCCTGTCTTTTTTGTTAATGAATATTATTTTCGATTGTTTTAAGGTACATCGGACTACGACCGAGACGGTCCTATTATCAGCGAGGAAGAATACGAAGAAATGATGGAAAAGCTGAAAGCTGCTGACACTCTTTACACTGAATATACCCTGGAGGAGATCATATACCAGCTGGCAAAGGTAAAGTTTCTTGCAGTACCTAGTGTTTTACTTAGATACAGGTATTAGGATTACCTAAACTGGTTATTACCTAAACTTGGTATTAACCAATACAATTAGGTACTCTTCTTCTCATTGTCTTACTGAATGAACAATAATTCAGAAAATGTCGGCCACCTTGCATTGCATTGCAGCTTTATAATGGCCTTCATTGTCGTACACCTAATTAGTAAATCGATCTACAGAGCCCTGTTAATTAAAAATAAATTCGTGTGATAGTGATATTTATAATAACATGCATTTAAGTGTGCTCAGAATTTATCACCTTCCTTGGCCTTCAAGTATGTCAGCCAAACGAGACGCCCACTGGGCATAGGCTTCCCCCATTCCTTACCAATAATATATAGGAGAATTCTTTTTACAAGCGTTTTATTAACTTGCCATGTTAGTTAGTGGGGCACAAATCTTGCAAGCTTAATTTGACCCACTTCCCAGTGTCCGATGGAGCTGAAATTTTGTATACAGGTTTGGTTCAGATGACAATACAATATTAAAGTACAGTCAGCAAAAAAGCTTGTCATAAAAATGAAATTTTTACTTAAAACTTATTTCTATGAAGCGTGCTAAATCATTATGTTTGTGTGTAGATGATGTTCTCTCAGTCTTTGTCGCGGGAGCCGGCGGCGGCGCGCGCGGCCACGCAGCGGTTCATGGCGTTCCTGGAGCTGGAAGCCGAGCGCGGACAACTCTCGCGCACCATCGAGAAGAAAGTGCTCGGTCAGTAGCAGTGTTTTAAATATTTTTTATGCATTCACAATGCAATTTATAATACCTTCACCGCCTCTGTGGTCTAGTGGTTCATACCACCGATTTCAGACCAAGAGGTCCCGGGTTCGATTCCCAGTGGGGGTACATATTGTACTCGGTTTGGTTGGTGGTAGGACTTGTTCTTAGTCCGCCTGGCTAGCTACCACCATCTTATCTAAGTCTGACGCCATAACAATGATGTTTTCAGCATTATTGTGTTCCGGCAGTTAAGAGATAAGATAGCCAGTTCCTCAGTGATTGAGGATTCCTGGAGTAGTACGCTTCCACCTTGAGCCTTATCACCACTTATCATCAGGTGTTATGAACGCTAAGTGCTACCCCGCTGTGGATAAAAAAAAATAGGAAAAATGTGATAGTAAAAAAAATATTTTCCTATACTTACAAAATTGCATTGTGAATGTATAAAAAATAATTTAAAACTCAATTTAATGGCTGTTTCATCTTAATCGACTGTTAAAAATTTTTAAAAATGTTTCTTTCGGATGAGGGTTTTCTCACATTGATGAAACAACGCGTAACAAGGTGATAGCAAAATTCGACGAGTCGTGTAGGCCTTTCGGTAGCATAGTTGGTCAGAGCATGGGGCCGGATTCCCGGAGGCGCGGGTTCGAATCCCGCCTGAAAGTTACTTATAGAGCTCGTGGTTTTTTACTATATCACATTTTTCCTATAGTAGCAGTGGTTTATTGATGTTCAGTTTAAATAACCGTTGCACATGAATAATCGTTATCAATAATTATACTTAGGTACACATATGAGTTAGCTGCTCCCCGCGGTTTACCCGGTAGGTAGGTAAGTAGTCAAAGAATTCTACTATTATTCACTACCCATTTACCTACTACTTCTTGACACTATTATGTCACTCTTATGGTGATAGTTTGCTGTCCGATATTGAACCTTAGGTGGGTTGGAAATTTTATTCCCTGACTAGTAGGTACTAGTGCCTACCTCATGCCTACCTACTCGTGAGAATTTTGGGATAAAATATAGGTAGCCTCTGTCAATCAAAAATAATGCAGTATCTACTGTTGAAAGAATTTTCAATATCGGTTAAGTAGTTCCAGATGTAGTTACTACAATAGAATAGAAAATAAGAATAATAGTTTAAATTGTGATACAATAAAGCGATGGTTGGGTCTCCCTTCCGTCGCAAAAATAATAACACGGGAGACCAAAAGTTGGGTCAAAGCACTGAGAAAATCAGGAAAATTAACAGGGACTAAAAAGTGATAGGCCTATTTCCGAATAAACGGGTTAACGACGACAGTTGGAAAGTTTTGCAATAAGTTAGCAGGAATAATCTTTGTTCAAAATAATTAACTTCATAACCACTCATTATGAACCATCAATAATTAGGCAGACAGGCTGAAAATACTTACTATACCTACCTAAAGAGACAAAATGGACAAAGCCAACAGCCCAACAAGTGAATTATTGGTTACATATGGTTAAAACGTGAAACTCATTACATTATTATACTTTTTACAGATGTTATGATTGCTGCATTGACTGACACTATCGGAGACCACCCGGAGTTGTTACAGACGCGCGATGGACTTGCAGGCAATTCAGCTAACAGGTATTTACGTAATTTATCATTTTTAACTTATTATTATTATTTATTTAATTTATTAACAACAAGAGTAACAAGGGTGTTTAGGTACATACAGTCCCACAAAACCGACTAGTCGGTTTGACTGTGGGGTCAGGAGTCTCTTACAGTAGGTAGTACTTACTTAAAAATTAGCGAGGTATAGGTACATTGTTATGCTATTTAAATGCTGTCTAATAATACTTTATATTGATGTTTTAAATTTATTCTTGTTTTCTTCTTGTCTTATGTTCATCGGCAAGCTGTTCAGTATATAGACCTTTAGTTAGACTATTACAAAAGCCTAGTTTGAGATTTAAGCACTTAACATTTGCATTAGTAGTTGCTAAGATAATGTAGGTACCTAATGTGTGTTGAGTCAATACACCTACTGTACTCGTGCAGACACAAAGCCTGAACAGAAAAATAAAAATCCTCGCCATGGTGCGAAAATCTGACAACCTTACTTATTCTATAGAATTTGATATTTGTAACAATAAAGAGGCGAAAGTGGCGCCCCATGCTAGGTTTAAATGTATAATTTAGTATTTTTGGTCCTTCGAGCCGAAATGAAATATTGGCCTAAGAATGAAAATTATGTAAATTTTACAATCCACAGGCTAATGCGTCAGTTCCTGGACACATCAGCAGCGGAACCCAGCATGTCCCGAGCGATCCTCGCAGCCTACAAAGATGAGCTCCTGAAAGGTCCACCACTGCACAAGATGTCGTTCCCCGACAGGATTTAAAACAAGCTGTGGACAAACAACAAACCCAACATTGTAAACCAAAGCCTTGTAGAAAAAAAACACGTAAATTTTACGGTCAATACACGTAAACAGCATTTACGGGTACTCGGTTACGTTAAGTGTTAGTAAGAAGAGATAGATTGGAAGAGTATGCGTCGGTAAGTAAGGTACCTGCAGTGTGCGATAGTGATACTACTTTATGTAGTGAAAATATGCCAAAAAGTATTTATTAACTTCGCTTACCTGATTACCTGAACAATATAAGACGGCAGCTAAGGGGTTAGATAAATTAACTAACTTTTCATTACACAACCACCACAGTACCTACCTAGTTATAAGTACTTCGTCATTAGTATGAGTATGAAACACCATAAACCTTTGTACCTTTTCTTTAATATTAATCCTAATCCCCTAATCAATTTAAATCCCTAGACTTCTATATCTAGGTAAATTGGTACCTCTACGTACGTTTTCATAAAAAAACTTGAATATTTAATAATTTAATTAAGTGTATTTATTATATAAGTAATCCTGCTTCCTGTTTATGCTGTTTATGTACCTACATGTACAAAAAGAATGTAGCTTCAGTCTCTAATGTCTTGTACCTACCCAATACCTACTGCAAATGAGTTTTTGTGGTTTTTCGTTATTCTTATTTATTGGTTAAAACCAATGTGTATTAAAATTGAAGCAGTTGCATTTCTTCGCATCAAATATTGGACACGGTATCTGTTAGGCAATGAATGTATGTATAATTCTGTCTGGCAATGGCGAGTGCCAATTTAAAAGTGCCTGCACACGACCGATTGGTATCGGTCCGCTTGTCGGATCGTAGCCTTTACCACAGAATAATATTTGTACCTTTACGTAGGACGCCTGCGTTTGTATTAAGGAATTATTTGTTTCTAACAATAATCTGATTCGGATCGGTCACTGATACCATCGTGTGTGGGCACACCTACCTAGATTTCGAAACAGTTTCAAAAGTACCATATCATAAATTATAGACATGCTACTTTTCTAGATATTATAGTGATACGCGTCAAAGGCTGGATATTTAAGTTAGGATGGGATTATTGAATGGAATTACGAAACCGTGGGAATTTCTGACAAGTGGCATGTCTATTGCAACTGTATTATAATTTTAAAAGAAATTGGGATGCTTAGATATTTAATGCTGCTTTATAAAAGGCTATGTTAAGGCTAATAAAATTAAACTTGTGGATTTTACGATATGATCTTGATCCCATGCTTGATTTCGTTGCTACAAACGTAAGTCAATAGAACGTTACCAAACGTACCTAACCTTCCAAAATAAGAGAATTGTAAGATGTCATAAAATTAAATGTTAAAGGTAAATACTATTTAAGTTATTCATTGTAATTTTATGGGTAGAGCAACTATTTTTCATACCTGTAAGTATTTATAAATATATTAGATTTTCTATGGAAAGTAGATGTGTCAGGCATGTAAGTAGGTATGTTCTAAAATTAGTACCTAGGAACCCAGCCAAGTCATAATTATTATTGTATGAGTTTTTGCTGACAGTTAAAATGGTAGTAAATTATAGCGACCTAGGTACTAACCAAGCCATGTTAATCAATGCTTTTTTGCTGACCGTAGAACTTTTATAGCGACTTAGTAGGTAGGTACTAAATCGTTCAGCTAATAATGCTGCAAGAATTATAAAAAAATATAGGTTTTGCCTGCCAACCATGATATTATCTGAGGACAAGAACCTACTGGTGCCACTCACTTAAGTAACTACTTATCAAATCAATAGTTATTCGACGACATTTGAGTGTTTTCGCCATAAAGGCAAAAATGAAAATCTGCGAATGACTTTCAATGTAGGTACTGTACAGCGTGTGAAACTTTAGCCTACATGCTGACGGGTGTAAAAAAAGTGGACATCGTTGTGTAAATTTAAAGCATGACAGCAGACGGAAATCACAGGATTTCGCTTTCTGCCTATAGTTTGAGGCTGAGGAATAGATACATATACAATACAATACAGGTATCAAAAATAATTGATCATCCGTTAACTTATTACAAATACATTTGCAGTAAGTACCTACCTACCTACCTACCTATGTAAGTAAAAGTAATGTGTTTATTATAAAGATCAAAAGGCAAATCTTATTTAAATAAATAAGAAATATATACTATAGAAATATTACTTAATAAAATATTGGACATCATCACAGAGGTAAGTAGGTACTTTGTTCCAATACCAAACTGAGCTTGATCATTAATTATGGAAATTGGAAACGTCGGGTATTACCACATACGCCCAGACCAGAGGAAATATTGAAAAGTTCGTTTACAATATTTATCCGACCGGGAATCGAATCCTCAAGGGACCTCAAGAGATGGCTTGGATTTGGACTGGAATTTTTAGTATATATTATTTAAGCCAGAGATACAGCAAACGATCCTAATGCGCTCCAATAGCGGCAAGAATGCACTCTACCGGAGCTCCATAGGAGCGGTTGATATGGACGAGCCTCGCGCGATCCAAGTGAACAAATTCGAAGCATGACACGGACACGATCCATGATCCACGACCGTACTCTGAAACGCATAACCCGAAACTTCGTTACACCCGTCCCTCTCTCTCGAGTCATGCCAGAATCGAGTGAAAGAGGCGGGGCTAACCGAAGTTTCGGATTTGCGTTTCAGAGTACGGTCCCTGGATCGCGGATCGCAGTTCCAAGATGGATTGCTTGGTGTGGTTCCGGCTATTTAGGTACGTTGCCTATCTATTTGGTGAATACCCATCTATTGCTTGCAAAAACTACAAATGCGTCAGTTTTTGGTTTGCACACAACTGTAATTTAAGGATTTGATGTCGGAAATGATATGTAGAGTGGAGAGATACCTAATATCGAATTCATTGAACTGGTATCCAAGTTCTAGGTAAAGTTATAATATATAATATGGTATAGTTATACTATAACAATTACCTACAGATCTGAAAATACCTAAATTATAATATACTTAATGATAAATTAATATAAAATTATAACAGCTTGGTGTCAAGTACAAACCCATAGTAGATACCTAATGTTTTATGTAACGTGGCTTCGAAAGTGAAGTGGAAATAGCGAATTAAGTCATATTCCTTATTTTATAATAAAATATAACTTGAACCCCTTTTTAATTTTTTTTAACAGCATTCATAAGAAACTATTAGAGGGAAAAAATCTTAGCACCAAGCGGGTGGAGCCGCAATTGACCGTTTGTTAAAATGAGTGGTGGCAGGCGCAGCTAGTGCACCAGATAAGTCTGAGCGCGGTCGATATCGGTACTAATTGTTTAATGAACTTTAACTTTTTAACCATTTAACACAAAAAAGAAAGTTAATGTACTGTAACTAGCGCCCCAGTCACGCAGACTTATCTGGCGCTCACTCTATAAATAAGATTAATAATATAGATCTTAGACAGCGGTTTCTGTACCCAGAATGCAACAGAACACAAATATCTTTACTTTAATAACTTCGTGACATATGAATGTTAACTTTAGTTAAAAAAATAAGGCATAAAATTAAGTGAAACAAGGACTAAGTGAAGAAGGACCTCGTGATCTTGACTAACTGATAGTACTTCAGAAACCACTGTTCTAAGAATCGCAGGCTTTAGTATAAAACGCATAAAAATATTCACGTGTTATTACTATTTAACAGTATTTATCATCTAAATCTTTACGTAGGTAAATCATGTTGAACGATGAGGGATAAATAAGTATAAACGTACATTATGAAATGAATAGCTAATAAAAATAATAAAAATATATCTCTTAATATTTTTCTACCAAACTTTTCTAACGTAGTGGTGTACATTTTCATTTCCTAGTTAAGTTTTTTTTATTTACTTCAAATGCAATTCAGTCATTTACAAACTAAAATTTATAAAATTAAAAATTTAAAAAAAGGATTCACTAGGTATTTAATTCTGAGAATGTTAAATAGGTATGGGGTTTATACTGAAAATGGTGGATGATAATGTAGGTAACTATTAATGGTGAAAAAAATAATATGCCAACACCATAATAAAAAGTCCTGCCAATATACCTACCAAATACAAGAAACACAACTTAGTTTTATCTCTTAAAAAAGCTTGTCTTCCTAATCCAAATAAGTGCATATCAGTAAAAATTAGAAACATATCTCTAAAGTAAATTATTTAATATTTAACAGAAACTAATGTTAACTATTCTTCTATCACTAGTTATTAAACAGTGACATAAAATATTAGAGAAATTGATTATTTTTGTTAAAAAAGGAGTTCTAAACCTAAAAAAAGGAATGAAAATGTACATCACATGTATTTTCATACTTTTGAATCATACCAGAAGTTATAACATTCATACACTTATTGTTTGTATATTCTCAAGACATTGATGTATAAATAGATTAGCTCATGTCTTTCTATTAGAATCACAGATATTTTACCCCTGAGAATAAGATTTTTGGCATTGTTGAATATAATGCTATGTTAGTGATTGGCAAAATTTATAATATTTATATTATTCTTTGAAATATATTGTGGATTTAATAAAAAAGTTTAATGTGATTGATGTTTTTATTGTTGTTGAAACAAATTAACCTTAAACAATCATCTTTACAATATGGTACAAAACCCCAAAATGTACCTGTATACTCATTATTTAAGCTCTTGAATAATCACATGGGTATGCTCAGCATTCATTCATAATTCTTAATTTAATAAACTATTTGGCTTAAAAATAATTTATACTCAACATTTTTCTTGTAGAGTACTAATCATTTGACTAATTAGATCAAACTTGTCAAAGGTGGGAATGCATTTTGTTTACTAACAACTACTTTCTGATGTTGGTATGATATGTAACCTTTAATTTTTCCATCATAAATTAAGTTGGCAACAATGCACTGTGTCTCAGCGGCATCAACATCATCATGCCCCATGATCTGCAAAGCTGCTTGGAAATTAGCTATGTCAATCTGATGAGAATTTTCGGCTACATAAACTTTTTTAAATAAATTTCTATATGCCGATATCTTGAGTTTCTCAACAATCAAGTAAATACCAGCCTGTATAAAGAAACTTTCATGCTTTTCCATTACTTGATCAATACCTCTCAAATTCCCACTTTTCACAGCACAAGTTAGGTCCCAGAACAAAGCCAAATCATACTTGTACAGAACTTGTCTAGTAGGCATGAAACCTAGTAACATTTTCACTGGTACCAAATATGTCAAGATCTGCCTCTTATTTTTGAAACTATGGCGATGACAATTTTGAAATGCAAATGTTAAAAACTCATCTGCTGCATGGTAATCTGAATCAAACATTGCTTTGCGGCCTACAAAGTATCTATATGTAATACGCTGCGCTAATGGAAAAGGTTCTTTGAGATTTGTTGAGTCTATTGCTCTAATAAGAGGTTTGCAGAGATGAATCTTATTTATACGAAAGTAGACTTTCAGCAGTTGATTGACAATGGTAAGCATGCCAATTTTCTTCGAATATGGTTCAGATGATCTGTTGTCTCCTACACACACCCTGAAGCCAGCCAACAGACTTTCTGCAGCTTTTTCTAATATTTTTCCATTACTTGCTGAAATCATAAGATAAACACAAGTTTATTGAAATGTAACAATACCTACTACTGAGATCTTTTAGAAATATTTTACTTATATCCAAATAATACTAACGGTAAATAGCTTCAGCTTTTTGTGCTACAAGTCTCAAGTCCAAACTAACAGTGTAGAGAAGAGGAAGATTCCAGTTGTCTCCTTGCTGAGCTTGAACCAGCCTCACAACACTTGCTACACATAAGCTCTGACGCTCATAAGCTTCCTGATATTCTTTCATACACAAAGCCTGAAATACAATGACAAGTTTCAACAATAAATCAAACCAAAATACAAGAAGCAAGCAATTAAGTTTTAAACTTTTACTAACCCTCACACACAATAGGTGACAAATAATAATTTCATCAAGAGGTTCAACACAGTTTCCTTCAACCAACGAAGCAATATCGCTGGATTTTAAATTTCTGTTCCCAACGTGATCATCCCGTGGTGAGAGAAGTCGCGCGAGGATTGTGCCCTGGCCCGTCCTAAATGCTCTTTCAACGAATTGAATATATTGATTCAGCGTACAAGTCGCTGTGTTAGACATTATTGTGAAATAATAAATCTACATTCATGTAACCAATCACTAACACAAATTATATAGACAACCAAGAAAGAACACAATTAAAGATCACAGATCACTATTTATGTAGCAAGCTATTAAAGATCGAGTGAAGCACAAATTATATGAGTGAAGTATACAAAGGTACTTTGTGGAGTGAAGTGCAGTCTGGCGCAACTTCCATACAAAAAAGTGTTGTATGAAGTTTGTACCAGAAATATCGCTGTCTTGCTTTCACCTACTTGACTCTCACTCACTCTGACTGACAGTCAGCCGCCAGCCGCCAAATTTGACATTCTTGTCTTGTTGACACAAATTATATAGACTAGTACAGATAGGAATCAAGCCTTATATCGGCTTTTTGTTAGTGAATGACGGACCCCGATTAGAGTTTGACAACATAGTGCTGCCAGAACTATCGACACCCTTGATTCGTTATCGATAGTTGTGCAAATCATCGACGTTTACTAGGTTACAACCCTAGTAATATATTATTTTAAATTCTGCTCAAATAAAAAACACATTTGATGAAAGAAGGCATTTATTACTTGACATTATAATTTTATCAAATACAAAGTACATAAGTATAAGTTGAGATTTATACAAGACAAAGAATGAGAGTAATGAAATTACTTACTAAATTGACTTTATAGATAAACTAAAAAATATAAATTCTTTATCAGCCACAAGAAAAATTAAACTGCTTGCAAATATTTTTTATGCACAAATGCTAATGCTATTTTTCCTAGTAGTTTTATTTAGTATCTGCCATTTCATTATTTACTGTTAATATCACTTTCAATGCAAGACGCAATAACTTATTCTAATAGTTAAACATTTAATGCAGTAAGTAATCAATATAGCAACTAACAGCAGTAATTTGCACCATAATTCTGATTTGATAACTTATTACGGCAAGAATAGGCAGACACGGCCATCTTCGCAGCACTCCACGAACCTCGTTGAGACTCAAGTTATCTGAAAAGATTAGATTTGGTTAGTATAGATTCTACATATTGTTTAAACTGAAAAGTTTGTAAATCAAGAAAGAGTAGTGTGTATAAAGCACATTTTCTATGTTGTGCCGCTATGCACAAGTTATAGATAATCAATGTTTATAGTTAATAACTGTTATTAAGTAGATAAGCTTTGTACATAGACTGATGAGAGGTAATATATATAATTAAGTAAGATCTAAGATAGTAGGTAGCAGTAACAGTTATAACATAGTCATAAGACAATCACAATAAACCATCATTCATACCGACAACAATCATATATTATCCCACCGGTACATTTGTTATAACTTTGTTCTGTTTGTCAGAATCAGAAATATGAATTTGATGATAAGGCATTTCAAATGTTTTGACAAAGTTATTGAATTACTTTCACTGTTATTTTCTCTTGACTTGGTATTAACAACTTCACTAAATTGAAACTTGTTAAATGTGACAACTGGTTATTTAAATTTAATCCCAAGTAATCTACTGTGCTTTATCATTATCACCATATGATATCACTTCTACATGTATATTGAAATAAGGTATTAGGAAGGTTTTTTTTAACAAGACTAATCAATAATTAATTACACGTACCTACTTACATTAAAATTACCATATAAAAAGAATAAACAAACATTACCTACCTTTCATTCATAACTTCTTCTTCAACATGTCAATGACAAGTACAAAATCATATGTTGTTGGCTCAAAACTGTGCCACTCTCAACACGTTATCTGCAGCCAACATGAGGTCCTCACGCGTGCAGGTGTCCGGGCATGCAGAGCAATCAATGAGGTGGGCCATGGTCTGTGGTGTGTAACCACACCTGCACGCGAGACCCGTGTTACTGGTGAAGCCCCACCTGGACAGGTTGTCTTTACTTCGACGAACTTGGGTACGGAGTCTATTTAAAGATCTCCATAATGGTCTGGGAAGTTCAAGGCCAAGAGGGAGCTTTTCCTGAATGAGCACATATGGGTGTGGAAGGGTAGCAGAGTTTTCCCACAGTTTAACTTTGGTTAAAGAGGCCTCCGTGGTGCCAGGCATGACGCACTTGTAAAAACTATTGCGACTCTTTTAGCCTTTGATAAATTTCATAACTTTCTGAGAAACCGAATCTTCTTTACTCCGGTTAAGTTGTGAACTGTATTTTCTTTTGTTTTGGTTAGTTTTAAGAAATACAAAGTTGCCTCTTGGAATTACCTAAAACAACAAAACTCAAATTTAGGTTAATGTAATAAATAATTGATACATAAAACTACGTAAATAGATTTACTTACGTGTACCGAAGGCATCTTCGAATAATGTATCCATATTTCTGTAAAGAAATATCTGAGAAAAAGTGGAAAAACATCTAAAGAATACTAGAAAACCGAAATGAGTAAAAAACACAAACTAAATAAACGACATCTTGAAATTATTGAAAAAAGTGACAGCCTTAATTTTAGCCAATGGGGGCACCCCAACAAAATGGCGGTCTTAATTATAGCCAATGAATGGGTATCGGGGCTACCGGCCACTAAGTTTTGACCTATTCTATGGGTGATTCCAACGCCTGCTTGTTGACTGTTTGTAAACGAAGCTTGATTTTAGTATTATTGTGTGAATTTGTGCATTTTGTGAATTACTCGCAAAATTTCGCCTTAATTGTACGTTTTCGTGGTCCCGTGTGATCTGTTGAGAGATGTATTACAAAACTTGTGAAATATATTATGTGCATAGATTAATAACAGCTTCGCTTCGCTTACGCTAGATCGATAGTCTTCATATTAAAGCTTCGTCAAAAGTGAAGCAAAAAATCAGATTTATGTGTGTGCGAGCATTACGTGCCTACGTTCGCCGACCAGCCCCGACACGCACACAAACAAAACTTTGATGTTGTTGGGTGTGTCCAGTAGGAACAATTACCCCGAGAGTGGGGAAGTGTAACAATTTCCTGAAATCGGAATTTTTGTTCATGATAATGTTTGTTTAGTGTTAATTCAAAGATAAGTAACAAATAACAGCCTAAATTGCCTTTGAAACACATACATACATACTCTTTTGTAAATAATTTAATTAATTACGTGAATGTTTATATAAGTTTTAAAAGTAAAATTTGTAATAAGAGTCATACTATTGCATGACGAGGTGCTTTCTTTGTTACATAATATTTATATGTATATGTACAAATCACTAGGTGAAACAAAAAACAAATAGGATGAAGGACCCAGTTATCAGCACTTTAAGAGTAAAGTCCTAACTTAAACCCTAAATCACATTGAAAAATACGTTTTCACCCGTTATGACGAGTTTTCTGGTTTCAATATTTAATCAGTAAGATTATATATAAAAAACATAGTTTATCTTTGTCCAATTTTTTTTTAGATAGGTAAAAGCAAAAAATGACTATCTCACCATTTATCAGCACACCATCACCACCAATTATCAGCACTGTGATAGTGGTAAGTATTGAAATTATATGAAATATTTTTTTTATTTAAATTTTACTTTTTTGCATTCGCAATGCAATTTTTATTATAAAAAAATGGAAAATAAAGTATTTAGAAAAAATCGACCCGTCTCACAACCAGCTCCGATAAGACTTGAACCCACGACCTTTCGCTATCCGAGCGACTGCTCTAACCACTGACTAACGACTAATGACTCCGTAGCTCAGTGGTTAGAGCAGTCGCCCGGATAGCGAAAGGTCGTGGGTTCGAGTCCCATCGGAGCTGGATGTGAGACGGGTAATTTTTTTCTAAATACTTTAGTTTCCATTTTTCAGAAAAAAATGTGATCAATAACTCACATTTTTTTTCGCTATTTATAAGTCGGAAAGTATGGTATGACCGGGAGTAGGATTCCCAAAACACCAATTTATTTATTTTCCAAAGTGGTAGCTCAATTTAGTGAGTGAAAACCTTATAATTAATTTTACTATTTATTCGGAGTGCTGATTATTTGGTGCAGTGCTAGCATTTGGGTCCGTTACCCTAAGTACCTAATGAAAACAAAAAATAAATTATAAATATTTATTTAAACACTTTACACAAAAAAGGGAAAGGTATTATCTTACAACTGACAACTCTCATAATAATTGGTCAAAAAAACATTTTCGATAAGAATTATTTCTATAATCAGTAGGTAGGTATAATATATAATATCAATAGAAATCGGGAACTTAATTTCTTATTACTGGTAACACTTTCAAAAGTATGACGGCTTTCAATTTTATTTTCAAACATAGTGAATATTTAGCAGAATACAAGTAATATAGTGAAACTAACGTATGAAATGTTATGTTCGAGGCTTTTTTCTCCTTATCCGAAGCATTGTCACTGCCATTGATCACACAAACCATTATAGTTTATTTAAATTATCAGAGATGTTTACTCTGACGTGTAACCTTGACAACTGACGGGACGTTCGTGTAAAGTCGGGCCGACTGAGCCAAATTGGCTCAGTTTGATTTGCTTCATTTTCTTAGGCCTACTCGGTTTCTAGGCGTTATTATTCTAAGATTATGTGGTTTACGGGCCGGCCGGTCAGAAGGCCAAAAGTAAAGCGAATATTCATGGCCAAATTTCCATTTAATGAAGAAAGGTAAGCATACATTCACATTTTGTTATAGCCATTACATTAAGGATTACGTGATTTAAAAGTTTTCGATTAAAATTTAAAAAATTGAGAAGATACCTAACCTGATAAATAGTGCTTGACATTTTTTTATCGACAATCGAAAATTTTTTAACCGACTTCAAGAATTGAAAAGGAGGAGGTTATCTATTCGTCGCGTTTTTGTTTAAGTATGTACACTAATTACTCAACGTCGGCTGAACCGATTTAAATGATTCAAACGTTATAACATCAGGTTTTTTTCCAAGTTGGTCCAATTTTGAAATGCCTATTGCATAATGAAGTAAAGTCCGTTCGGTTAGATAGTGTCGGTACACCCGCACGGCATTGTGGCTCTTTTTTAGTGCATTCGTGCATGCAGTCGGGCGGGTCTAAACAAAAACACAAAAAATTGTAAATACATGTTTCACGCCTGACTTCAAAGTACTTACTTAAGTACGTATACTTAAATACGTATTAATTACGTACCTACGTGAATTTTTTAAGGCGGTTTGTATGATTTACATTATTTATTCATTTACATGCTATGCTATATTAACATGTTTCTTGTGAATATTCCAGAACCTTCAACTACAACTGCAAAAATAGCACCTGCAGCCCCTCGGAAAAGAAAACAGGTTTTTTTATAGTATCTTTATTGCCAAATGCATGTATATATATTATAAGTTCGATTAAATTAGACTTTGACTTTAATAATGGAGTTTACTTTTAGCCCCATTTGCGCCAACGTGAAATTCTTGTTAAACTTGGTTTAACTTTTTGAATGAAAATTTTATTGTCACATAACTCTTGTTTAATTTAAACCGAGAATTAACGTTAGCGTAAGTAAGGCATCAATTAGACCCTAAAGTTTGCAAAATGATAGAAATGGAATCCTGATATTTTTTAATATCGCCATCGATAAAAAATCCCACGACTGGTACATCACTATTTCGGTTATTATGTTGGGAACCCTGTACGTCATGTACGTCATAATTTCAGCTATGTGGTTGGTATTCCGTTTTAGTATAACTTCCATACAAAACGATAATTTACTTTTTTTCTATGAAAGACCCGTCTCTTAAACGTAGTGATTACATGCTCTTTGGTGAAGTGAGTGGTGAGCACAAATTATATAGACTAGTGTGGTGAGTGAGTGACAATGACAAACACATGACACATATATTAACCAAAGCATGGAGGGCCATAGCTAGAAACAGCTTGAGACCTATCAGAGGATTTAGTTAAAAAATAGTTGATTCCTAAGCAAAACTCCATGTAATTTCTAATAGTCAATTAAAACTGCTATGACCAAATGAGTCAGGCCCTCAGTTCATCAATTATCAAAAATTTGCTGTCACCTGTCAAAGTAATTAAGCATTGCTTGTTAATAATTTTTGAATCCAAATATAGTAAAGAGTTCGTGAAATCTTTTCAGAAGTTTTCAATTGTCTAGAATATACCGTTACAGATTTATAAAGGTTTAGCTTGGGCTCTCAGTTCATCAATTTGTACAATAATGAATCTTCCAAAGGAGATGGTAAAAGCTTGTATGGAGTTTGGTACCACTTGTGAGCACCATTTTTTCCTAAAGATATCATCCCAAGAAATCAGATTCTCATTAGATTTTCTTATTATTTTACCAAATAACGCGGCAAATAAATTTTTAATTTCGGCTTTATAAAACGTAGGAAGCCATTTTAGGGTGTATTCCACTTATTAAAGATCTTTGTCCATTATGCATTTGACTAAAGAAATTATCAATGAAACCATTATGAATTTGTCCTCGTCCAATTTCTTTGATCCAATATTTGATAAAAGAGTCGAAGTTCTTTAAAAATAGTCCATGTCTAATAGAAAATTAAATATTTAAATGGGATAAGTGTTATAAAAGAAGTTCTCTAATAAATAACTCTGATGCTAGCTTAGCTATTGAATGAACATTTAAGTGTATGGTTAAGGAAGTCTTAAGCTTGAGACTTTTAAATTATTTTTATGCATTCACAATGCAATTTTGTAAGTATAGGAAAAATGTGATAGTAAAAAATGTACAGGGGGCCTACCGCCGAAAACGCCCAACTTGGGCATTTGATCCCGATTAAAATTTTTTGATTACGATTATTTCGTACCGGGCAAATTTCCAGACTTCAATTTATGAAAACCATTATGGATCCATAGACAATAGTAGACATTTTTTTTTTTTTTTTTTTTTTTTTTTGTTATTGGCTCCACCCGGTTTGGGTATTAGCCATGACAAAGGTAGGGAAACTAAACTATAACTTTATAAACTAATTTAGGTATATGTACAAGGAAATTTGGAATTGGATAGTAGGTAGGAAAAGAAAGAAGGATTATAAAATATATAAAGGATATGTAGGTGGAGTTTAAATTTGAATATTGTTAGAGGATATAAAAAGAGCAATACATTTATAAACATAAATATCATTGGAATATAATAGAAGTAATATAGAAGTAGGAAGAGGGATACTGAGGGAAATTAAAGTGTCATAAAAGGAAGTATGATCATATAGGGGACAGGAAAAAAATATATGATTGACATCGCCCAATCCGGTGCCACACTCACACAATGAATTTTCAATAATTCCTAGTCTGGACAAATGGGCAGGAGTACACGTATGGCCAAGCCGCATTCTTGTAATAATGGTAGAGGGTACTTTACCAAGCTTCATTTTACTAAACCAAGGTCTAGATGGAATGTCTGGTGTAATAAGTTTATAATAGCTGCCTTTGTATTTACTGGTTAAGTGCCATTGACTTTCCCATGATGTTTTGAGACAAACCCTTGCATAAGCGCATAGATCATAGCAATAATTTTTGTAAGGGAATAAATCCCCAGAAACTATTGCTTCCTTTGCTAGTTGGTCAGCTTTTTCGTTGCCTTGAATATTACTATGACTAGGCACCCATACAAAGTTTATCTCACAACCGGATGATGAACATTTATAAATTAACTTTCGGCATTCTATAATTATTTGATAGCATAAATTGCTTTTAAAGGGAAATTTTTGCAGAGCTTCTAGTGCGCTTCTTGAGTCAGAGAAAATAATTACTTTCTTTAATTTATACAATATGACATATTCTAATGATTTTAAAAGGCCAAGGCATTCACCAGTAAACACCGAAGACTCGGGAGGAAGTTTAACCATTTGAATAACTTGGTACTGTTTGTGAAATATCCCAACCCCAACATTGCTATCAGAGGATAGCTTGGAAGCATCACAATAAATATGATGAAAATCCCGCCATACCTCTGACAGTAAAAAATTAAAGTGGTATTTACTGTTGATGTCATTTTTATGGAAATCAATGTTTAAATAAATATTTGGTAGTAAAATTAAACATTCGTAGTTTTGTGAAAAAATTGGAAGAAATGTTGACCTGTGAGTTGGAGCTTGAAAGGAGCAAAACTTGCTAAAACTTACAACAAGACAAGGTACTTGTTTGTGTGACCAGTATGAGGAGGATTCCACGAGTTGTAGAAGTTTAGAAAGTTTATTATAGAGTGGGTGGTTATACAATTGAAACGCTCGAAAAAGGTATCTATCACATAGGTACTGCCGTCTAAGCTTCAAAGGGGGATCAGAACACTCTACTTGAAGAGCATTTGTGGGACTTGATTTCATAGCGCCAGTAACAATGCGGAGGGCTTTCGACTGAATGATATCAAGTTTTTTCATGCCAAGCGCGCTGCAGGGTTCTAATAGGAATGTCCCGTAGTCTAAAATGCTTCTAACTATGGAGTTGTAAAGCTGTTTCAGGGAGGATGGATGAGATCCCCACCAGACACCAGATAAACATCTTAAAATGTTAAGAGTCCTTTCACATTTGGCAACAACCTGATAGCAATGCGTTAGACCTGTTAATTTACTATCTAGGGTTATGCCTAAAAACTTGGCTTCATCACTAGTCGGTAATATGGAATTGTCATAATAAACGGTGATGGGTGGTGGACATCGCATCCTAGAAAAAAGGACCACACTGCTCTTGGCACTCGAGAGCTCAAGGCCGTTATTATCAAGCCAGGTTTTCAATGAATCTAAAGAAGACGTAAGGCGAGAACATAGGTTTTCTATTGATTTCCCTGAACAGTATAACAGTAGGTCATCAGCGTATTGTAATGTATGGATGCTGTTGGGGAGAGAGCTATCTAAATCATATGTATAAATATTGTACAATAGTGGGCTCAATACAGAACCTTGTGGAAGCCCATTCCACACTAGCCGTGACTTCGTATTCTCGGGACCTTGTGAAATATGGATTGTTCTATTAGATAAAATATTTATGATGAAGTTAACTAATAATGTTGGAACCTGTAATTTAATAAGTTTATTTTGTAGGATGCTAAGAATAACATTATCATATGCAGATTTAATATCCAAAAACGCAGCCAAAAGCGATTGATTTAGAGAGAAAGCTATTCGTATATCAGTCATGAAGATGCCAATGCTGTCAATTGTGCTTTTATTTTTTCTAAAGCCAAACTGGCTGTCACTCAGTAAACCTCTACTTTCAATAAACCATTCTAAACGGATTTTGATTAGATGTTCGGCAATTTTAAGAAGAACTGAAGATAATGCGATAGGTCTATACGAAGAAACCTTATCGCTGGGTTTATTGGGTTTTAAAATCGGTATTATCTCTTGTATCTTCCATGAAGATGGGATGTCACCATGTAACATCATAGAGTTGATTAGATTTAAAAGGTATATTAAGCTACTATCCCCCAAGTGACTGATAAAAGAATATGGGATATTGTCGTAGCCAGGAGCAGAGTCTTTGACATAAGACAGAACACCTTTGAGTTCAGCTAATGAAAAGGGAGAACCAAGACCTGTCAGTTCAGCTGAGGAAGGGATTTGCAGAAGTGTACTATCAAATGGAACATAAGGAGGGGCTAATCTATCTAGGAATTCTTCAGCCAGTTGTTCCGGAATATGTTTGGGAGTGGATTCTTTGAATGCTGAGCGAAAACGGCGAATATGAGACCAAACAAGAGAAACCGGAGTGTTAGGTGATATTGAAGCACAGAAATTTTTCCAACTTTCCCATTTCTTTTGTTTAAATAATTTCCGAGTACTATTAATAAGGTCAGACAAGATATTAAAGTTTTCAGTAGTAGAATTTAGCTTATATTTTATTTCAGCCTCTTTCCTTTTGTTAACAGCTATAGTACACTCCTGATCCCACCAGGGAGGGGATGGAATTTTACTAGGTTGACCAGTTTTAGTAGGAAATACTTTATTGGCAGTGTTTATTAGCAAAGATGTTAAAGCAATTGCACAAGAAGCAATGTTATTCCTATCAATTTGTGGGAGTTCTTCTAAATCTTGCTCAACTTGTGACTTAAAAGTATTCCATTTATCCTTGACTAATTTATGTTTTAATCTTGGAGGATTTGTATTTGGTAGTTTTAGTGAGCTATTCAAGAAAGTAATTACAATTGGATAATGATCACTGCCGTGTGTGGAACTAAGTGTAGTCCATGTTAAGGAAGAAGCAAGACTAGGGGAGACAATGGATAAGTCAGGAACACTTCTGCCCTCCTCTGGCTTGGTTCTGCGCGTGATTTTTCCTGTATTGAGTAGACATAAATTATTACTATGTAACAGATCTAACATTCTACTGCCATAGTGATTAGACGTAGAGCTACCCCATGAGCAGTGCTGCACATTAAAATCTCCCATAACCAGGAGGGGTTTAGGTAGTGATTTTATAATATTTTCAATTTCATCATAAATATGTGAAACAGGATGGGGAATGTAGATTGAAACAAAACAAATATTATTTACAATAGCAGCAATGATTGAAAAATCATTACTATGATGTGGAATAGGTACATGTTTAAAAAGCAAAGTATGTTTTATTAACAAAGCTACACCACAACCAATAGTTGGGTCTAGCCCAAGCCGGTCTTCACGTATACATGAAAAGCCGGATAGTTTAAAATTAATGCCTGGTTTGAGCCAGGTTTCTTGGAGGGCAACAATAAAAGGATTATATTTATTAATTATGTGGATTAAATCAGATTTCTTGCTGATTGCACTTCTGCAATTCCACTGAATTACAGAGTTCATTGAGTTTATTTAAATTTACAAAGTTGTTATCAGGTTGTGCAGCGTTGGACGGTGAGGAAAAAATATTACTGTTAGACAAAGTTTGGATAAGAGTAATTATCAGGTCTCTAATAGGTAAGTTAGAAAGTGAGGAGGTCTCAGTGTTGTTATTACTCAGAGCACTCCCATTGGGGGAAGTAGGAATTCTGTATTCATTTAATACTGCTTCATGAGCAACTTTGTCATAACCTTTACTGAAGCTACGAGGAGATTTTGGTTTCATAAAAACAGTTTTTTTGTATGATGTTCTATTTGTTGTATCACTTAAGTTGTTATTGGCACTAGTAGGGTATACAAAATTGGAGAAAGGAGGTGAAGGAGGAGAAGAAGCAAGAACATCTGCGTAAGATTTATAAGAGGCAGGATGGAGTTTCAATGCCTCAGCATAAGATATGCAATTTTTGGCCATGCTTTCTTTTATAGACTTCTGCCTAAAGAATTCAGGGCAATTTTTGCTAATGGCAGTATGCAAACCAGCACATAAGCAGCATCTCACTTCTTCTTCATCCACAGAGCAATTATCTCCGGAGTGTCCCGATCCGCACTTGAAACACCTAGAGACAGACCTACATTGATCCTTAATATGACCATATCTACAACATTTATAACATTGGATGGTGGGGTATATATACAAATTTACAGGTAGAGCATTATAACATAAGTAAACTCTTTTTGGAAGGACCTGTCCATCAAAGGTTAATACTACCGTTTCAATAGGTGTAAAATCAATTTTACCATTATTTGTAACCTTCTTCTTGAGGCGTCTTATTCTGAGAATGTTCCCACAACCTACAGGCACTGAGATATTGTTAGATATGTCCTCCTCTGACCAATCAGCGGGGACGCCTCTCACTACACCCATCCGGGTTATATTATGGGTGGGAATGAATGCCCTGTATTTATTGTCTTTCAGGTAGCTGCTATTAATAAAGTTATTAGCATCTTGATAATGGGAAAAGGAGATGGAGGCTTTATTTCTTCCGATTTTTTTTAGACTACCATTTACAATATTGTTAAAAGTGTGCTTTTTCAAAAAACGCCCTAAAGCCACTGGGTGTATGATAGTATTGTCGTCAGGGGATGTTTGTTCGCGTTGAATGTAAATAATGTAAGGTGACGCATCTGAAGCTTGGTAAAGCAGCCTAGATATTGGGGTATGAGTATGAGCCGAAATTTCAGAGTTTTGGGTTGTAGGAGTTTGTACAGGTTGGGAGGGTTCAATCACATTAATATTATTTGGCAAACGTTTTACGCTATCTGTTGTAATAGCACAGTGACAATCTATTTCCGTGAGTTCATTTAGTTCAGAAAGTTTTTGCTGACTTTTCCTCTTCCTTTTGTGACATTGTCTACAAATTTTTCGTGCGGAAGACCTCTTACGTTTGGGATTTTTTTGGGTTTCGGAATTGTCCGTATCAAAAAAGGATCCCTCTGTATCCATTTCAGTAGCGATAGCGTTAGATATCGTTACAAAATGTGATGCCGACGGCACCGGAGGGACAGACCCCCCCGGGTCGTCGGGGGGGCGATTCATGGAAAAACTATACTAAAGACTTACCAAAACAGCTATATACACGAAACTAATAAATATATACAAAAATACACTTAAATAACGAATATTTACACCTACTATCCAAAGTTCTTAGTTAATTAACAAAAAGCCAGAAAAAACACAACCGCCTTTCTCAAAGTTTCCCGCGCTTTTTTCAATAGTAGACATTCTAGTGAGGCGACTGTTTGAACCAAAAAGCTTAGACTAAATACTGAGGTAACTGGAGAGTGCAGTACGAACAATTTTTTGAATACCACAAATAACACAGTGGCTGTCTTCCGTCTCACCTACACTTTAAAAAAATACGTATGGTCATATGAGACAGCTGACAGCCACTACATACATAAATGTCAAATTTGCTGGCGACACTTTTTTATAACAATTTTTTGAATACCACAAATAACACAGTGGCTGTCTTCCGTCTCACCTACACTTTAAAAAAATACGTATGGTCATATGAGACAGCTGACAGCCACTACATACATAAATGTCAAATTTGCTGGCGACACTTTTTTATTCAGGGTGAGAGCTCCAGTTACCTCAGAGTATTAAGTCAAACTTCATGGTTTGAACGAATGTTTTTGTTTTGCGTTTCGATTATAGATTTTGATAAACTTTTAAACATTTTTTACTTTAATAAAAATTAAAACACAGACTGACTTTGTATGCTATTTCTATGTACATGATGATATTTTATGATAATTACTTTGTGAAGTCTTTAAAATGATTAAATAAAAGAAAAACGCAACGATGGACTAACGCAACAAAACAAAAACTAAACGCAATTCAAGAAAGCAAAGAGGTTATGTTATGATATTATTTTTGATTATTTTAACAAAGTTGTTGCTTCATTGTTGGTATGATGGTTGATTTTAAAGAGATAAACAGAAATAACTCAATATCTCTAAGCTGCTGTGCTAAATATAGTATACCTAGGTAAGTCAATGTTTTTTGTACAATTGATATTTTGTTCTAATATCAATTTGTTTACCTACTTATTTATATAGTGAGCTTTCATTTTGAGTACCTATTTTAACAGCGTCGTAATAGCTCCGATTGTTTTCAGATGCCTGCACATAACCATTGCCGGGTGCACAAGAACGGTTTCTCCTGCAACTAATGCAGAAAAACCCAGATTTCGCGTTTTCTTAATGGTGGAGATATAACAAGCTCACAGTAGGTATTGTAAATTTAATGTAAGTTTTAACCTTTACATTAACGTTACACATGATTTACAATATTATGTTTTCATATGAAGGACTAAACATTCACTTAACTGGAAAAACATTAAAACAATCATTGTTTTCCAATGCAACCGTGTTAACAGGGTACCTACTCATCTAGCTTGTAGCATGTAACATATCTGCTACTGTATCAACCTGCAAGTGAGTATGGCTCGTCCAGTCACTGCGCTATGAGCTCTCGGATCCGCAGTACTAGCTGCCTTTGTGTTCGCAATGAAAACGCCACTCGATGGTTCACTGCGAGCGGGCTCATGCCAACGTACTTGATACAGTAGCAGTTGCATTATGTGTTACAAAGCAGGGTGCTTGATGTGTAATTAACCAATGCTGGTACATCCAACATTAGTTTGTAGAGGAAGAATTATGGATTCATTAAAAAAAAAAATATACCTACCTAACGAAAAATGTGAATGTCAACTACCAGGCAAAATGCCAAATGGCATGAGGTGATTAAGTTTCAAAGGTGTCAAAATACCTTTCCCTAATATACCTATATTTTAATATTAAATTAAAATTAAAAGACAATGCCAACACTTATATCTACCTTCTTCTTTATTGTTAGTTTTACTTGTATGTCTTTGTACTAAGTAAGTAAATAAATAAATTAGAATGATGTTGTAATTTTTATTCTCTTTCACAGATTCAACGCTCCCGACCTCTAACCTCAATCTCATATCCAACTCAATTCAAGATAATGAAGTATGTGCCAAATGGAAATATGGAACAAAAATGATCTCTAATTTGAAAATTATTTACACCTCTTCAAGTAAATTACTTAATAATACAAACAAACTATGTATAAGAAGTGTTAAATTAAACTCTATCGCTAACACTAGTTTTTTATTGAGGTATGTATTTAAGATTACCGTTTTGGCAACAAAGAATTTTATTTTTTTATTTATCAATACCTATATAAGAAAATAATCTATACTAATAGTATAAAGAGGAATGATTTGATTGTTTGTTTGTTTGCATCGAATATGCTCCGAAACTGCTGGACCGATTTCGAAAATTCTTTGACCATTAGAAAGCTACATTCTTCCCGAGTGACATAGGCTATATTTTACCCCAATATTCCCATGGGAACGAGTACCACGCGGGTAAAACCGCGAGGATCCGCTAGTATTTTATAGTTTTATTTGTAACTAGCTTTCCGCCCGCGGCTTCGCCCGCGTGGACTACACGACGTTATCCCGCGGGAATGTGATATTATCTGTGTTCCAAATTTCAGCCAAATCCGTTGAGCCGTTATGGCGTGATTGAGTAACAAACATTCAAACACAACAACTTTCACATTTATAATATTAGTAGGGTTTTACTGCCATGATTCATTTCTTGAAAACTTGGAGATTTGTTGTGAAGTTGGTTGAATCAAGCTGCTATCACAAAACTACTATTAATTTCTTTGAACCAACTACTCTTAGATTTAGAACTCAGATAATAATTCTCGAAAGTCGTGTAACATTACCGGAATTAAGTTGCAAGTCTCAAACAAACTCAGCTAGAAACGCACTTACATATCTTATAACACGTCATACACAGAAGTGTGCGGTGTGCCCACGAGAAAACAGGGTTCTAGTGCATACATTTACTATGAAAACCAATGTCTTCTGACGGACGTAACATCACATAAGCTCAGTTTGTTTGAGCCACAGCTAAGTCTTTTTGTTACTTAACATTTTCACTTCTACAACACCTGAACAAATGAAAGAGCAAAGTTTTAGTAGAATAAATTTGCTCTCGAAAAGTGGCAGGCGTTTTTGGTTTTTCAATGCGGGTTTTGTATGCCCATCAAGATTCTACAGCCATAGATAACAAGCGCACTACCACGCAAACCGGAGCGATGTGCGGTGCCCCCCGATCAGGGGGGCTACCGCGTAACTTTATGGGTATGAACTTCATACGTTTTTGGAAACTTTAAGTCAATTTTATAAAGAAAATAGCCGCTATCAGTTCCTTGTTTTGTGACGTCGGGTATAACGATAACTAGCTAGCAACGTTCAATAGAACAAAGCAGCAAAAATCTATCAAAATAAGGAATTCAAGTGACAGTTGAAGCCTATACCCATATCCAGATTTCTTAGCCGGTAGCCCCCCAGGTTGGCCGACCATGATAGGCCATCGTGTGTACAGGGCCGGTTTGCGTGTGATTGCCGTCTGCGAGCAACGCAAACTGCCCCTGTACACGATGGCCCATCATGGTCGGCCAACATGATCGGCCATCCTGTACTGGGAGCTTTACAGTTGACCGCGTCATAGTAGTGGCTCTCGTATGAAACGGCCCCCGTACCGGCTAAAAACTCTGGGTATGGACATGGGCTTCATTTGACATTTGAAGCCCATATAAGATGCAAATAAGCCAAGGAATTTATAAGTACTACGTACAACTACTACTTATAAATTCTTTGTTGTAGGGACAAAATATAAGTTTCAAGTGTCAAATAAAGCATAGGCTTTATTTGACACTTGAAATGGTCAAAATGATCAAGATAAGGAACTCAAATGACAGTTGAATGGGGGGCTACCGGCTAATAATAATAATAATAATAATAAATCATTTATTTCAGGCGACTTATGGCCCATACAATAAGTACCTTACAGACTAACATACATATATTTATATAAGACAATTTTATTATAAAACTTTAATTGACTTTCGGCGTCGTATCGGTGGCCGTGGCAGTAGGCAACGTCCCACGGAAGCGCCGGTACACCACGCCCTGCGGCCAGAAATCCTCCTTCATGAAAGTATCCAACCTTGCTGTCGGGACGCGCACCACAAACGACTTGAAGTTTGTATTGTGGCGCGATTCCAAAGGTTGGACTCTCAAGCAGAAGTTGGCCTTCTTCTTGATGTACTCTGACACGTTCTCCACGGTGACGGTGTGGTGCAGACGGGACAGGTATACCGCCGTAGTCGGTATGGCAGCTCGCAGCAGGAAGTTGGGCCCTGTCGGTGCGGTACCATAGTGGTTCATCGTCGTCATGCGCTGACGATGTCGCCCTTTGTTCCGAACCTCCATAAAACCTTGGTCATCTTGGCCCGGTGAGGTAACAATCGGCGCAGGTGCTCTTCGGTCTGGCAGGTCTGGCTTCTGCGACCGCGAAGTTGTTTTGGCGGCAGCAACAGCAGCATAGTCAAGTGGACTGTGCGCGGGCGCAAGCGGCGCCGCTGCGGTAGGAGGCGGCGGCGGCGGGGCGCGGGCTGGAGGCGAGCTGCTCACGGGGTCGGCGCTCGCGGCCAGCGGCGGCGGCGCTCGGGTTCTGTCGGGTCGTGGCGGTGTCGGCGACGAAACTGCTGACTTGCAACTCGACGTCGTCGACGTATCTAGGCATGCCCCGCGTCGCATGTTTACATTAGAGCCTGCGATCGGTGACCTACTTACTGCAATCGATTCACGTAAATCGTAAACTTCTTTACGCAATTCGCTTACAGTATTTTCGGATGTTTGAAATTTGATCATTATATCAGCCAGACTCTTCTTCAAGGAAACAATATCCTTCAAAAGGCTGGTTACATCGACGTGATCAAAGGTGACGGGAGGCAGCTTGTTGAGATCCCTCGCCACGAAAGTGGGCACGTCATCTGGATCGGTTTCCTTGAACAGGGTGATGATTTCCTGCAGGCTCTTCTGCGTCCCATCACGCCTTCGGGACACCATCTGGTCAATCTTGCCGAGAGACTCGTAAAGCAGCTTCTTCGCTGTGGCCACATCATCCTCACTGAAGTTAGACTTACAGATTTGGAGCGCGCTCACCTCATCCATGACGTCCAGCTTTTGTTGTAGGAACGCCAGGAGTTCGTTAGCCACAAGTTTATCGCTCATGGCTCTATGCGTAACGCGGCACTTGGCCGCGTTTCACAATATTCACAGAAAATTTTAGCACGCGTCTGCACCGATCCGCATCGCAGACACGACTCCGGCTTATGGCTAAGAAATATGGATATGGGTATGGGCTTCAACTGTCATTTGAATTGCTTATCTTGATAGATTTTTGCTGCTTTGTTCTGTTGAACGTTGCTAGCTAGTTATCCTTATACCCGAAGTCATTGTTTTGTGACGTCGGGTATAACGATAGCTAGCTAACAACGTTTAACAGAACAAAGCATCAAAAATCTATCAAAATAAGGAATTCAAATGACACTGAAGCCCATACCCATATCCAGATTTTTTAGCCGGTAGCACCCCCGGTCTAGGCCGACAGGCGACGACCGTTTGTGGGCTCATTTAGTATGAGTTTGGCGAACTGTATTCGTCTTTGAGTATTCACAAGTATTAGTAATTGAAAACTATCGCTCTTTCTCCTTCATGTCCTTTGACTGCTTTACCGACATGATCAGGTGGCTTACCACAAGCTCTAATAGCAGTTATTTTTAAGTTGAGAGAGTGAGACGCCGCTATACGGCGTGTAAAGCGGCGTCTCACTCTCTCAACTTAAAAATAACTGCTATTAGAGCTTGAGGTAAGCCACCAGTTCATCCGAAATCAACTGATATGGGGTTCTGACAGGCCGTTGCCGACAGGCGAACTGACCATCTGTGGGGCGCTTAAGGACACTGACAATGACAAGCCATTCCCAACAGGCCGACTGATCATCTGTGGGGCCCTTAAGAATGTTGCCGAAGTCACGCCGAACTTACCGAAGTTACCAGTTCATAAAAATAACCATTCTTATTTATTTATTTGCCAATGGGCGATTTTCTGAAAGCTCAGTCACTAGATGGCGCTGTCCCACCTATGCAGTTAGAAGGAACGGAACGTTATAAATTTTACTTTGACGCGACTTTTTTACGTAAAACGGAACGTCAGACAGATGTTATTTATTTACCTAAATCTTTAAATTTACCTATTTCGTTTCTGTTCCTCACAGTAGTACTTATTTAATATATTATTAGTTTCCTTTGGGTTGTTAAAAAGTAATTAATTTAAATATCTTTCATACCAAAATATACCATAGACATGTACATACTTATTCAACGCCATCTAGTGAAGCAATTGGAAGCTTTTTTTTTTAAATGGCCTCTCAGAAAATCGCTCATTATTCTAATAACTTTGAATTTTTTAAGGGGCACCATGTTATTTTATACATTTTTCCGTAACTTTTGTGTATATGCTCACGAGTGGTACCAAATCTTTAAGAAATACATGAAAATACTTAGAATTTCTGATTCTTTAACACTTCTGGGAATTTCTAACGTAGAAACAAAGGTGCAAACGTTAATAGTTTAGTAATAATTGTTTTTTTTTATTTTGACAATTGATGAACTGAGGGCCTCACGTTTTCGGTTCTACTGATTAGGCTTCGCCACATAGATTAATGAAAGTAAGCTTACGTTTTTTTACGAAATCTTTACTAGAAGTTGACCTAGCATCCGTTTCTCTAACACCCACTTGCAAGAAGCTTCACTTTAAAGCATCTTTAGTTAATGCCACTTTATCGCTAATGAAATCATTAAAATAATGATTTCATTAGTTTGTTGCATCAAACTACTTTAGGCTAAAAACTCGATCCTTTAACTAATGAAAGCATTAGACATTGTTGCCAACAACAAATTTAAAAATAATGGAGGGAACGAATAGTTGCGTTTTGTTTTCAAAAGTATTGAAAGGAAACTAGCCGCATCTGACACATTAGTACCTATGGTTTGACAACAAAACGGAGTGATTAATATACTCTTTGACAAAGAGTATATAAAGAGTCTTTGTTGACAACTTTGACATTTTTCTTTCAAATTCTTTGGTCGTGAAAATCGCTTGAAACTTTTATTATTTTGTTAGTGAAAATGTATGGAAACCGAAATAAAAAACGAAAACGAGGTACAAATTATAGTTCTGAAGAAAAATTACTATTGGCTGATGTTATAAAACAGTAAGTAATTTTATCTTAAATTGTTCTGTCCCTCTGTTCCCTGTCGTACAGTTGCTGTTGTACTTTCTAATAATTTCAATCCAGGGTCCGTACTCTGAAACGCTAATCCGAAACTTCGGTTAGCCCCGCCGCTTTCACTTGATTCTGTCGCGGCTAGAGAGTGAGAGGGACGGGTATACCGAAGTTTCGGGTTTTGCGTTTCAGAGTAGGCCCTCGGCCTCTTTCTTTTTATTGATAAATACAATCCCCATTCTTTTATTTGCAGGATGCAGGATGCAGGATATGCAGGATATTTTGAATTCAAAACTACAGCACCAAAGGCAGCAACAGCAATGTAATATGAAAGTATAAATTTAAAGAAGAAATTGGAAATTTTGAACAGGGATCAGATATCTATGGGTTATTTTAAGTTGTTAAATTAGTCACTGATTGTATTATGGTATGCCAAAGATTGTTCCAAAAACTCTCCTAAATGCAGTAAATGTACCTATTTCCTTACCTAAACTTTAAATACCTACTGTAACGCGGGAACCTCCTGCCGCAATGTTGGTGGCGCCATCTCTCAAAGATACGGGTAATATCGTGGACGGTCGACCGCGACGACTCGCGCGCCCTCCCAAAAGGTTAGATGAGTAATGGCGGACGTTGTTGATTGATAGCAATAATTATTCTCTCTCTGTTTTCATTTTGTGTTATGTTAACTTTTATCTTGTAAGGAGTTTTATGGTGAAAGTGATTCTAAAGTAAATGCCAGTGAGTGAACTCAATACGTGTATAATTTCACCCCAAACACACACCTAACACGAGACTAGCACGACTCGTTATATGGCGCCCTTTCCGTGTGGAAAAAAGTGAAAAACGCGTGTTGTGTAAAAGAAAAAGCGTCAACAGTGCATTACTTTAACAACTGTATAAACATAGTTACCTTTTTCGATCGCCTTACGTGTGTAAAATACCTACTTACACAATGACTCGTTCCGGTCGCACGTCGCGTACACATAGCCAACAGCGAGCGCCGGCTTCACAGAAAAACGCCGACGCAGAACACCACTCTGATCACGATGATGGTGATCGCCCTGGGAATGTGACGATGTCGATGGATAACATGTCCTTGTTGCTGCAAACAATCCAGCAATCGAACGCCGACATGTTCCAGCGGTTGCTGCATGAAGTTCGTTCTTCGACTCCGGTTTCAGGCGAGCCGGTCAACGTGACCGTGGCCACCCCCGCCCCTGTCGTGACCGGCAATTTTTCAAAATGCCAAGCCACTTACAGCGGCAGCGCCGAGGAAAGTTTAGAAGGATTTATTGATGCAGTGGAGGCCTACAAGGATTGCTGCCGAGTGACCGACGAGAATGCTATAAGAGGATTTTCTATATTACTAACTCATTCTGCCGCTACCTGGTGGCAAGGAGTCAAGGGTACGACGTCATCCTGGGCGGAGGCCCTTGATCGACTTCGACGAGCCTTCGGAGACCGTCGACCTCCTCATCGATTATATCGTGACTTATTTGCCAACGAACAAAATATCAACGAGACCACTGATAAGTTTGTAGCGCGACTTCGAGCAATACTCGCCCGACTTCCCGTCGAGGACCTCACAGAAAAAGCACGACTGGATATGGTGTACGGCTTACTACATCATCGCATCCGGGAACGCCTTCGTCGTGAAGAGTTTCAGTCCTTTGACGAGCTTCTAAAGAAAGCTCATTCTATCGAGGACGCATTAGAGGTAACAGAAGTAAGTCGCTCAAGCGCAGGGAAGCCGCCAGCCGCCGGCCCCGCGCGCCGCCCGACTTCAATCACGCCGCGGCCGCCGCCGCCGCCGCCGCCGCCGCCGCCGACCCCAGCTGGCGCGAGTGCAGGCACGGCGGATCCCAACAGGAAAAAACGTATGTTCTGTTCTTATTGTAAAAAGCCGAATCATTCTAAGGAAAGTTGTACTAAACTAAAGAATAAAATTAATGATAATAGTATAGTAAGTGACGAGAGTAATAATAATAATAAAAAAAAAAAAAAAAAAAGAAGCGTCAACGTGACAGGACATTCTTTCCCCATTTTATATCTAATATTTTATTCAGAGATCGAAATTCTCATATTTTCTGTAATACTTCGATCAACAATAGCATCCAGTTTGTAATACCACAATTATTTCATATTTATTAGACCTAAAATACAAAAAACAAATAGAAAATTTACTATGACATTTGAGAATGTCATCACCAGTCATCATCATATTGCCAAATTACGAAATCAACAAATGGGATAACGAATGAAGAAATAGATGTTGACGAGAAGCCGAGCAGCACGTCTTCCACCTCCGGGCTCGTCACCTCGCTCCGCCTCGCAGTTGTCGGCAACTGCCTCAGTGCCGTGTGTTCAGCTGACATCTGCAGTTGCGTCGAGTGATAGTGACGAGTACTTCTCTCCGCCGACGTCGCCACCGCCTGTACGCCGGAGGAGGGGCCGGCCACCGAAGAGTTTGGGGCTTCTGGGGCAAACGGCTCCGGTCAGGGCCCCCGCTCCCGGTGGAGTGCAGCGCATGCGATGGACAATTTCCATCAATGAAAATGTCATGCGCGCATATTTTGAGGCAACAGAGGCAGGAACTAATCTTACTGCGTATCGTGTTCGGATGCTTTCTCTGTTTCAGGCTCTCGAACCATCAATCAACGTTTCGGCTCAACGACTGTCGGATCAGGTGCGAGCCATTCAACGGGGTCACTTGTTGGATGACTCGGTACTTGATCGGCTCCGTACAGAGGTGCAACGTAACCGTATCATTACTACTGCATCGCAGGCGGCAACTCAAGCTTCTGCCGCGGCCACATTGCAAGCTGGCGTTGCTGATAGTGATCGTGGAGATGATATGGTTACTACTGTAAGTCCCCAATACAATGATATATTGAGGAGTACTCTTGAAGATGTAGTTCGGGAATTTCGATCGACTTTGGTTCACCTTAGACCTCGGCTTCCACGTTTTCCCATGCACAAAAAAAATAGGGCGCTGATGTGTGCTTTAGATTTGCTACTACCAAATTACTTTGATAGTAGTGAAGACCTGACTGATACTCATTCGATCCTGTACTGTGCGGCTATTACAGCTTGTCGTGTTGCTCATGTCAAATTTCCAAATACTGACACAGCAACACGCCCTCGCCTGGCTGTACCAGCCTGGCAGTGTAGGATTGAGCGTCGTATCAGTGAGGCTAGGGTACTCATCGGTAAGCTCAGCTGCTTTAGGGAGGGCAACATGCGCCCTAGGGTCATGCGCTTTGTGAAACGTGCATTCTTGGGGACTGGTATTAGTCCTCAAAATTATATTTCATGTGTCACAGAGCGCATCGACTTCCTGAAGCAGAAAATTTGTGCATGGGCTAATCGTATTCGAAGGTATAGGGTGCGAGTCGATCGCTTTACTCAGAACCGCATGTTCGAGAGAGATCAACGACGTGTTTATGCATCCTGGGAGCGATCGTATCAGAGTGATACTGATATGCATCGGCCGGATGATGAAGCCATGATTTCTTTTTGGCACAACATCTGGTCCGTGCCTGTCACTCACTCTGAAGGCGCGTGGATGGAGGATGTTGAGCGTTCGTGTGAGCTTATACCTGATATGAATGAAGTAACCATTGACTACCAAGACGTAGTTTGTGCAGTTCGTTCCTTACCCAACTGGAAATCTCCAGGCCCGGATGGACTGCACAATTTCTGGTATAAATGGTTACCTAGCTCGCACGTTTGATGTGCTTTATTATCTCGATCGCTTCCAGAATTCATGACAACAGGCATAACCCATCTGCTCCATAAATCTGGTAGTACTGCGGACCCCAAAAACTATAGACCTATCACCTGTCTGCCAACAATTTATAAAATTCTTACGTCCATTTTGAGGTCGAAGATTAATGAACACATTAATCAAAATTCTATTATGGTCGCCTCTCAGAATGGATGTAGGAATGGGGCCCGTGGTACTAAGGAGCTACTCCTCATTGACATGGCTATTAACCAACAGGTTCGTCGAAACCGAAAGAACCTGTCGACTTCCTGGATAGATTATAAGAAGGCCTATGATTCCGTGCCGCATTCGTGGCTCATGAGGGTGCTGGAGTTGTATAAAATAAATACAACTCTACGCACTTTCTTGATATCGTGCATGCGAAAATGGAGAACGGTCCTTTTCTATCCAGGATCTCGACGGATTCTAGGTCAGGGCGATCCTATAAAAAAAGAGCGAGGTATCTTCCAGGGTGACGGTTTGAGTCCATTGTGGTTCTGTCTCGCCTTGAACCCTCTGAGTACACTTCTCGAGAGTTCAGGGTTAGGCTATCGTTTACGGAGAAATGGTCAAGTAATATCACACCTGCTGTACATGGATGACCTGAAACTATTTGCCCATAGCAGTTCTCATTTGACAGCGTTACTGAAGGTTACTGAAGCTTTCAGTAATGCCATTAAAATGGAATTTGGTGTGGACAAATGTGCAGTCATGCATGTAAAGCGTGGTCAGATAATGGAATCTACGGGTATACAACTCTCGGATTCTATTCATCTTAGATCTATCTCCGTAAACGAAACCTATAAATATTTAGGTATGTCACAGGCATTAGGCATCAACGATGCTGACATGAAACAGTCGTTGCGTGAGCGTTTCTTGGGGCGCCTTTCAAAAGTCCTTAAAAGTCTTTTGTCTGGCGGAAACAAGGTTCGCGCATACAATGGATGGGTCATGCCGGTACTAATGTATTCCTTCGGCATACTTAAATGGACTCAAACTGAACTGGATGCCCTGGATAGAAAAGTTCGTACATTGCTAACAGCACACCGCATACATCACCCACGTTCATCGACCATGAGATTGTATATCCCGCGGAAGTGCGGTGGTCGTGGCTTCTTAAATGCTAAGACATTGCATAACCGCGAGATATGCAATCTTAGGGAGTATTTTCTCCAAGTCGATATGGGGTCTCATAGAGATGTAGTTGCTGTTGACAATGGACTGACTCCTCTATTTTTAGCAAAAGAAAACTGGCGCAAACCTGTAGTACTTAGTACTTCCGACCGCAGCACTGTGTGGCAAAGCAAGGAGTTACATGGCAGATTCTACCGGGCTCTCCATGGGCCCGACGTAGATTTATTAGCCTCAGTATCCTGGCTCCGCTTCGGTGATCTTTTTGGTGAAACCGAAGGTTTTGTCTGTGCAATTATGGATGAGGTTGTGATGACGAATAACTACCGAAAGTATATCCTAAGGGATGGCACAGTGGATATTTGCCGAGCGTGTCATCGTCCGGGTGAATCCCTTAGGCATATAATCTCCGGTTGTTCTCGTCTCGCAAACGGCGAGTATTTGCATAGACATAACCAAGTGGCCAGGATAATACACCAACAACTTGCTCTGAAACATAGTCTTGTAGCATCTGAGGTGCCGTACTACAGGTATGCACCAGAACAGGTCCTTGAAAATAGCCATGCCACATTGTATTGGGATCGATCTATCATTACAGACAGGACTATTGTAGCTAATAAGCCTGATATTGTATTGATAGATCGACACGAACGCCGCGCGATAATTGTTGATGTCACTGTTCCCCATGACGACAACCTTGTGAAAGCTGAAAAAGATAAAGAAAACAAATATCTTGATTTAGCTCACGAGATTGTTGACATGTGGGACATTGATTCAGCAATTATTGTTCCGATAGTCATATCTGCCCATGGTCTGATAGCCAAGAGCCTCGATAAACACCTTAAGAGGCTTGCGTTAGGTGGATGGATCGGGAGTCAGATGCAGAAGGCAGTACTTCTGGACACGGCCCGTATAGTGAGAAGGTTCCTGTCTCTGGATCCTTAACCATCGGTAGCCGGGACCTTGATCTTGCTGCCGTTGGGGAACTGCATTTTTGTATTTTTAAATGTTATATTTTTTAGTGTTATACATTGTAAAAATTTAATGTTTAGAAATATAATTTTGTAAGTATTTAAAATGTAATAAAGGGGATAATAATAATAATGTTAGTCATATTTTTTGTTATGGGTGTGGTGAGAAAGGCGTAATTAGATCTAATTGTTCTAAATGCAATTCGCAGTTTTCCGCGATAGTGATCGAACCAATTTGTAACGTAAATTTAAGTTCAATGACCTCGACCGCCGCACCCTGCTCAACTGTTATGGATAGTGATGGCGCTGCTAATAGGAATAATCAGATTTCGTGCCCTTTAAAATTTATTGTGTTACCTGATATTGATCGTAAACTCAACAAAAACAGCAATGAAACGAAATCCGATTATAACCTATCAATGTTTAAATCGGTTATTCCCGAATTATTTTATGTTCGCAAACTTCACAATACACAAGCAAACTTTGTGTTTTTGCCTGGTCAATTTACAAATGTTTTGCCTACAGGGTTCTATATGTGCGTTACGATAGCAGGACATGAACTTAGTGACATGTGCGTTAAGCCGGAAGGACCACTGCCTAATAATTCTGATGTGATGTGCGTTAACATGGCAGGACCAGAACTTAGTGAGATGTGCGTTATGCTGGCAGGGCCTCAAACTTGTAAAATGTGCATGACCTCAGCAGTACCACCAACGGAATGCAGTAATTTTGTTTCGGATGAGTGTTCATTGTCCACATGTGACATTTTTGCAAACATTTCTGTAGACGACGCTAACTTAAGGGGGAGTGAATTAAGTACTAATTTGACAGAAAATAAGGATGTTTCGCGTGATGTTAGGGTAACCTTTTCGGTCGTTCACGATAACGTTTCTGCGCCTATTAACAGTATGATTACGCCGAATCCTAGTAATAATTCAGCCAAGGTTCCTTCTTCATTAGATTTTGATTTAGCGTCTGCAGATTTGCACTCATCCTCAAATCCTGAGGTACAACAACAGCGACCTATTTTGGGTGTAACTATCTTGGGCATAAAGGGAAGGGCTCTGATAGATACAGCTGCGAAACGGTCTGTAGTAGGTTGCTCATTGTATGAGTTATTAAAAAAACATAATCAACATTTTTTAGAATCTTTTATGTCCATTAGGTTAGCAGATGGATCTGTGAGAGATATGAAGCTGCTCACAACAACACTGGAAGTTGTTGTAAAGCATAAGACCGTGTCACTTGAATTCGTTGTGTTGCCAGACGCGTCCGGTAATGATACTTTACTAGGTATTGATTTTCTAGTTAAGGCCGGTATTTCGATGGATTTTGCAACTGCCAAGTGGCATTTCTCTGAGGAACATACGCAGTTTCCTATCGAGTTCGAGCCGCCGAGTAATCAAGTCACCTGTTCATCAGCCGACATACTCCGCGGCGACGAAGGTATCATGTTGCAGTCTTCTCAACGTAATAAACTAGCAGGTCTGCTTTATTCTAATGAGGACATCTTTAAATCAGGGGGAGCTCCAACCACCTTTGCAGAGCACCATATCAACACAGGTAACCATCCACCGGTATCTTCTCCACCCTATCGTCTTACTCCAGCTAAGAAGGAGATCATGAGACAGGAGCTTGACAAAATGCTAAGCGAAGGGGTTATAGAAGAATGCGAGTCAGCTTGGACTGCTCCCGCCGTTTTGGTTCCTAAAAAAGGTAATGGTGTTAGATTTTGTGTCGACTACCGCAAACTGAACAGTGTGACCAAAACTGATTCGTATCCCATTCCCATTATTGACGAGCTTCTTCAAGGAACGAAGCAAAACTGCTTTATGTCTACCATAGACTTGAAAGCTGGGTACTGGCAGGTGAGTTTAGCGCCAGAAGATCGTGATAAAACAGCTTTTGTCACGCACGCCGGGACATACAGGTTCACGCGGATGCCGTTCGGGTTGAAGAATGCGCCGGCGACGTTTCAACGTTTGATGGACCGGTTTCGCTCAGGCAATACCCTCAAAGACGTTACATTACTTTGCTACTTAGATGACCTCTGCGTAATATCTGAATCTTTCGAGAAACACCTGGAAGATCTGCAGAGAGTATTTGATAGGCTTCGGTTGTTTGGTCTACGGGCCAATAGAGATAAATGCTCATTCGCACGTGAGAGTGTTACTTACCTCGGTCACGTGGTCGCTCCAGATGGTATTAAAGCAGATCCTTCGAAGCTCGAAGCCATTATGCAGATGAAGGAGCCTACCAACGTGAAAAGCCTGAAGTCATTTATACAAACGTGCTCCTGGTTCCGTAAATTCATACCAAATTTTGCTCAAATTGCTCAACCCTTGACCAAACTCACTCGTAAAGATATAGCATGGACTTGGGCTGATGAACAACGTGACTCTTTCAACAATCTTAAGCAGAAGCTGACGACTGCACCTGTACTTATTCAAGCCGATTATAGTAAACCTTTTGTAATTCGAACAGACGCAAGTACTTATGCAAGGTGAAGCATACGATGAAAGACCCATCGTGTACGCAAGCAGACTACTAACGTCAGCTGAAAGGAACTACACGACCACTGAGCGAGAAGCTTTAGCGGTGGTCTGGGCAGTTGAAAAGTTCAGAGGGTATGTTGAGGGTCATACAATTATAGTCAAGAGTGATCACCAGCCCCTGCGTTGGCTTCTCACTCATAAGTCTCCAACTGGACGCCTGATTCGTTGGGCAATGAAGTTACAAGCGTTTGACATCAGATACGAGTATACGCCAGGCAAGCTAAACGTTTTAGCAGATATGTTGAGTCGCCCCAGCTGTGATGAGAATGAAATATGTTCTATGACAGTCGACTTACCCCGCTATAGTCCAACAAGCCTCCGCGAAGCTCAGCTGCAAGATCCTGAAACAGAAAAGGTTATTAAAGATCTAGAAAATACTGACCTGTTAGCTGCTAACCGATGGCTGGAACGCGGATATATCATGTCGCAAGGAGTACTCTTTCGTTTAGATCCTGACTCAGACTCTGATGATCCTCAGCTGGTAGTCCCAGCATCCATGGTAAATAAAATTCTTGAAGAATTTCACGATGTCCCCACTGCGGGCCATCAAGGCGTCGAAAGGACGTTAGCTCGTATCAGAAATCGATACTATTTTACAGGTATGCGTAAATTAGTAACTGAGTACCTAAAGAATTGTGCCGAATGCCAGAAATATAAGATCTCAAATCAGAAACCGGCTGGTCTTTTGCAAACGCCAGTCTTGCAGCAGCGAGGTGAGGTTCTCTCCATTGATTTATTCGGCCCTCTGCCAAAAGGTGACAAAGGTGAGACTTGGGTCCTTGTGGTAGAAGATGCTGCTACCCGATGGGTAGAGCTTTACCCTCTCCTCGATGCATCTGCCGAGACGTGTGCAAAAATCCTGATTGATGAATATTTCCTCAGGTATGGTTTTCCTCGCCGTGTCATTTCCGATAACGGTGTTCAATGGGTTGCTGCAACTATGCAACAATGTATGTTCGTGCTTGGAATCAAACAGAATCTCACCCCTTTGTATCATCCACAGGCTAACCCTGTTGAACGCAAAAATAGGGATATAAAAACTCAGTTGTCGATTCTTGTCAAGAACGAGCATACATCGTGGCCTAAGTACTTGCCTCAGATCAGGTTCGCGATGAATAGCGCCATGTGTTCTTCCACTGGTTGTACTCCGGCGTACTTGATGTTTGGTAGGGAGATAAGAACACCTTTCGAGAGTCAAACTGATATAAGATCTATCTTAGATAAAGAAAATTTTATCCCTCAATTCACGCCCTTTTTAAGAGATTTTATTGACAAAATGAAGCTTATTCGCGAGCGCGTAGAATATGCTCAAGACAAATCAAAAAGGTTCGCGGACGAAAAGCTTCGTCCGGCACCTGAGTACAAAGTAGGTGACCTTGTATTAGTAATAAATTCATCCTTAAGCAACGCCAGTAAGGGCGTTACCAAGAAATTTATGCCCAAAAGGGATGGGCCATACTGTATTACGAAACAGGTCTCGCCCACCACATTCGAGGTGTCACATGTGGATAGTGGTGATAGTGTAGGAAAGTTTCATACGACATTCTTAACTCCTTTTGTAACTAGACAGGGCGAAAATCCCGTACCTATTCAGTCTCGACGACCTCGCGGACGTCCACCAAAAGGTAATACTGCTAAGGCCAAGCCACATACGGGACGTTCATGTAGCTTGGAGGGGGAGGATGTAACGCGGGAACCTCCTGCCGCAATGTTGGTGGCGCCATCTCTCAAAGATACGGGTAGTATCGTGGACGGTCGACCGCGACGACTCGCGCGCCCTCCCAAAAGGTTAGATGAGTAATGGCGGACGTTGTTGATTGATAGCAATAATTATTCTCTCTCTGTTTTCATTTTGTGTTATGTTAACTTTTATCTTGTAAGGAGTTTTATGGTGAAAGTGATTCTAAAGTAAATGCCAGTGAGTGAACTCAATACGTGTATAATTTCACCCCAAACACACACCTAACACGAGACTAGCACGACTCGTTATACTACTTAAAACTGTATGATTTTATTTATTTCTTAATTAACATTTAAAAGAAAAAGCACCAACTAACATTCTAGGAGAATGTAGTGTTTACAAGGGCTGATCGCACAGATGTAAAATTTTTACGTGATGCCAGATCAGCTAGTACCATCTGGTAGGTAGGACCCCGTCGCGAAGAATCGCAAACCGATCAGCCGGCCTAGCATGAGCGGCTTATAACGCGCGATATGATATGGTACGGCAAGTTGTCTTGCTTACCCCACTAAGGTGTAAGCAAGACGGCATGCCGTACCATATCATATCGCGCGTTATAAGCCGCTCATGCTAGGCCGGCAGGGGGTCTACCAACAAAAAAATATGGATAGGTATGGAAATGGGCTTCATTTGATAATTATTTAAAATGAAGCCCATGTCCATATCCTTATTTTTTAGCCGGCAGACCCCCTGAAGCTGGGTAAGTGGCTCCAGATTGAGGCGGTATCGAAGCTGCAGCGCTGTTTCCTTTGAAATTCGGTACCGCAGCCGGAATTAGTCTCCGTCATGTTTTTCGACTAAATTCATTCCGTCCAGGATCTGGCGGCGGCGGCGAGGAACATATTCTGGTTCCGACAACGACGATAGGCTGGTCAACGACATTTTCAACGAAAATACAAATTAAACACGACGTGAAATTGGTTTAATGGCCCGTCGTCGACCCATTAAAAATTATAACCTCAAAACCTTAATTTAATGAGTTCTGATGCGCTAAAGTCGCTTCGTGCAATACAAAATACCGATAATGAGTGGTTCGACACTTCATTAGATAAGTTTGACACTTCATTATATAAGTTTGACACTTCCTTATTTAAATTTTAAAGGAGCTTTAAAATGCATCTTATTTTCTTTCTTGCAATGCTTTAATGAAGCATTAGGGTTTAAAGTGGCATTAAAACGATAAAAATCTTTCTTGCAAGTGAGTGATAGTACCATACTTTCAGAGATTGAATTTTTAATATTTGTGAAAACAAAATTGACAGATGGTGACCATCATTTTTTACTTTTTTTAAGGACTGTATTATTTTAACAAAGTGTAAAAAAGGCGTTAACTATTTCGACAGTAGATGCCAGAATAATAAACAGTCTAAATAACCGCGGTGAACGTCGCGAGTGCGCATTTTTACACTATGTTATAATAATACCGTCCTTAAAAAAAGTAAAAATCGATGATCGATCACCATCTGTCAATTTTGTTCTCACAAGAATTAAAAATTCAATCTCTGAAAGTATGGTACTGAGAGAAACGGATGCTAGGTCAACTTCTAGTAAAGATTTCGTAAACAAACGTAAGATTACTTTCATTAATCTATGTGGCGAAGCCTAGTCAGTAGAACCGAAAACGTCAGGCCCTCAGTTCATCAATTGTCAAAATAAAAAAAATCCAATTATTACTAAACTAGAGTGCTCGTCAGATAAGTCTGCGCGCGGTAAAAATCGAATACTAATCTTTTCTATAACATTAGAACAAAAAAATGCACTGTAACTAGCGCCAAAAACGCGCCAGGCACGTGCAGAGTTATCTGACACACACTCTATTAACGTTTGCACCATTGTTTCTACGTTAGAAATTCTTGACAGGTCATTTTTAGGGTGACCATTATGTGATATTTTGCTATCGCTTGGGGTATTTTAGTTACTATTATTATCTTCTCTATAGTAATTATAGTTACTTAATAAAATATTTCGACATATATTTATTTTGTTGTTATTTAATTCCTAAATTACTAACAATTATAATAAACTATGTAAAATCTATCTGCTTATAAAAGTGTTTTTAATGTCTTACAGTTTTATATTGCTATTATAAATGGAAGTATCTAGATAAAATTTACTGTATTCTCAATTATAGCAACCGAACAAAGGCCAGTTAGATTTTTCCTCATCTACACGTGATGGGAAAATTATTTACAACTACTGGCAACATTAAATACGCCACCAGTCGCGCGCAGACTTATCTGGCGCGCACTCTTTTGACTTTGCTTTTGACATTTCATTTAAGCTAAAACAAAGCCATCTTCTATCTCACTCGTTGAGGAGCGCAAGCAGCCGAGAAATAATAGCGGGCCATGTTAGAAACACATTTCGCTGGCGCAGCGCAGAGCAGCGCAGCGTCGACCCGGGTGTGCACACTTTACTAGCGTAGCGCAGCGTTTCCTGACGAAATTTTTGATCAGTGTCAATCGAGTCGTTGCCGAGCTAACATCTGCATTATGTTTTCTTCTAATTTTGAAAACAATTTCTGTTCTTACTTGAACATATTAAATCCAAAAAAAATATGTTGATGAATGAAGACGAGATGCAATTTATATCTATACTAATACTATAAATACACTTTGTTTGTTTGTAATAGATAAACTCAAAAAATACTGAACCGATTTTAGAAATATTTAGTGTAATTTATTTTCAAATCAGAATTATACATTAATTTTTGTTGTAAAATTAAAATGTGTTTCTAGCCATACAAAATGTATGAAACTGATCGCGCTGCGCTGCGCTGCGCCAGCGAAATGTGTTTCTAGCTTACTCGCCATTGGTCTTGTAGTGTTGGTACTTTGCAGTAAGATATCGATAATCGAATCAATATTTTTTCGTTCTCAGTATTCAATCATAGTACTTTTATTTTATGTGTGTAAATACCTACTCTTTCGTTCGTATGGCAAATTTAATTTAAAAACAATATGTTTAATTTTCAGCTTTCCGTCAGACTCCGATTTAAAATTGAGGTGGTTGAAAATATAGGAAGTGCAGACTGGCTTCCCCCAATAAAAGCAAGATTATGCAGTTTGCATTTTGAAAAAAAAAAACTAGTGCTACAAACAATATGCACGGATTTATGCTGATACGGATTTTTAAAAATTAACCAGCAAACGTTCAGCCATCGTTCAGCATGTAATTTTTGTATTCTGAATTTATGTTATCTATAAAATTTCATTCTGTACCTAAGCTATTCTTTTTAGAAGTATAGTACCTAAGTTTATGATGTAGGTAAGTACATAGGTATGTATAGATAATGTATGATTATTTTATAAACAAGGTGTTACAAAAAATACCCGTATTTTGTTTTAAGAAATAATAGTTATTTTTAGTAAAAAAATGATAAAGTAATGAGCGATTTTCTGAGAGGCCATTTAAAAAAAAAATCCAATTGCTTCACTAGATGGCGTTGAATAAGTATGTACATGTCTATGGTATATTTTGGTATGAAACATATTTAAATTAATTACTTTTTAACAACCCAAAGGAAACTAATAATATATTAAATAAGTACTACTGTGAGGAACAGAAACGAAATAGGTAAATTTAAAAATTTAGGTAAATAAATAACATCTGTCTGACGTTCCGTTTTACGTAAAAAAGTCGCGTCAAAGTAAAATTTATAACGTTCCGTTCCTTCTAACTGCATAGGTGGGACAGCGCCATCTAGTGACTGAGCTTTCAGAAAATCGCCCATTGCTAAAGCGCCTTCTGACATAGCCCGGAGGACCCATTAGTTCGCACAACTTTGCTACTTTGCATGGACGGCCGACGGCCCCAGCCTGCCGAAACTCAATACTGCAGAAAAAATGTATGGACTTCAAGCAATTTTTTATGGCGACTTGTTTTTTCTCTTACTTCCTATCTACCTTCCTTGTCTCGGACTGCTGCAGTGTCAATGTCAAGTCAAGCAAGTGTCACTATGGCCGTATGTAAAAACTGAAATCTAAACAACGCGTCGTTTTGGTTTATTTTACCGTCAGTGTGCGTATTTATTGTCTTCGGTGACTATTATCAATATGTGTATACCGCTTTGTATCATTTATTTAAGTGCATAACAGCAAAATGTATTATAAAAAATGTGATATATGTGGACTAAAATCTGGTAGGAAACTCAACCAAAAGCGGGTGTTCATGGCTCAATGAGCGATTTTCTGAGAGGCCATTTAAAAAAAAAAAGCTTCCAATTGCTTCACTAGATGGCGTTGAATAAGTATGTACATGTCTATGGTATATTTTGGTATGAAACATATTTAAATTAATTAGTTTTTAAAAACCCAAAGGAAACTAATAATAAAATAAATAAGTACTACTGTGAGGAACAGAAACGAAATAGGTAAATTTAAAGATTTAGGTAAATAAATAACATCTGTCTGACGTTCCGTTTTACGTAAAAAAGTCGCGTCAAAGTAAAATTTATAACGTTCCGTTCCTTCTAACTGCATAGGTGGGACAGCGCCATCTAGTGACTGAGCTTTCGGAAAATCGCCCATTCCCACTAGATGAGAAGCGGTAAGTAGTTTTTCATGTTATTTTATTGACGCTAAGTAATAAGAAAAAGTTCTGGTCACTTTAATCTTTTGCCTAAAAATTCATAACTAACAACCATATCCGCCATAGTGATGTCTTTACTACGTTCCAAATTATCGACAAAAAAAACTATTTTTCTAAATTTGAGTATTTGAGTATTTCGTATTTAGAAAAAATCGACCCGTCTCACAACCAGGGGGGCTACCGCGTAACTTTATGGGTATGAACTTCATACGTTTTTTGGAACTTTAAGTCAATTTTATATAAAAAATTGCCACTATTAGTTTCTTGTTTTGTGACGTTCGGGTATAACGATAGCTAGTCATCAACGTTCAACAGAACAAAGCAGCAAAAATCTATCAAAATAAGGAATTCAAATGACAGTTGAAGCCCATACCTATACCCATATTTTTTAGCCGGTAGCCCCCCAGCTCCGACGACTAACGACTCCGTAGCTCAGTGGTTAGAGCAGTCGCCCCGAAAGCGAAAAGTCGTGGGTTCGAGTCCCATCGGAGCTGGTTGGGAGACGGGGTGCTTTTTCTAAATACTTCATTTTAAATTTTTCAAATAGGTATAAGTTTCAGTTTTTTTATATTTATTATATTATTAGATTCTTCATGGTGAATGAAGTTTTATTCCTTTATTCTTAAATTTCTATACATATGTATAAGTACTGGCTTATCTTTTCAAATAAAATTTACGATTTTTTTATCTATTACAGATGCAAGCAATGGGTCAAAGCCATTGGTAATGAAGATCTCTTGTATGTACCTATAGAAAAATTACATGAATTAAAAATCTTTGAATGCTGTTCGTATTGTTATTTAAATAAAAATAAAGTCCTATTTCAATAAAACTTTCTCTCTACAGTATTTGGTGCGCACGTGTGCACCAAATGGGACCGCGTCATTGGACGCACTGGGGGCGTTCCCACGACTATTACACAAATAATTCAAACATTTATAAAACAATCGAGCTGGTGTTACTTAACACATTATAACTTTATCAAACACTTATGATAGGGAAATTACGTATAATTGCTCCAATCTTCACTCATTAGTAATACATTGAAATGTTAAAGTTTTGAGCACAACACTCACAGAAAAGGCTATTCATAACGCTGCACAAACTTGTTATTCAACATTAAATGTCAAATTTCGTAGTCATCCTTTTATTTAAAATGCTATGTTATTTAAAAGAAATGCTTAGGTATAATCGAGCCTTTCGATCGGTACAATAAAATTTGAGAATTTTTTTTTTACATTCAGCGGGTTCGATTCCCAGTTCAGACAGGCGATTATTTAAAATTCTTTTAATGCAGTTCGTTTAAGGTACTTTCCCTCCATGTGACATAGTTTTGGGACGCCCTGTATACTGACAGTTGCTTGGATACGCGTTGTTATGAATTACACGTCATGTGAATAAAGATTGCTATTGTAATATAAAATTGAATATTTATTAAACCCCATTTATATTTCAGATCTCAACGTGACTGCCGCCTTGCAACACGGCGCCCGTCGGGTGTGATCGTTGCCTGCAACCGTATAAGCACGGCTCGTAAAGGGTGGAGCCCTTGGTAAGCTACATACCTTATGTTCCCGACGTGGTTTGATAGCTCAATTCCTGAAGCTAATGAGTGGTTTATTTCAGGACCAGATGTGACTTCGATTGGGCACCAGCCCTGAGCACGCGTTACCCATATTCCGCGATGGTAAGTGGTAAACTATAATTTGAATTGATAATTATCAGCGTAATTACAATCAGCTGTTTTCTTTCAGAAACACTTGAGTACCCCTCATATCGTTTGAGATCAGTGTGTACTCAAACGATTCTGTCTACTAATCTCTATTTATTTATTATTTCAGGTATATAAAAATCTGTCCACTTGCTCACACAACAGTGCAAAAACGTGTGTCGATCGATCAGCTAACATCTGAAAACTCCGCCTAGAAAATGAGATTAGAAAATAACAAACAATTTATTCCCACATTGTAAACCTAACTTTATTATTTTTTGTTATTACATGAATTGTAATAAAATAAATAAATAATAAATTTGTCAAACTAACAGAGGCTTTTATTTTTCTTTTGTATAATAAAAAACCTGCCTGCAACTTCTGCAAGGCAGGTTACCCATTCTTTTTTTATCGTATCGATACATTCTGTAGCGTACATCACATCACTATTTTGCTTTTGTAGCTTGTCATGTTGGCATTACTTTTTTGTCTGTCTCTGTTGGTTGGTTGGTACGAGATCTTAGCGGGAACTGACAATCAAAAAGCTTGTATGAAGTCCCGATTCTTATAGTGCGACAAGCTTTTCTGTTCCGGTGATTATCTTTGGAACTAAAACAGTTTTCATACGACAGTCCATTTTGACAGCTAATTTCGAATTGCAAGTGGCTCCTCTGTCACGGCTGTCACCGGAACAGAAAAGCTAGTGGCACTGTAAACGTAGTGATTATATGCTCTTTGGACGGCCCGACTGGTGGCGTATTTAATGTTGCCAGTAGTTGTAAATAATTTTCCCATCACGTGTAGATGAGGAAAAATCTAACTGGGGGGCTACCGGCTAAGAAATCTGGATATGGGTATGGGCTTCAACTGTCATTTGAATTCCTTATTCTGATAGATTTTTGATGCTTTGTTCTGTTGAACGTTGATAGCTAGTTATCGTTATACCCGACGTCACAAAACAAGGAACTGATAGCGGCTATTTTCTTTATAAAATTGACTTAAAGTTCCCAAAAACGTATGAAGTTCATATCCATAAAGTTACTCGGTAGCCCCCCTGGCCTTTGTTCGGTTGCTATAATTGAGAATACAGTAAATTTTATCTAGATACTTCCATTTATAATAGCAATATAAAACTGTAAGACATTAAAAACACTTTTATAAGCAGATAGATTTTACATAGTTTATTATAATGGTTAGTAATTTAGGAATTAAATAACAACAAAATAAATATATGTCGAAATGTTTTATTAAGTAACTATAATGAGTCACACCAACACATCAAAATATGACTATAAAAATTACTGCATTTAATGCGCGTACTCGTGCAAGTACTAATAGTTTTTGTTTCATCGAAATCTGGCCAGGATTTCCAAAGATACAGCGTTGTAAAGTTTCACCAGCTTTTGAAAATTTGCTTTCCTTGCGCACTATTGCGATGACGTCATGTCGCACTGACATCTCCGTTTGCGGCTGTTGCGGGTGATTTCCGTCTAACTGTACCTACATAGAGTTCGTCTGTGCGCAATCTTCGCGCAACTCGTGCGTTTTTGACGCTAGTTACAGGGGGGCTACCGCGTAACTTTATGGGTATGAACTTCATACGTTTTTGGGAACTTTAAGTCAATTTTATAAATAAAGTAGCCGTTATCAGTGTCTTGTTTTGTGAGGTCGGGTATAACGATAACTAGCTAGCAACGTTCAACAGAACAAAGCAGCAAAAATCTATCAAAATAAGGAATTGAAATGACAGTTGAAACCCATACCCATATCCATATTTCTTAGCCGGTAGCCCCCCAGTACATTTTCTTCGTTCTAAGGTTATGGTAAATGATTAGTATTCAATTTCGACCGCGCGCAGGCGCACTCTAAAACAGTCACCTACTGTCGATACCGAAAGACATTTATCCCACAAACTTATCTGACTCAGTGGTGGAGGCGCCACTAGCAGTATAAAATTATCGAAATGGGTGTCAGTTTTTAGGGAGCATATTTAACTACCAAGTCAGTTAAGGTTGTAAGTACATTTTGTTTTGACGGTTGCTATATGTATTGACAGAATCCCGCCCGCCATTACGAAAATTGATTTAATTTATTATTCACGAAAATAAAACATTATTTGAAGGTGTTTTTTCACATGGGCTCAATACAAATACAATCTTAAACATTTCATTGATCGACTATAAGAAAAATAAATAAATTTATTACGAAACCGTGAGAGCGCAAGTATATAGCCAAAGGATTCTATGTAGGTATACGGAAGTGCGACGTGACGTCACACGTTAATGCCATTGGTTCACCCAAATTTTCCTCGGAGGCCGTACTTTAACGTTTAATATCTCAGTAATTTTTGAAGATAGGAAAAAAATAAAAACAGATTCTTTTTTCTCGAGTTACATATTTTTTAGATATGCTGATAACAAAAATCATTGGTGTGACTCATTACTATAGAGTAGATAATAATAGTAACTAAAATACCCCAAGCGAAAGCAAAATATCATATAATGGTCACCCTAAAAATGACCTGTCAAAGAAGCAGTCCGCGCCTGCACTTTAGCAAATGGTTTAAGTAGCCTGTTATTGTCCTGTTTTATTTCGCAAGCACATTTCCCCTGTAAAACAATCTCTCTTCCAGCACTTTTGATTACTTTTGGCATGACGATTACTAAATAAACTAAAGGTAGAAACACGTTTCGCTGGCGCAGCGCAGCGCAGCGCGATCGGTTTCATACATTTAGTATGGCTAGAAACACATTTCCCTAGCGCAGGGCAGCGTTTCCGCTCGGCTCCGATTGCGCCAGGCCCCCCACCACTTTCTAGCATTGTATCGTCAGATGGCTCGGTAGCGGACTGCGCAGCGGAGCTCTGCATTTTGCTTTTTACTACTTATGTTCTCCGATTTCTCCGTCAATAATGGGCCAATTTAAAAAATATTTTTTTTGTTTAGAAGAGTCACCAATACATTATCATGTAGGGTTGTTAATTATACTGTTAAAACAGTATAAAAGTGTTTTTAGTACACTATACTTTTTAATTTTATAACAAAAAGAATGTATAATTCTGATTTGAAAATAAATTACACTAAATATTTCTAAAATCGGTTCAGTATTTTTTGAGTTTATCTATTACAAACAAACAAAGTGTATTTATAGTATTAGTATAGATATAAATTGCATCTCGTAATCATTCATCATCATCTTATCATCGTAATCATCAACATATTTTTTTTTGGATTTAATATGTTCAAGTAAGAACAGAAATTGTTTTCAAAATTAGAAGAAAACATAATGCAGATGTTAGCTCGGCAACGACTCGATTGACACTGATCAAAAATTTCGTCAGGAAACGCTGCGCCACGCTAGTAAAGTGAGCACCATGAAGTTTGACTTAATACTCTGAGGTAACTGGAGCTCTCACCCTGAATAAAAAAGTGTCGCCACCAAATTTGACATTTATGTATGTAGTGGCTGTCAGCTGTCTCATACGACCATACGTATTTTTTTAAAGTGTAGGTGAGACGGAAGACAGCCACTGTGTTATTTGTGGTATTCAAAAAATTGTTCGTACTGCACGCTCCAGTTACCTCAGTATTAAGTCGAACTTCATGGTGAGCACACCCGGGTCGACGCTGCGCTGCGCTGCGCTGCGTTCAACGCCATCTAGTGAACCTTTTTTTTTTAAATGGCCTCTCAGAAAATCGCTCATTGACATTGACATTTCGAACTAGTTTGCCTAGTCTGTGGTCATAACCTCAAACACTCACTCAAATTCTCAAATTCAAATCGATTTTGTCTTCGTTAAAATTGAGTTTCTTTCGAATAAAATATGGAAGAAAATGTTGCACTAGATTCAAGTAAACAAAAACAGTTCGTTAAATCCATCAAAGGAATAAAGAAATTAATAAAGGTAAGACTTTTTTTCATATACGCTACATTGCAAACTGAGGTTACCTTTGCTTCTGTTTTCCAAACATTGAAAGCGCATTTATTTCAGAAAAACGATAAAGATGGTGTGGCTGGAAAGATTCATAAATCAAAAGGAAAAGGCGTAAAGGCGCCGCAACAGAAGCGTCAGCCCAGAGGTCTTGTTTACTTGGGACATATACCACATGGGTTTTATGAGGTAAGATATAGCTGCGCATGTTTATGGTATGGTGCAAGTCCCAAAATACCTTATTTTTACTTCTGCGCAATACGGTCAGCGCTAGATATTTTATGAAGTTGGTACACATAAAAAAACCCTTTTACTCGTACATTTAGTCCGATGCATAGAAGTGCAAGAGTTGGCATACTTACATACGGCAAATATACACGGTATTTTGTTTATCACCCTGGATAATTTCAGGAATTATTCTACGCATGAAAACAAACAACTTTCATTATGGGACCAAAATTGAAATTGTGAAAGAAAACCAATACATTTTGATAAAATATTTTTGCACTTTTGTATGGAACACCAGATTTTTTTAGCGATTTCCGATTTGGTCCCATAATAAAAGTTGTTGGTTTTCATAAGTAGAATAATCCCTAAAATTATCTGGGGTGATAAAAAAGTTACCGTGTATAAAGAAGCAGCACTAACTGTTCCTTGACAACCATTTAATGTAGCTAAGCCCTCGTAAATTTATTAAAGATAGTCTTTTTTTAATATTTTTTTAGAATGAAATGACCCAATATTTCAAGCAATTTGGTGTTGTAACAAAAGTAAGAGTGATACGCTCAAAGCGTACTGGTCGCTCAAAAGGCCATGCATTTGTTGAGTTCAAAGATCCAGATGTAGCTGAGGTAGTAGCAGACACTATGAACAATTACTTGATGGGAAAAAGATTGATTAAAGGTAAAATAAGATTAATAGAACTGATGCTTTATATTTTATAATATCAACAGAGAGATGACTGTTTCATAAATTCGGAAAACAGTATACAGAAATATCAATTATTGATTTATATATTTAATTTCAGCTGCATCAATCCCACCTGAAAAACAAAGGCGCTTTGCACCAAAAAAAAATTGGAATGCAATTCACAATCCCACTAATGAAATGAGAGTAAAGATGAGGAAGGTAATATTTTTATGTTACCCTGTCTGAAATATGTAACAACAACAAACCATACTCTGCTATTTTTTTAATTTTTTGTTCTTGGTTTTAATAGATGCAGACTATTAAAATGTATCATTTTTTAATTTATTAATTTTAGGCATACAATGCTAGTAAGGATGAAGATGGTGAAATAAAAATGGCGAGACAAATATTGTCAACGTAAGTCCAAGACAATATTTTGACACTTCTCCACTTTGAAATAATTTGAAAGTAATTAATAATGTTATATTTTTCTTAGTTTTCGCAAGACCAAGAAGAAGTTAAATAATTTGGGAATAAACTACGACATTTTCACTCCTGTAGATGTGCCTGAACTTCTATCAGAGCTATTGTCTCAACCAGAGGTGAAACAAGAGACATCAAAAACAAAAATTGATGATAAAATTGAGTCAAAGAAAAATATAAAAAAAGAACAGAAAGTTCCAGAAAAGACAAATAGAAAGCAGGAAAAGATAAATAAAAAAGATGAAAAGGCTGACAAAAAAGATGGAAAAATTAATAAGAAGAATGATAAGATACTTAAAAAAGATGAAACTACTAACAAAAAAGGTGAAGTAATAAGTCAGAAAAAGGAACTAACAAAAACAGAAAAAGGTAAACCTAATAAAAAAGAAAACGACGTTCTTCGACGTTCGTCTATAACGACTCCGTAGCTCAGTGGTTAGAGCAGTCGCCCAGATAGCGAAAGGTCGTGGGTTCGAGTCCCATCGGAGCTAGTTGTGAGACGGGTCGATTTCTCTAAATACTTTATTTTCCATTTTTCTATTACAGTAGCTGTTAAAAATGAACAGAAGTTAAAGGAAGAAAAGCTAAAAGTTGCAGGTGTTAAGTCTGTAGATAATTTTATAAAGATAAATAATCAAGACACTGATAATAGTGACAGTGATTATGAATTTGACTCTGATGAATTTAATAAGATGTTAACAGAGAATGATTCTGAATTAGATTCTGCTGATGAAAATGATGCTGTTAATGAAAGTGAAGAAAATGATTCAGAACTTGAAGAAAGGTAATAAAACAAATATTTTGATCTTGAAATTAATGTATGTATGATACATAATAAAATAACCTTAATTTAATTTAATTTTTAGTGAAGATGAAGTACCTGCTCCTAAAACTGAAATGACAAAAAATAAAACAAATGTCAAAGCAACACAACAAGTCATTAAAAAGCAAAGTCCACAGAAGAATAAAAGAAAGGCAGTTGAAAGTAAGTCTTTGTAAATATGTACACAGTGTTAAGTCTAAATTTAATTATCTAAAACGACATTATTCCTTGACAACATCAACTCTGTATAAAGTCGTAAAATTCATTTTCAGAGCCTATCACCACGACAAAGAAGTCCAAGTTTGAAAATAGGAATACACAGAAGCTGAGCAAGAAGCAATTCAAAAAGAGGAAATAAGAAACATTAATTAATGTTCTAATGTTAAGAATAATAAATAAGCTGAAAGTGTATCAAATTTGTTTATTTGGTTGACTTGATGTTGTACATTCTTAATAAGTCATTACTTACAACTTTTAACAGACACAGAAACACAGACATACATTGTAATTGTGTATTTGGGTAATCTAGTCTGAGTTCCACATACATTTGTGCCTAACACATTGATTATTGAACAAATTGAAAGGAACTATGCACTTTATCACTAAAGTGCATTTTTAAATGTCAGATATTAGAATTATACTGCCTTGCATAACTCATTATGGGACAATCATTTATTCCTAATTTTCATCAATATTTACGATGACTGGTCTTTCATCTTCTTCATCAGTATCTAATTCTGTGAAATCCCACTGAAGCTTCTCTGTCAAATGCTCTTTGAAGCTCTCAATTAGTGTAGAAAGACGACCATCTACTTTACTCACATAAACTGTACGAAAGAACTCTCTTAATTTTTTGTATACAAGATTTTTATTCATTACAATATCAGCTAGAAATTCCTCAGGCATTTCATCAATTTGTGCTTCTAATGATTTCACGAAATGGAAGAATATGCTCTTGTGTTTGTGTATGGCATCATCACACGAGCAAAACAATATGACTAGATTTTTCCAGTGCTCAAATGCATCCAAGGAATGTCCAATAAGAAAACATAGGTATGCAAATTGAAGTTCTCCGATTATATCAAGGGGCCTGAAAACAAGAAAATATATAGTTAGTGAAATTAGTAGATGTGTAATATCTAATAACACTACCTACATTATATTGAAATTATGGCTGATTTAGATGGGTCCAGTGATTGGCGTCAAAATTGATGACAGTCCAGCGCTGGTTTTGTGTAAACATTTTGTCATGACAATCCAGCGCTGGACTGTTATGGTGTCAACTAAATTCGAATCCAGTAAAGTAGTGCTGACTGGCTTCATGTAAACCAGCCTTTGAACTAAGAGGCGGTTCTTACTCAGTATGTTGTGATATCATGAGTTCTAAAGAGTATGATTGATCCAGATAATGCTTAGTAATTTCTTCTGGTGTTGATCCTGGTGGGTACTTGTCTTTAGGTATCTCAGTGAATTTTAGAGCTGTACCTGAAACATAGATGATAATTTTGTCAAATAAAATAAAAAAATAAATTCTTTCGTTAATTATCATTGGTTGTTTGTCGGGTCAAGTGCTGTAATTCTATGCTTCTTTATAGGGAATGGCGGTGCCCTTTTGGATTTCGCCAATGTCGAGTTTTTAGTTTATCTCAGTTGTTTGTTTCTACAGACTGCTTCTTCAAGGGGCCTTGTAAGAGGACAGATTCTAGCATATTATAGAGGTGTTAAAATCAAGATTTCGAGACTGAATTTTGAATTTTTCCAGTTTCCAAAGTGTCTCTATCTATGATGATTCCAATCCCCTGATTCACAAACCGTCGGAAAAGCACTGACTGTATGCACTGACTCTGTCACTCACTTTAGAACAGACAAAGACAAAGCACGGAATTCAAATCGGATTTTGTTTTCGACTGTGTGAATCGGGGGCAGCCTCTGTAAACAAGTGGCTTTCTATTATCGTCAATTCCATAATTTTTTTTCTATTATACTGGCGGTATTGATTATAGAAAGCCACTTGTCTAGGCCCTCGGGCAGGCTATTTCACTCCCCGTGTCGGCTCGAAAACGCGGCGCCAACGCCGGCGTTGTAAATCCATTGAAATATATGCGATAGAAAGAGATGCAACGACAACGAGTGGCCGTTCGTAATTTGCCTGCGCCGTACAAGCTGAATTCTACTTTATTGCGTTATAGTTAGAGTTGCTATTAATTTAAATGACTTAGCGGAGTGAACTGTCTGTTACATAGTAACTATTTAGTAATCTGTGCCTCGGGTCAGGTAAATGTCGAAAATTGACTATTTAATATTTTTCTTGTGTCTTGGTGGTGTTTCCGATTTAAGTGGTGGTTCATCATTTGGTAATGGAATTATGTATGTGGTGGACGATGGTGTCCAATATAAATTCATTGTTATTGATTTAAATAAAGGTTAAACCTTACCTGGAGCAGGCTTCAAATCAGGTAACATTGAATTTTCCTTGTCTTCTCTAGTCAGTCGTTTTGGTTTTTTTGCTTCAGATGAGCCTGGGCTAGCATCATCTCCAATGACCTCTCCAGGTGGTGACTCTTCCGCATTTTCCTCTCGACTTTCAGTGTACTCTTGTACTTTAACCCCTCTGGGCCTTTCAGCATCTGTCATGGACATGAGTTCCACTGCAGCTCTAATGACACCAGTTTCTGGTGACAATTTCTCGGCTAGTTCACCTAAAATGTCACATGATAATTTCAGATTACTTGTTATGATAGAAACTGAAATAATGATTAACACCTTAGCAACAAGGCTAAATACAAAATTTCAGAGGCAGTACATGCAAATACATATAAATAATCTATCTAAAACATAATGATAAACTTTAATTTAAGTAGTACTAAATTGTTGTTAGTTTATTTCATCTAAAAAGTGTCATCATCATCAGCAGCCATTTATTTCATACCCCACTGCCGGGACTCATGATGGATAAGGAGAATTAAGGTCATAGCCCATTTAGACCGCACCGCTCCCACCCAACCAAAGTATGAACAGCCAAATATGGACTTAATATCGTTCACTGTAGATACATTTTACAGTAACAATATAAAATAGCGGACAGCGTGCGGTCCGCGAGCTTACCACCGTCAGACTGCTCGGTAGTTGACGCCTCGCTAAAGCCGCGAGGTCCGCGTGCTGTCCGCGCGCTGACTACTAGCGGTCGCCGAGCCGTCGCCGCCGCGCCTACCTATAGAGGGAATAGCAGTCGACGCGTGGACAGCTGGGAGTCTGCTAGCTGTCGGCGCGTCGCTATTCACCAAGCTTTTATTCTTAGTAAAAAGTTTATACCATTGCTCATAAAGAGAGATAGGTGTGTCAGTTTCTTTTTTTTTATTAAAATATTTAGTAGGTAAACATACTTCTTTTACTTCACAAAATTCCTCATACAACTAAAACTGATCCATGGTCCATGCAAAACTGGCGGGAATAAAATGAAAAATCTTAGATATCAAAACTCGGGACAATTAGCGTCCTGTCAGTTCTGTGGTCGGAACGCGGGACACAGGGGCCTAAAATCGGGACATCCCGATTCAATCGGGACAGTTGGCAAGCCTAGGTGCGGTATAAGTGGGCTATGACCTTTAGGTTACACATTGACTACCAACTACAAGTATAGTCATAGTACATACATAGTAGTATACTTGTGTGGCAGGGAATGTGCTAAAAAGTGTAATGTATGTTAAAAAGTGACAAGTGATTGAGATAAACAAATAATTTATGATATTATTGAGAAATTAAAGAGCAATTATGTATGACACAATTTTATAAATGATCTTTATTTGCTTTGTTAGATTATAATAAGTAGTTACCTTTGATGTGAGATGTTAGTATCTTCCATTTCTCCCAAATTTCATAGGGATAAGGAGCCAAATGTTTATCAAGGTTGAAGAGGTTATCTTTCAAGCGCTGAATGCTCTCATCACATATTTCATCTTTACTCATGTCCTCCGTTTTCTTGTCCCACATTTTCACAAGGAATTCTTTTTGATGAAACACATGCATGAATCCTGATCTGTTAAATATCATGATGAAAGAACTTTTCATTAAATTGTGGTTTAAGATTTCTGGTTAAATTTAAAGATCATTTCGATTTTAAGCTCTTCTTCTTTACTAGGCATAGAGAAATGCTTTGACCTAACTTACTATAATAATGTATGTATTGTTAGAGGTTTTTTCAGATTACTGGAGTTTATTTAGTGAATTAGGCATACCTTGGGGATATGTCTCCAGTACCCTTACTCACTGCTGAGTAATGTATGTAATGCAGACCAGGGGGGATCATTTTTATGCCGCGAAAATCTTCTTCGGTATCCCAACATTGCATATCAATACCAAATTGAGTTTCTTCTGGTACACCAAGGAATACAAACGTACCTCCTTCGATAAAGAGCTTTTTAGCAATTTCTTGGTCCATTTCGAATTATTATAATGCTAAGCATATGACTAAAGCGTGGAGTTTTCTTTATTAAATTGTGAAAATTGACGGTCACAAACTCACAAAATATTCAATGTTTACCTCGGGTTTGGTTTGACAATGTTGACATTTGACATGACACACTGACATTCATTTTGACATTTCGAGCAAACTTTTTTCTTTGCCTTGTCTAGTCCAAGGAAACTAAGTACGTACAGCCACACTTTTATTTAAATTCACACTTTATAGAATCTACATCGCTTATTTGAATATTTGATAAGGTTACTGTAGAGGCGGATACCGCGCAGCTGCTGAGACGATCACATGGAATGGATCTTGTTTACATTACTGTCTAACATTTTTTAGTTCACTCCTTGGTCAAAGAATTATACACTCACTTGGTTCCCACCTGACGTCGGGTCTTAATGTAAATAAGGGACCGTCTCCAATCACGAATACTTCTATTCAATCTCAACAGATTTAAAAGTACCTAGGTAGGTATATAGAAATACTTCTATACACTCACATCTGCATGTTACTCACGGCTATGTTATCGCGGTGCGGCGAGATAGTGTATGACAAAGAGCATGTAATCACTACGTTTAGTGTAAATAAAAATATTATGGCATGGCATGACGATGACATCGCCGCGATCCTCTCGGTCGTGGAGACGGCTCAAGATCCGAGCGGTCTTCCAACCGCGCGGTTTGCGCTATATGGGCGTTTGTACACTACACTGAAATTTACCGATCCGGAAAAAACGGATGCTTGTATTTTAATAATTAATTATTATAAATAGTAGAATTTATTTATTTCGTATACTTTAGGGTTCGAAACATTGAAACTACACGAAATAAATAAATTATTACTATTATAAATGATTAAATTATTAAAATACAAGCATCCGTTTTTCTCCGGATCAGTAAAATTCAGTGTAGTGCACACACGCCCTTTCTGAACTAGATTACATGAAAATTTTCGTAGGAATGTGTATTCCTTCCAAACTCTTAATTTTGTCCAAAGTAGGAACTGACTGACCTGACGTTATGGAAATAGAATCACACATTTTACATTGAACATCGTCCCCATGAAAAATTATTAGGTACGGAAAAGAGCTTAGCTCTACAAAATTGAAAATATCTACCTACCAATATAATATTTTTCGAAACTTTATTTTTAAACATTCAAATGTTGTTATTTTCCCATTAGGTAGGCAGGCCGCTATCCTACTTAGCTATACTACGTAGGGCACACTGAAAGTTCAGCGCTCCTGGCCGCTCATAAATGTTTTATTTTCGAATAATAAGACTTTTTGACTGCTTTCCTGCTCAGTTGGGTAAACTCGACTGTGAATACGAAGTGTAGCTTAGCCTCGACTTGAGCTATAAGTACTCAAGGCCCAAAATCGTCTCTGAATGCGGGCCTTAGGAAAGTCAATGATTGATTAACAAAAAAATTGGCGAGAAATCGCGTGTAATTTGTTTTTTTTAACACAAGTTGCGAAAATATTTTAGGGAGATGATTTTGCATGATTATAAAAGTTCACTGTCTCCGCAAGACTGCACTGCTCGTCTTCAAAATGCTTTTGGGAGGGAAGCACCTCATTTGAGCACTGTAACTACTGTAAGGCGTTGGTACGAAGAATTTGACCATGACTGTGTTTCTCTCCATGATGAAATTCGTGACGGTCGGTCGGTTCGGCCGGAAGAGGCCGTGATAGCTTTCAACCAGCAGCGCGCAGCGCGTGAAAAACATGCCCTCAGCCCTCAGGACCATTGGGGTCCTCATGTTTTCAAAAATGGTTTGACCGAATTAAAAAGTGTTTAAAATGTATTGGAGAATACCTACTTCGAAAAGCAGTTAATAATATATTACTTACCTACTTTACATGTGAATTTATTTAATAATGAATTACGCAAAACTTTCAGTGTACCCCTAGTATAACCCAACTAATCTTCCAGAAAGGTTTGCATTACGAAAAACATAAACTAACCGATGTAAGTAACGTAGGTACCTACTTAGTACCTACCTACCCGTTACGTAGGTATATAAAAATCAATGATCTATACCAACCGAAAGTCTCGTCTGGGGAATTCGGATTTCCTGTCGAGTAGGTATAACAGAAGCCTGGCTGAACGTTGCCGCACCTGGATTTTTGTTTTAGCGTTGATTTTTTTGCCTAATTATTTCCAACAGGTGACGAATTCTGCGGCTCAAGCACCACTACTGGCGAGACGGCTGTGTGAAGGCTCAGTTTACCAGTCTGCCGCAATTAGTGGTTTTTATGAATTGCTCTATTAATGTGTTTTCGTGTAGTTATGCCTATAGATTGTAAATTATTGCTCAACTCAGTTTGGTTTAGGCATTGCATGCGCTTTGTATTGCGGTAGAGCGGCGTGGCGAGGCTAGGCGCTTTCTTTTCTTTCATCTTCATAAACCGTTTCAGGGATGTTTCAGTAGTTTCGGGATAAAAACTGTACCTATTAGCTATTCAAATAATTGCGAGAAAAATCACTGTTTTAATAGTTGGTAAATTTAATTTGAAAACCACACGATACCTACGCAAAATTGTTATTTAAATTACCTAGGTCCCGTTTTAAAACTGTTTCAATGCTTTTCAAATTGTGTTAAGTTATTCAATAAATATAAGACGTTACGTTATCCAAAAGACCGTGACTGATTCCTATTTTTAGAAAAAATCGATTGGCGGCGCTAGTTGGCTTATGCAAAACGTTAAAAAAATATAACTTTTCAACCAAAACAGAAACTAAAATAACATCAGAAATATATATATTATAAATGTGAAAGTTTAGATGTTTGGATGTTTAGATGTTTGGATGTTTGGATGTTTGTTACTCAATCACGCCAAAACGGCTGAACGGATTAGGCTGTTATATGGATTAAAGAGTTTTTCAATATCACCAAGGTATCTTTGACAGCCGATGGCGGCCATGTTGAGCAGATCTATTGGCGCGAGTTTTTGACAGACCAATTAATAGTAGTTTATGTGACTGTCGCATAATGAGGGGTATTAAAACACGAGTGGGAGTTTAAAAAACGAGCCTTGGCGAGTTTTTTAATAGTATTCCACGAGTTTTTAATACCATACTCATACCGAGTTTGGCAAACTCCATACGACAGGCGACCTGACTCCTTAAAGGAGCCCACAGACGGTCAGGTCGCCTGTCGGTCAAGACCGGATCGGCCGTCTGACGTACGATACGAGACCTCCATCGACCACACACTAGACCGGTCATTGCCTGTCGGCAATAATCGAAAACTGACTTTGAGGCCACACACTAGCAGTTGATAGCCGTCAGTTTTAGTACTAATCGGTAGTTTCTGTCCGGCCGATAAGTGTCAAGATTGGCCCCGACCATGGCCCGCTATTATTTCTCGGCTGCTTGCGCCCCTACAGTGCAACGAGTGAGATAGAAGATGGCTTTGGCCCCGACCATGGCCCGCTATTATTTCTCGGCTGCTTGCGACACAAGTGCAACGAGTGAGATAGAAGATGGCTTTGCCCCGACCCCCAGCGGCCACAAACTATACCTGCGCATTAGCCGTCAGTTCTAAACCTTTTAAGCCCCCAGTACAGGGGGGCTACCGGCTAAGAAATCTGGATATGGGTATGGGCTTCAACTGTCATTTGAATTCCTTATTCTGATAGATTTTTGCTGCTTTATTCTGTTGAACGTTGCTAGCTAGTTATCGTTATACCCGACGTCACAAATCAAATAACTGATAGCGGCTATTTTCTTTTTAAAATTGACTTAAAGTTCCCAAAAACGTATGAAGTTCATATCCATAAAGTTACGCGGTAGCCCCCCAGGATGGCTGATCATGTTGGCCGACCGTGATGGGCCATCATTGAGGCAAACTGACAGGCCGTTGCCGACAGGCAAACTGACCACCTGTGGGGCGCTTAGCAGACGAACAGATTGACAGATAGTGCGTTCCGTATCACGCTTCTTTGTATTTGTCGCCAGATTTTATATTTTTAAGAAAAGTCTCGCGTTTAGTAACAAAAATCAAGATATATTTTACATACAATATTAATTTAAATAGAATGTATTTCAAATCATTGTTTGTTGTCAAATTGTTTTTGTGCTGTATCTGACAATAATGTACGTATTAAAATTAGCGAAATGGAACGTCAAAAATAGTGTTGTCAAGAGCTCTAGTGTTGCAATCTAACGATTTTAAAATCCAGCTAACCAATAATTATAAAATAAAATAATTAATGTGAAGGGATAAATAGAATAACTGAGTTCATTTTAACGAAGTATTTTTTTTTCTCTTTCAATTGATATATCACATATGTATGGTTAAAGGTAATTTTAATAATATACCACGCTTCATAGTATTTCAATTATTTCCTTTGGGACACAGATACTTTGTAGCCTGGAGAGGAACATAGGCTTCTTTTTATCCCGGAAAAATATCACATTCCCGCGGGATAACGTCGTGTTTACCACGCGGGCGAAGCCGCGGGCGGAGACCTAGTCAGAAATATATTTATCAAAGCTTTCAAATTAAGGCGATACTCGGAAAAATTACCTATGCTGAAGCGAGATAGCAATGAGAAAACGACTCGCGCGGGAGCGAGACCGATTTTTCAGATTAGGCAAAAGGCGATACTCGGAAAAATTATGCTAAAGCGAGATAGCAATGAGGAAACGACGCGCGCGGGAGCGAGACCGATTTTGCCGATTACGCAAAAAAAACACAAAATCTCTTCGTATTCAAAAACTATAGCGATTTAAAAAAAATGCTTCTATACGATCCTATATATTATTGGTGTCCACTAATTAAACCAATTTTCAATAGTATATGTATCCCCATTTAAGAATAATCTTGATATTTCTTATTTTTAGAGGTATTTTCGAAAAAAAAAGTGTCGAGCCAAAATCATCAAATCGTGTTTCTGAAACTATACCATTCTAGATAAAGGTATGAAGAAATATATATCTTATTACCAGATTTATAACAACTCTAACCGTCCTATAGTTTTATATCAAAGAGTCCATATAGGGTGATGGAACCAGTCTTCAACAAGCTCCAGTCTTCAACACTTTTTTGCTTCATACTCGAAAAATAAGAGTTTTATTTTGAATATTTAAAATAGCAACACCTATTCAGAGACAACCGACTTCCTACTATCTTGTCAAATCACATGACAGCGGTTGGCCATTATGTTTCAAGACGGTGAACTAAAAACATTTCGCAGTCAACAGTGCTCTGTTAAATCCAGATTTATAAAAGCAATCGTTAAGGAGGTCAGTCTATAGTTTTTTAAATTTACAGAAAACGATGTGTTATTGCTGAATTTCAATAAATTCCTGGGTTTGATACTGAAACGTTCAGGATAATTTGTGATCAATCACAACAATGACAAAAAATCTAGGTTATTTTGACACTAGTGTTATACATTGGTTCTGACAAATTACAGTTCTCCAGTAATCGACATTTGTCGATACTTAATTTTTTTGTGACTTTTTGAGGCAATTCATGATTTTGGTTCGTATATCTATGCTGTTAAAAATATATTTGAATCACATTTATCTAAGCCCATTTACCAGTAAACGACAGTGTGTCGATCATTGGGTTTCAAAGTGTCGATAATTGGATTTCATATCAATTTGTTTCCAGATGGCTCCAAAAAAGATTATATGCCGGCGCAAATGGGCCAGGCAATGGAAAGCACATGCACCTGAAAGTTCTGATTCGGATGATGATGTTCCATTGCATACAGTTGCTGAAAAGTCAGGACGAGAAACCGGAGCACAAAAAAAAATACAAGAAGACAACATGTAATAGTGATGTATGAAGGTGAATATTTTCAGGGATAGTAGAAAGTGTAAACAAAAATCAATATGAAGTAAGCACTATGGCTCTGTCAACAAAACATCCTTTCAGATGGCCTGATAAGCCAGACATTATTTGGTATAGAAATAACCAAATCATTGAGAAAATTGATGTACCTGATCGCCTGAACAATAGAGGTTTCTTTAAAATAAAGAAAATGGCCAAGTATTTACCTACGATTAGTTGAGAATAGCATAGCTGTGGACGATCTATACAACATGGTGGTGGATACTCTCAGCACGATAGGGTCCAAGTACTTTAAAATCCGCCGTCCCCAATTAAAGAAACTCTCCAGCCAGACTCTCCTACTCATGGATCAGAGACACGAAATGATGCTGCAGAACTCAGCGGATGCCCATAGTTATCGGCAGCTCAATAGACAGATATCTAAGTCCTTGACGAGCGACTTTCGCCAATTTAATGCCGAGCGTATTAAAGAGGCCATTGAGCGGAACAAAGGCTCCAAAGTGTTCGCGAGAGATCTGTCTATCGGCCAAAGTCAATTGAGGAAAATTGAGGAATGTAGCATCATTTCGCCAACACCTGAAATCCTGAGGGAGATTGGGAGTTTCTATGGACAGCGAAATTCCACGCAAACACCTGTTGAAAGCAAGGCTAAAGACCCTAGAGCCAAGTTTACCCGACACTATACAGAAGATATCCCGGACGTCAGCCTGTACGAAATTAGAATGGCTCTCAAGCAGCTTAAAAACAACAAGGCCGCGGGCGATGACGGAATCACAACACAACAGAGCTTCTGAGAGCGGGCGGTAAACCGATACTTAAGGTCCTCCAGCGAGGGCAAAACGTCAAAGGCAGCAATGTGATGCTGTTTTTCAAGAAGGGCGATAAGACTCTCTTGAAGAACTATAGACCCATCTCGCTTCTGAGCCATAACTATAAGTTCTTTTCGAGAGTCATTACGAATTGTCTCGCTCGCAGGTTCGACAACTTCCAACCTGCCGAACAAGCCGAGTTCCGGAAAGGCTATAGTAGGTATACCATAGCATAGATAGACCACATTCATACGCTGCGGCAAGTTATATAGAAGCCCGAAGAGTACAACTTGCCACTTTGCTTGGCATTCGTGAACTATTAGAATGCCTTGGATTCGATTGAGACCTGGGCAGTTCTACAGTCTCTCCAGAGGTGCCAAATAGACTACAACAGGTACATAGAGGTGCTAAGGTACTTATACCAAAACGCCACCATGTCCATCCGATTACAGAGCAAGAGCTCTAATTCGATCCAACTACAGCGAGGTGTGAGACAGGGAGACGTTATTTCTCCGAAACTTTACAACTGCGTTGGAGGATATTTTTAAGCTTCTGGACTGGAAATGATATTAGGATACGGTATCAACTTCAATGGCGAGTACCTAACATACCAGCGATTTGCCGATGATGAAGTTCTTATGACTGAGACTTTGGAGGACCTGAACATAATGCTCGAAGATCTCAGTAATGCTTCCGAAAGAGTGGGTCTTAAAATGAACATGGATATCAAATCAAAGACGAAAATCATGTCCAATGCGCATGTTGCACCCGCTCCAGTTAATGTTGGGTTCTGTGATTATTGCATTTTTGTGAATGAATATGGAAGGTAGGTAAGGAAGTGCTATGACAACAATATGCTGATTTATTGAAGTTCCTGACTAGATTCGTGAGCTATTTGGATTAAACTTGAGAAAAAACTAATTATTTTTATTTTTTTGGTACCTACCTATAAAACGTAAATTTAGTTTTGTAATGGTAAGTAAAAATGTTGATAACTGGTAGTTGATTATTGGTACATGTCGATTACTGGTTGTTGATTTCTGGAATTTCAGTGTCGATGACTGGTAATTTTAATAAATTTCTCTATTTATTAAATATATACCTATTTATTAAACATTTACAAATAAATTATCTATATTAGTTATGTAACATAAGGATATGCTTTATCGTTTGCACTTATCACCATTGTCGTAAACCTTGTTATATGGGATTTATTTAAGTTCATATCTCGTACCAGCCTTAAAGTGTCGATCATTGGTACCATCACCCTACTTTTTCCGAGTAGCGCCTAAGTATAGCGATTTAAAAAAAATGCTTCTATACGATCCTAAATATTATTAGTGTCCAATAATTAAACTTTTTCAATAGTATGTGTAGATAACCCCATTTAAGAATTATCATGAAACTTCGTATTTGTTAGAGGTCTTTTCGAAAAGAAAAAGTGTCGAGCCAAAATCATAAAATCGTGTTTCTGAAACTATAAGAATCTAGATAAAGGTATGAAGAAATACATATCTTTTTATCAGATTTATAACAACTCTAACCGTCCTATAGTTTTATATAAAAAAAATCCATACTTTTCTGAGTAGCGCCTTAAACTTAACTAAAAGAATGCACTAAGATAACTATTTCCTCTTCAGCGATGCACGTAGGTGTTAGGTACAAGCAAGCCTGATCCGGAAGACGCTAGCTCCGATTTTGATATCACTGACGAATAGGCTCGAGCAACTCGCTAGGGAAATTAGGATGTAAATTTCCATTCGCCCGCTCTCGTGATCCTATATTCACCGATTCTTTGTTTTCATCGGAAATTTAAGGATACGAAGTCTCACGGGTGTTCCGGATTCGACGGAATACAGAACTTTTCGTGGGAGAAAAAATTTGCCGAATGTTGCAAATGTGGATGGCGAATGTTTTTTTTTATTCTCGTACCGGTATTGGATTTCTTTTGAAAGTATTTATTTATGAAAAGGTACCTAAATGTGCTGACGGATCCGCCGTGAAAATCGAAGTAGGTAAGTAATATTTTAAAGGTGGTTTTACAAATTTATGTGTAAAAAAATTATTAAGTACATGACTCATTGTATAAGTATTAATTCCTAATTAAATCTACCTGATAATGATTAGTGTTCGCTTTAACTATGATATCCGCACAAGGGTACCTGATAAAACATAAAATAGAAAGCTAGACTACGTCCCAAATTATTTCATCTATTTTTTGCATTCACTCACATCGCAATTTTTATAAGGCAAAATGAAGATGAAATATTAGAAATCTTCCAAGTAGGTATCATCATCATCCTAGACTGCATCCTGTTAGCCAAACAAGATGGCGGTCAAATGCTTGCCCGGAGTTTAATAAAAAATAATTTAAAAAAAGTAAGTAAGTACTTACATAGCTCCGCTGGGAAAAGTACCAGAGACCTTTTACTGTCCGAGCGAATGCTCTGACCGCTGGCGCTGTGCTACGGAGTAGTCGGTAGAAGATAAATAAATAAAATAAATAACTTCTTACATTTACACCAATTATCTAAGCCCATTTTAACTGTATCACGGAAAACTTGATAACGGATAAATATATACTTAAATACTTTTTGTTTGTAAATACATACTTAATATACATAGTAAACACCCAGACCAAGACAAATAGACATGTTCATGCACACAAATATTTGTCTTGTTCGGGAATCGAACCCGAGACCACTGGCGTAGAATACCCCTGCGCCAAATCGGTCAAGATGCGTCGAATTTTTCAAATACTTCTTACAATTATAAAACGCCAAAAACCGCAAACTACATAAGTAGCCAAGCTCTTGTCGAGTCTGCCTCACTACGCGAAAAAAGTCTGCCTAAAAAGCGTCCTCAGAAGTTTTATCTCGACTTATGGCTTATGGCTCTTCTGAATAATCTCGGCGAAGCGTGTGATAGATACGTGTTCTTTGAAAGAGGACCTCCATTTAACATGTTTGCTGTATGATTTCGCTACAAACGTATGCATGATTAGCATTTGAGAAGTATAAAAGGAACTTTTACAGGGAAAATTGTACAAGACATTTTATACCTCGTCTCCGTTGAGAAGGCAAGTATTTGTGTAATAACTTGGTAGATAACTGCTACTGTAGTTCGGCGTCGCAACACTCCAGGGACAGGAACACTATTAAAAGTTCCACTAACTCTCTGAGAGCACCGACGCAACTAGTTTATGTTAGGGGATCTATCTAAACACCGATAGCCGGGGATGTGGTAACTTACAGATGCGAAAAGATTCTCAGGAGCAACGGGGAGATTGTCCGATTGTGTTTAGGAGTTGTTATTTCGCGATTGATTTGTTTATATAGGTATCTTTACTTTAGTGAGTGAGTTTAAAATGTATGGATGTCGAACTATCAGCGTTGCAGGTGATGTTCATGCTGCAACTTGTGCTGAGCAGTGTCCTTATAGTTTCACTATGTTTTCTTTAAATTTATAATTTAGCTAACACTATTGCTAAGGATTTTTTTGTAACGAAATAAATGTTTTTGAAATTTGAATTTTGAACTTGTATTGAGGTAAGTTTTTTGTCTATTTATTTACATAATTCCGTTGTAAGTACATCATTAATACGAATTCAGTGGAAACTTTTACTGATTGCAATGTGTATTTTTTATTACTTTAAGTAATAAAAAATCGTAGTACGATCGTAGTCACTTAAATATAATCACTCTATCTTAAAACTTTGATGCCGAAGAAAAATTCAATAAATAAACAATAGTACTTGAATGATGGACACACCCTGTCTTAGCCAAAATTCAAGTCATAACGACAGTATGACCACAGAATAATGGTATAACTTCGGTATACAAGTAGGGCGGTGAGGAGCGCTGACGAAACACTGGATGCAATTAACTGAACTTTGAGTTGAGTGTCTGTGTTTAGCTGTTTAGTAGCCGGCCACGCTGGTCACTGTGCACTTCAGGACAGTCAGCTTAGATCAGCAGACAGAGAAGAGATAGGGAAGCCAGCGGACAACCTTCAAAAGAGTGAAAAAGGGACACGTAAAGGAGAGGAAAAAAGTAGACGCTTATTATATTAAGCTTTTACTCTCTTCTCTAGTTTTACGTTAATAATTGGTTTATACCTATAAAGAATTTAAGAAAACAAAAGTAATAAAAACAATCATCGATTTATAAACTACTTTGGAACATTGGGCACTCCATTAAAGTTATAATAGGGCAACATTACATTAATTAAAAAACGTTTAGAAGTTATGAAAGAAGATGAAATTATATTCTATTGACCAAATTTTGTAGGAAGGTAAAACAGAACTCTTTTGAACTAAGATCAAAGAAAACACCCGTTTAATTTTTAAGGAGGAAGTAAGTTTATTTAGGAAACTGCTTGTTAATTTATTATAACCGCTGGATCTTAAAAACAAATGTAATTAATAAAGCTATTAAGTTAATTTAAATATCAATTAAGAACTTGCACATTTTCACAACTGTTCACATACCGGTCATATTGGTAGGTTTGTATTTGAAATAGGAATAAATAGAAGATAAGATTATGAATAGTGACGTAATTCATATTACCTAAGTAAAATTAGATACAAAAGATCATCATCATCATCATCATGTCAGCCGAACGACGCCCACTGCTGGGCATAGGCCTCCCCCAAGGATCTCCACAACGATCGGTCCTGCGCTGCCCGCATCCAGCGGCTTCCTGCGGCCTTGACCAGATCGTCGGTCCACCTTGTAGGGGGCCTGCCCAAGGAACGTCGTCCGGTACGCGGTCGCCATTCGAGAACCTTTCCGCCACAACGGCCATCGGTTCTCCGCTCTATGTGTCCCGCCCACTGCCACTTCAATGATGCAATCCTTCGAGCGATACAAAAGATATACGGTAAGTATATCTTTTTTCTTTTGTTAAAAGTGAGGAAGTAAAATAGATAAGCATATAAAAGTAAAGTAGAATTACATAAATGAAAGGAGGGATTTAAAGATATTTTTCAAAATGTTTTATGCACTTAGTTAGATAAATTACATATGGAAGAAAGGATGTAAATATATTTTTCAAAAGGTTTTATGTAGTAAGAATATTCCTGCGCCTGATATTATGAAAACTTACCCGAATCACAGCCCGAATACACAGAGTAGTAAATTAATTAACTATTTAAATCGCACTAACATTATCGCATAACCCCGTCTCAAACAAAACGGGCAGATTATAAAATCCGCGATTCTTAGCGAGAGGCTGTCGGGTTATTGTTCCCGTTATCGGCAAGGGGAAAATTGAATTTGTCCACATCCCGTATTGCAATGCCGGGATCCGACCCGAAAACAAACCGCCCATTTTCCAATCTTGTTTTGTACTACGGACCAGCCTCGACGATCGAGCCTCTATTCATTTTGTAACACCATCCCGGATTAGTTCGCCGGAATGCTTAGGTTTTTTTTTATGTTGCCGTTGGTTTTAGTTGCGTTGGATTGGAAGGATTTTCACAGCGTTATCTAATAAGGAAATAATGTATTTAAGCACTGGAGGGATTTAGTGATTAAGCTACGAGAAGAAATCTGTTATACTTAGTGTGATCGGGCTGCAGTCACGAACATTTCTTCATAAAGACCTTATCATTTAGCTGTCACAAAAATAGATAGATAGATCGTTTATTTGCTACATCACACGCTTACAATTTCAAACTTGTCATGTCATAAAAACAAAAAAAAAAGGCAAGGCAAGGGAGACATAGAAAACAACGGGGTGTAGTACCCCGTAAAATAAACAAAGAATTGTAAGTAGGTACTTATATAGGTGCAGCAGCAAATTGGGCCAAGGCTCAATGTAGTTTTTTGCCCGGAGGCACAAACACTGATTTTCAGCCATCACCCTTGAGACGCAGGTAAACAAAATAATTAGTTACTGTAAAATAAACCTAGAAATCAGTGTTTGTGTGTGTATGTGTGGACAACAAGCAAGCTTAAAATTATAATGAGAGAGAAATAATACTTTTTTTTTATATTTTTTAGTGTTTGTTAATTTTTGTTTGAAGATCCTTTTTGAAGGAGGTTACATTTTATTAAAAAACGTTTTTTTTTTTGATTTTTAGTGTAAATAATCGTAGCTTAAGAAACTACATGGTGATTATGATAAATTGTTGTAAATATCCTATCCGTTACGGAATTCAGCTTTCCATCTTTAGCTACTTAGATAACTTGAAGGAATACAACTGAAGGTCCATTCGTGCTTAAGGTATTTATAAAACATCATATACCTAACTCCTAACTGTTGAGGAGTTTCACCTCTCATCATCAGCTCACCCTAATAACCTGAAAGAATATAACTATTGGTCCATACGTACGATTAATACTTAAAGAAATATTCTCCAGCTCCTAACCGTTAAGGAGTTGTAGCTTCCACCGCCAGCTCATCACTATGAGATGATGACTACCAGATGCAAATACTTGACTAACTTCAAAAACAAATGGAACGCATATCAGGCTTGCCTATTTTTGAGAATTTCTCTCAATTTTCCTAGGATTTCATCTCCTGGTCCTGACTTGGTGAAAATAAGATCAGGTCATCATCAATCAGAAGTACCAACTTTCGAAAAAAAATGATTTTGAAAATGACCCCCATATGAAATCGTCCATATACCCAAATAAAGTCTAAATACACATTATTCAGGATAACTCTTGAACTTCTTGTCAGTTCTTGATGAAATTTGAATGGGACCACACGAGAAGCGTCACCTTTTAGAATTATCCAAATCGGTTCATTAACTAAAAAGTTTTGAGGTAACACACATAAAAAAAAGTCGAATTGATAACTTCCTCCTTTTTTTGAAGTCGGTTAAAAATTCTATAAATACAGCAGTGATTAAATCAAAATAATTAAGGCGAGGATTCCCGACCGAAATAGGCACGCTAACGTTTGCTCGGCCGCGCTTGATACACTTCGCGCAGACTCAGCGGCAGCCGGCAGTGAACTGTGAACTCGCGAGCGCCCCGCGAATCGAAAATCACTTAAAATTCAATTAAAAATTAAATAATAACAAAAAAAAATTATGACGGCTGGAATCCCTCGGCTATTCAAAGATAATTATTTTCATATGTTTTTCATTAACTAAAACCAAGTATACTGCAAGTAATAGGATATTTAGATTATAATTAGACGGGTGTTAGGGATTTTATTTGATACAGTAAAATATCACTAATCAAAAAAATACGGCCGGAAGCACTAGATAAATAACTGTTTAATAACATATATTTTTCCATATTTTGAGTACTTGTAGTTTGCGAGTAATCCATAATTTAAAACACCCTATTTTCGGGAATCAGCGCCTTAAGTCATTTAGTCAGATTCTACACCGGTAGCAGTAAACTTTTTCCCGCCAAATTGCCGGTTTACCTTATTTTATTAAATGAAGACGTAGTGTTTGTCTGAAGGTGTATTTCGAAGTAAGATTTCTAATGGGTGGCGGCAAATCATTCCAACATTTGGTGGCTTGAAATGCGACTGTGTGATGAGAACCGCTAATAAGTGGTGCTCTAGCGAATCTTGCTCCATATCCATATATATCTATTTTCTGAACTTAAAAACTTTGAAACATTAGGACCACTTTGAAATCGTAAAAACTTGTCTTAAAATGATATACTTATAACAAAAAAAGTATTTTACCTATGCGAGCTACGTAACTAGGAATTGTAAATAAGCTTCGGTTATTAGAAAATATTGAAATTTACCTTATTTCTATGGAATTCTTATGGACCGCAACGCAAAGTGGTCCCGAGGCTAGGCGATTACGTTACGATTCCGATCAGTGTGCGTTGCAGTATAGAGTTTCATACAAAGAATACTGAACTGCTCGAGTTGCTATGTTTACGTTCCGTTTACGAGTTGATAAGTGTGCTGTGACAAAGAATACTATAATATTACTAAGTGACCTTTATCAACTCGGAAAGGGATCGACCGTATCGCCTTTCGCCTCGCCGTCAACCAGGCGTCAACCATGTATCAACTCTGCTTCGGCTAGGCGACACGGCGCTTACGGCTCGCCGACCACTCCGTCTGGCTGGCTGGTTGGCATCAGATCATTTTGAATCCAAACTTGACGACGTCAACTCGGCTACGGCTAGGCAAGACACCGCGCTTACGGCTCGCCGATCACTCTGTCTGGCTGGCTGGCACCAGATCATTTTGAATCCAAACGTGACGAGTAGCGCACGGTTATGTCCCGGTCGGTTCACAATACGAGAGTTGGCTAGCATAGCCATAGCACTTGATGACGAAGAAAAAGAAAATAGAAAGAAAAGAAGAACATATTGGGTACACAATATCGTACCATAGAGTCGTAAGCTCGGGTACGGAGAGACGTAAGCGCGTGGACGACAAGCCGTAAGCGCGGGGACCGCGAGTTGAGCAACCGCTAAGCGGTTCATGAGTTTGGTCCCGAAGCGAGGCGATTACGTTACGATTCCGATTAATGTGCGTTACAACAGGAAGATTCATACAAAGAATACTGAACTGGTCGAATTGATACGTTTACGTTCCGTTTACGAGTTGATAAGTGTGCTGTGACTTTAATTCGTACAATTTATTCAGCCGTGGCATAATATGTTCGTGTAACTTTGTAACGGCTGCCATTTTTACTTACTTCTTTCATTGTTTTATCCATAATAATCGCACAAACTATTAATGTTATGAAAAAATCATTACAATTATAAACAAATATGGTCTATTCAGTTCTATTGTATTTATGTGATAGGAGCTGTCAATGTCAGATGCCACTCAGCTGTCTGTTTGTTTGCGATGTTCCGAAGTAACATAGCTATAAACAGCCGCGCGGTCCGTGGCAGCCTGTGATCTGTATGCGGAATACTTTGATTGTAGTTTCGTGCATATTTATATTGCATTTCTTAACGTAACAACATAAATAGTCTATTGGAAGCAATTTTGTCTTACGCGCGCCATAGATTTTACTAAATTAATCTTCCAGATAATTCTGAAATCTTCGCGACGTAATTAGTCGGTGCCTTGGCTGTATGATTAAAATCCAATGACAAGTTGAATCTATCTATGCAAAAAAATTATAACCCTACTTACAGCCAGAATGTTCTGGAAGATTTTTAGTATTTAAAGGAGAATTCGCTAAAGATTTCCCTTTTTCTGGTTCTTCGCCCCAACATAATTGTAAACGTAGTGATTACATGCTCTTTGATAATTGGGTGAGTGTTTTGTGCGCGTTTTATTTTCGTGATAAATAAATTATATTCTCGGTGCTATAATCTCAAACAGCCGTTCATCAATTCTATTCTTTTACATATTGTTTTCGATGAGATGTTTATTTCGTCATCGAATTTATACTCAAATTAATGGCAATTGCCCACACGGTGAACGGAATACTAAATATTCCGGGATCCAAAAGCAATTTACAGCCTAATATTTCTTTGTAACCTTGTCGTGACCGGTACCTAGTAAGAGTGGGTTGTGTCCTTATTGAAATACATTTTAACTTACACCTTTAAATTGTCCCTCTTGTTCTGTAACTTTTAATTAGTATAACAATAGCCGCTGGCATAAAAGTTAATGTGCTCCGTAGAATCTTTACTTAATAGTAACCTAATTTAAATGACAATATTCCTATCTCAATTGTAGCCCAGTGTCATACCCACTCATACACAGCGGTCGGATTTAGTGAACACACGTTCATACCTGTTATCGTAACATTTCAGGGTCGTATCTCCGGGCAACATTTCACCGAGTCTCACCTGTACCTACCTTCTCCGGGCTACCTACACGCCGAGTACCTGCCTACTTCGTGCCGCTCTCCACCTGCTCCTGCGCGCCTAACCGCCAGGATCCTGCTCTGCTCCGGTCTACCCCGGACCAGACCCCGCTGCCTCTAGGCTACAGCGACTTCCCCCCTCTTTAGGAAGTCCCCAAGTTAAGTCATCCCAACTTGCTCCTTGCACTGATCCCCGAGCGACAGAACCCACGGTCTAATAGTGGAAAATCGAATTATACACTTAATTTCATATACCCTCTTTTATTTCTGACTCATGCTCTCCGGCTCCTCCAGCCAGGAGCGTTTCAACTTCACTGTCCTTAAAAAGAGCTGTAACAACATAGCCCGAAGACTAACTTGAATTCTGACTTACAATCTTAAAATTGGCTCGATAGTGTCCAATGCAGTATTAGTTTTAATCCGACAAAGGTTCCAAGACGCTATAGAAATGCAAAAGGGCTTTGAAATAAAGGAGCTTGATCAAGTTAATTAGTAAGGACGTTTTGTAGAACACTAATTGACTATTTTTTGCGGTGGTGGCCTTTTGTGGAGGATGAAAGTTAAAGTAGATGGCCTCATTAGTGTCGGAATAGTCATTCGGCTTGCTTTGTTTTTTTGCCATCGATTTTTGCACTATGCTCATTTACGAAAAGCGTTTTGTATGGGAATAAACTACGACTTTTTTATTTGATCATTAGCAAGATTTAAAGGCTTCATTGCGATGTTTTTTCTGGGTTGTGAGAACGTATGGCGATGTTCATATTAATCTCAAACATTGTCAATGTTACCGGCAATGTATGAAATAGGATTATTATCTGTCTTTCTTAGTCTATCTTTATTAGATGTTATGTTGGCTCGCACGCAGCTCACTGGGTCCGCCAGTCTTTATATCAAATTCATAATAATCAATAAAAAGAACAGAGTACAAGTCGTTCAAAGTTCAATACTTTGCAAAAAAGAACATAATAGGTGAAATAAAACGAGAAGCTGGTATTTTCATTATGAAAAATGGCCCCGTATGATTACACCTAGCCAACATATCGCTGCCTAACGAAGCCATGCTCAGAGGCAGGATGAAATGAATATCGTAACGTGCCTCATTAGGCAAGGCTCGATTCACGCGTACCGTACATACAAAAAATGGATATGAAATGTATTAGCTTCGAGACACACTGACAGAGAAGATATTTTATGCTGTTGGAAAGCGCAACGTGACTTTTGCTTGGCGATAACTGAGAAGGGGTTGACAATAGCAGGGAATTTTCGTTTAAATGGCATTTACTTAGGTACTTAAAAAAAACTCAATTTTTTTAACCGTTAGAAGATACGTTTCATGTTTTTGCATTCATATTATAAACTAAGTATATTTTTATGTTGATTACAAAAATACTTAATCAAAAACTTCATATTAGATATGATCAAGATAATAAAATGGTAGATCTATAGCTCATCCAGTGGTGGAGTGAGCACTTTATTTCACACATAACAAGTTGACTATACCTATTTGCTTCGCTGCTGTATGCACAAATACACACACGAACAAATTTACATAAAACATCTAACAATATGGTAGGTAGGTATTTGACTGTTGTTGAAATGTGTAGATCTACACATAGGGGTTAAAGTATGAAATTGTCGATTTGTACTGAAAAATTAAAACTCATTTTGTTATTTAATTAAAACCCTCATTACTTTACATTGTTAGACTTTTACCATTTAATCGAAAGTTCATTTATGCCTTTGCGATAGAACTAGGGTTGTAACAACGTTGTAACAACGACAAAATGTGTGAAAGCATTTTGTACTCCCTTTAGACAAGATTTTTTTAAACTAAAATCACACACACATTGTAATCCGTTGGAGCAAGGTCTGACATACGGAAGAAAAACTTATGGTTTCTAACTGCAGCTACTACTGTAGAGTTACAACGGTTTTTCTTGCAGTCTGAGGTCTTCTTCTTCTTCTTCTTCTTCTTCAATCGATACGGGCGTTTCCCGCAACTCGACGTCTTATTGCGCCTATTTTGCGTGTGGAGGGTGTGCAGCCGAATTACTCCAGCCAACCCAGCTCTGCCAGGAAAGCACCCAGCGCCCTCACGTCGGAGACCGCTTCGTGGACGCTTCCCGGCGAGCCGAGGTACCTCGCCCGGTAGGGGGCCACTCCGTCACATTCTACCAGGACGTGAGCAGCTGTTTCTTCGGCCCTCATGCAACCCCTGCATAGGGGGCTGTCGGTGATACCTAAGTTGAAAAGGTGTCTGTTGAAATTTCCATGTCCAGCACCCGTCACCAGGCGTAACTGTGATCTACTTAGCTTAAGCTGAGGTCTTGCGTTATCATGGAGCAATAATGGTGAAGATCTAAAGTTTCGCCATCATTGTGGACTCGGGTCTGGGTGTACGTGGTAAGACCCGTCGTTGTTTCCAATTTCATACTTTGGTATTGGAACAATGTATGTGATGGTGTCCAATATTTATTTATTTAGATCGTAGTTCGGCACAGTAAACATCTGCTGTTATTGCTTGACCTGAGAAAACCATAGTGAATAAATGTAAGATTTAAAAAATACCAACGTGTACAAACAAAAGAATCTGTTTGACAAAAAGAAACTTATGAGCAGCTGTTTAACTGTGACACTAGCCATCTCTATCTAAAACAACATTTTCTACGGCAAGACTAATGCGCTACTACAGGCAAGTGACGTCACATGCCCCTCTCTCGCGCTCTCCTTGTCTAATTATAAAGTTTGGTGATAACTCTGAAAATCTTCTAAGATATTTGAAAATAAAAACCAGTATTGTGTTGCTAATATTACGCAAATATTTTTATTAAGTACTTACTAAAATAACTATCAGTCACATACCCTAAGTACTTAAGTAGGTGAGTATTATGTTTTCTATATTATATTCTATTCTGATTTAATAACAATACATTTTTATCTTAAGATACTGAAACCGTTTAGCGTTTAAGTAGCGTGATTTCATTTTACAAAGAAGTAAAGTTATTTATAACTGGCTGAAGATCAGTTAACGCAGAAATTTTCATCCCGCCCGTTCGTTCGGATAAATCTCCATTCAGACATTAAGTTATCTCATTTATTAGAGACCTAAAGACCAAGTTCCTAATTTATTAATCCAATTACAGCTAACGATTAATCACGAGCATTCATTTTAACAAGTCGAGTTGCGGGCTGTATTAGAGCTTAGACTAAGGATATACAAGTAAGTAACAACAAATTAAAGCCAGCTATTAATTTGTCGAAGCCTGTGATGCAGTGGTTAGCGCGCTAGGCCTGCGAACGTTCACTTGTAATGAGCATTCTTGTGAATGTTACGTTACAGAAAAATAATCGAGAGCGTTTTATAGCAAACGTTCTGGCGAGCCTCAGATCATATAGAAAGAGAGAAAGAGAGAGAAAGAGAAACATTTATTGACTATACACACAAAATAATTACAGTAATATTAAAAGTAAAAAAAAAAGAAACAGGTGTACAGCCAACTAGGCCCCCACCTCAGCATAGTATTGCAACAGTAAAAAAAAAAGTATACTGTTGCAACGCTGATATTCTGGAGGAGCCTAATATTGGTGACTTAAATGAAACAAAAACAAAAAATAATAATTAAGACGCATCACACATGTAGACACAAAAAATAAAAATAAAAGAAAAAACTGGAAACATGCTAAATAAGGTATTAAACCGATTTAAACCAGTAACATTTTACATCATTACAATTTATGATGAATGATAGGCCAAGGCCGGTAATTTATATATAAAAAAAAAACAAGAACAACACTAGCTTTCTACTTAAAAGTCTAATCTGTGACTGTGAAACAAACAAGAAAAGAAGCCAGCCAGTGATTTACAAACATCATTTACAATTTTTACATTTTATAAAGAAATAAAGATTAAAATAGTGAAAACAAACAAAAAACAAAGCGTAATATTATAGGCATAGGCAATATCAGAAACATGCAGAAGCAACGGTGAATTCATGCAGTGCAGACAACCGCCTCAAAGGTGCCGGAACGCACAGCTCCCCTGTGTACCGTGAAAACCCCGTAGGTACGTTTAAGAGTATAGCGATTTTGCTTTCTGTTCATCAATTAAACGTTTTTTGAGATGACGCCTAAATGTTTGCAACGTTTTCAGCCCACGTTCTGGAGGGAGGAGCGCGTTCCAGCACTTCGTAGCGGCGAATCTGAATGAACCACGGAACGCCACAGTCCGATGCTTCGCTGTTACAAAGACTTTGGTTATCTCTCTTCGTGGATTTCTGGCCCATTCGCAAGCCCACATCAGCTTATTGTAGAGGTAACTCGGTGTCCCAGTTTTTATAAGACCAAACATCAGAGTATTGAGATGAAGTCTTCTACGCGCTTCCATCTTTAACATGTTTGCATCATTAAGGAAAGGAGTGATATGCGAACGAGGTAGAACATGAAAACAGAAGCGTGCACAAGCATTCTGTACTCGTTGGATGAGCTTGCTTGTCTTGGCCATCAGACAAGGACCATAAACAGTGTCACAATAGTTTAATCTTGACAATATCAGAGCTTCACATAGTCTTATCCGTATCTCCTCACTCAAATAAGGTCTAATCTTATATAGTAACTTAAGTCTATAAAAACACATGCGGGAGCACTCGGCAATATGGCTTTCAAATTTCAGGTTTTCATCCATCACTAACCCTAGATTTCTTGCCTTATCCACACGTTCTATCTTTTCCTCATCTATCATAATGTTTAGAGCAATATTTTGAACATGACAGGTCTTCTTTTTCGTCCCAATTAGAAGAAATTTGGATTTTTTGGGGTTAATGAATAAACAATTTGATTTACACCAAGCTGATATTGCTGCTAAATCCTCATTCACCCTTGTTACAGCGTTAGTGTCAGTGATACTGAAAGGCATGTACATTTGTATGTCGTCTGCATAAAAGTGAAAGTGGCAGTGATGGATGACATTTGCAATATCAGCGCTATAAAGGATGTAGAGGATGGGTCCCAAAATAGACCCCTGAGGCACTCCACGTGTCACGGGCATCTTTCTGGAGCACACCTTGGATCCATCTGTTTTTTCCAGCTCAACAAACTGCTGTCTGTTCTTGAGGTAACTAGTGAACCATTTAATTGCTTTTGTCTCTGCTCCATAGAAAGCTAGTTTTGAGAGTAGGAGGTCAATATTGATTGCATCAAATGCGCGTGAGAAGTCCAAGAGTAGGAGAATGTTCAGGTTGCCTTGATCTTGTGAGGCCAGCAAACTGTCTACAACATCTGCTAGAGCAGTTGCTGTGCTGTGACCCCTGCGGAAGCCAGACTGTCTATGAGGAAGTATATGGTTTGACTCAAGATATTCCGTAAGTTGGTCACACACAATTCGCTCCAACACTTTGGATACACAAGGCAGAAGGCTTATTGGACGGAGGTCATTCATAGACGTAGGATTGTTATTCTTTGGCAACGGTTTGACCAACGAAGTTTTCCAATCATCAGGAAAAGTGGCTTCCAATATTGAGGTGTTGACTCATATAATACTATTTAGTATTATAATGATCTGAGTGGCGAGCATTCTAGCGAAAGGACAGGCTTCGAACTTTTTGCCGAGCCGAGTTTCTCTTATTTATTCTGTGCTTCTGTCATAGTTTCACCGCCGCGCTGTCTCTCCCCGCACATCAAGTCTGACATCTTCAAGAAGAATATTTTTTTGACGAACATCGACTCGATAGCGTTCGCTAGAAAGATCATCAAAATGTTCGTAGCGATTGAAAAATTGAAAATGAAGTAACTATTTAGAAAATAAATATTTTTCAATAATAAAAATTGCACTGTGAATGCAAAAAGTACAAATTTAAATAACTTGTTTGTAGCGATGTTGGGCTCTATGCTTGGCTCTGTTCATTTTTCAGTTCGAAAATCTAAAAACGGCGAATGTTCGATCGATGTTCTGTTACAAGTGAATGCTCAAGTCTATCTGTATCTCATCTGTATCTCAAGTCAATTTTTTTCTGGCTCAATCTATTTTTTCTCCTTTCGTAACAGTCGGTCATGGGATAATGTAGGTACATACCTAATGTACAGCAATATTTGTGCACAGATGATTTTGAGAACTTTGTTTGCTAGGATAATTTAGAACACCCTTCTAATATAAATATGAGACAATGAGAAGCAAAATATTTTGAACACCTTGTGAGCTTACAACAATATGATGATTCGAACTGCGTACATATAGTGGTGGCCACATAAGGACGCCAGTCGATTTTCACACAAACGAGGTAACTTTGAGGCCTTAGTTCTCAGCCAGGGATTGACCGAGCTGTAATCTGATGATGGCTATCCAGGAGATGAATGGAGGAGATCCAGATCGCTATACACACCCAACTGATCTAAACAGCATTCTAAAAGATGTAAGGACCAAAGTTCTTAGTTTCAGAATTTCCATACATTTTAATGCTATTTTGGTGATTTTTTTAAACATATCGAAACCGCTCTTAGAATGCTGTTCAGACGAGTTGGGTGTGTATAGCGATCTTGGTCTCCTCCATTCACCCCTTATATAGCCATCATCAGATTAAAGCTCGGTCAATCCCTGGCGGAGAACTAAGGCCACAAAGTCATCTCGTTTGTATGAAAATCGACTGGCGTCGAATTATGTGGCCACCACTATATATCAAATTGCTTTTATGTTTGTCAGATCATTTTGAATACTCTAGCTAGACGCTCATAACAATTTTGACTGTACCTATGTTAATTGATATAAGTAGTGTAGATCGCAATGTTGGTTTTGTTTAGTGTGTTAAAACGAACAATAAAATATATATTTTTTAAGTTTAAACCCTACGTCGATGGTGGTAAATCTCAGGCATATATAAAACAATATTTACCGATCTATAGCTTAGGAAATAATATGCCTAAAAAATATAATTTCACATACTTACCTACTTACTTACCTAACGTCGACTAATTTTCGTCCCAAGAGCGGTCTAACTTGATATAAGACGTAGGTACGCATCATTCGCTTGTTAAGTCAGGTGCAAAAAGGACAGGGACAAAAGGGATCTCTAAGGGCCTCGAGTGTACCGACTCACAGGGAATGTGCCCTATCATCCTGGCGGGCGGGACGAGACCCACTACACGTGAAAGCGCGCCTTCAAGGCGTTTTGAGACTCAGACTAACGGTTATTGGGACTCGAAAAACCTACTCTAAACGTCAGTGAATTTTGAATTTCCAAACAATACAAAGATTTGATAGTAATCAGCCCCTCGCGACTTTGTTTAGAAGATTTTTTGTGCGTCTTAGTGGCGGTATCTGCACTTAGATTTTTAATAATTTTGTGGCCAGTTTGTACTTCAAATCATAAATTGCTTTAGAAGGAAATGGCAGTGTCGCAGAATATTTCGAATGAATAAATAACCGGGGCAAGTCTTCCCCGTCTAGAGAACTAGAGGTTAGTAGAGCCTTATCTTATTGCTTTATGAAGACATAAATAAGGAAGTTTTATAGAATGCGCGATACAAATGTCGTTTATATTTAAAAAAATTACGTAGGTACTGGCTGTACAAGTAGGTATATAAACTTAGTGACCGAATATTTAGTATATGCTTGATACGTCCAAATAAGTTACTTAAAGCAGAAAATTTAAATAAAGCATATTTGTCTATTTACCTAGCCTAAGCTTTTGCTTGAGAACTTTTATGGTAGGCCAAACCCAAAGTCGAGTATGACTTTTATCCATAAAAGCTGAATGAGTACAATGTGCATTTAAATATGCTCTTATAGGTGTATGTCGTACGAACCACGTTCGTAAGAAACGGAACAACGGAACAGACAAAAAGCTACATTCAATATCCAAGGTCCTTATACTAGTCCTCAGTACGAATTCCGAATACTAAAGTTGAAATTCAAAAGTCCAAATTCATTCAGTCATTTTGTCCAAATACGAAGTTGGAAGTCTGAAGTCTATCTCTATGTATATTAAGTATGCATTTACAAACAAAAAGTATTTAAGTATAGGTATATTTATCCGTTATCAAGTTCACGTAGACACAAATTCTTAAGAAATTAACTATACGGGCTTAGATAATTGGTGTGATTGTATGAAAATATTTATTTATTATTATTTATTTATTTATCGTCTTGAGTCTGAATCCGGAAATCTGAAGCAACAGCCAGTCAATTCGAATTCGTTTGAAGCAAAAAGTTTAGACTACCTACATACTGAGGTAACTGGAGAGTGCAGTACTAACACTGTTTTGTGGCCACAAATTACACTGTGGCTGTCTTCCGTCTCACCTACACTTTGAAAAAAATCATGAAAAAATACGTATATGAGACAACTGACAGCCACTACGTACTAAATGTCAAATTTGCTTGGCACACTTTTTTATTCAGGGTGAAAACTCCAGTTACCTCAGTATGTAAATAGTCTAAACTTTTTGGTCTGAAGTAAGAAGTCAAACGTCTGAAGTAAGAAGTCGAACGTCCGAAGTCCAAATAGGACATCAAAAATCCGAAGTTGAGAGTCTTTCGCCCAGACCCGGAAATCGGAAGACTTCGGACGCGGTCGGCCACAGTACCTTGTAAAAAAAGGACCTTAAAAATGATCATCATCAAAAGTGATTACCAGTCATTCCACAAGAGCATCAGAATGCAAACAAATGAAATATATTCACGCAAAATGAACACAGAATAATTTCCCCGGAGTATATTTGCATCATAATGCGACTGTTTCGCGGTGACTGAGGCCTGAGAGGCGAGCAATATTCCTATGTAACCTAGTTAGCGCCAGCTTTGCCGACTGAGCTAACGTTTCTAAGGGGCTCCTAATGATTGCATCGGCAATGCAATCAACATATTGTACACTGCATATACCTAAACTTAATGAAATTTTTTCGTTTTTATTTTTGTAACTGGCCTTCCAACCAGCGCGCAGCGGCTTCGACTGCGTGGAATCACGACGTTATCCAGCGGGTAGGTACATGTGATATTTTTCCAGGATAAAAAGTATATAGTATTACGTCACTCTCCAGCTCCCAAATTACCTATTCCTTAACAAAAAATCACGCCGATATCCGTTGCTCCCTTTTCATGTGGAAGACGGACAAACAAAAAAATACAATTTCACTCTTTATAATATTTGTTTGGATACCTAAAACAAACTGAAAAAGGAGGCATTTTAAAACGTATGAAGTCGTGAAAAGTTCGGTCGTATTTTAGTTTTAAGGCTGACGGAGGGAAACATCCGCGATGCAGGAGAAGCAGTAACGATCACCATCAAAGGATTAACCCTTCTCGTTGGCCGGTGGCCAGTTTTATTTAGTCAGTAGCGGATCCTCGCGGTTTTACTCGCATGGTACCCGTTCCCGTGGGAATATCGGGATAAAATATAGCCTATGTCACTCGGGAAGAATGTAGCTTTCTAATGGTCAAAGAATTTTCTAAATCGGTCCAGTAGTTTCGGAGCCTATTCGATGCAAACAAACTAACAAACCAACAATCAAATCCTTCCTCTTTATAATAGTATAGATTACTGGAAGTCTGATTAGAAGTGATTGGTAGAGTTACGTGAGAAACTGACATAAAATCTGGAATAGAGCAAGCGAAGTGAGCGTGCCACGATAAAATAATATTTTCAAAAGAAATGTTGCGCTATCAGTGCCCACACTGTAAGGTACTTACACTAAACAATTTTCAATTTAGTACTCGTAACATATATTATACATCTCTATAAAGGACCACAAAAATTTAGTAATCTAGAGTATCTTCAAAAGCTGAAGTTTAAACACGTGCTAGCTGCAGAGCCTTTCGGAGTAGCGTCACGGACGTTGCGGGTGACGAGACGGCAATACCGATCACCATCAAAGGGTTAACTCTCGTTGGTCGGCGGCCAATTTGCAGCTCAGAGGTGTCCAAATTGAATTTATGCAACCTCTCTACTTACACTATGTACACACGGGTTGCAAGTTTGCGGAACTTGCACGTGCTAATTAGTGTAGGGAACAAGTTATGGTTCCTCGCTATTGCGATACAGGAAGATACTAACAGATAATATGATGAAGAGTATGGCCGCTTTCACACTGCGACGATAACGACACCGACACGATACTTATATACTTATCGTCAGCTCGGACGGCAACGATATCGTCCGACGATATCGGTATGTGTCACGATATAACCAACAGCTTGTTATGCGGTTAGTCGCATTGCGCCAGCAAAAGTAACCGATAATCCGACCGAATACCGAAGCGATAATTAAAATCTGTTTAAAACAACCAGTGATCCCGTTATCTTGAGGATCATTGTCCAGATATCGGTACGACAATCTGTCGGCGACAATAACGTTGACTAGGTACAACGATACAGTGTGTAAGCATTGATAAGTGATTGTATCAAACTACCAGTCCGACGATATCGTGCAGTTATCGTGTAGTTACAGTTATCGTCCAATGTGAAAACGCCCTACGCTATTAATAATTATTGCGAAATACGTAAGTTTAAATTAGAGTATAAACATTTTTTACTGGTTCTGCCACTATTTTAGTTACTCTATGCTGAATGGATAACAAACATATCAACTTAATAATAAATATATAAACTTAATGGTAAACAAACTCAACTTATCAGCGTTATTATTTTAAACAACATTATTAGGTACATTTTAACGTCTATAAAAACTTCGCTGACAAAATTTATTATTACGAAGCTATTTAAATAAGTAAACGTCATTTAAGAAAAGGGAATATTCCGCCATTTTTTTCACGTTAGATGAACCACTTCGCAGTTGCAGCACACAGAACATGTCCAGTAAGTCCACACGCGTCCAATAGAGGTCCGCAAGCAAGCACCGCAGGCAAAAGGTATTTGGTGTCGTTCGATAGGCTTACAACGTCACTGGAAAATCCCATTTGCTTTGTTTTTAAATTCTCTCTCAGCACCAAAAGTTTAAGCGTAGGTCACACACTGAGGGAGAAGTGAAACTAGACGAGGTTTGATTTAGTCCGAATATATTGCCAACTAAAGAGTTTTGTATTTTGCGAGGTGAACTACAGTGTGAAGATGAACCTCGATACGTTTTACTCTCAGTCTGTCCTTTATACTGTAAGTATACTGCCATTATCCGAGTTCGATCTTTTGGATTGGGTTTTTTCATTTTTATGGTTTTCCCAGGAATATCGACGACAAGGACTTAAAATATTGGGAAAAGTAGAACCTAATTACCTATGTGTGTTTATGGGTATGGATTTTGTATCATTGACTTTTTTAACGCGACCGCAACTTGTATATGTTCATCATCCCTGCTAAAACTAAACAGTAACCAGTACTAATAAGTTCTTTATTAGCCTTTAAAGGATTAGAAATGGACACTAGACATACTTTACTGACGACAGACGTATAAACGCGTCAGGTAACTTTTGACAAAGGTCAGTTTGCAACGGACGCAATTACTCGCAGCGGCTGTAGAGTCGCCAGTAAAACGTAGCAGTGATTACATAGGTACTATTTTGAGAGCCCTATATGAATTTGTGAGAGCAAAATGTCTGAAAATGCAGCCAGTACCAATGGCATTGCGTTTCTTTCAATACATGTAGGAGTTAGGAAAAAATAAGACCACCTACCGCGTGAATATCCTTTACAGACTACCATTGCGTCACCAAACCAAAAGGAACGAATTTTTAGGTATTTATCTATACTAATATTATAAAGAGGAAAGATTTGTATTTTTGTATGTAACGAATAAACTCAAAAAGTACTGGACCGATTTAGAAAATTCTTTCACCGTTAGAAAGCTACAGTCTTCCCGAGTGACATAGGCTATATTTTATCCCGATATTCCCACGGGAACGGGTACCACGCGGGCGAAACCGCGGGCGGCCGCTATTTACAATAAAGAGATAAAGAGTCAAAAGTTAAAAACTTATTTAGCCTTTAAAGGATAAGAGATGAGCACTAGACATACCTACTTTATTGACGACAGACGTAAATCACGTCAGGTAACTTTTAACAAAGGTCAGTGCCGGCCATATCGTCTGGAACGGACGCAATTACTCGCAGCGGCCGTAGAGTCGCCAGCTCGACGAATGACGACAGGACAGCAGTGTAATGAAACAGTTCTGAGTTAATTTCTAAATGAAAGAATTCGGATAGTTTTTTGCTAATTTGGATTAAATTACGTATATTAGTATTTTTGTTAAAGATTTCGTAAAGCCGGTTATCCACTATGTTCAAGAACCTCTTGTGCTCCGCGCTCTTGCAACTGCTCCAATAGTAGATACGTTCACGCTCCTGGAGCGTGCAACGGTGCGCGCTCCGCGCTCAGCGCTCCAATCGGTGGCGGTTTTTGGGCAACCACAAAGGGGAGCTCAGTCTGTTCGTGGACGCGAGCAAATAGATGCACATATCGTCTCCATCAGAGTGGTTGCAGATGCGCGGAGCATAGCTGGTGCGCGAACATAATGGATACCCGGCTTAATATCATCTTTGAAGATTCTTTTCAACTCGGTTCTTGCTAAGTAGTTTGCTACTGATATGACTATTTATTTGAAGGACCTTGAATAGATTTTCCCTTCATATTTCCTAATTCTCCTTTTCCGCATCCATAAGATAGACCAGTGCCCCAGCAGTGGGGAAATTAAATGCCCAATTATGATAATCGCCTAATTCTAGCTTAAACTTTAATAAAAAGAGTGTTTCATACCTATTAGTATGATTCAGCAACAGTACGTACGTACGTCTGTTTACAGTTCACTATGAACTGACCACTGACCATATGATATCGCCTGTGCATCGCGATTAGTGGGCCATGCGTGATACGTTCTGCTTTGCTTCTAGCTCACGGTAATGTCTGTTATCTGCTGCGAGATAAGACGATACTTGTCTGAGCTTTGAACCGAGGACATGTTAGGAAATGAATTGCGATAATTATATGATATTCTTGTCAGCGGATGTTGCAAATAGTAGTCCCGATTTTGGAGAGTCCGAGAAATCACGCGGACACGTCGTCGAAATAAAATTAGGTCCACTTCAAAACACATGTAAGAAGTTTTTGAAATAGAGTTAACGATTGCGCTAACAATATTATGTTATTAATCTCATTACAAGATTTTGCGATATCGCGTGCAATGATAATAAAGTACTTATGTCATAACTTTGCCATTATTCAATTATGTTCCATGCTATTATTGAAATTAATTTGTAAGGAAGTCTTAATATCAAGAACGAACCTTTTCCTTCTAGCTTCTATTTTTCTTCGAACGTAAAATCCGTTAAATTTGGTAACAGTAGTAGGTACCTCTTTCAGTGGACGACTGCCGCATTGTCAAAGCTGCAGGAACAAGGCAATTTGCACCGACTATGCTTTCTGAATCCAATTTAATGGTTCAACTTCAGGTTAAAATATGCAGCAGGTTGGTTCATAACGGCGTTGATTTGGCGCTTCTGAGCATGAATGAGAATAGCTATTAGACGTTGATGGTGATTAAAGTTTAAATACGGAATTCTTATAGATGCTCAATTTGACGCCTAAAAATCACAAGTAGGTACAGGAATAATAATAACGCCTTTCAATTGAACGCATGGATGGTACCCTTAAATTATGCATATCCATCCACATTAATAAATGACTCCTTGAAGTACAGCAATATAATTTCACAGAATTGCACCAGATTACAAATTAGTAAAGAAGCGCAACATAATAAGGAACCGAATTAAATTAAAAAGTTTAAGACATTATGGGAGGCCGGAATTTCGGCACTACATCGTACAAAAGAGAAACAACAAGAGAATAAAAAAGCGGGAAAAGTAAAAATTTCGGGAATAAAGGTAGATAGCACTTTTGAAGGCATCAAGTCGAGATGGAAGCCTAAATTGTAATGTTTACAAGTTAAATTAGATGAGGGCGGTGGAAGTTATTCATAATGGAGGCGCTCACCTTTTTGCGGGGGACTCTAGGAGATTACGCACAATTTGTCCTGCTGGATTCTCGGCTTTTGCGACAAGGACGCTTCCGCCTATTTGTATACTTAATTCGATTCTCGTCGGGATGACGGAATTTGAAATAATTGTGATTGCTAAAGGTAACATTTTTGTCTAATGAGAGGTTCAAGCGACCACGGTTAATAACTCGGGCAGATTAATTTTGGAATTTCAGCGAAATGAGAGTTTTCTTAATTGAAATTGATTACCCTTAAGCATTAATTTTGTCTTTCAAAATGAAATAAAGATTAAAGGGCCGTTATTGAACGTAGCCTTATCAATATCTTTCTTGTGATTGGCACGATTTGGATTTGAGAATTTGGGCCTCCCTTACTAATGCTTTTCCGTGTATCGACATTAGAAACATTTGAACTAACTTTTTTATAAAAACGAAATACGTAAGTTACAAAAATATATTCACTAGAATTAGACCGATACAAACGAGATTAAATATTAAATAGATTAATAAAAAACAAGATACATCAACCGATGGTAGTGTCAGCAGCCGCATAGACAACCCTCATAGTGTTTGTGAAGCCAGACCCTTGTCTCCATCCGGAGACCACGATTAAAGGATCTCCAACCCTGATGAAGCCAGTGGACATTCCCCATTTGATGCCAAAGCTTACTCTTTTGTCGAGGTCAATCTGCCAATCTATGTCAGGTGACTCTGGAAAACAATTGCGTAGTTATTATTGGTCTTTTATTATTAAAATAAGTAATATAAGTTTATTTGATTGTAAGATGCTTAGCTTCCTTACCAATGCAGGTAATATAGGTGAAAACTAGGAAATTAGAAACCAATTATAAGCAGATAATGATGGTTCATATCGCAAATCACTCATCATGAATATGTATGGTTTAAATGATTTCGTGAGATGCAACGTCCGTCAACATTCATCATCATCATCAAAATCGTAACGGCTGAGTACAATAAACTGTGTGTATCATTTCGTGAAAAAAATCAATGGATTTATAGGCACAATATGAAAGAATTATAATGATGGGTCATATCAATCATCATGAATACGTATGGTTTAATTAATTTCGTGAGATGCAACGTCCTTCAACATTCATCATCATCATCAAAATCGTAACAGCTGAGCACAATAAACTGAGTGTATCAAGCATCACTTAAATAGGTAAAGGTATTTTATTAACTGAGTATGAATAAGGGTAATAAATAAGGATTCATAAAACAAGTTTTGCTCAGATCTACCTTCGTAAACAATCGGAATGATCCCCCTCCACAAATGCAACCTCCTGGCTATAGGAGCGTATCTGGTGACCGCCATAATAGGGCACCTTGGTCTGTACTTGGCCACTTTTTGTGCGGAAACTCCTGTAGTCGTGATCACTAGGATCGCTGCAGCAATCACTCTCTGCGCGGCCAACACTGCAGCTAAGGCTGAACCGGTTGCTTGGTCGCAGGGGACTGGCGTCTAAGAAAAATAAATATTTATCTCAATTCTTTTAAGGCAATGACATAATAATATAATCCACTGTCGTACATAATGGCGCTTTATTGTGATATAAAGGTATTTATGCATTAAAAGCATTGCAGTGATGGAAGGTTTGGCGCAACAGATTTGTAATTAAAGACAGTTGTTCTGTAGTCTAATGATCTAATGATCTGTTTAATTAGGCTTACACTAAGTGTGTGTGTGTACACACATAATTTTTGAGGCAGTAACTGAGGTGCTTTAAAATTATTACGGAAAAAAATCCAGTCTTGGAGAAGGAAAGTCAATAGATTAGAGATTAACTATAGGCGGTTGACCCTACAGACAGTCAAATGGTCAGCCACAAAAACTGAAAGAAAGCCACACTACCTTTTCAACCAAGTCTTGGAACAACTGCTTAGACCAAACACAAGCCTCGGCTTCTTTACAGGCGCTAGCTAAGTACGCTACAGTTTCTTCAGGGTACAACCCTATTGCCGTTTCAGCTGTGAGAATGAGCCCATCAGCGCCATCTAGTATGCAGTTACCAACATCCAACAATTCAGCTCTAAGAGGAATCTTCTTGTAACGCATGCTACTTAACAGGTGAGCGCTGATAAGAACTGGGATATTAGCCTGAAAAATTGCAAGTTTAATAGCCTGTGATGAAAGATTCTGCGCTATTCTAACAATCTAATGCCAAAATGATTCAGAGTTTATGCTGTGTCAGAGCTTAGCATAACCAGAGGGGTCTCATCGCGAACAAAAAAAATAAGTTCAAAATTGTCTCAATAGATGGCGATACGTGTTTCGCTTACGGTTTTATCATATCAAATAAAACGAAAAACCACAATAAAAGCCACTGGAAAGTGTCATAAATTTACTGTCATATTTAAAAAAGAATCGATTTACAAAATGTTCGTATTTACAATACTATTTGGAGCATTTTAGAAATTCAATAATATCAATACCTTTCTTGCCCGCAAGCATGCCCGAAAGCACTTAGCTTATGCTTTACGCTCGCTTAGTTGTGTGATACCTGCTATTCAACAGTAGATGGCTCTCGTGGCGCTCGTATAAAGTTTAAAGGTCGTAATAAACCCTGGGAATTGTAATTCGTAAAGAAGCTTTTGAAAAATATTTTTTTAACTATCGCAGATAGGATAGGATATTAAATAATCCACAGATTACGACAGAATGTTATCATATTATTTTATTTGCCTTAAAGCGCTACTCGCCGCTAGAAGGCGTTTTTGTGATGGCGAAGTATTAAGGCCGGTACACACGTTCAAGCAATGTCTGCTTCACCAAATCTAGTCGGCGCTACACGCGTTCCGATTTGGTCAGGCCCCAGGCCGCACCAAGCTGTAGTTGCATGACGTGTTGCCAGCCACTGCTAATCTCCCAAAATTAATATTATTTTTGAATACTTAAAACATAGATTTGCCTCCAATAAATAGATTACAAACAAAAATATGTCCGGTTTTTTATTGTTTAAATTATTATAATAATTCTATTTCATTATTTTTTAATTTTCTGTTATTTTAATTAAGATACTAAAACTTGCTAAATATTTATTTACTTAAACCAGCACTTGTTATAAATAAATAAATAAATAACTTCTTACATTCACACCAATTATCTAAGCCCATTTTAATTTCATTAAGAAACTGTATCATGGAAAACTTGATAACGGATAAATATATACTTAAATACTTTTTGTTTGTAAATACATACTTAATATACATTGTAAACACCCAGACCAAGACAAATAGACATGTTCATGCACACAAACATTTGTCTTGTTTGGGAATCGAACCCGAGACCGCTGGCGCAGAAGGTGGGTAGCCTACACCTGCGCCAAATCGGTCGTCAAATCCGATGGATCCGATCCGAACTTATTGATGTGGTGTTATGCCTTTTTATATTAATTAAGTTTTACGACAAAATGCGACTTATTAAATAAAATAAACAGAAAAATAGATATAATAATATTTGCATAAATGGACATATTAAAACCTTTTGTTCGTTCAGTCCTACGCAAAAGTAATGAAAGAGCAATTAAATTGAATCCTCTGAAAATCCCTTAAACCTCGGACGACTACGCTACACTCGTCCAGGAGGGCTATCGGCTAAGAAATATTATGGATATGGGCATGGGCTTCAACTGTAATTTGAATTCCCTCTTTTGGTAGATTTTTGCTGCTTTGTTCTATTGAACGTTGCTAGCTAGCAATTATTATACCCGACCCGACGTCACTAAAGAGGGAACAGATAGCGGCATTTTTTTTATAAAATTGACCTAAAGTTCGGAAAAACTTATGAATTTCATATCCATAAAGTTACGCGGTAGCCCCCCAGCTGGCCTAGCATGAGCGGCTTATAACGCGCGATATGATATGGTACGGCAAGTTGTCTTGCTTATCCTACTAAGGTGTAAGCAAGACGGCATCCCGTACCATATCATATCGCGCGTTATAAGCCGCTCATGCTAGGCCGGCTGATTTGGTTCGGAGCGCAAGTTAGCGGCGCGGGGCGGTCGAATCGGAATGTGTGTACTGGCCTTTAGGCGGCGGCGTGTTGCCAGCCCAGCACCTCTGTCTCCGCGCGGTTTGTTCGAGTGTGGGCGCATGCCGACAACGCGTGCGACGCGAATTGGTAACGTCGCGGTCGGTCGTCGTCGTCGTTGTCGTTGTCGCACAAGCACAACACAATTTCGTAATCTAGCGGGATTTAGTTCAAAATATTGTCCCAAAGATCTATTAATTTATTGGTGTGCATTTATTAACCCCCGAAGCAAAAAAGGGGTGTTATACTAGAAGTTTTTAACCCCCGCCGACGCATAAGGAGGGGTGTTATAAGTTTGACGTGTGTTTGTATCTGTCTGTCTGTCTGTCTGTCTGGGGCAACGTAGCTCCTAAACGACTGGACCGATTGTGATGCGGTTTTTTTAAAATTGAAAGCTAAATTAATCAAGATGGTTCTTAGCCACGTTTGATGGAAATCTATCTGACCATTTATGGAGATGGTCAACTGCCTGCCGAAACGGTAAAAGGTACTCGGTTGGTTTAATTCTAATAAATTAAACAAAGTGTTGATTCTACTGAATCTAGTTTTTCGTTGTTAATTAGAATTTTCACAGGTACCTACCTACCTAAGTAGTCTGTCTGTAGGTACATTCGGCTATGAAAAAAGAATGCACTTTGTTTTCTTTGCATTAAGCTGCGAATTATTAGAATTAAACTAACCGAGTAGGTACCTACTTGTGACAGTGCTTTGTTTACAATGTCGAAATTGGTTTTGTTTCTGTCTATGTTAAATATTATAGAAGTAGGTATCATCTGCAAAGAACACAATATCACAGAAGCTTTTTGCGAAACTGTGAGAATATTTTTACCTGTTAAATTACCTACCAATAGTGGCAAGATATTTCTTTTTTCTAAACAGATAGGTACTGGTGGCAGACTAGACACTTCCATAAAATAATGTACCTACCTCTTCGATTTATATTAATCGAAGATGTACCTACACCCTGGGCAAATTTAGGTGCAATAAAAAAATGGTACTTACCTAGCAAAAAAATTCTGTCTGTCTGTATGTATCTAGGTACCTACCTATACATGTACTAAACTTTCATTATTCGTAGTGCCTAAACGGATCAAGCGATTTTAATGCAGTTTTTAGGGTTCCGTAGCCCAATGGCAAAAAACGGAACCCTTATAGATTCGTCATGTCTGTCTGTCTGTCTGTCTGTCTGTCCGTCCGTCCGTATGTCACAGCCACTTTATTCCAAAACTATAAAAACTACACAGTTGATACTTGTTAGATAGATGTATTCCGTGAACCGCTTTACGATTTTAATACAATAATAAAAAATAAAACAAATTAAGGGGGGCTCCCCATACATAGAACTGAAACTGAAAAATATTTATTTAATCAAATATATTTGTGTAGGTCTATAGATAGGTCTTTGAAAATAACATGGAGGTTTCTTAAATCATTTTTTCTCAAACTCAATATTTTGAAAGATACAGCCTTCCAAAGTGGTAAAATGTGTGTCCCCCCCCCCCCCCCCCTCTAACTTTTGAAATAAAAGAATGAAAAATCTAGAAAAAATATATGCTGTAGATTTTAATAAAAACTTTCAACGAAAATTGGTTTGATCGATACATAGTCAGTACTTTTTGAGATATAACACATTTTCAAAAACCGCAAATGTAACTTTGTCATTCATACAAACACTATGAAAAACAAAGTTATATTTTGCTGACAAAAAATTATGTTGGAATTTTGGCAAGGTATAGGCAATCGGTACGTTAAGTGTGTACGGAACCCTTCATGGGCGAGTCCAACTCGCACTTGGCCGATTTTAGGTTTTTTATTTTGTATGTAGGTAATTTAAAAAGGAAGATACCTATAAAAATAAAATTTAAGAAATAAGATTTTAAATTATTTTTATGCATTCACAGTGCAATTTTTGTTAGTATAGGAAAAATGTGATAGTAAAAAACCACGAGCCCTATAAGTTGCTTTCAGGCGGGATTCGAACCCGCGCTTCCGGGAATCCGGCCCGATGCTCTGACCAACTAAGCTACCGAAAGGCTTACACGACTCGTCGAATTTTGCTATTACTTGTTACGCTGTAGGCCAGCGTTGTTTCATCAATGTGAGGAAACCCTCGCATCCGAAAGAAACACTTTTACAAATGTTTAACAGTCGAATAAAAAAGATAAAATTTCTCTCTTTGTCGGGGGACCCTCAACGTATAATTATAGGTACCCTTTTAGTACCTACCTAGGTACTTCTATGTTGTGGTCGGTCCCCCGATTGAGAGATTTTTTTTTTTTTACTTTTTTAAGTTTGTTTTATGTCGGGGGTTTTTAAATGTTTTTCTTTATGAACTACTTAATACGACGGCATATTTTTTCTGTTTTCACGACGGCATATTTAAAAAAAATGCAAATGTTTATATAAGAAGCAAAGAGTCACTCTCATGTGCTTTTTGCAGCGTTAGTTTATGTGAGTTACGATTACAAAGTGATTATAAAATCATTAGCACTCATTAGTATGGAAAATGAAGTAAGTATTTAGAAAAAATCGACCGATATTTTGGCATCTATTATTAGGTACCTTTAGGAAGACCCCTCCTGGACGTAATTTATTTGTATTTCTCTTCAATGAGCCCGAAGGCATTTAAATAGATTGTATTAAATAAAATAGTAGTTTTGACCAGTACTTATACTGTTTCCGCCTTGACCACGTAGAGGTAGGTACTCGTAATTTATGTTATTTACGAATTTGCATTTTCATTTCAATTTATAATCAAGATTTTTAAAAGAATTGATTAAAGTAGGTGTAGGTACTTACATGGATATTTAAATAAATTCTAAAGAAAAATTTTTTTTTTAATTCTCAAGATATTCAGTACCTATAAAAAGTTTGTAAAAAGTATGATATCACGCTTTGTGGTGTGGTTAAGAATGGTTCTTATTCAATTTATCTTTCTCAATGCTCATTCGCTGAACAACCTTCCTTAGGCCGCTATATTATATTAAACTTATATCGTATATCTTAAACTTTATCTGGGCTCTTGAGGGACATCAGATGTACCAGACTTTAGAAAATACTAAGTCTCTAGTACCTACTCTAGTCCACCGATCAACAAGCAGGCATCGTCGCGGAACTCACACCTAGCAAACCAAGCCACTGGCGCTACGCTACCTAGCGGTGGTTTCTAGCGTAAAAACCCAAAAATGCAGTAAATAACAGTTATACTGTAAATAACGCTTGGTGATTTTCGTTACTAACCGGCTTCGCATCTCCCGCACTTGTGTTGCCCACCGATATCGGCACGACAATCTCAACAATTACACTAGTGTAACAAAACAGTGTAACCACGGGTCCGAAGTGAATCTGTCGACGACGATATCGTTGACTGTAACGACACAGTGTGAAAGCATTTAGTAGTGATTGTATCAAACTGCCATTCCGACGATATCGTGCCGATATCCTGTCGGTACTGTTAAGGTACGCGCACATAATGTCGGGCCGCAGCGGGCCGGGCCGCAGCGCATCGCATTGACGGATTTGAGTATAGCACATAGTGACGGGCCGGGCCGCAGCGCATTGACGGATTTTCAGTACAACCAAATTCAAACATACAATTTCTTCTACTACTGCCGGTTATACCCGTCCCTCTCACTCTCCGGGCATGACAGAATCGAATGAAAGAGACGGGTATAATTAGTAGGTGTCATGTTATCTGACCGAGTAGTACAAGAAAAATCCGCTTGCTATAGCACACTGTGTCGGGGCGCAGCGGGGCGGGGCGGGCCGCATCGCATTGCAAGCACGTGTTACTTTAGGGAAAAAGTCAAGTTATAATATTGACATTTTTGAGTGAATTGCCATATGATAATATTTTATTAGTTATCAAATACAAACTTTGATGTTTTCGATGGATTTTTACAGCATTTGGCTGTGATAAAATCAATAAGATGGTAAATGCTTAACTAAACGTTCCTTCTTAAGAACAGGAAGTGGAATTAAAACTGATACTGTTACTAATTATTGTTATTTTTGAAGAATTTATCTTATCATTATTGTTTGTTATTAATAAAATAATATGTTAGCTATTTTCGAGTGGTTTTCAAAACATTTGGCTATGATAAATATTTAAAGGTTGATAAATGTTAAGAGTATTTATGTCGGGCTGTAACGTCTGTAACATTACTTGTTTCCAAACAAGATGAGAATTTAAAACTGATATTTCTTACAATTTACGATGTGTTTCTTGATAATAGATAGTGGTGAATCATTCTCATAAGTTTCAAAAGGTTTTAAAAATGGTTTAATAAAAGTATCATCCTTGTTAATGTTTTTAAGGAATTGTCAATAAAGATATAAAAGCTAGCTTGGCGGTAAAACGAACAGTCTTGTGGTTCGAGTCGTCAGCACTGTTGAGTTAAGTATACCCTCCTGTAATTTTATATTTCTCTGTTACTGTTTTTCTTTGCTATCCAATGCTAATGTATTGTCTGGTAGATGTTGCTGAAGTTATTCTTTTGTTAAAGGGATATACTTGTCTATTACTTGATAATATTAAATTAATGTTGTCCTTAGTGGTTTTGTATAAATGATGTGAGTACGGAAATAATATGAAGTAACAGTTTATAGCAAATGCTTGATGTTATTCCTCAATGTTGTTAAATCTTTTATCATGAAAAGTAATGTGGTTGTAAATGTTAATTACGATAAAATGTGTTGTTTGTCCAAAAACGACATAATTATTTTGTAAATGTCGTTGTTTCTGATAACGCTGGTGAGTTTTTTTCGCCCGTTTTTCTTATCAGCTAAAAGATGTCCTTAACGGGTGGTAGGTAAAAAATTGAGGACGAATCAAAATAATAAAATGCTTTTAAATTTTTATTTGTGTTTTACTTGATTCTGGCCTTATTGAAATATAAGATTTATAGTTTTATTCCTAGTTAATTGAACAGTTTAAAGCTTTTATCAGAATAGTCATATTTCCATACTTTCTCCTTAAAATCTAACACACGCAACAAAATCCGCGGCGGATTATGCGGCCCGCTGCGCCCCGGCATAGAGTGCGATAGTTCATATAAAATACATACGAGCGATTTGGACGGATTTTTGCGCTGCGGCCCGGCCCGCTGCGCCCCGACATAATGTGCGCGAACCTTTATCGTCCAATGTGAAAACGCCCGATATCGGAACGATATATCGGTATGTGACACGATAACCAGCAGCTTGCTATGCGGTTAGTCGAATTGCGATAGCAAAAGTAAGCGCGCGATTCCAAAAGTTTAACAGAATATACGAGGTAATAATGGTAATATTTTTAAGTGCACCATGCAGGCAATTTTCGTGTAGTCTGCTGGTAAATAGGTACTTACCTAAACAGGATAGGATGTACATACACATAAACCGCATCAATAAAAACACTCGTCTGATGAAAACCATATCAAAATCGGTTCAGCCAAACGTGAGATAATTACGCACAATAACATAGGGACATGAATGTACACACGACAGCACATCAAGTTATACAGTTGAACTGCGATAACAGCTTTTATTACGTAGGGCATTAAGGCGGTCTCAAGGTCAACATGTATAGTCTGATGTGCAGCCGTGTGTACATGCGGGTCAAACTGAGAACCTCCTTTTTGAAGTCGGTTAAAATACTAAAACCTTCTCGTAAATGTATTAAATACTTAGGTAGTTTTCTGAAAACCGCATCTCACGGACAAACATTCAGACATGCTGGTCAAACTGAGAACCTCCTTTTTTGAAGTCAGTTAAAATACCAAAACCTTCTCTTATATGTAACAAATACTTTTCTGAAACCGCATCTCGCAGACAAACATTAGATAAGTACATGCGGGTCAAACTGAGAACCTCCTCTTTTGAAGTCGGTTAAAATACCAAAACCTTCTAAATGTAACAAATAGGTACTTTTCTGAAAACCGCATCTCGCGGATAAACATACATAAGTAGGTACTTACATACGGGTCAAACTGAGAACCTCCTTTCTTGAAGTCGGTTAAAATACTAAAACCTTCTCGGAAATGTATTAAAAAGGTAGTTTTCTGAAAACCGCATCTCACGGACAAACATTCATACATGCTGGTCAAACTGAGAACATCCTTTTTTGAAGTCGGTTAAAATACCAAAACCTCTTATATGTAACAAATACTTTTCTGAAAACCGCATCTCGCAGACAAACATTAGATACATGCGGGTCAAACTGAGAACCTCCTCTTTTAGAGTCGGTTAAAATACCAAAACCTTCTAAATGTAACAAATAGGTACTTTTCTGAAAACCGCATCTCGCGTACAAACATACATATACATACATACAGGTCAAACTGAAAACCTCCTTTTTTGAAGTCGGTTAAAATACTAAAACCTCGTAAATGTAACAAATACTTTCCTGAAAACCGCATCAAAATCGGTTCAGCCAAACGCGAGTTAATCGCGGACAAACTACCTACCTACCTACTTTATTTACTATACCTTGAAAATAAAGTACCTACTTCCTTAGGTAGGTAGGTACCTACTAAAATCGACTCGTCTCTCAACTATCTCCGATGAGACTCGAATCCACGACCTTTCACTGTCCGGGCGAATGCTCTAACCACTGAGCTACGGAGTCATTGTTTTTTCTGATACTTCATTTTCAATGTTTAATAAAATAGGTATTATTTTCTACTTATGTACGGTCGAACCAATTGAATCGCAACCCATTTTGAAAACGCAAAACTATAAAGGTAAATGTCAATGTCAATTAGTTTGAGTTTCAATAATTATCTGTTTTAGAAAATGAACTTTCGGTGGGTAAACTACTTAATCGATTAGTTCGACTGTAACTTACTGTACTTTAATTAATAAACTATAAAAGGCTTGTTCGGGCAAAGGTATATTGGGTAGGTAGGGTACAACAGTCAAACTACTTAAATCTTGAATCGTGATTCGTTCGTGGCGTGCGTGACCTACCATAAGTTCTCCGTGCGGCCCGTGCGGTCGCTCGCAACCGCCCGCACACGGGAGCCCGGAACCACAGATAATATAATACTATCCGGAACGGAGAAACGGGAGGCGCTAGAACATCGTTTCACATCACAGCAACGCGGGTCGGTCCGTACGGCCCGACTATTGGTACCTATTCTACCGAATCCGGTGTGTGAAAGAGCTGTGTAACCAGCCTAACAGATTTTAAAATTCTGTAAGGTTGCGATTTAAATTTGTTGACATTGACACTGACTTTTATAGTATTGACGCTTGCAAACAAATCATTAGCAAAATGGGTCATGCCATGATTCAATTGGTTCGACTGTACCTACCTTATCAACTAATATCACATCATCGGCATCGGCAAGTTGCATTGCAATGCAACGCGTGCGTGTTCATGTTCATGTACGCTACGCAACTCAGTAAAGTAGCACTCAATAAAAAATAAGTCTTACGTATACTATTTTTAAAGTTTGAATTCGCATATATACGCGGTTACTAGCGCCACCTTTTGTCCAGGGGCTTAAAACAGTTCGTTACATGACTAACGCTATCTGTTGACGGGAAGCGAAAAACGGGCTCGGTTTACAAAGCACAGCTCCCTTCAATAGCGACCTCTAGCGAAATAAAAGAGGAAACTAAACTGCCCGCAAGTTTTTGCCCGCTAGGGACGGTCACATTTCTTGTATGGGATGAGGCATCTGTACTAGTATAGTATTATATTATCTGTGGCATAACACATTTTTTCGTTCATTGTTTCTATTTCCATTTATTGATGCCTTTTACGAACTTTTACCTGTTTGTTAGTTAGTAGTTTTTAAGTATGTAAATACATAGGAAAACAACCAGCCCACAAGTAGATTTCGGTCGGGATTCGAACTCGCACTCTTGGAAGTCCGGTCCAAGACTAACAAATTAAGCCAGCTAAAAGCTTAGGAGACTCGTCGAATTTTTCTATTACTTTTTACGCTGTAGGCCAGCGTTGTTATTGTTACATCAACGAGACAAATATGAAATAAATACCCATGCATTCAAAAACATTTTTACAAATATTTTGATAAAATAGATTAGATTGGATTATATTATATACCTTGTTTGCGCGAGCTATCATATTTTTTTGTGCTATAACTAATTTCTTTGGGGTTACATCCGACCCTAACTCTTGCCTTGTAATGACTATACCATTTGCTTTCTGGAAAGATTACAAACAATAAATATTTACATTATCATTTTTTAAGAATCCATTTTTTTCTAAATCACTCACAGCGATAATTTCATCAAAGTTCTTATAACCTGCGTTGGTTTGTATATTAGCCACAATAAGAATTTTCTTTCCTTTTTCTCCCAACATTTCTTTAAGTTCATCGACAGCATGTGCTGTGTTAACAAACTGTGCAATGACAATGTCTATCTGAAAGTTAAAGTATACTTAGTATTTATCAAAAATTCTACATTCATAAATATCAATTTATTTTTGTAGGAAGAGTCAAAACAAAATACCTGATTTTTGACTGCCATTTCAACGTTCAACTTATCTCTATCCGAATAGTTAGGCATATCAAAAATAACATTGGGAACGAACACATCTTTATAAGACCCTAAAAATCCGCCCCTTTCGATCTTGCACGTCAAAGTTGTAGCCGAAATCATTTCCACCTTTAACATGATCGTTTCGTTGTCAAGGAGGACCTGATTCCCCTTATTCATTTGGTCGGCGAAGAGCATGAAGTCGACGTAAACTGTGTATGTCGAACATCTGTCTTTGTATGTTTCATCTGTGGTGAGTCTGACCACTTCACCGGTTTTTAACTCAACCGTTTCTCCGTAGCTCTGAAAATAAAATGTGCCTTTTGAGGAAATAGCCAGGATTCTATTCGCAGCATTCAAAATTATAAGGCTACTTAAAAGTAATAAACAAACAAGAGTAGCGATTAAGAATCAATTACAAAAACTTATTTGTTATTTGGTTTGCAAGCAGTAAATTTATCCATACTAATATTATAAATGTGATGTAATAATGTGTTCGCCTGGTAACAGGTGCCATTACTGGTCATGGACAATTTAACAGACATCTTTTTAATTTAGGTGTCACCGACAGTCCCCTATGCAGAGGATGCATGGAGGAAGAAGAAACAGCTGCCCACGTACTGCTGGAATGCAGGGGGGTGGCCCCCTACCGGGCGAGGTACCTCGGCTCGCCGGGCAGCGTCCAGGAAGCGATCACTAATGTGAAAGCTCTTGGAGCGTTCCTGGCTGAGCTGGGCTGGCTGGAGTGATCTGGCCGCGCACCCTCCGGACGCAAAATAGGCGCAATAGACGTCGAGTTGCGGAAACCGCCCGTATTGTTAAGAAGAAGAAGATTATAAATGTGAAAGTGTGTTTGTTGATCTGTCTTTTCACGTCAAAACGGAGCAACGGATCGACCTGATTTTTGGTATAGGATTAGTTTGGGGGCTGGAGAGTGACATAGGCTACTTTTTATCCCGAAAAAATATCGCGATCCATCGGGATTGTATAAAAAATAGTATAACTGCCGATATGACCGCCGATTACTTTTAAATGTGACATATGTGGCAGGAAGCGTTTAAAACTTCTTTGGTAATACGAAGTTCACCGGGTCGACTAGTTTTCTATCTATATATATAAAAATGAATCCCTATTTCACTTGGTCACGACATCACGCGTGAACGGCTGGACCGATTTGGCTAATTTTGCTCTTGAAATGTTCGTGGAAGTCCAAGGAAGGATATTAGGGGTAGGGTAGGGTTGGGTAGGGGTAGAGTAGGGGTAGGGTAGGGGTAGAGTAGGGGTAGGGTAGGGGTAGGGTAGGGGTAGGGTAGGGGTAGGGTAGGGTAGGGGTAGGGTAGGGGTAGAGTACGGGTACGGTAGGGTGGAGTAGGGGGTAGGGCCACGGGAACGAAGTCGCGCTGGGTCAGCTAGTAATTAAATAATAATACCACATAATACTATGTACTTACATCGGCTATTCGTCCTGTTCTTATCTTCCGCCCTGGCAGTTGGATAGCAATGGCCAAGGGGTAGTTCCTCCCCATCTTCACGCTGAAGTTATTGGCAGCTTGTCGAAGCAACTTGATCATGTCCACATGCTCTTCTCTCGTACCAAACGACATGTTGAGGAGAGCTATATTCATTCCAGAGGATATCAGCCTTTCAACTACTTCCACGTCATTGCTTGATTTACCTGTAAATGATAATAATCTATGTCTAAATTAGAGCTACGGCAGTAGATGTGAATACAGCCCTAATTATTTCAGCTGTTATTGCAATTTTGAAACTTGGTTATAAGCTTACTTACAATATTGATAATGCTGTAACAGCTCAAATAACCAAGTTTCAAAATTGCAATAACAGCTGAAAGAATTAAGGCTGTATTCAGATCTACTGCCGTAGCCGTAGTGAGCGTAAGTCCAGCCGCTCACTAGTGACTTTTGTCAGCGTGACTTTTAGTTGCCCAGTCGTGTGCTATGAAGATATATGGGAGTGCGCTGATTATGGTGACGTGACAAATAGTTCCTAGCAGCAGGCGACGTGACTTTCGCTTGACCTGTACATTACTATGGAAATGCGCTCACACGGCGACTTTTGTCACTCGGGCGGCGGACGCATACGAATTAGACGTGTGTGTGGGGCTTTGATTTCTAGCATTCCGATGGCGGCTTTTCCACAAGACGAAGACATTGACAACGAATTGCTAATAGAGGAGGTAGAGAAGAGACCAGCATTATACGAAATAAAATAAATAAAGAAATACTAGGATGCTTATTTAAAAACAAGATTGTGGAACTAAATTATATACACTTATTTCCGATCAATCCTCGCACAAGAACAAAAAGAAAAAGCCGATAGGTAATTAAGTATTTATTGCTTGCCTTACTGTAAGGCAAACCATATCCAATAATTTTTAATAGGTTAGGTGAGGGAAGGAGGCAGATTAGCACATTTTTAAACTTTATGTCTCCAGTGTCGCGGCTGGTGGATTTTGGAATTGGTGTTGCACTTTTAGTAGCTGACCAAAATATTAGGATACATATTTGCAATAAAAATCTAACTTTTTTTTTTTTCAAAATGAAATGAGTTATTTACACACACACATCTACTACTTCCAAATAATCTATTATTATCTAAGTATATCTCTAAACAAAACACAAGACTTTCTTCTACTGGAATACATCTGCGAAATCTTGTGTCTTGACTTAAATGAAACATTATAAAGGACCAACCAAATGCTGCAAGTTATGAATTTATTTATTGGAAGACCAACTGCTTAACCTAATACATTAAAAAGCCTAAATATAAACATAAAGCCATTTTCAGGTCTTCACAAATGAGACTAAACTAAAACTGTTTATTGACATACGAAGAAAATCAAAGAATTTGAAGGATACTGACGTAGGTAGTTTAGAATATATATAGAATGTAGGAAAAATGTGATGGTAAAAAACCACGAGCCCTAATAAGTAGCAATAAATCTCAATACAATAATGTAGAGTATTAAATTTTTCTTTACACAATCTTTCAGTGTATATAGGTTGCGCCCAGTAGCGCTATTTTCATTTCATTTTTCTTTTTCGTATTTCAAGAGCACTTCATACAACAGTCTGTACGAAATCCATTTTAAGAATGAGCGCGTTTTGTTACCCAGTGACTGTTCAAGTGAGCGCATCGTGGGTGACAGTAGGTGACAATGACAAAAAGTCACGGCGACAAAAGTCACCAGTGAGCGGCTGGTCTAAAGCAACATCTCACTTAGAATGTTGATATTGCTGTACCAGTAGGTGCATGGTCCATGTAAGCTTTAGTGCGTATTCGTCTTTAATTTTTGTAATTACATGGTTTACGATATCATCTATTATCTAGTCGATTAAATCAAGCTAGAAATAAGCAGTAGCAGGCATTCATTGAGATCTTAAAAATACTACTGCAAAGATTTTACGAAAAATTATGTTAATCTGCTTGGGCAAGCCTTACTTTAATAAAAGCAACACTACTATTTTGAATTCGCCTACCTATAGTAGCTATTATAGAAGTAAGTCTTTGGCATCCTGGCGGAGCTTTGATGTCCAAGTTTAGGACATGATCTAGTGGAGTGAACGCATTTGTAGCGCTCAGCTGTTGGCCTGGAAGCTCCATAGCGTCATACTGAAACGAAGCCACGATGAATAAAAGGACATTTTTCATTTTCAGCTAGGACATTGTACATTATTCGTACTAATAGTAAAAATATAGTAAAGTCAAATAAAATATTAAAATTCTCATTGTCTTTCTGGATAAATGGTACAAAAATAAACTTTGGAATAAAAATTCTTTGCCATGCATGGTCACACTGGCAACCATATTTAAATCACGTTCGGAAACTTTGATGTTTCTGTACGAAAAAACGATGACATTGACGACTGATGATAATCTGTCAATGTGAACCTTTTTTTTAAATGTTAGTGTGACATTTTACCGCCATATTGAATCGGGGTTGCATAATTATTAATAGACTAGATAATGCTTTTTCATCTCTCAGATTCGGAAAGTGATGTATATTTAAACTGAGCAGCGGGTCCAAAACTATCCGTTTCGCCCTAGGGTGGAAATGAAATTTTAAGAATAGAACTGAATTTGGTTACAGTCAACCATAGAGTTACCTCATCGGCAATGAAAAAGTTTTCAACTAATTTTGTATGGGGACGGGACTTGCAAAATAAAAAAAAAAGAATTTTATAAAAACGAGAATATCTCAAAAATGATGCGTCTCGTAGCGTAGCTAAAATCTAACAAAATTTTCAACCCCCTATCGTATTTCGGAGATAGTTAGGAGGCATCCGATAGACATATAAAAAAAATTTTTTTTGATCAAAATTTTTTTTATTCAAAAAATTTTTTTTTGTTCAAAAATTTTTTTTTATTTCAAAACTTTAATTTTTTTAAATACCTATTATAGAAAAAACAGAGAAAGCGAAGCCCCCCGCCACCTTTCTTTTTATTTTTCTAGATAGTTTTAGTTTTCTTTATTGCTTTTCTTATATTCGAAATGAAAAGTAGAGTGTATTACTCGGCTGCAAAATTATTTTCATCTCGGGCGACGTATATTGAATCCCTCGCCGTAAATATGTTATTTTGCTCCCTTGTAATACAATCTACTATTGTACCATCAAACGCGTTAGCTTATTGCGATATAATTAGTTTTCAGTTATTATATTTATCTTTTGCTTGCCTATGGTATAGTGTACAAGGTCCTAGCCGAGGCTCCATACAAAACTGAAAAATCTCCTTTGTACAAACAATAGCAATAGGTAGGTATAATAAAAACCGTCTCTGTGGTCTAGTGGTTCACACCACCGGTTACAGACCCAGAGGTCCCGGTTTCGGTTTCCAGTGGGGGTAGGTATACATAATGTATTCGATTTGGTTGGTGGTAGGACTTGTTCTTAGTCCACCTGGCTATCTACCACCATCTTATCTAAGCCTGACGCCATAAAAAAGTATGTTTTCAGCATTATTGTGTTTCGGCAGTAAGAGATAAGAAAGTCAGTTCCTCAGTGATTGAGGGTTCCGGGAGTAGTGCGCTTCCAACTTCAGCCTTATCAATACTCAACATTAAGTGTGATGAAGGTTAGGTGCTACCCCGACGTGTATTAAAAAAACATTTTAGCAATTATTTTATATCCATACCTGGACCTTAAATTGATAATCTACGTGATGCTGGTGTATTTATTTTGAGACAATACTTTGATTGACATTATTTATCTTAGATTATTAAAATTTACTTACTTCACCCAATTTTTCATCTAGTTCCGTGGGCCACACCATTATGAATAACGATATTAGCAAATAAATAAACGAGCTAAATACAAAATAACTATTATTATAAAAACAATTAAAAATTACAGCGTCGGGAAAAGACTTTTTTTAAATTATCATAGACACGATGTTATAAAGGAATTATTATCTCTTCGAAACAAGAACATAAAAAGAGTAAAACTTCTACGCTGTAAGCACAAATAGCTAAACGTTTTAATATTCTATTCTGTGAGCGAAAATGAGAAAGATTTTTTTTAATTTTACACTGAGAAAATGAGGGATTTTCTGACAGATGATTAAAAAAGAAAAAAGTTAGTTCCAAAAAACTTAACAGATGGCGTTCATCAGACATGGGTTTGCTTTTTTTAAATTTGCTGGCAAGGGCCCTGTTTAACCATTTTTACAAGTCTACAATTATGTAAGAAAGCTAGTGAAGTACTTGTTTTTTAACTCTAGTAGAACATCAGAATCACAAGTTGGCGGCCATTTTAAAAGAAATCATTCACTATTATTACGAGTGTAATGTCAGTGACATTGACATTAAGATAATAGTAGATTGTATTACAAGGGAGCAAAATAGCATATTTACGGCGAGGGCGCTATTTTTAATCCAGAGCCGAGTGAAGGATTCTATAGTAGAATCCCGAGCGTAGTGAGGGATTCTAAAGTAGAATCCTGAATGCAGCGAGGGATTCAATATACGTCGCCCGAGGTGAAAATTATTTTGCGGCCGAGTAATACACTCTACTTTTATTTCGAATTTATGGAAAGTAAATACACTTTGCTTTTCATAATAAGAAAAGCAACAAAAACAACTAAAACTACCTAGAAAAATAAAAGAATGGTGGCGGGGGGCATAGCCTTCTCTATTTTTTTATTATATTAAAAAAATTTGAAGTTCAATTAAACAAAAAATAAAAAAATTATATGTCCATCGGATGCCTCCTATGTATCTCCGGGGTTTTTAGCTTCGACGCACCGCTTTTGAGATATTTTCATTTTTATAAAATTCATTTTTTAAACAGTTCCGGCCCCCCCACCCCATACAACATCAGTAGAAAACTTTTTCATTGCCGATGAGATAACTCTATGGTTGACTGTAACCAAATTCAGTTCTATTTTTAAAAATACTTTTACACCCTAGGGTGCAATGCAGAGTTTTGAAACCCGCTGCTCAGTTTAAAGGTCTGATCAGACGAGGGACTGTCCGCCGAGTACTTTTTTGTCCATCGATATAGATCTCTTATAAATTGTATCGAATAACGCACACAAGGAACTAAAAGTACCGCGGACAAAAAGTCCCCGAAAGTACGGCGGACACCGAGAGACTGGACTGGACAAAAGTTCGCGGTAGTCCCCGAAAAAAATAGAACAAACGTAAATAGGCGTAACAACGCACACAACGAACTTTAGTCTGCATTGAGCGCCCGATAGTGAAGTACGTCTTCGGGCAACAAATGACCGCACACTATATGCGTTGAGTCCGCGACAAGTACCCGGAGGAAATATTTTGGACGTACAGGGACTTTTTGTCCCACGGGGACAACAGTCCTTCGTCTGATTAGGCCTTAAATATACATCACTTTTCGAATATGAGAAATGAAAAATATTTATCAGCCAATGCATTTATATGTCATTAGGTATTCCAATGACACTCTTTTTTGTTACCGTTACACTTGTTATTTACTTCGTGAAACAGCTTGTGAACTTGTAAACTTGTATCTTTCGAGAAGTAGGCCCATCTCTGTGTGGTAATAAACAATAGAGGTGAGTGGATTCATGTCTGGTCAGCGACATCTATCGAGCTAATAAATAAACTTTTTTTTTTTAATTTGCTGGTAGAAAATCTCTCTTTATAATTACTTATGCTTTTTTTTACTCCATTTTAATTTCAAGTTCAGAGGATCACACCGACCACTAAAGCCGACACAAAATACTTCAAGCAAATGTGTTAAAAAAGTAGCGGACACTGACCGCAAGTGTCTACTACCGGCCACAGGTGTCTGTCGCGCGCTTCAGCAACCTTAATTCCTCGTCCAGAAAGGGCGAATTCGCCGCGATTTTAACGGTGATTTTCATTACATCACTGTCAATGTGGCAGATAAGACGCGAAATGTATGTTAAAACCATAAACTTAATTTAGTATTTTCCGATCGTTGTGGAGATCCTTGGGGGAGGCCTATGCCCAGCAGTGGGCGTCGTACGGTTGAAATGATGAAGTATAAATATGTTTATGGTTAAAACGCGTATAACTCGCGCGTAGTTCTGGACAGGGACTTAGTCGTGGGCCACACTGGAGCGACCGCGCGGCGCGGAGGCGACGACCTGCGGATCCGCAGGACGCGCGAACACGAACTATTCCCTCCGCCGGTCGCGGTAACCGCCGGACGCGCCAGTGTGGCCCCTCCCCGCCGTCTCAATATATTATTGTTTTTCCCGTTCAACGCGGACGCAAGACGCGCCGCTCCAGTGTGGCCCACGACTTGGCCGCTTCTAGCTTCCAGCGGCGGCGTTTATGGCTGCAGCGTGTGGTTCGTGTACGGCGACGCTTAAAGTGCTAATATAAGTGCTAGTGACCATCGGCCGGTTTCCGTTCCCGTGGCAGTATATATGAAAAGAATCCTTTGTTCTATGCTTGCAGGCCTACTCTAATTCAACGAAAAATTAAACTTTGTTATACCCGTCCCTCTTCTTCGTTATACAGAATCGAGTGAAAGCGGCCCCGGGGCTAACGGAGTTTAGTTTTTTTTCGTTGAATTAGAGTAGAGCTTCTGGTCACGGCGTATCTTTACAGTCACCACACGGGAATGTTGCGCCGTGTAAAGCAAATCATTGTAACCAGTGGCAAGTGGCTTGAGATTTCGTTCCATTTCCTTGTGGTCCCGTGTGGTGACTTTACCAAGCAAAATTTCTACAAAATCCGTCCAACTGAATATTAAACTGATTCACCATGATTGAGTAACAAAGTATCTTACAAACCTACTCCTTTATTAGTATTGTCGAGGATAGGAGACCAGCGCTATTTTTGCTCTAGAGGTAAAACAAATCTAAAATGTATAAACATGCTAACTATACTAATATTATAAAGAGGAAAGATTTGATTGTTTGTTTGTTTGTTTGTTTGCATCGAATAGGCTCCGAAACTACTGAACCGATTTAGTAATTCACCATTAGAAAGCTACATTCTTCCCGAGTGACATAGGCTATATTTTATCCCGATATTCCCACGGGAACGGGTACCACGCGGGTGAAACCGCGAGGATCCGCTAGTGGTAATATAATTTGATACAACTGCGTCTCCAACTCTCCAGGCGTCTAAATCAAGCATTTGTCAAATAAGACCAGTTACGATTCCCCAATTTCCGAATTAACGGAATCAGCGACGGATTACCCTCACTGCCGCTAAGCGGAGTCAGGTGAATTACAAAATGGAGGCAAGAGTCCCGATCAGGGTAAGCCCAATGATAAACAAGCGCACAGCTGTCGCTAACAACACCGACAAAAATAAATAAAGCCCGCGAAAATAAACAAAGCCAAGTTTTATCAGTGGGAAAACCATTAGGGGATCAAAACGTGGTTTGCGGATGAGATAAATGAAAAACAGAGAAAAATTTGGACATCCACGCGGTAAATGTGAATTCTCCCGGTGTGGATTTATTTCGTAGACACATTTTATGGTTGTTCAAGTGTAAAATGATAATGCCTGTTTTTATGTTTGTTTTGGTTTAGTCCTTGCTCAGAAGAGGACTCGACTGCCTCGTGATTTTGGTTACACTGTTATCAATATTGCTGTCTCTGACACAGTTATTTCGTACCGATTAAGTATCTCTTAGTATCTGCGTAAGTATTTAGCACAAAACTAAAACTTTGCTTTCTAAATGAATTTACGTTTATGGTTTTTAAGTCCACTCTTTGTTAGTTGTAAGGACAGAATCTTTATAAAAGTTTTATACTGTGTTGTGGGTTGAAGTTATATTCGGCTACGTACTTACTTCCCTCTCTGTTCTATATATTCCTTTCTTTCCCGAACCGCCGTTTCCTTTGCTGGCCTCGACACTATTTGTGGCCGATTAACAAGCATTGCTTGACCAATGTTATAGCCTGCTTAAACACCACAATTTTTTAATTAGTTCCGATACTTCAGATGTTGAATGAATCAATACGAACAAATTTTATTTTTTATATTATCAACCAGCCACGTAATCGTGAAAAAAATCTGCTGTTCCATAGGAAAGTACAACATCGACACGACCACAGAACACTAATACTCCTAGCGGAGACACGACTTAAATATTCTCCCCCAGTATAGACACACGTCCACTTTTTTGTCCGAGACAAGGTAGACCAGCCGCTCACTAGTGACTTTTGTCGCCGTGACTTTTTGTCATTGTCACCTACTGTCACCCACGGTGCGCTCACTTGAACAGTCACTGGGTAACAAAACGCGCTCATTCTTAAAATGGATTTCGTACAGACTGCTGTATGAAGTGCTCTTGAAATACGAAAAAGAAAAATGAAATGAAAATAGCGCTACTGGGCGCAACCTATATACATTGAAAGATTGTGTAAAGAAAAATTTAATACTCTACATTATTGTATTGAGATTTAAAGCTACTTATTAGGGCTCGTGGTTTTTTACTATCACATTTTTCCTACATTCTACATATATTCTAAACTACCTACGTCAGTATCCTTCAAATTCTTTGATTTTCTTCGTATGTCAATAAACAGTTTTACTTTAGTTTTACTTTAGTCTCATTTGTGAAGACCTGAAAATGGCTTTATGTTTATATTTAGGCTTTTTAATGTATTAGGTTAAGCAGTAGGTCTTCCAATAAATAAATACATAACTTGCAGCATTTGGTTGGTCCTTTATAACGTTTCATTCAAGTCAAGACACAAGATTTCGCAGATGTATTCCAGTAGAAGAAAGTCTTGTGTTTTGTTTAGATAATAATAGATTATTTGGAGGTAGTAGGTGTGTGTGTAAATAATTCATTTCATTTTGAAAAAAATAAAAGTTAGTTTTTTATTGCAAATATGTATCCTAATATTTTGGTCAGCTACTAAAAGTGCAACACCAATTCCAAAATCCACCAGCCGCGACACTGGTGACATAAAGTTTAAAAATGTGCTAATCTGCCTCCTTCCCTCACCTAACCTATTAAAAATTGATAAAAATTAAGGCTAATTTATTGGATATGGTTTGCCTTACAGTAAGGCAAGCAATAAATACTTAATTACCTATCTTTTTCTTTTTGTTCTTGTGTGAGGATTGATCGGAAATAAGTGTATATAATTTAGTTCCACAATCTTGTTTTTAAATAAGCATCCTAGTATTTCTTTATTTATTTTATTTCGTATAATGCTGGTCTCTTCTCTACCTCCTCTATTAGCAATTCGTTGTCAATGTCTTCGTCTTGTGGAAAAGCCACCATCGTAATGCTAGAAATCAAAGCCGCACACACACGTCTAATTCGTATGTGTCCGCCGCCCGAGTGTCAAAAAATCGCCGTGTGAGCGCACTTCCATAGTAATGTACAGGTCAAGCGAAAGTCACGTCGCCTGCTGCTAGGAACTATTTGTCACGTCACCATAATCAGCGCACTCCCATATATCTTCATAGCACACGAATGGGCAACTAAAAGTCACGCTGACAAAAGTCACTAGTGAGCGGCTGGTCTAACACTTCAGAAAAATATTATTTTCACATCCACTTGTCTCCGTCGGTCGGGGGAGACAAGTACACTTCAAAAAAATTATAATAATAAATAACTCTGCGCATGGCTGGGCGTTTTTGAGCGCAGGTTTCAGTGTTTTTTTACTCAATGCGACACCCCACAAAGGGGGGGGGGGGGGGGGGGTCGTATTTTCTAAGATGTTTTTTTTCTATTTTGAGCATTTAAGAAATTACAAGAGCGTCTCGCGACAGTAAGCACACGGATGCGTCCATCCGTTGCTCCATTTTGACGTGAAAGACGGACAAACAAACAAGCAAAGAAACAAACACACTTTCACATTTATAATATTAGTAAGGATGATATTCATCAATCTATACTTCATCATCATCATCATCATGTCAGCCGAACGACGCCCACTGCTGGGCATAGGCCTCCCCCAAGGATCTCCACAACGATCGGTCCTGCGCTGCCCGCATCTATAGTTACTGATAAAAAAAAACTTATTACATGACTGCCCAAAAAAAGGAGTGTAAGTATTTTTAATTTTATTTAATAACTCTATAATTCAATATAAAATACATGTGCTATATGTGTATACGAGTATTTTATATAAATATTTCAAGTATAAATTAAAATCTAAATATAGCTTATGCTTCGTTTTTAGTATCCTAAATTTTTTTTGCATGTTATATCCTAATCGTCATCACATCTGAAACAATATAAATAAGTATTATAATTTAATATAGATTTGTGAATGAAAAAAAGTTTTGAAAATAAATATTTACCACTTGGGGTACTACAAAGATTACTGTTAAGATGCTCGAGTAAAATTTTTTATTTTATTTTATTTTATTTTAATTAAAATAAAATAAAATAAAATAAAATAAAAATTAATTATTTTAACCGACTTCAATAAATTCAAAAAAATAAGGTTATCAGTTTGACCTGTATCTATTTAATATAGTTGGGATTGGATAATATTTGAGCGTAGCGTATTAATTAGGCTTCCAAGGACGTGTGCTAATTTTCGTAAGTGTATGTATAAAATAGTGCGAACATAATTTTCATAAATTATACTCACTCGACCGTGGGCCTCTTATAGTCGGTAACTGGCCAAATTCGGACCATGTCGTTGAAAGAACTGTCTTCGGTGCCTCTCTGCAGGGTCACATACATGTCTTTGTGATCTAACCACCTTTGATCCACCGCGTATGCAACGGCGAACATGATCTTAGCTTCCACGTTCTGGTGGAAGTTCATAGTTGATTTTCCTTAAAAGTAAGATAGAAATTAATTCCAAACACAAGAACCATTAATTCCAAACACCAGAACCAAGAACTATTATAGCACATTAACATGAATTCAGTAGCTATCACCAATGTCACTTGCAATCCAGGGTGGCTAACAGCCAAAAAATTTGGATATGAGCATGGGCTTCATTTGACATTTGAAGTCCGTATTATGTCCATATATGGGCATAATTTGGTCTTCCTTCCTTCATAACAGATTCCTGTTTTGCAATTTAATAAAAAGCTCTGATATTATTTAGGACTCGCTCACTTATAAAATATCACATAAGTATACATATTTGTCTTGTTCTTCCTTTTCTCCAATTACATGCCTCGCACATGCATTTAATACATACATCATCTGATCTATTTTATCTATTTTTTAACCGACTTCTAAATCAAAAAGGAGGAGGTTCTCTATTCGTCTGTATGTATGTTTTTTCTCTTTTTTTTTTTTTTTTTTTTGTGTATGTCCACCGATTACTCGAAGACGGCTGAACCGATTGAAATGGTTCAAACGTTATTACATCAGGTTGTTTTCCAAGTTGGTCCCATTTTTTGAAATTTTGAAATCGGTTCAGTAGTTTTCAGGAAATCTTGAAAATACTGTCGTTTTCGTTACCACTTTATGTAAATTTAATACGTATCTTTAGGCATAACTCCTTTGTTTATAAACCGATTTAGATGATTCTTGTTTTGTTAAAAAGGGGATACCTCAAGGTATTTTAACCGACTTCGAAAAAGGAGGTTTTCAGTTTGATCACATACCTATTTACCAGAAAACACGTAAATTGCCTGCACGATGCACTAAAAAGAGTGAAATAAAAAGCGGGTTTTAACAAAAACAACAAAAAATTGTACTTCCATGTTTCACGCCCGACTTCAAAGTACTTACGTTATTTATTTGGTGAGGAATTATTTCTTACTTTTTTGATGTGGTTTTTTTGAAGGCGGTTTAATTTTTTCATCCTATAAATTGAATTATTTAATTTATTTTTCATTTTTACGTGTTTTGGGAAGTGAGTTTTACCTTCTGTTGTTCCTCTTATATTCAAATTAAGAGGTTCATTGTGGTCATGTTCCCACAATCACGTACCACTGCACCGCTCGCGTTTTAAGGGTAAGAAATGAATACTGAAGAACCAACTTACCAGTGTAAACCAGTGGTCTTACACATTTACAATACATTAAGAGTCTGTTCACTTTACTCCTAGTGGAGACAGTGATGACGAGGCATGGTGGGTTCAGACGCAGGAGTGACCTAACTGTGCCTCCTGTTACCGTCGGAATGATTATAGCACACGCTCTGCACTGGTACGCCACGGATACGCAAGCGAGCATGGTAGCCTCAGCAGCGTTCAAAGGCATTTTTATCTATAACGAAAGGGTTAAATCGCGATTAAAACTTTATTAAGATCTCGTACAAAAAGCGACTTAAAAGTACTACCTACATTCGATAGCTTAGCAAAAGTGTTCAGTAGACCACTGGTTAAATGTGGGGATTACGGTAACATTTTTGGATAGGTCTGTCTGTTCTCAGATTTAAAAGATACTCGAACTTGCAACTGACTTACAACAGACTTTTAGACAGCAATGAGTAACCTACCTCATCCACGACTCGATAGAAACGGGTTTTAGATTCAGTATATGGTTCTACGCTTTTACAAATTTGATTGAGTGTCGTTATAGCTGCTAGAACATTTTCGGTATCTGCCGTAGCTCTTAGAATGAATCCAGTAACGCCGTCTAAAAGAGCATTCGTTATGTCTGACACCTCACGGTCTGTATATTCACCACAGGCTAAGGAATCTTCAACAATGTCACCAGACAGGAAATATGGTTTTCCGTTCTGGAATGAGTAATCATCAGTTTCATTAATATGAGATCCTAACAAAAAATATTAAACAACAATAATCATGTTCGCTTACCGCCTGACATTTAGCACCAAGCCACTTTTGGATACGATACAACCTAAACCTTTTAGATGCATCCAATTCAAATGGTAGGAATTCTCTCGACAGTGAAATTGCATCAGATTCCTGTTAAATAGCCATAATAATAGCCATATTAAATTGAAATTAAACAAACTTAGTGTTCATGATAAAAAATAATAGGAATATATAATATAGTATTTGTGTGTTTAAAATTCAGAAAACACATAAGGAAGGATGGACATTTAATTTCGTTTACCCAATCAAAACTAACCAAATAGTTTTAGCAGTAATCAGTTAGGTACTTGCTCCAACGAGCACTGTCGTAAGAACTAATATGCTTATAAACAGGAGCGGAGCAGTAATGAAATCAATGCTGTTGAACATTAGGGGCAGTGTTCCGTTACTCTGACCCTTGTTAGACACCTAAGTGAAACGTGTAACTTTCCCTCATGGCTACTAATGTTCATGTGAGTTACCAATGTCGGACGGAATGCTTTAGTTTCTAATGGCACCAAAATACATTTTGTGGGAGTGCGAACAAGTTTTGGATCGCACCGGTTGCGTATAGAAAGCTGTTACCTATCTTATGTAGGTGTGTTTATAATTTATATGAAATAGTTAAATAAAAATAATTATAATTAAAAACATATTTCATTTTTAGTTTTTTGCATTCACAATGCAATTTTTATTATTGAAAAATGGAAAATGAAGTATTATTCGCCCGGAGCTGGTTGTGAGACGGGTAGATTTTTTCTAAATACTTACTTCATTTTCCATTTTTCAATAATTAAAAAAAATTATCAATTTCAAGAGTTCAAATCTAAAGATGAGAAATAAGTTATTATTATAAATTTTATTAATATAAAAAATAATAATAATAAAAAAGTCGTTAAATTCAATAATGTAGCTCTAAAGATTGGTACGAGTATATGTATAATGCCATAGCATGTCACTATACGATAATGGGTATGTGGTAGAAGTAAATGTAAGTACCTCCATAATTTCGTCAATATTATCCAGTCCCTGTTGTGTGCATATACCACTTATAAGATACGGTCTTTTCACTTTCTTATCCGTAATAAACTTCTTAATACGTTTAAGCATTTCTGCATCATTTACGTAATTTATCATTAGCATGTCCACCTAAAACATTTTCTTAAATATTACTTACTTAACTTCGCACCATGTCGTAAAATTTATGTTAAATTTTAAATTTAAGTTTAAATAAGAGTCTGTGCAGTAGAGAGATTGATCATATATAAAACCTAATGTTTGTATCATCATTATATCATCTGTTGTGAGGGAAATCAAAACATAGGGACGATATAGACGGCTAAAGTTGGAAGTAGGATGCTAACTAAAGCTAAATTATTAAATAAGTTAATATGTGACCTGATACTCCAATGCAAATTTAATCATTTGGTAGTCTGTCTTGCTCAGTTCCGGTCTTTTCCTTTCAGCTCCTCGCATTGATACGTAGTCCATATCGAATAGTTGACCTCCTTTCAACACGACACATTTGATTGATGTGTCGTTGACAATTTCAGTACAACGTAATACAATTTCCTCTTCACCTATAGATATTTCAGTTCCAACTTTGGCTTCAGTGGTCAAACAAGCATTATCGACGAATATCTTATTCACATTACAAGAATTATATTCGTCTGTATCATTGGTCAATATAACGTGCGAGCCTTCGTTTATCGTTATAGAAATTTCGACATTATCTTCATAATTTTTATAACAATCATTATCATTCTCAGAATTATTATCCTTATCATCCTGAGAAGAAAATAAAATTATAAGTAAAATCATAGTCATTTTGTGATTTTGTAACTGTGGTGTCAGCTGAACTATATTGTATCAATTACACGACGTCTTGGTGCGCTGTCAGTAATTCCAAATAGAATTGCAGGCGTAATGTCGTCAAGTTTGCAGAGTTTACGCAACTTCGCTTACGACAATTAGTGCCTTAATGTTTAGAACTTACCGACTCCGCTAACAGACCAGTTCTGACGACACAAGTCTTCAAGTCTACACAAGACGCCACAGGCCAGTCGGTCAGTCCATGCTTCTTGCTGCAGTTCTCACAGGCCTTATCCAGTTTGCCGAGAATTCGTAACTTGTCCCCTTGTGTAGTGTGGGACAAGTTCATGTTGAGGGCGTTTATTCCGAATTCTAACATCTTCTGCATATCGACCGGTGTAATGACAGAGTTTGCTGGTTTAAAAGAAATATGAAAACAGATTGTCATAAATGGTTTTGGTATTTTTTGCTGACGTAAATATATTCATTCGAGGAGCCTGTTGGCTCAGTGGATAACACTCTCGGCCAGCGAAGCAGTTTTCGCAATAGCCTGTGACGGGATGGGTATTTTAATTAATTTTAGCGCCGCTGCCGCCTATTTATAATTTTAACCGCCTCTGTGGCTTAGAGGTACATACCCCCAGTATTAGACCTTGAAGTCCCGGGTTCGATTTCCAGTGGGGCTGTATTCGTTTTGGTTGGCGTTTCGTTTCTTCGTTCGGACTTGTTGTACAGTTCGACTGGGTTGCTAATAACGATATTTTCTGCATTGTTATGCTCAGGTAGTTAGAGATAAAATACCTATTTTAGTTCCTCAGTAGTTCAGGATTCCAGGAATAATGCGCTTTTCACCTTCAGCCCTATCTTCAGTTTACATTAGGAGTAGTGAAGGCTAAGTACTACCTCGTTGTGGATAAAAAACAAAATACTATTTACGTACATTGTGTGACCATTATGGTAGATCTTCTCAATTTAGCTTCAGGTTTCGACATATATGATTGGTCACATATATCAGTGATCGAGAATGCACCTTCATGCGTATAATATTGATGCATAGTAGAACAATTTTAAATAAGTCTTACAAAATGATAAAATAATATTAAGAATAATATTTTCAACAAATAGGTTATCTAATTTTATGTTAGTAAATTCTCGTAAAAATCACCACCATAGTGATTACATGCTCTTTGATCACCACAGACAAAATAATTATTGTTTTTAAAGTTATTTTTTTTTTAAAGTGACCATGGAGCTCGACTTAATGCTGAGTTACCTCAGTATTAAGCATGAAGCTCGACTTAATACTGAGGTAACTGGAGAGTGCAGTACGAACAATTTTTTGTCCACCACAAATTACACAGTGGCTGTCTTCCGTCTCACCTACACTTTAAAAAAATACGTATGGTCATATGAGACAACTGACAGCCACTACATACATAAATGTCAAATTTGCTGGGGACACTTTTTTATTCAGGGTGAGAACTCCAGTTACCTCAGAGTATTAAGTCGAGCTCCATGACTGTGACAAACGAATGACAAATCCCAGAATAAAAATGATTTACAGATCGACAATCTTTTCTGTTCCGGTGACAGCGGCGCTTATGGTTGAAAGCAAAATGAAATTAAAAACAAAACACGTTAGTTCTAGTTTTGGCCACCGGAACAGAAAACGTTGTCGCACAGTACCTTCTCTGTCTGCAATTTTTAATAAAACCCTTTTTCTTTATTCTGTGATATACCTAACTAGCGGATCCTCGCGGTTTTACCCGCGTAGTACCCGTTCCCGTGAGAAAATCGGAATAAAGTATAGCTTATGTCACTCGGGAAGAATGTATATAGCATTCTAATGGTCAAAGAATTTTCTAAATCGGGCCAGTAGCTTTTGAGCTTATTTGATGCTAACAAACAAACAAACAAACAATCAAATTTTTCCTCTTTTTAATATTAGTATAGATATAGTTTTTGCAGAGGGCATTGATGAAAATATCTGGGGGCAGGGGATGCCCCCGCCAAGATATGCAAAGCGGAGCGCAAGGGCACTTTGTAGGTAGGTACAGTCAGCGTCAAATTGATATAAGAGCGTAGAGTAGTCAAAAAGACGCAATTTGATCTAAGCAGTTCGAATCATCATATTGTTGTAAGCGCGCAAGGTGTTCAAAATATCTATGCACTCATTGTTTCATATTTATATGAGCAGTCAGAGTGTTCAAAATTATTTAAGCAAACAAAGCTCCCAAAATATCTGTGCAATATGGTGTTGTACATTATGCACAGATGTTTTGATAGCTTTGTTTGCTTACAACAATATGATGATTCGAACTGCTTAGATCAAATTGCGTTTATGTTTTTCAGATCTTTTTGACTACTCTAGACGCTTATATCAATTTGACGCTGACTGTACGTCTGTACGTCACCAGCCTTGTAAGTAGATTTCAGGCGGGATTCGAACCTGCGCCCCTGGGAATCCGGCCCAATGCTCTGACCAACTAAGCTACCAAAAGGCTTACAAACTCGTCGAATTTTTTTAGTGGTAGTTTAATTCTATCACAATTTTTCCTTATAAAAAAAATAAAATTCTTACTTAATGGCCGTTTATTTTTATTCGATTGGTTTACAAGTGCTCGTTTTTACTAGAAACGAGTGTACTCGTATGTTTCTTGTAAGTAAAACAAACAGCATTAATTTTTAAACTTTTATTTTATTAAATCACAAAGAAGTAAATCTATAGGTATCATTAACAACTATATTGTCTCAAAAATATACCAGTTTTCTAAAAATACATTTAATAAAAATAAATTATTAGCAACAAATTATTACAAAACGAATATGAAGATAATAAACCTATAAAAAATACTTATTAATTTTTGACTTTTAAACACGACTTTTTGTAATTATAAATTCCTAGTTATAGTGCGACATGCTGAGACGACAACGTTTTCTGTTACGGTGGCCAAAAAATGGAAGTAACGGGTTTTTTTTAATGTTCTATTGTTGTCAAGTTGTTGTCCAAAATTTCTAGGTATTTACGTTATCATAGTACGATAAATACAAGGTCGCAACGCAAGCTACGTTATAACAATAAACTTAAAAAATGGCCAGTGGCCACACCACATAGTCAACAAAAAGTTTATACGCTAACGGCCGAATACTCGAACGCCACTTAACTTTAGGAGCGTCTCAAACATTGCCCTGTTGCATTAAATGTCAAAGTCGAGTACAGATCGACAAACTTTTCTGTTCCGGTGACAGTGGCGCTATGTATTTTTTTCTTTTTGTAGCATTTTGTACCGGCCCTGACTTCTAAGATTTCAGCCGGCAGCAGGGCTATGGTTGGACAACAACTTGACAGCAAAATCATATAAAAAAAACACGTTAGTTTCAGTTTTTGGCCACCGGAACAGAAAACATTATCGCACTGTACTCTGACGCAAAAGACTAATTTTATAAGTAAGTACCTATCGTCGTTAGTCTTACATGGTGCCAATTATGTGCGCTAGTTATTTGTAGCTTTATTATCAGTTGACGGTACTTGCTCATTGTATTTTGTCTGGGCAGCTGTATGAAAGGAAACATAATTAAATTAATAAGAATAAATATATTAGGTAGGTATTCATTGTAAAAAGAGAATTACCTATATTTAGCTCACTTCCGCAAAAAAAAACATGCCATACCAACAATAAATTATTATCACTAAAAGCTAAGCCCAATGGCTTTAACTTGATGAACAAAATAAAAAACAAACAATAAAATAATTCAATTAGGATTATGTATAGAAAAACATAATTATTTATTTCTGAGATTTATGTACTTTGTAAATATAATTAAAAAGCATCAAGCCCGTGATGGTAACCTTAAAAAATATACGAAGAAATCGATTATTTCAACAGAAGAGCGACAAAACTGACCGAGTTCCTGTTCTCAAATTAGAGCGATTGGCCCCCATTATACAGAAATGCATGACGATGATGCAACGTTGCAACCCTTTTGCACACAACACAAAAGCAACCCATATTTTCCTCTTCGATCAAAAATAACACTAGCTAACCGGCCGAGTATAAAAAAATCGGTGTGTAATATATGATATAACAACATTTTGTATAATACTCACATAATATAACAACTCATTACATAAAATCATTTCATATAACGTTCATTTAGTATAATAAACGAATAACTATTTCTGGCGCTTCGCCGGCCGCTGCCGCGGCACGCTCGCTTCGGTCGCTCGGCTCGCGCTGTTTTGTTCACAGTTGTAACCTAACCTAACCTATTATTAATTGTTTTGTCACCGTTGTGGCTTTTTATGGCGGGGGGCTTAGCCCCCCGGGCCCCCCTTTCGAGCGCACTGTACTCCCCGTGCCCCCTGCTCCTTTACCTACCCTATACATTAAATTGACTAATTGATGATTATATAAAACAAAATTATATCAAATGAAATTATTACATATGATGATAATATGAAACAAAATTATATCAAATGACCGTTATAGCAAATGTGTTTTATATAAAATATTTTTATATAAAATGAGCGTTATGTCAAATGATATTATATAAAATGATGATTATATGAAATAAACATTATGCAAAATGAAATTAGTTGAAGTGTTGTTATGAAAAACGTTTATTATGTCATATGAACGTTATTCAAATGAAATTATACCAAATGAAATTATATCATTCATTACGCACCCTAAAAAAACGGCCAAGTGAAAAAGAGCGCACTTCAAAGGTATTCTTATAAAGTGTCAAACCACACGTACCACAACCACACCATATCGCAGCGACAAAATGTGGTACGTGTGAATAGTGTCGATGCAACTTTTTGCAGTTGCGTTGTGGTTGTGCGACAAAATGTCGTTGGCGCTAGTAGTTGTGATGTGGATATGACCGGCCGCTAGTTCGCAGCGTCGTCGCTGGTTGTTGCGTTGTGGCCGGTATCACCCACATGGTCGATAATGACTGCAAAATGTGGTACGTGTGAATTTACTATTCATATCCAATACAAAATGCGGGCGCATTTTTAATGCGCGCAATGAATAAGCCCACGTGGTGTGGTTGTGGTTCGTGGTTGAGCCTTATTTATTATCGATTCCTGTCATTTTGACGTAAGATCGTAAAATTTGAAACCTGTTTCTCCATACGAGAAAAAAGTAATTTGGTGCCATATTTGAGTTGTGTTTTAGTTCGTGAGGCGTCATCTAGTGGTGTTGTTGATCGAAGATTTTCCTTTCGTAGGATTTAGAATTTCATTACGTTGCTATGGTAACATGCCTATTTTCTAGGCGATATAAGAGCATGTCACGCATTGAGTACTGCCCCTGTGGACAAGTGGCTTTCTATTATCGATATCGTCAGTAGAATAGAAAGACAAAATGTACCTATGGGATGGGATTGACAATAGCGACCGAAATGTCACATGCGTGACTGCTAATGTCAATCCCATAAATTTTCTTTCTATTCTACTAGCGATATTGATAATAGAAGGCCACTTGTCTAGGCCCTCTGAAAGATACGTGACATGCTCGTTCAAATAATCATTCTTGTATTCTGTGGTGCGATATAGGAACTAGAAATACACGGTAATTTTTTTATCACCCCGGAAAATTTCAGGGATTACATTACATTTTGATTAAATATTTTGGCACTTTTGTATGGAACAGCTGATTTTTTTCGTGATTTCCGCTTTGGTCCTATAATAAAAGTTGTTTGTTTTCATAAGTAGAATAATAAATGGGTGATAAAAAACTACCGTGTATTAGAAAAGGAGGATATACTACTACTACTACTACTATATATGTATATACTGCACAGAAAGTAAACACATATTTTGTACGTACTTTTGTTTTTCTACTACGACTTCCTGCAACTTGTGCAAGCTCAGCTCATCGCAGAAGGCGCTGTCTGGCCTCGCCTTACGGAGTATGGCGTAAGGTGCATTAAAATTGAGCAGTGAGTGACGGATGCAGTGCCTCAGAGCAAATCCAACTCGCAACTTCATATCAGTATACCAGTCCTCTTTTCCTTTTTCTGTCGGATAAATATAATAAACTTATAATAAATTTTATTTCTCACCATAATCTTACAATTTTTACAATGCACCTTATAATAACTTATATCTAGTATAATTGATTATGGCGGGCTGACACCTGAACTCATTCGATGCCTGAACTAGTACAGATCCTGTGTCTCAGGTTATCAACCAACCACCCCAAAACATGATCTAGTAATAATAATAAGAAAATAAATAAATATATTGTCACAACAGTCATTATTGTTGCACGTCGATCATAACGTTATTAGTACTTACCTAGAAATTATTGCAGGTAATGCTAGTAAAATTAAAGGAGTAGTTTACTACTCCTTTAATTTTACTAGAGAGAGACTCGAGAAAACTGCATGTTCGTGGGTAAAAATTTATAATATGTTTGATGGTCTTTGTCAGTTCTTAAGATCTGTTTTATTTTAGTGTGCTTAGATGACTCTTAAACACTGACTCTAGTCAGCGAATTAAAGACTGTGAAGCAAGCGCTTAGAAGCACCAGCAGCGCTTTCGTGACTACTCTTGGTGTCTGTGAGACGCCAACCATCAACCAAAGTGAAGTGTAAATTAATACGAAATGTTGCTCGGATCACTGCCATGTCAACATTACTGCGGTTTCCATATTTGTTCCTTTAGAACTCTAGTATTAGAGTTTCGAAGATATTTTCGATAATCAGTCCAAAAACAACAGTTGCTAAGTAAAGTATCCAAAATAGGCCTATCTCTTACTAAAGATTGATTCATTGGGTCTGGCTCCCAATGAGATGTAGCACTTACTGTTATAAATTATCGGTATGACGCCATGGAACAGTTGCAGCTGTTTAGCGGTCCTAGCTTGTGTGGTGACCGTGACGATGAAGCAGTTCGGGTAGAAACTGGACAGTCGCATCGCAGTCTTGCCGGTTACTGTCAACACTATCACCACATTCGCACCGTACTGCCTCGCAGCGGCTGCACAGGCTATCACTGCTGCGTCAGCTGCTGTCACTGGTGGCTGCAACTGTTGGAGAATTGGGATACTCACTATTTTTAAGGTATATAATTATGCGCCTTGATTCTAAAATGAATTGATACCAATCTTGTCTAAACTTTTTTGTATTTTCAATGTAAATAAGTAAGTAATAATAAGTAACTTCTTACATTCACATCAATTATCTAAGCCCATTTTAATTTCGTTAAGAAACTGTATCATGGAAAACTTGTTAACGGATAAATATATACTTCAATACTTTTTGTTTGTAAATACATACCTACTTAATATATATAGTAAACACCCAGACCAAGACAAATAGACATGTTCATGCACACAAATATTTGTCTTGTTCGGGAATCGAACCCGAGACCACTGGCGCAGAAGGTGGGTAGCCTACCCCTGCGCCAAATCCGTCGTCAAATGTGTAGGTATTTATTTACACTAAACGAGTTTTATAGCGATCAGAATTGGGTAAGTAAGATTTTTTAGGTTAGTGTTCAACAGACATAAATGGCGCAAGATAATATGTGGAAAAGTAGATATTTGATTCGCTTACGAGTAAATTAGCGGATTCGTTATCATTTTGGGCCTGTGCAAACTGCCTCTTGTTGCAGCGTCGTAAAAAATCGCTCGTCAACGACGCGTGTGTATCGTTTCGCTACAAATGCGCGTTGACGGGCGCATTTTTTTTGCGGTGCCCTTCTTAAGGCGATACTCGGAAAAACTATGCAGAGTTGCAGATCATTGATGATTGCCACCAAATTTTTTGTCCGGCTTACCTACCCTCGTGATATTTCCACCCTTACCTGTCGCGAAATAAGGGCTGCTTAAAACGGAACGTGGCGAGGAGGGAACGGGATGGGGAGCGGAAAAGAGTAGTGCGAAGCAGAATGACGGAGCTAAAAAGAGGAGAATTCAGAAGTAGTGCTAGAAAAGGACATCGTTTGGTAAGACACCTGTGGATGAGAAATAGAAGCCATATCGGTGAGTGTTTTACATTGTTTGTTACGAACATACACGAAATTGTCAATGAAAGACGGCCAGTTCAAATGGCCGGGATGCCGATGGTCTGGGATGGCTGTAAGGGGCGGTGTTGGAGGCCATTCTAGGGACAAGAAGCCCCGCCTGTAACAAACACCTCAAGAAGATGGTGTGACCGTGTTGGATTTTAGAATAGAGATTTGGCTAACATTTCATTTCAGTTACATAGTTTTGCTACAAAGTTTTTTACCACGTGCACTCATACATATGCTATTCACTCACTCACACATTCTTACAGACTTCCTACTGAACTAGGCACAGAAATTTCGCATATGGGACTTTGCAACATCGCCACTGCCATATACCATAACCTTATATCGCAATATTAAAGTGACATTGATTAAAAGACGAAACTACAGGTACACTGCATATAGCGTCATTTCTTTCACAACCTTACTTTGACCAATTCCATTCCATTTCCAGTAGAAATATCCGGGGGGGAGGGGGCTATCGGCTAAAAATATGGATATGGGCTTCATCTGTCATTTGTTCCATAATTTGATAGACTTTTGCTGCTCTGCTTTGTTCTGTTGAACGTGCTAGTCATTTCTTTCACAACCTTACTTTGACCAATTCCAAGCATTGACAGTAGAAATATACTAAGGGGGCTATCGGCTAAAAATATGGATATGGATATGGGCTTCATCTGTCATTTGAATTCCATAATTTGATAGACTTTGGCTGCTCAGTGCTTTGTTCTGTTGAACGTTGCTAGCTAGCTATTATTATACCAGACGTATCTAAAAAGGGAACAGATAACGGTTTTTTTTTAAATAAAATTGACTTAAAGTTCGGAAAAACGTATGAAGTTCATATCCATGATGTTACGCGGTTACCCATTTTCTTGAAGAAAGTAGTTATTCAGCTCATCAGTATGCGCTGGTGAGCTGAATCTAAACTAACCGCCGTAGTTAATCTCCAGTAGTCCGCATCCTGTAGGGGCTGAATATTTCTGCTGACGGAGTTGAGGAGGTACAAACACTTCAGTACGTTGTCAGGCTCGTAAGTGTTGCGTACGATTAGCCCGGCACCTTGAGACACGATGTTGCTGACGTCATTGACCTCGCCAAAGCATATATACCCTGAGGCCATCGTTTCTTCGAATATATTACCAGAGATAAATATGGGTTTGCCATTCTGAAATAAGTATTACTTCAATCAAGTGTAGACCTCTCTGGTAAGATAGAGATCTTCATGTGCCTGATTTTAGGGATATAGGTACTCGTATTTTCACGATCATCATATATACCCTTAATTTTATTAGTACAAAATTTCATTGTATGGAACATCAGATTTTTTTCAAGTTTTGTGGCTGGCTCAATAGTAAAAGTTGTTCGTATTGATGGAGCCATTCATCTCATGCAATATTTGAACAAATAAAAAGTTCGGGTTGTTTCAACTGTTTTTTGACTAGGTATCTTTCTTTTCCAATATAAAGTAAACCGGTTACCTGTCTGCATCTAGCGCAAATGTTTAGTTGTATTCTTGTCATTTGATGGATGTCAACAATAGATTCGTAAAGAATTTCCCTTGCCAAGACTAAGCCATCACATGCCTGTAAAATAATATATCATAGAATTGATTTTGTGGACCTTGTAAGGGTATCCATGTCGCAGGGATTTTGTCAAAGTCGTGATATTATAAATTCCACTAGTGAAATTATAATTTCACGTGATATTATAATTACACTAGTAAAATTATGAATAGACAGCATTTTTGTATCAATAAAAAAACCTATCACGTGTTCTAAAGGACTTCCGAGGCTCGCAGCCGTGTGCATACTGTCTCGTACTGTCTATTCATAATGCGGACACCTAATGCGGATACCTAGAGAGTCACCTAGCGAGTAGCTTAGTAAAATGAACGTTCTTGAATGTTCGCGACCGGCCGCAATGCGCGCTTGGCGCCTAGCTAGACGCTTAGCGTGTATCCAAGTATACAACAAACCTGTTGGATTTTCGTCGCAGGGCGCGAGGCATTTTAAGATAATAAAATGGATGAATATTAAATATTGATTGTATCAGTTTTTGAAAAATCGTATCCAAATGAGTTAATTTTCCTTTAACTTTACTGAGAAGTATATCAAATATTTCTCTGGTCATACGTAAATATTAGTAAAAATTTTCGTCAAAATTATGTAATTGCTTGTACAGAACACTAAACCCAATATCATCGTCATATCATTTGCCGTAAAATGGTATATTATGAAGATAAATTTTCTGTAAGTACCTAGCCTACCTAGCAGTTTTAGAGCTATTTTTTAAAGTGACATCAGTCTCGTCAACGTGCCGACAAGCAAATGACAAAGGCACCTAGCGACCCTCCACGCATACCACCTTCATTGCGGCCACCGTGTATCCTAGCCAGAATGCAAGCCACTAGCTCACTAGGCACTAGCCACTGGCTCTAGGCGCAAAGCAAGCCTGCCTGTGCGGACCTAGCATTAGGAAAATGAACTCATTGTTCCAGTAAGCCTAGCACGACCACCCAAAATTCGATATGTATCGCATGATAAAGCGATTTATCGACATTCAAACGTCAAAACCCATAGTCTTTTGACAGTTAAACCGGATAACTTATCATATCATATCGCGTTTTGGTTGGTCATGCTAGGGGGGCAGGTGTAAGGTACCTCTAATATTTCATCTACGTTATCTAGCCCTTCTTGTTCACCGATACTGCCAAAGATCAAGGGTTGCTTATAACCCATGAAAAAGCTTCTAGCCCTATCAGCTGTGATTCTTCCGCGAATGGAGTTTATCAATACCATTTCAATCTGTAAAAAAAAAGAATTAAAGTTTTCTATGCTTTACTTTGAGTTTTTTTTAATTCGAAATTTAAACTTATTGTAGCTTGAGTAGTGTTCAGCCTCAATATATGAAAAGTATTGTGGAAATTAAAAACGATGGGTATTACCACATACACCCAGACCCGAGAAAAGTAAAAGTAAATAAAAGAGAAGAAGAAGTAGATAAAAGTTATTCTTTTAAATAGCACAGTTAAGATATTAAATAATCAAAATTTCCTGTGTATGACATGAAAAATGAGACGTAACGCTGGCTATACAGCGCGTAAGAAGTATTGGATAAATTCGACGCTTCTCGTAACGACTCCGTAGCTCAGAGGTGCTCAGAGCAGTCGCCCGGAAAGGTCGTGAGTTCGAGTCCCATCGGAGCTGGGTGTGAGACGGGTCGATTTTTTCTAAAATACTTCATTTTCAATTTTTCAATGAGACAATTTAAAGTAAAGGATAGATAAATAAATACCTCATTTTTTCGAACAAATTCGAGAAGCTCCATGTCCAGCTCAGTCAAAACTGGTTTTGTATATTTCAAGCCGCGAAAAGTAATCACCTGACAATTCGTCAAGACTCCACTAGTGATTATTTCACACTTTACTGTTTTTTCATTTATAACTTCAGTGCAGACCAAATTGATAGACGCTACAGGAATGCATATTTGTTGACGAGGCTTAATCGATTTGAATATTTCCTTATGGTCTACATAAATTTTTTGCAAGTCGCATCTGTGTTTATATCGAACGTCGCTAGTAAGTTCGACAAAGTTGCCTTTTTGAAAATACAATTTAGGTGATAGCGAATCCTGCGAAAAATAAGAAGACTGACTGTGTATATACAGGGTTATTTGTAAAATAATAACAACCTCGTAGGAGTAGATTCCTAACATCAGAAACAACAATGTTTGTGCTACTTTTAAAAAAATGGACTTTCCATACGAATATTCGAACAGCGGATTGAGTTTTGTATGGAAATTTGAATAAAAAATTTAAGAAATATTATTGCTCATTTAGCCCGAGAGCCAAACTAACTCGCTCTATGGAGACTCAACAATAATTCTATATCAGTAATTTCTTAACATTGAAAATTAGATTATCTAGTTTAATAAATAATTCATTAGTAATCCACCAATATTTATGACAGCGACATTAAAAAAAAACAAATACAAAGCTTTAAAAAATCTATAAAAAATAGGCAAAAATGGTATAAGTGTTATTTATTTTACATTTGAATACATTTATTATTATCTTTCGTAAAAGTATATAATCTTCCTATATTTGTAAATGAAAAACAAATAAACTTAAAAAAAACTCTCTACGTAAACTCAAATTGGCATTACACCTATGTGAAAAATGCTATCAGAAACAACCGACTTCTTACTAAAGTATTAGTTTCCCGTTTTACATTTTTATGGATTTCGACTTTGGTGCTTAGATATGGTGAACATAAACACATGTTAACGATAAAATTGGTGATAGCATATTTGCTGAAAGAATTGCACCATTTTTGGGGTATAACTTTTTTTTTTATACCTTCCAATGCGATATTATGTTGGATTCCAAAATATAGTCTCTTGAAATTATATTTAAAGGGCCGTTTACAAAAATTTGGCCTGTTATTGAATTTTTACAAAAATATCGGATAGTTCTTTGGGTAATTAGTCAACACGTAATAGTGACCGACAATTATTAAGCTTATCATATGAAAATAAAATAAAATTACCCCTCTAATAAAACCTGTCTGAATCAGTCCGTTTGGCAAGTCGATAACGATCGCAACAGGCCAAGTGGCAACTCCATACTTCGTGCAGCACTTCTCAACAGCGGTCTGCAACATGTCCATGAGGTCGAGTTTGTTGCGTTGCATATGGCCTATCCTGAACCTAACTATTCTGAGTCCAGCTTCCAAAAAGTTTTGAATGTCGATGTCAGTGAGAGTGCCTTCGCCTGAAACGACATGAGACTGATCAAGACTCTACTATTCTCTATCCACTTTAACAGAAGTTTAACTATTTGCGCTACTTATTTAGGCAAATCGAACTCTACATCTTGCGTTCAATAATCCTTAACCGTAAGGCGCCCGCCGATCACACTGCGTCGGTCTAGCGTTCAGATTTCCGAGTTCCGGGTTCTCTGTATTGTATGCGGTGTCTTAGAAACCTACACACACACAAAAGCAGTCAGACCGTGGCAGTCAAACTGAACTCACGTTCTATCAGAGTTCAATTCAGGGGGCTAATCTTCATACATTGCAATGGGAACTACTAAAAAACCAGTGTGAGCAACAGTGAACGCAGAACGTATAACGCGGGGGGCCGATGTGTTTGGCGCCTAATATGGCCCGAAACTGCGTTACGCGGACGCCCGCGCGGGAACCCGTCGCGCTTAGCCACTAAATATAGTATTATCCGTGCCACTATAGGAACTAGTTACTAGCGCCACTACGCAACCATGGCCCCGCGACGGGTACCCGCGCGGGAGCACACGACGGAGCACTTTTGTATCGAACCGCGCGGGCGTCCGCGTAACGCAGTTTACAGCCTTAGTCCTTACTGCTTGGACTCAGGTCTTATTTATGTATAAAGGAGAAAGCAAATAGGTGGTATTGTTAATTGTGAATGCAGCCTGGATTAACGACTTAGCAGCAGTCCGAAGCTACAAGGAGCTCTAAATTATTTCGTTCGACTTTCCCATGACCAACCACTGCGCCGCCATAATCGCAACGCTGCGCCAACGAGCAATGTGCAATAACAATAAGTTTGTCTTCTCCTATTAGATAATGTAGGTAGCTACACACTGCTAAGCAAAACGGTGTCTCTGTATTATAACTAAGTAATGTTTGAACTTACAAAATGTTACAATAAAAGGAGAAAATATGTATCGATCATCACTTTCCTTATACAGGTTTTCTTTATCTCGCTCAGGAACATTGCAAGGCTGAGGTCTAGCACACTCCATCGTTAGTTAGATAGATTTTAGCTAGGTAGTCAAAGAAGAAAAATAGGATCACACTCCTTAGTAAAATAACAAAATTAAAAGTGTATAACTTATACAATAAAACATACTACAAAATCACAAAAAGAAACATTCAGCAACTCTGGAAATGCTCTGGAAGTCAAAATTGACAATTTTGATCAGTCTATATTTTTTACATACTGACTCGCGACTGACAGCAGTGGTGAAGGAGCCACTTGCAGTACAAAATAAACTGTCAAAATGGACTGCCAGCTGTCAGCATTTCATGTTGTGTGTCTGTATTTCATGTTTGTAGCATGGTTCGTACGCGCCCAATCTCAGTAAGCTAAGTAGGTAGATGTAATATAAATTCCTTGTACGCGCCACATAACTTGGCGCGTGTCAACGTATGGAACTAAAATTATGACTTTTCTTTTCCGTTCTGGTGACAGCGACGTTATGTATTTTTTCTTCTTTTGTAGTAATTTAAACGGCTCGACCAGCTCTGACTTCTAAGACCTTCAGCCGGCATCAGCGTTATGGTTGGACAACAACTTCACAATAAAAAAACATGTGAGAGTAGTCCGTGAACCACATAACTTGGAATTTGTCAGAGGGCGCTGATCGTCGTCGTGGTCAGTCGGAAAAATATGCCTTATTCCCATGTCATAATTTTCATAGATATAGTACCTATATAATTTTAGTTTCAGATATTGACACGCGCCAAGTCATGTGGCGTGGACTCTTCTAGTTCTAGCTTTTAGCCGTAGATGTATTATATCTATGCTTTTAGCCACCAGAACAGAGAATAGGTACTCTTTGATACAAAAATCTTTGAATGTTTTGTATGTTTTGAATACTCAATGGTTTGTATGAAAGGGATCGAATGAAGCTCGACTTAATACTGAGGTAACTGGAGAGTGCAGTACGAACAATTTTTTGTGACCACAAATTAAACAGTGGCTGTCTTCCGTCTCACCTACACTTTAAAAAAATACGTATGGTCATATGCATGAAGCTCGACTTAATACTGAGGTAACTGGAGAGTGCAGTACCTACTAACACTTTTTTGTCCCCAAAAATTACACAGAGGCTGTCTTCCGTCTCACCTACACTTTAAAAAAATACGTATGGTCATATGAGACCACTGACAGCCACTACATACATAAATGTCAAATTTGCTGGTGTTCACTTTTTTATTCAGGGTGAGAACTCCAGTTACCTCAGTATTAAGTCGAGCTTCATGTGTGATCCATAAACTTATTTATATTTGATCAATGAGCTTAGATTACTCATTGGATGTGATCAAGAAGTTGCATGGACTTTTGCCCAAGTTTAGTATTTTTGGTATGGTAGAGCTATGAAATTTTAAAAAAGAACTGACCTATTTTTTATTTATAATCAGAAAATGTATGCTTATAAAAAAATAACAATCACTATTTTTGTAAGGCACTGTTTAAACATTCAAAGCTAAATAAAAAATAAAGCAATTAAGTATTCATACGATAAAAATGTCGTGCACAGCAATTTAAGTTTTAACGATTCATTTAATATCCTACAGTCGCACAGACCATAACTTATTAATAAAAGTGTCGAAAAAACCCAAGAAATAACGAAGCTATGTATTCGTGTCGGTATTATTTGCCTTGTTCGCGGGGCTAATGGACAAACAGAGGGACAATGTTGATTTTGAGTTAGCTGGTGCTCGCGACGTCTCTTGTATCTTGCGATTTATTTTCGCTGGAGGCGAGGGAAATAAGACGGATCTGTTTATTTTGCTTTCGGTTGAAGCTGCGAGCTTTAAGGAATCGTTTGTTGCTTTTGAAGTATAAACGAATGTAATCTTTGTTTCTTTTCCAGAGATTTTTCTATTAAAAGTTTGTTGTGATTGTGTCTTACTTAACTTTTGTGAATAAACAGGTTGGTTTTAATTTAACGTTTGTTTTTGTGTGTTTTGTAACATTATTCTATAAAAACTTTTGTGATGCATGCCACACATTACCTACATGATATTTTTCTATTAAAAGTTTGTGGGAGTTATGAACATTGGTGCAGTTAGACATAGAGGAGGTTTATTTATAACTAAGATATCTAATGGCCGTTTTCACCAAAACTTATGAATCACCTAGGTCTTTGCTTAATACTACCCGAACAAGTTAACTCGGCACCTGAGTGTAAGGGACGTTTTCGAGCCAGGTGCCGACTTAACTTGTTCGGGTAGTAGTTAAGCAAAGACGTAGGCTAACTGGTCCGACACTGTTTAGGTTAGTTTGCTATCGACTCGATAATAAGAAGAAGAAAGACTTAGGCAATTCATAAGTTTTGGTGATAGCGGCCATAAGTTTCAGATAATATCGGTTGTAACAGTACCAGCTTTCAGTAGCCCTAGCACGAAAAACATGTGATCTTACTATTTTGTATGAAAACCAGAGCAGCGCCTCATTCGGTCGTATAAGGAACTGAAATCCAATACATTTTTGACAGCTTTTGAAGGACAGTATAGTTTACTATTCGAATATAATACCAAGTTTTCATGATATGGATGTCGCAGCCAACTGGTTGAATCCGCCATCTAATTAAACGCCTAGGCCGATGATTTTTTCCGTAAGCTATTTTATCTTCCTATAAGTTGACGGAGTCACAAAAAAAATTACCACGAAATTTAAGATCATCACGTGTTCTACAGGGCTTTCGAGGGGTACATGCTGCCATACCACCGCCGGATTCAACCATCCGCCTGCGACATGGACACGGAATGCAAATAAATTATTTTGGCTTGAATGAAGGTAGACACAATTTGTACGATACAATAATTAATCGTAGTATCTACGCTAAGTTACGCGTCGGTAAACATAAAAATGGTATGGGTTTTTAACATTCGTCTGTAGGTTCTTCTTGGCACCAAGTATCGCCTGTGATCTGGACGACATCAAACCGTCTATTCCACAAGGAATAACCCATAAATTATGGAAGAAGAGGGGCTCGGACACGACACGAGCCTTTGTGATTTCGGAACTTTTCTAATGTTTTTCTGCTTCGACAGTTGTTAGGTGTTTTTCTGTGAAACGGTTTGGATCGAGGATGAGGTTTTAAGCCGATCATCCGTTTTTTTCCGGACGGTAAAATTCCGTGTAGTGCACAAGCGCCCTTATTGTAATAATTGTAATATTTTGGACACCATCACATACATTGTTCCAATACCAAAGTTTAGTAGCTTTATTTATTTATTTAAATTTTATTACCACATACATACACCCAAACCCGAGGAAATATTGAAAAGTTCGTTTTCAATATTTACCCGACCGGAGATCGAACCCTCTAGAGGGACCTCTAGAGATAGCGGTACCTTGAAAACCGGTGCGTACACCACTCGGCTACGGAGTTCGTTACTAGTGTCAATGTCTTTTATTACAAACGTCTGCTCATCTACAATAAACTACCGTCAGAAATATTTTTTAAATAAAGTGTACAAATAATACCTCAATACAATATGCTGCTGATTGTGATGTCGTTTAATAACATAAAAATTGTTTTCAAGTGTAGTTTTTTTAAAATATAGCTGTAAGTTTATGCATAAAACTTCAATCTACAGTTTTTAAGAAAAAAATCAGATCTTGTTAATCAAAACATAACAATCTACTATCTGCACTGTGTGAAGGTCTAAAAAAATGACTCAGATTTTAATTTAAAAGAGATAAATCGTCGCCTTTTTATAAGCAGGAGTTCAAAAATCTTTAATAATTATGTTTAGAGGGGTCCAATATTTTTTCGATCCGTTTTCTTTTAAAACAAATTTTGCTGTAGGCTGAGAAGGGAGAACATACGAAATTAGTAAGGATAAACGAAGGGTGAAAGGAAATTGATATTTTTACGAGTTATAGCAAAAATAGTTGGTTTAACTTATTTATCTGTTAAAGCTACTATGTGGATGAAATAAAGTTGTTTTGAATAATTTAAATTTGGTAACTACTAACTATTACAGTTATAATAACGTTACCTTGACCCTAAGGTTGACTTCCGAGCATCGCGGCCGATCGCAGCTGCGCGCGATCGATCGCGTGTGTTACTTTTGTCGCGACGGCAACACCAGTCGCGATGTTTGAGGTGGCAACACACATCAATTGCCGCCATAACTCTATGGTCAAAGTCAAAGTAAGCGCCTTTTTTACCTTTCTTTTCATCAGTCAGTTTGTGCCAATATATCTCACTAAAATAGTAATCCTTATACAACTGTGCCAGTAGTGAATCTTAAAGTGCCTGCCAATGCCAAATGATAACGGACGGGCTATGTTCATCATGTATTATGAAATCTAAGTGTCAAAGCTAAGTATACTCACAAGTACACATAACTCTGTTTGCCTCTCACGAAATGTTTGTATGTCTTGTAATGGAACTTCCTACCAAGCGAAGTCATATGTTGTTGTGCTATGTCATCAACCTTACACGAGTATGTTAGAGCCTCCTAAATACGAGGTATAATGTGTTGTACTGTATCAACCTCTCACGGTTGTTTAATTGAGCCTCCGGCTAAACGAGGCTACGCTCTCATTCACGGCGAACCGGCCGGCGGCATACTTAGCGCGCGACGCTGTGGCAACGATACATGAATAACTGAGGGCTTGCGCTTCTGCAGGAGGCAAGACCCTAGGGATCCCTAAGAAAGACCACATGGAGAGCGTACAGGCACGCGCAGCCCTACGCCTGGGCGGAGCCAGGGTAGAGGTTGTGCCAGATGGGAGATGCACCATAGAGTTGCCTATATCTGAGCAACGGGCTCGTGCATGGGTGCGTCTACATGCACGGGTTGCGTGGAGACCGGGCGACGGCTCGTGTTCTCATGCTCACACGGCTCTGCAGGAGCTTAGGATCATCTGGATACGTTCCAGCACTGGTAGAAATCTCCGCATAGTTTAGACAGCTAACGCAGTTACTGACAATTTACCTATAGATGAATTTGATACTTATTTGTGATAATATTTATGTGTGCTATGAATCCTGGGATCATGCCATGGTAAGGGCATGGACCTAGGGCTTAGTGACACCACGCAGTGGTGTCATGAAATTATTTAACCTTACAGATGGAGTAGGCGATGCTTTGAGAGGTCTGGCTGGACGGGTATTCGCTGATAGTTGCAAGGTACAAGACAGCCTAGGGTAAGTTCCACTTGTTACTCTGAATTCCCCTTCATGACGTGTCCATCGTCCACACTTTCGCGATCCACGATGGATACGTCTCAATCACGGAAATAATAATATACATCCGGGTCGCGATATGGTGGAGGTGCTGGGATCATTTTGGACTGACAGGAGACAGTCTAGAATGGAGTCATTTTAGAACCAGAAATACTTTAAACAGCGAAGCAGAACTTCCGTGATTGAGGGGAGGACGAGTGATAGGTGGAGCGAATGTCTGTCCAGTAAACCAAAACCTCATTTAAAGACTCGATGAAAACAAAAATTCTGTGTTGATATCAAAAAGGTCATACTAAAATGTATTAATGTTGAGTGATCTGACTATACTTAATTTTGAAATTTGATAACATCATAATAATACTATAATTATGTGAAAATGTAACGCAAAGCCAATGTAACCAAAAGGCACTAAAGTGGGGCTTTGAGCTGTATACTGATAGAATGAGGGCCAATGTTGCCAAAGTTCACTTATTCAATGAAGGCTTGGCGTTGTACATTGATATATTGAAGGCCAATGTTGCCAAAAGGCACTTATTCAATGAAAGCTTCGAATTATGTATTGTAACAGTGTAAGCGAATGTTATAATAAGGCACATAAGACTGAAAGTTTTGAGCAACAAACATTGATACATAGACTGACAAATTGCTTGACCGATAGATGGCGCCATGTGTTGTTTTGTTCGTATAACAAGTGAGTAAAATTGGATCGTTGGCAATGGCAGCAGGCAAAAGGGAATAGCGCAATCGCTACTCTCTACTATATTTCGTAGTAAAAGCGTGAGATATTTTATCGACAAATTAAATCATAAATTATGAGCTCGAATTTATGCATATTAATGGTGTATTAATTACCCTGATAATAAATCTGAAACAGAAATTGTCGTGGCACGGAAACGGAAATATTGACAAAATGGCGATACGTTGTGTTGGCCACAATGCGAATGCCAACTCGTTAGTGTTGGGGTAAAATCAATTGATACTTCTAAATTTATACGATACTTTCGTATGGATGTCTATGCATATAGGTAAAACAAAATTACAAATTTTAATAAACAAGTTTACTGATTGGTCTGTCTGTACCAAACCAATATACTATAATATACCAAAGGCTCAATAATATGACCTTGTTGCATTGTTAGTTATTACAACATGTTGTAATTACAATTCTAATTTTAAGAAATAAAAAACGATATTTTGATATACCATTTTATTTATTTATTTTAGCTCTGTAAGCATTTACGGTAGTTGCGATATACTCTATTGGCCAATAGCGTATTTTTTATATATATTACATATTAAGTTAACTACTTATTTACGTAACTGAATGTTTTATACTAATTGTACGATTAATTCCGATTGATCGGAAGAACATCCTATGATATTATTTTACTAACACGAGTGAATAAACGTGTTATGAGTAAATTAATAGATTTACAATAGAATAAGTGTGCCTTTCATACTTATTTTTACGTATACGAAAATTGCTTTCGGGTTTCGATTTCGTATCGACTGAGAATTCATAGATGCGAAGTCGCCAGCTTCCGAACCGGACATCACTATTTTTTTTCACATCCCTTGTGAACTGTGCGCCGCTTGCCAAAACTTGGCGGGCGAGTGCACAACAGTGTATTTTAAAGTGGGATTATTATTGTTCACAGAAGTAAAAGTGTGAATAAAGGCATACTAACCAATCGGTGAGTGTAATTTAATAACTTAATCCACAGGAGATAGAGCAAAACTAAAGATTCGGGACGCGGCGTCTTTTCGATAAGTAGGTAGTCGAAGATTTCGCTCTAAAAGTCGAGATTTGTCATGAATTTACATTTGTTTCAGCATCTTCATAATGCGTCTACAGGTTTCGAAATCGTTAGATAGGAAATTTGATCAATTAAAGTTCTTTCAGATGTACACCAGTCATACATAATACCAAAAATATAACTACCTACCTACGGACTTGGAGGAGAAAAGAAACTGCAAACCAAAAGGATCACCTATCATATAAAGTATTAATAGTGCAATATAAGGTAAGCATTATCTTTATTTCATAATATTATCAGTAAAAGATTCAGCAAAAACATAATGTCCTTGTTTCAAATTCTGACAACAACAAATTTGTTTTACAAACTTTCAATGATGAGACTTGGGCTGGGCATGAAGTGATGTCAAGCTAGGCCAAGTGTAATCCAATAAGCACATAAAGAAACAAGAATATTATTAATGCACAATATGCACATACCAATCATAAAAAACTTTGTGGCAGTATTGAAAACTTATTAAGTGACTTGGGTAAAAGTAATTGTTGATTTTACATTGAGAGGTAGTTGCATATGAAAGTCACAGGTTTAATGATAATAAGGGAATGATTCATTTCTCTTTCATTTAAATAAATACTGTGAACTTAATGATAAATAAGTCTGGCTTTGTAAGTTTGAAGTCAGTCAAATAACATGTGAATTAAAATACTTATTGACATTGAGGAGTGTGTTCTTATTAAATAAAACTTAAAATGCATTCTTGATATAATAATTTATTTATCGCCTAAATAAATAAAAATAATAAAAATTATCTCGCAGTGTGATATTGAATACTCAATTGAGTACCTAAACTTTAAACATTTATTTAACCCTTTGAACAAAAAACCATTGAAATGATGTGTTCATTAAGCAAATTAACCCTTGACTACCCGTGAAGTGTTTATTTGTGAACAAATTTAATCCAAATTCTATATGGAACTTTGCCGTGGTTAATTGCAGATTGTAATATTTATGAAATAACCACCTGCTTGTTAGTCACTCTGAACAGTGATTTAAACTTGAGTGAACTCAACGCTTTGAATAGATAAATTAGGAATTAAAATGAAATTGTTTAGTAATTGATAGGTGATGGCAATTGATTGCATTTAAGTGAACCATGCTTACACTATAGGTGAATAAAGTTTTAATAAAAATTGAAGGTGAAATAGAATTTTATTAAAATTATTATCCACTATTGAAGTTTAAATAATTATACTATGTAGCAAATAATGACTCATTAACTTCTCACAATTAACATGAGATTGAGATAACAAAGATCAAATTAAGTTATGATAACTATAGTTAATGACAATATTGTGGTTACATAAAAACATTGAACTTAAATTAAGAAATAAAAGTAAATCTACCATTTTGATGGTATCATTTCAGATTTAAAATAATGGAATCCGTACTGATCGCAAGACTTCAGGATGTGATAAGGCATATTGAGGCACTTACAAGTGAATGTGGGGACCTGATAGGTACCACTAATACGGTTACTTTCAATAAGGCTAAGGCGGAAATATTATGCAAAAAGCTAGAAGCGCTACACACAAGATTCTCTACAGAATTAAGCAATTATTTCAAACTGAGTAGCGACCCATCAGCTGACGACATCTCCAGATTTAGTGACATTCAACTAAAGTCTGAAGAGATACTAATAGAATTCACAACTGAATTGAACGGTCTTAAGGAAACGGTTAGGGAAACACAACATAGTAATTCCGTGGTTACCAGTAAGCTACCTAAGTTAAGTCTACCAGAGTTTGATGGAGATATCCTCCTCTGGCAACAGTTTTGGGATCATTTCTCCTCGAATATTGACGAACGTAATTTACCAGATGTAGACAAGTTACTCTATTTGAAGTCTTCATTGAGCGGTGAAGCTAAGGGAGTTATTGATGGATTGGAAATTACGCACAAAAATTATCAAATTGCAGTTACCACGCTTAAAGAGCGTTATGGGAAACCCAATCAAATTATCGATGCTCACTATGCCGCCTTATACAAAATCAAATGTGCAAGCAACACGGCTACTGAATGTCGTAAAACGTTAAACGAAATAGAAAAGCACATAAGAGTGTTAGGAGCATTAGGAGAAAATACAGAACATAATCACCTTAGGTTTATCATCACTGAAAAGTTTCCTGAAGACGTCATTTATGAAATGAAGATCTCACTGAAATCCGATTCTATTGAGGACATGAGAAAGCAATTGAAAATTATTATCTCAGCCAGGGAAGAAGCTAGCCGCGTTAATCAAGAAAGATCATCCAATAATGATGGTTATACAGTAGAGACACTTCATGTTAGGGATAATATAAAACCGAAAAAACATCAGTTTGTACAAAGGAACTTCCGAAATAAAGAAAGACTAAATGAACTGAGAAAGAAACCGTTCGGGAATAACGTTAGAACCTTTTACACAAAAAACAACTATCACAATAATAATAATAATCATCGACCAACGCCTAGTTATGAAGTACAAAATACCTTTAACAATAAAAGAAAAGAAGAACATCTAAATAACAATGACTTTGTCACGAAGCGAATCAAACTTAGACCCTGCATCTTCTGTCAACAGCAACATTTAGACGATGAATGTAGAACAGTAAGAACGTCTGATCAAAGAAGGGCAAAACTAGGCCAACGGTGTTACAATTGTTTCAGTACAAATCACCATCTCAACGCGTGTTCCTTTAAAAGAAGATGTATCTATTGTGGAATAACAGGAAGACATAATAAAGCCATCTGTCCAAAGCGTTATTCAGGCCATACGTTAAACATGATTTAGTTTTTTTTTTCTTCTGATTTATTAACTATGGGATACATTTAACATAATAGCATAATAATAATAATAATAAATAGACATAAACAATGACATTTGCATCATCATAAAACTCAAAATTCTCACAAAAAATGTGACACAGCAGTGCAACTGTTTCAATAATTTATTTGTGAGAGATAATTTGGAAATAGGTATTTATCTATGAAAGAAGTGTGGACAGATAAGAACCTGATAATATCGGGAAACTATCCGGTATTAAGCTGGTGGTTATTCGTTTCTAGCCGCTGGTTACGATAACTACTGGCTTACAAGCCGCTGGTTTACAACTACGGGAAACAGTTACTTTCAATGTAGCAAATAAATTAAACTAAACAAAACTTTTTATAAGATTTCAATCACACAAAATCGGTTAGAACACTGATGTAGAGAAGGCATTTCTACAGATCGGTCTGCAAAATGACAGCAAGGACGTAACTAGATTTTTATGGATCAGAGACATAACTAAACCAGCCACTGAAGATAACTTAGTACATCTCAGATTTTGTCGTGTACCTTTCGGAGTTATATCAAGTCCATTTCTTCTAAATGCTACTATTAAACATCACTTACTACGTTCAAACGACAAAAGCGTCCAGCAAGCCTCAGAGAATATCTATGTAGACAACTTAGTTACAGGGACTAAAACTAAGCTCCAAGCGATAACATTACATAATAATCTAAAGAGAGAATTCGAAAAGATTTCAATGAACTTAAGAGAATGGAGTTCAAACTCAAGAGAATTTGCAGAAAGTGTTACAGACGTGAATAATGAAACAGTAGTTAAAGTCCTTGGATTAAGCTGGAACACAGAAGAGGACACACTACAGTTAAGATCTAAAACTATAGATCTACAAACAACTAAAAGAGGAATTCTGAAAACCATCGCATCTGTCTACGATCCATGTGGATATGTAGCACCGTCATTATTGTCGCCAAAATTATTTGTACAAGAATTATGGAAGAACAAAACCAAGTGGGACTCACAGTTAACCACTGAAAACATAGAAGAGTGGAGATCACTACATGAAGAACTACACAACTGTCAAGTGAAAATACAGAGATATTACACAGAAAATTTTGAACACAATGAAAACCAGTTACACTGTTTTACCGACGCGTCAGCAAAAGCATACGCAGCAGCAGTATATGTAGTAAACAAAAATGGTAAAACTTTTATAATAGGAAAATCGAGATTAACTCCTATAAAAGATCAAGATAATCTACAAATACCTCGTTTAGAATTATTAGGCGTATTAATCGGAACTCGTTTACTAAATTACGTAGAATCAGCTCTTCAAACAAAAATAGAACAACAATTTTTATGGACAGATAGTCAAATAGTTATAGACTGGTACAACTCGGACAAATTGTTGACACCATTCGTAAGCAGACGAATGGAAGAGATAAAAAGAAGTAAAAATTTTACAATGCGTTACGTACCAACTGAGTTGAATCCAGCGGATGTAGCAACACGACCCAATAAAACAAGACTAGAACGAGACTACTGGCTTAAAGGACCAGAATTTTTGTTACAACATCCTAGCAGTTGGCCCAAAAGAACTAACCTGACTAAAGAACACTTGCCTTTGGCCTCGGAGGATCCGTCAAAGTCAGACAATAGTTTGACGGCTGTTCATCAAGTTAGGGAAGTACTAAAAAATACAGATAATTTAAGGGAACAGAGGTCTGACATTGAAGTGATAAAGGATATTCAAGCACAATATTATCCAGATGAAGTCAATATGAAAACAACTAGTCTTAGTCGTAATCTTCGTTTGTTCAAAGATGACGAAGGAGTTTTAAGATGTAAAGGGAGATTGGAAAATACACAATGGTCATTTGATATGAAATACCCAATATTACTTCCAAAAAACTGCGACTTTACAAACAATTTGATTAAGAAAATTCATCAGGAAAACTATCACGTAGGAGTAAATCACACATTAAGCATAATTCGTAAACATTTTTGGATTCCACAAGGGAAAGTACAAATTATAAAAGTCTTAAGGCAATGTGCAAGATGCATCAAGCATGGAGGTGGTCCATTCAAGTTACCAGATACACCTTCACTACCAGAAGAACGAGTGAACTACAGTTCACCTTTCACGTTCACCGGATTAGATTATTTAGGTCCAGTTTTAGTCAAAACTAACCAGGGAACTGCTAAAAGGTGGATTTGTTTATTCACATGTTTAGCCATAAGAGGTATACATCTAGAGATTGTCCAAGACCTAACTGCAGAAGAAGGACTTCTGGCCCTAAGAAGAATGATATCCACTAGAGGAATACCAAAATTGATAACTTCAGATAATGCCGCACAATTTAAATTAATCGCAGAAATTCTAACTAGTTCCTACTGCAAACAAAAGAAAATCCAATGGAAATTTATACCTCAATTGGCTCCATGGTTTGGGGGATTTTATGAAAGATTAGTAGGTTTAGTAAAACATTGTATGAAAAGGACTCTAGAGAAACATCTTTTGAATGACAATCAGCTGGCGACTATCACAAAAGAGATAGAAGCTATACTAAACACGAGACCTCTGACATGTGTAGATTCTGAAATTATACATGTTTTAACTCCTGCAGACTTCCTCACCATGGGGAAAACTATAAACATCGATACCAATATAGAGGACATACCTGTAACAGGGTCAACAACTAAGATAAACCTAGCAAAGTCATGGAAAAGGGCTTTGATTATTCTAGACGAATTTAAAGACATTTTTATGAACCGTTATTTACCTAGTCTTCGTGAGCGATACCAAAATTCAGTTAAAGAACCAAGAGTCAAATCAGCATTAAAACCAGAAGTAGGGCAAATAGTTCAAATCAGAGGAGACTCAAAAAATCGTGAAAGTTGGAAAGTGGGGAAAATAATCTCACTCACACCGGGAGACGATGGTCTTATAAGAGTAGCTAAGGTTAGAGTTGGGACCACGGAATACACTCGATCTATTACACAACTGTACCCGCTGGAAGTAAATGAAGTCGATGATGAAACTCCAGCGAAGGTCGATAATCAACCTTCAGACAAAACAAGATTTGTAAGCCATGCCTATCCGCCTGAAATTGAAAAATGCCACAAGCAGATTCCGCAAATCACGATGAACCTCTAAGGGAAAGTAACCTAGACACAGTAGTGCCAAGAAATGATGATGATTTGTCTGATCACGAAACTAACGAAGCAGACTCACATGATGGTGGCACAACTAATCTGCCACAAGCTATCAGTCACTCCAGACCAGTACGTGCCGCTGCGACCAAAGCCTTGGAAAAGATCCAAGAGTGGACTCGCAGCCTCTTAACCACTTTATAATTTTCGTCGTTGGGAGTGTCGCGACGGCAACACCAGTCGCGATGTTTGAGGTGGCAACACACATCAATTGCCGCCATAACTCTATGGTCAAAGTCAAAGTAAGCGCCTTTTTTACCTTTCTTTTCATCAGTCAGTTTGTGCCAATATATCTCACTAAAATAGTAATCCTTATACAACTGTGCCAGTAGTGAATCTTAAAGTGCCTGCCAATGCCAAATGATAACGGACGGGCTATGTTCATCATGTATTATGAAATCTAAGTGTCAAAGCTAAGTATACTCACAAGTACACATAACTCTGTTTGCCTCTCACGAAATGTTTGTATGTCTTGTAATGGAACTTCCTACCAAGCGAAGTCATATGTTGTTGTGCTATGTCAACCTTACACGAGTATGTTAGAGCCTCCTAAATACGAGGTATAATGTGTTGTACTGTATCAACCTCTCACGGTTGTTTAATTGAGCCTCCGGCTAAACGAGGCTACGCTCTCATTCACGGCGAACCGGCCGGCGGCATACTTAGCGCGCGACGCTGTGGCAACGATACATGAATAACTGAGGGCTTGCGCTTCTGCAGGAGGCAAGACCCTAGGGATCCCTAAGAAAGACCACATGGAGAGCGTACAGGCACGCGCAGCCCTACGCCTGGGCGGAGCCAGGGTAGAGGTTGTGCCAGATGGGAGATGCACCATAGAGTTGCCTATATCTGAGCAACGGGCTCGTGCATGGGTGCGTCTACATGCACGGGTTGCGTGGAGACCGGGCGACGGCTCGTGTTCTCATGCTCACACGGCTCTGCAGGAGCTTAGGATCATCTGGATACGTTCCAGCACTGGTAGAAATCTCCGCATAGTTTAGACAGCTAACGCAGTTACTGACAATTTACCTATAGATGAATTTGATACTTATTTGTGATAATATTTATGTGTGCTATGAATCCTGGGATCATGCCATGGTAAGGGCATGGACCTAGGGCTTAGTGACACCACGCAGTGGTGTCATGAAATTATTTAACCTTACAGATGGAGTAGGCGATGCTTTGAGAGGTCTGGCTGGACGGGTATTCGCTGATAGTTGCAAGGTACAAGACAGCCTAGGGTAAGTTCCACTTGTTACTCTGAATTCCCCTTCATGACGTGTCCATCGTCCACACTTTCGCGATCCACGATGGATACGTCTCAATCACGGAAATAATAATATACATCCGGGTCGCGATAACTTTAGGGAATAAGTCAAGTTATAATATTGACATTTTTGAGTGAATTGCCATATGATGATATTTTATTAGTTATCAAATACAAACTTTGATATTATCGACAGATTTTTACAGCATTTGGCTGTGATAAAATCAATAAGTTGGTAAATGTATATCCGCTTAACTAAACGTTCCTTCTTAAGAACAGGAAGTTGAATTAAAACTGATAGACTGTTATTAATTATTGTTATTTATGAAGAATTTATCTTATTATTATTGTTTGTTATTAATAAAATAATATTTTAGCTATTTTCGAGTGGTTTTCAAATCATTTGGCTATGATAAATATTTAAAAGTTGATAAATGTTAAGAATATTTATGTCGGACTGTAACATTACTTGTTTCTAAACAAGATGAGAATTTAAAACTGATATTTCTTACAATTTATGATGTGTTTCTTGATAATAGATAGTGGTGAATCATTCTCATAAGTTTCAAAAAGTTTTGCACAATGGTTTAATAAAAGTATCATCCTTGTTAATGTTTTTAAGGAATTGTCAATAAAGATATACAAGCTAGCTTTTATATCTTTATTGACAATAACGACAAAATTGACAATTGACGTTCTTAAGAAGGAACGTTTAGTTAAGCGGATATACATTTACCAACTTATTGATTTTATCACAGCCAAATGCTGTAAAAATCTGTCGATAATATCAAAGTTTGTATTTGATAACTAATAAAATATCATCATATGGCAATTCACTCAAAAATGTCAATATTATAACTTGACTTATTCCCTAAGCGCTCCTGTACACAACGCCGCCACCGCGCCGTCGCCGCGCCTATTACTATAGATATGCGCCGCGCAAAGACCGCCACCGTGCCGTCATTGCACCGTACTTAGGTTAAAAAGCGCGCGGCGACGGTGCGGTGGCGGCATCGTGTGCAGGAGCGCTAAAGTAACAAGTGCGACTGACGCGCGCGGCTGATGCGACAATAGTCAGTGTATGAAAATGTATGGCGCCGATTCCGAGGTATGCGACAGACGCGTGCGGCCGACGACAGACGTCGGCCGTAACTATAATGAAAACTTCTTTGTATTGTATAGATACTCACTTTTCTGTCATCTTCCTTATTTTAATCTCTAATTTTTGGTTGTCTGTCACTGTTAGAAAATTCATGTGTCAACGCTGGATTAGATGATTTTTATAAACTCTCCTTTTGGACGTTTGTGCACTACACTGAATTTTACCGTCCGGCAGTCCGATTTTTTACGGTCCTATATGGCAGGCCATAGAATGTCTATGTGCGCTTGTGCATTACACTGAATTTTACCGTCCGGAAAAAAACCATCCGTTTTTTCCGATCCGATTTCGTCGGCCGCACGCGTCTGTTGCATACCTCGGAAGCGGCGCCATACATTTTCATACACTGACTATTGTCGCATCAGCCGCGCGCGTCAGTCGCACGCGATCGATCGCGCGCGGCTGCGATCGACCGCGATGCTCGGAAGTCTACCTTTAGGTATATTACTGGCGACGACCGATTTGGCGCAGGGGTAGGATACCTGCCTTCTGCGCCAGAGGTCTCGGGTTCGATTCCCGAACAAGACAAATGTTAGTGTGCTTGAACATGTCTATTTGTCTTGGTCTGGGTGTTTCTATGTATATTAAGTATGTATTTACAAACAAAAAGTATTTAAGTATATATTCATCCGTTATCAAGTTTTCCATGACACAGTTTCTCAATGAAATTTACATGAGCTTAGATAATTGGAGTGGTTGTAAAAAAATATTTTTTATTTATATTTATTATTTATTTATTAATTATTAGTGTATGTACATGTAATGTAATGATAGAATAACTAATTCCATTTCGTGCCTTCATTAAAAAAAACTATTAGCTCTTTATTTCCAATTCTTTAGCGAAATAATGATTAATGTCTTTATTTACGCAATACAATCGGTACACAATTATATTTAAAACAGCTTTTATATAAGGACACTTTTATTAAATTGTCTTTGTTTTTGATTTGATTTGTCTTTATCTTTATCAAATGAAAGATATCCATATTTGTCTGGAACACGTTTCCGTGCAATTTATTTTTCTATCGACTTTTATGCAGTTTTATTCCATCCAGTGTGGTTCCAATCAAATAGTGACAGTTTGATTGTATCCTGTGTGCAAGCGATAGGTTGATTGTATGTTATACACTGTTCAATCGATATCCAGGCAATGCTTTAATCGATTTTAAACTAGATGCACTGATTTTTTTTTAACCACAATGGGATAGCACTTAGCTTTCATGACACCTCATGTTAAGTGGTGATAAGATCAAAGGTGGAAGCGCCCTACTCCCGGAATCCTCAACCACTGAGGAACTGGCTATCTCATCTCTTACTGCCGGAACACAATAATGCTGAAAACATCATTGTTATCGCGTCAGACTTAGATAAGAGGCAGTAGCTAGCCAAGCGGTCTAAGAACAAGTTCTACCACCAACCAAACCGGATACTCTATGTACCACGACTGGGAATCGTACCCGGGACCTCTAGGGTCTGAAACCGGTGGTGTGAACCACTAGACCACAAAGGCGGTTAAACTTATATTTTGTATTTTTTAACAATATTCGATGGTCACAGTATGTCCTATTGGTCCTATATAATTTCAACTACGATTTGGTATTTTGTTGGGTATTTTGAGGTTACCTTTTCGGTTAAATTGCATAGCATGTTCCTACATCGTTCCAAACCAAAGACAGCTTATTACAGTCTAGAAACAACTAAGTCTTTGAACCTACAATAAAAAAATGGTGGTGATACTCTTTTCTTCGAAGAGGCATCTTTTAAGTTAGAAAAGTTAGTGTAAACTTAGACAATATCATTTTAAAGTACATATTTCGAAATTGCTTAAATATAACTGAAAGTACTCTTCACTTAGCACTCTATAAAGTGCTTATGAGAGTTATTACACCTCGAAAGGGGCGTTAATTGACAGTCGGCTCGAAAGTGCTAAGTTTCTTGGAAGTTGCTCGTAACTTTTGGGAGTTTGGTCAACAGTAGACATAAGTAGAAAAATATCTTAAAATGTTTTGTTTTTGTCTTGCTATCGTTTATAATTATTGGACTGCCATGTGTAGTCAAATACCTATTTCACAGTATACGGTAAGGTAGGTAACAGGTTCTGGTTCAATTTTAAAGAATACAATTTTTATGAAAATATATGCTAAGTAATGCTATGTAAGTGAATCAACTTATAATTTACTTACTTCCAAACTTGAAAACGTGTTAATGAGAGTGTTACTTGATGATATGATAAGCTTTTTCCGAGGGAATGTGATTTTCTCGGAGTAAAAAGTAGCCTATATGCTATTTAAGACCATACCTATCTCTTTGCAAAACAATATTACATCCAGATCTGTAAAGCTGTTTCGCCGTCATTTGTGCTGTTATAAGTTCCGATGTCTGCAATCATCTAAACATTCGCATTTATAATAAACTCCTTTGCGTACGTAAAGCAACGTATTTATTCGTTTTACTTTCATACAAACATGTTAACTTCATGGTCATTTAAATAAAACTGTCAGTAGGTACTTATATTTCTACAATGATTTCTGAGTCAAATGTGTTGCATAAAATGATCACTTGAGAAAAATTTGAAAATCTTTTCACATTCCCAAACTTAAATAAAACCGGTCAAAAGCGAGTCGAACTAGCGCACCGAGGGTTCCGTACCATCAAAAACTTAAATAAATATAACATGAAAATGTATTCATCGGCAAGGCTAGATTTGTCATAGCTTTTGCGGTGTAGAATATTGCAGTTTTAGGTCAAAGCTCTTAGCTTTAGCTCTTGACCGATAGTGGAACTAATATGATTTTTAACCGACTTCAAAAATTTTAAAGGAGGAGGTTTTCTATTCGTCGCGTTTTTTTATATATGTATGTACACGACAGGGTCACTTGTAAAATATCAACAACCTCGTAGGACTAGATAACTATCATCATAAACAACAACATTTGTACTACAACTTTTCCAAAAAAAACGAAAATAAATTTTCGACGGCTCAAATAAAATGTCCGAACAGCAGATCGAGTTTTGTATGAAAAGACGAAAATTTATTTTCTGTTTTTTTTGGAAAGTTGTAGAACAAATGTTGTTGTTTACAATGTTAGTTATTACTCGAAGACGGCTGAACTGATTGAAATGATTCAAACGTTATAACATCAGGTTTTTTCCCAAGTCGGTCCCATTTTTAGAAATTTTGAATTTGGTTCAGTAATATTCAGGAAATCTTAAAAATACTGTCGTTTTCGTTACCACTTTATGTGAGTTTATTACGTATCTTTAGGCATAACTCCTTTCTTTATAAACCGATTTAGATGATTCTTGTTTTGTTGAAAAGGGGATAGATACTTTAAGGTATTTTAACTGACTTCAAAAAAGGAGGTTCTCAGTTTGATAACATACCTATTTACCAGAATACACGTAAATTGCCTGCATGATGCAATATAAAGAGTGAAATAAAAATAATTCAAAAAAATTACACCGCCTTCAAAATAATTACATCAAAATTAAGAAATAATCCCTCACCAAATAACGTAAGTACTTTGTAGTCGGGCGGGTTTTAACAAAAACAACAAAAACTTGTACATGTTTCACGCCCGACTTCAAAGTTAGGTAGGTACTTACGTTATTTGGTGAGGGATTATTTCTTACTTTTTGATGTAATTTTTTTGAAGGCGGTTTTATTTTTTTTATAAAAAGATTTTTTTCTTGATGATTTCTGAAAAAGTTTTCTATTTAAAGACATCATTTTATTTTTCCTGTAATCTTTACATAAACTTATATCACATATAATAATTTCAGATTTTTCTTTAAGCAAACTTCGGAGAGAAGGGGGGGGGGGCGGTATTTTTCTTAACTTTTTTCATCAAAATTCGTAAACTATGCGGCTCAGAAAAAAAAGAAAAAAGTACTGGTAGCCCCACTTCGAATTTTAAAAGCCCTCTTTCAGTCTCTGTTGTCCATTTGTGACAGTCAGACAAAGTGTCACCTTAAGTATTCCTTTTTACCATTTTGGTTCGGAACCCTAAAAATGTAAAAAATTAGTTGAATTTCATCGAACACTGTATGGAGCGTAAACAAACTTTCTAATTTAAGGCTATTATTAAAAAAATGAGACATTGTGCATTTTGGTAATAGTTTTAGTGTAGAGTAGAGTAGATGATCTGCAAAAGAGACTGTGATGTGAGCATGGCCGTTTTTATTGTAAACGAATGTATAAGGTAAGATACTGAGCTCTATTAAACTTACTCCATAACTTAAATAAAAAAAAAACTTCTGCTTAGCTGGTCTAAGATGACAATAAAATCAGAAAGAGCTACATCAAAAAAACCAGAGGAATTTATATCAGGTATCTCTGTAATTTAACTAAGGACTCTCTTAATGTGCCCGTTATCTCGTTTCCACACAGTTTCTTTTACTGGAGGCTATCTTGCTTCGTAAAATTCACTTATATACTTTATATATCTTTTCTGCTTTTAAATGTAACATAACTTTGGGCATTTAGATATTATTAGATCATCCTTATGGATGGATAAAGGAGAATAGGTTAAAATAACCTGGCCCCTGTAGACAAGTGGCTTTCTATTAGCGAATTCGCCAGTCGAATAGAAAGAAAATGTATGGGATTGACATTTAGGGGTCACGTGACATTTCGATTGCTAATGTCAACGCCATACATTTTCTTTCTATTCGACTGGCGAATTCGCTAATAGAAAGCCACTCGCCTCGGGGGGTTGGTCATGACCCCCACGCGAGTGGGTAATACCGACTGCAAATGCATCTACAATAATTATCTCAATTGTCAACCGTTACCGTTGATATGTGATGGCATTCGACGAGTTATTGTAAATGTTGTTGTTGTATAATAGAGAACAACAAAGCGGTGCATAGTAAAGGGTCGGCACTCGGCACCGAGGCGAGTTGCGAACAATATGGCGCACAGTCAGATGTTTTCAACTCGCAAACTTCGACTCGTTCTGATTAAACTGGGTTGATAATTTTTAAATCGTCATTTGAAGCTGATTTAATACTTGTCACGGATTCATTTATAACTAATGGATTTTAACTGTCATAGGTTTAATTACTAACTTGAGAAAGTTTAGTTGTAATTAACACACTAATAAATGAGTTTATTCTTTAGGTTATGTGGCATGTTCTAAGCTAAAGTATTGTTAGTTTTGAGTGAAGTTTATTTACATTAAACTATTTATTTAATGTTTCAGTTTTAATAAAAAGGAGAGTTTTCAGAAAATCATCCTGTGATTTAGAAACGCATTATTATCAAGTTATTTTGTCAAACCACTAAGTCCCTATATTTATGATTTATTTTAATCGTAGCTATTGTTAGTTATAAATGGTTTCTAACAATTTTAATACAGTTCAATTTGTTTATTCTAATCTAAATTATTATAATATTATATAATAATATGAATTGAAACATTGTGAAAAACGTAATATAATGTAGCTTACTTCCGCAAAAATCACAACATGCATGATGCAGCGTGCATGCAAGATATATTTCGTTTTTCACATAGGGACTTCCGCCAAGTGACGCCTGATTTAATCAAATGAATTTAAACTTTTGTCCAATTCTAACAATATCACATACACTGTTAAACTGGTAACCTCCTTTTTGGAAGCAGTAAAACTGCAACGTATTTCATCCGAAATATAATCCGAACTATCAATTTTAATAGTTGTTTAAGGCTTGCAACACCGTCGCAGTCTCCAGCGACTGAATTGCCATTAGGGAGATTCCCTCCTAATGGAGGCGTAATTGGTTGCCTTGCTTCTAATGGACAATTACAACGAGAGGCGCGGATCGTGCCCGAGTTATAATGCCGTTACGTCGCCTGAGAGCTGCCGGCACGCAACAGCTATGTCAAGATTTTTAACTTCCTTGACAGATAATTTCTCAATAATTTCCATGAATTCACATAATTTTTACTGTCAAACAAATTTTTGTGCGGGGTATACCTATAAGCCTATGCACATATGTTTTCTATTCGTCGCGTTTTTTTATATATGTATGTACACGACAGGGTCACTTGTAAAATATCAACAACCTCGTAGGACTAGATAACTATCATCATAAACAACAACATTTGTACTACAACTTTTCCAAAAAAAACGAAAATAAATTTTCGACGGCTCAAATAAAATGTCCGAACAGCAGATCGAGTTTTGTATGAAAAGACGAAAATTTATTTTCTGTTTTTTTTGGAAAGTTGTAGAACAAATGTTGTTGTTTACAATGTTAGTTATTACTCGAAGACGGCTGAACTGATTGAAATGATTCAAACGTTATAACATCAGGTTTTTTCCCAAGTCGGTCCCATTTTTAGAAATTTTGAATTTGGTTCAGTAATATTCAGGAAATCTTAAAAATACTGTCGTTTTCGTTACCACTTTATGTGAGTTTATTACGTATCTTTAGGCATAACTCCTTTCTTTATAAACCGATTTAGATGATTCTTGTTTTGTTGAAAAGGGGATAGATACTTTAAGGTATTTTAACTGACTTCAAAAAAGGAGGTTCTCAGTTTGATAACATACCTATTTACCAGAATACACGTAAATTGCCTGCATGATGCAATATAAAGAGTGAAATAAAAATAATTCAAAAAAATTACACCGCCTTCAAAATAATTACATCAAAATTAAGAAATAATCCCTCACCAAATAACGTAAGTACTTTGTAGTCGGGCGGGTTTTAACAAAAACAACAAAAACTTGTACATGTTTCACGCCCGACTTCAAAGTTAGGTAGGTACTTACGTTATTTGGTGAGGGATTATTTCTTACTTTTTGATGTAATTTTTTTGAAGGCGGTTTTATTTTTTTTATAAAAAGATTTTTTTCTTGATGATTTCTGAAAAAGTTTTCTATTTAAAGACATCATTTTATTTTTCCTGTAATCTTTACATAAACTTATATCACATATAATAATTTCAGATTTTTCTTTAAGCAAACTTCGGAGAGAAGGGGGGGGGGGCGGTATTTTTCTTAACTTTTTTCATCAAAATTCGTAAACTATGCGGCTCAGAAAAAAAAGAAAAAAGTACTGGTAGCCCCACTTCGAATTTTAAAAGCCCTCTTTCAGTCTCTGTTGTCCATTTGTGACAGTCAGACAAAGTGTCACCTTAAGTATTCCTTTTTACCATTTTGGTTCGGAACCCTAAAAATGTAAAAAATTAGTTGAATTTCATCGAACACTGTATGGAGCGTAAACAAACTTTCTAATTTAAGGCTATTATTAAAAAAATGAGACATTGTGCATTTTGGTAATAGTTTTAGTGTAGAGTAGAGTAGATGATCTGCAAAAGAGACTGTGATGTGAGCATGGCCGTTTTTATTGTAAACGAATGTATAAGGTAAGATACTGAGCTCTATTAAACTTACTCCATAACTTAAATAAAAAAAAAACTTCTGCTTAGCTGGTCTAAGATGACAATAAAATCAGAAAGAGCTACATCAAAAAAACCAGAGGAATTTATATCAGGTATCTCTGTAATTTAACTAAGGACTCTCTTAATGTGCCCGTTATCTCGTTTCCACACAGTTTCTTTTACTGGAGGCTATCTTGCTTCGTAAAATTCACTTATATACTTTATATATCTTTTCTGCTTTTAAATGTAACATAACTTTGGGCATTTAGATATTATTAGATCATCCTTATGGATGGATAAAGGAGAATAGGTTAAAATAACCTGGCCCCTGTAGACAAGTGGCTTTCTATTAGCGAATTCGCCAGTCGAATAGAAAGAAAATGTATGGGATTGACATTTAGGGGTCACGTGACATTTCGATTGCTAATGTCAACGCCATACATTTTCTTTCTATTCGACTGGCGAATTCGCTAATAGAAAGCCACTCGCCTCGGGGGGTTGGTCATGACCCCCACGCGAGTGGGTAATACCGACTGCAAATGCATCTACAATAATTATCTCAATTGTCAACCGTTACCGTTGATATGTGATGGCATTCGACGAGTTATTGTAAATGTTGTTGTTGTATAATAGAGAACAACAAAGCGGTGCATAGTAAAGGGTCGGCACTCGGCACCGAGGCGAGTTGCGAACAATATGGCGCACAGTCAGATGTTTTCAACTCGCAAACTTCGACTCGTTCTGATTAAACTGGGTTGATAATTTTTAAATCGTCATTTGAAGCTGATTTAATACTTGTCACGGATTCATTTATAACTAATGGATTTTAACTGTCATAGGTTTAATTACTAACTTGAGAAAGTTTAGTTGTAATTAACACACTAATAAATGAGTTTATTCTTTAGGTTATGTGGCATGTTCTAAGCTAAAGTATTGTTAGTTTTGAGTGAAGTTTATTTACATTAAACTATTTATTTAATGTTTCAGTTTTAATAAAAAGGAGAGTTTTCAGAAAATCATCCTGTGATTTAGAAACGCATTATTATCAAGTTATTTTGTCAAACCACTAAGTCCCTATATTTATGATTTATTTTAATCGTAGCTATTGTTAGTTATAAATGGTTTCTAACAATTTTAATACAGTTCAATTTGTTTATTCTAATCTAAATTATTATAATATTATATAATAATATGAATTGAAACATTGTGAAAAACGTAATATAATGTAGCTTACTTCCGCAAAAATCACAACATGCATGATGCAGCGTGCATGCAAGATATATTTCGTTTTTCACATAGGGACTTCCGCCAAGTGACGCCTGATTTAATCAAATGAATTTAAACTTTTGTCCAATTCTAACAATATCACATACACTGTTAAACTGGTAACCTCCTTTTTGGAAGCAGTAAAACTGCAACGTATTTCATCCGAAATATAATCCGAACTATCAATTTTAATAGTTGTTTAAGGCTTGCAACACCGTCGCAGTCTCCAGCGACTGAATTGCCATTAGGGAGATTCCCTCCTAATGGAGGCGTAATTGGTTGCCTTGCTTCTAATGGACAATTACAACGAGAGGCGCGGATCGTGCCCGAGTTATAATGCCGTTACGTCGCCTGAGAGCTGCCGGCACGCAACAGCTATGTCAAGATTTTTAACTTCCTTGACAGATAATTTCTCAATAATTTCCATGAATTCACATAATTTTTACTGTCAAACAAATTTTTGTGCGGGGTATACCTATAAGCCTATGCACACCGTTTTTTTAAGCCGTAAGAAGGCGTGCATCAACAGCGCTACAAAAAAAACGCGGTGTGCATATTAGGTATTTAAATACTATATTGATTTAATTAGCTTATTTTTTTTATCAACAAACACTTTTCCATTGTTAACAATCTTTATTAGTTTATAATTTAAAACGTTTAGAACTCAAACTGTAGGTTACAAAGCGCACTGGAGTGTACCTACCCATACACAAGAACTTTGCGGATATCTGATAAAGGTTAGAGTGCAGTGTCCACACGCACAGGCGCTGAAGCGGATAGGTGTTATTTGCTAATCCGCCTGTCGATGATCCGTCCGTTTGTTTCATTTTGTTTGCCCTAGCAAACCTTTCGACTCTTTCGTTTCTAAGCGATTTCATTTTCCGTACGAACGCACGAGATTTCCGTGTGGACGCTGAGATGACCGTTACAAGTGGGTGGTAAGGGTGCTTCCATATTCAACTTTATTATTTACTTGAGATATTTGAACAAACTAATTTAAAACACCTGATGACTACAATTTATGGATTTAGTCAGCGTTATTTAGAATATCTTGACAAGTGCTTCGTCTTTACGACTAACTTTACATTAAAGCTATTTTTAATTGTAGGGCAGATGTACCCTTTGTGGCCACTTTAAGGATTTTATGACTTTTAAGCAATGAGTTATTTAAGACACAAATTATATCTTAAATTATAGATAATTTATCTACCTTTTAAGGTACATTTTTCAAATTATTAAAACTTAAATAGTTTTTTTTATATTACACACAAATACACAATGTGTGAGAGGTGCCAAATGTACCGGTTTTGGCCACTTACTGATAGTTAAACTTTTGTAAGTATTGCGGAAAATAAAAAACAAAACCCAGGTAAAATCATTATATTCTAATGCGCTAGAAACCAGTCAATTGCAAAACAACAATTTAATTGTAAAAAACAAAGGTTTATAAAGTATTTCATCCAAAACAAATTCCTTAAAATTTTCATACAAAACATTTTTTCAAACAGAAAATGGAATTTATTGAAAAAAAATCTTATGACATAAGGAATTCCAACGGTTGTTATTATTACCTTAAAATACCTTATTTTAATTGCCTTTATCAAAAATTACTAAAAGTTGCTTAGAAAACTTTCAGAGCAAAATGTGTGGCCAAAACCGGTACAGTGGCCAAAACCGGTACGCCTGCCCTACATAAATTTAAATAAAAATACCATATTAATCAAGCAAAACTTAACATAACTTTTAACATAGCATAACTTTAATAAAATTTTAAAGCAGCATTTATTCATATTTTACTGGTCCTCTCGTAAACTTGCCAAGTTGTTCAAACTCGACGTTTTTTAAACTCTTTAACTTGAGCCTCATAGCTTAAGTATTTTGAATTGAAAATAATGCTTGGCTGAAGTAAAATACCAAACAGAATTTTCTTACCAACTTTTCACTAACAGGGAGTTTGAAGTGCTTTGCTAGAAACTATTTGAGACGTGAAGTACTTAAGCATATTACAGCGGTTCAGCATGTATGTCCAGCGGTACGAGTGCTTTGAGAAACCTGGCCATAATTAGCTCGATTAAAACTTTCCAGAACTTTCCAAAAGCTAAAATACTTTGGAGATAGCGTTGTACCTACTTGTTATGAACGATTCTTTGGTAAGTTGTTATTGTGATTATGATAATCACAATTACAACTTACCAAAGAGTATTACCATTATGACATAATCAGATTATGTTGATGCGAGCGTGAGAGTCTCAACAAGTGAAATATTTTATATTTAACACATTGGAGTACCTATTCGCAATAATTATTTTAATTTTTAGTTGTACCAATACGACTTTACTTTAGGGCAACAGCTTAGTAAAATCATCATTGTTATGTACTATCTTGTTTTGCATTACTTATCTCAAAATAATATGTTGTAATTAGAAAATATACAGATTATTTAAACGAGAATAAGTTCATACTTACATTTGGTTTAGATTTTTATTTTAGATATGACAACTCTTAACAAACATAAGACGAGATTATGGCTATAGATCAATCGTTTTTTCTAGCATTATTTCTTATTTGTAATAAATATAATGTTAACGTTTTAGGTGTAAGTAATCGTAGAAAGTATTGGACCACTTTACAGTGGAACATTTGGCTTAAACATCGCCGATAGGATATCAGTTACACAAGAGCTATAGCTATTTCCGAAGCCACCATAAAGCAGGAAAACCTAAATAAAGCTAACAAGTGCGATACGATTTACTGCCCACACCGAAGTCCACTGCAAGTTGACATAATAGTGATTTGTTGGCGAACTTGCCTGCTCCCTCACACCCTGGAGAAATAAGTCGACTCGTAGTTTCTTAACGAAATGATTGCCTACGTGTACGTTGTTAGTCCTATTTATTTGGGTGGTTCTATTTGCCCACTCTCCCCGGCGGATAATTCACTTTCTAAGCATCTCGTATCGACCTTCTGGGACGCATAAAGAATTTTTTTGCGCTTTTACAGATGTGCAGAAGTTTTCCCCAACATTCGGCTCATAAAGATGTTTGTTTTGTGCGCCATTGGCTTCCCACTGTTGCCTTTTGGCTTCGATTTATAACCAAGTTGTTATATACTAGAGACTTTGAGCGATACTAATAAAAGTTACCGTGTAAAGCGCATGTGTAACTTTAACACACACCGGTGATTTGCTGTCTAGCTCATGAAAGAAATTAAAAAGTTGACACTCAGTGTAACTTTACCTTTCGCTACACAACTTCGAGTAGGTACCTACGAGCGTTACAACGTTACTAGCATTATTAATAAAACTGTAATCTAAGTCTAAACCACTAAAAATATTTGAGGTAATTAAATACTTGTACCAAGGCAGTATGTCATTATGCGACGTTGTTGACATAATACTTATTACAACTATTATTATGTATTCTTGTAAATGGTTTTGTTTTGAAAAGTGAAAACAATAATAGATAGTAAGTTCTGCTCGTGAAAATATTGCTGCTGCATTAGTTCAAGTAGGTAATGATTCTGTTTTCTTTATTGCTTTTACTTAGAGTTGTTTAAAACATTATTGCAGATAAGCTTTTGGAAAAAGCTTTACTATTGAATTCTTTGTAGTGTTTTATGAGCTAGAATTTAAATAGAAAATATCTAACTACAGAACTGAAGGCAATGTGTCTAAACGTCCACTTGCAGTGCTCACTGCGGCATGCCACAGCATAGAATTATACCGCAGCCATATAAGTATCGTTAGCGTTAGTATCTGTTTATTCGGGATCTGTGAATTATTCATGAGAGCAACCTGCGCCAAGCTAACTATACTAATATAATAAAGTTGAAGTGTTGGTTTGTTTGAAAGACCTAATCTCCGTAAGTTAACAGACACATTGCGATTAATATTGCTGATTAAGCTAAGATAAGATCATGGTAAAGGACACATCTAACTCGTATTTTATGTAGCAAAAATAAACTAATCGATGTAGGTATTCTCAAATTCTATATTACTTGAGAAACGAATTGTTTTGCTTATGAATAGTACTTTTTATTTGTCATCAGTCACAATAAATCTGAAGTTAAAAGGAGTCTGAAGGATAGCGACGAGTCGTTGAGAAAAGAAACCCGACATTAGAAGTCTGAAGTTTCTGTGGAAAATCTTCCACGCGAGCGAAGTCGCGGGCGGCCGCTAGTGAAGGTACAGTAAAGTTTGCATGGTGTGATAAGAAATGCTCTTAAGTTACCTGCCATCATAGACTAGCTAAACCAATGACGTTTTATTAATAGACACGTTACACTCGAATAAATTGCATTTTAAAATGGCGAATTTGTTTTTCATGACGTACTACACGTTAAAAGAAACAAAAAACAAGCACAAGTTGTCAAAATATATTTATCTCTTCCTAACAACAGGCATTTCCGCATATCTATCTCTTTTTCACCAAATAATGTTAGTCAGAGACATATATACACAAACCCCCACTGTCAAAAAGAGATAAACAATTATTGCAAGCACAGAGTTTTCTGTCTCTTTCATGCGTTCACAAAACTTTACAAGCTTACTCGCTCATGCATGTCGAACTGGCAACAGCGCAAAAGTCATCACTGATTATTAATTTTTTTAAATAAATTTATAATTTCAATAATTACGTATGAAATGAATCAATTTTCTTGTCTTTTAAAGATCCGGCATAGTTTTTGCAACTTCTCTAAACACAGAAAGGCATTAAGTTTATTATTTGAGGCGTAATCGAAAGATTGTTACAGTGCGTTGACACGACAAGGGTCTGTGTGTGACTGAGTAAACTTCGGGCAATTACCTTACTTTTTCGTCGCCACTTTTTAGTTCAGATAACGTATCTACATATAAAATATCATTGAGCTAAACTGAGTAATTAGCCTTCTGACACTCAGTGGCATTGCTGAATCTTGAGTTAAAAATAGCTGGATAAGATAAAAATAAATAAAATGTTATAGGTACTTTCTTATTGCACTAAGAATGCGATAAGAGGAAAGGCAATTTGAGGAATTTATCTGTTGATGCTATGTTGGACTTAATGAAAACAAAAACCAATCCCTATGTTTCGAAGGATGTCTGAAATCGTATGGGTTTTATGCCACTATCTTTTGTTTTCTTATCATTATGTTAAATTGTAGATCGTTTAGCCATATTCACTGCAGTAGTATTTATGGTTGCTGCCTGCGGTCAACGTAATAACTGACATAATCAGAGTGCCATGTCTTATTGTATCGGCATTTATCGTTTGAAAGTGTGTATAGGAAATTGTAACAGCCTTTCGATTTTTAGCATTCCTAAAGTGACTGCAGATTGCTCGGCCATATCCATTCTCTAAAGCAGTATTACCGTCTGCCGTCAGCATATTAAGTAACACAATAAGAATGCTATCTCTGGCTGCATGCAGATAATATGAAACATGCATGAATTACCTTTAATCCACGTTTAATTATTAGCACAGACTATAGTCTTACTTCCGTAATACTTACATCAATATCAGCATCTGAACAATTACATACTGTGCGAGATTTGTTTGACCTTCTGTTCTTTTATAACTTACTAGCTTTCCGCCCGCGGCTTCGCCCGCTTGGACTACACGACGTTATCCCGCGGGAATGTCATAATTTTCCGGGATAAAAAGTAGCCTATGTTCCTCTCCAGACTACAAAGTATCTGTGTTCCAAATTTCAGCCAAATCCGTTCAACCGTTTTGGCGTGATTGAGTAACAAACATTCAAACATCTAAACTTTCACATTTATAATATTATAAATAAAATAATATAGTAGGATTTGTTATATGTTTATTATACTCGTATAGTTCTCAAACATTATTGCAGATCGTTCGGTTATATCCACTGCAGCAGTATTCATAGTCCCTGCCTGCCGTCACCGTTCTAAGTGACACAAATAGAGTGCCATCTCTGGTGCATGCAGGCAATATAAAACGTGCTCCCGACTTATTAGGTACTGGCGTTGCTCGCGTGGGCGGTATGATTTTGTAGTTGAAAATACTTATAACAACTATTTTGCTCTTGAATATGTTTCAAGCCTCACAATGTTTTAAAGTTTTATGTTCAACTAGCTTCCGCCCGCGACTTCGTCCGCGTGTACATTCGAGAAAATACTTAGGGGACCAATAACCAGGATAAAAAGTATTCTATGTTTTAATTTCATAAAAATCCGATCAGCCGTTTTTCGTGATTAATCGGGTCCTCCCTCACCAAGTGAGCAGCCTCGTGCGAGGCCCGCGGCACGTGGCAAGCGTTCTGCCTACGAAGTCGACGAAGTCGCGGGCGGAAGCTAGTAAATAATAAGTGTCTGTTTCACAATCAAAAAGTTAGTTCTGAGTAGCTTACGTACCAAGAACTTTTAAGGTACTTAAGATGATTTAGGTTTCTATACCCTATTTACCCACTGGGTTTGATTTCCGGAAAACCACGAAATGGGTTGCCTATTTATTTTAAGAAGTAAGCCTACAAAGTTTCAAGTTGAAACATTGAGTTATAATGTACTAACGTACTAGAGAAGCTATCCCAAACAAAAATCTTGTAGTATTTTTGCTAAGCTAAGAGTTAAAACTAAAGTTCGCTTGCAGCGCTTACAATAGTTCGCCGTCTTTTCAAACGATTCAAACATACAGCGCTAGAGCGCTTGTACAGTGTTGTTTCCTCGCGACCAATCGAAAGTGCCCGTGCAGAAAGCAGCAACCAATAGTAGTGCAACAGACATAGATCAAACATTGCAGAACAGACATAGCTTTTGTGCGTGTTTTCTGCCTACCAAATTTTATGAGAATTCACATTTTATTTAATTAATTATTTTTTTAAGATTAAACATTGACATCGTGAGAGAAATACTTACTAATCGAGTTTATTTTTGGTACTTGTATACGTTTAAATACATGAATACTATTAATTATTTTACATGCGTTTATTTAACTTGCAGTATAATTATGTAAGTTCAATGTTCAAATGTTCAATAACAAAAAAACATCAAACTTCCATCAAAACCTGAACCCAAGTAATGACCTAAAACCTAGTACCTAAAACGTTTAAACTGTCACTTCTGCACCACAAAATAACCAATTTTGTTAATCTATGACTCTATCAAAATATGGCCGTCGCTTAATTTTTCGGCGACCTAATGAAATAATTACTCAGTAGCATGTTATTAGATACTTTAGTGAGTACTTACTAGTGAAAAGTAATTCCTTGGACTTTATTAGTATTTTTTGAGTTATTTAAACAGTACCTCAACCCACATATCGGCATTTTAAAATAAAATAGAACAGCGTACACACACGTGTTGTTGCGTCTATCGCTTGCCACAGACTAAACGAGTTGAGTCCACGTGGACTCAACTCGTGTTGCAAAGATTCTAGTTGAGATGTCTCCTCTATTCTTTTATCTCAATGAGTTGAAATGTCTATTTTACCCCTGATTTTTCATTAAAAATTTCACCCCTATTGCAACCTTTTAGGGGTTTAATCATGTTCAGCGTGTTAAACATCAAAATAAATGCCATTTTTGCAATCTTCATCCCATAAAACCTCAATAACGATATCCATACCGATTTTTTGGTTTATTTATCCCATTTAACCTCTAAGGGGTTGATTTTCGAAAAAATACGAAATAGGTGTTTGCTTATTTGTTTTACTTTCGGACCATAAGCATAAATAATAAATTTAATGAAGGACTTTCCAGATACAACATTTCATCCCCCTCTTCACCCCTTCGGGGGTGGAATTGTCAAAAACGCTGACACAGGAAAATATTAATTTTCTATTGCCAGCTTAAATACAAAATTTCAAGATCCTAACTTCAAAACTGACGGACTTTTATACAAACATTCATCCTCTATTTCACCCCCATAGGGGTGGAATTTTCAAAAATCCTTTCTTAGTGGATGCCTACACTGTATAACGTATCTATGTGCAAAATTTCAAGTCTCTAGGTTCAGCGGTTTGGGCTGTGCGTTGATATCTCAGTCAGTCAGTCAGTCAGGACTTTGAATTTTATATATATAGAAGAAGATGGTAAGACGATTTATTAGTCCTCAAACGTTGAATAAACATAATATTATGAGAATGAAATTTGTTATACAATTATTTATGAACGAAAATCGTGGAAATTAAAGGGAAAAAATTCGACCAACCCACCAAAACACACTGGACTTGTTTGGATGAAGTAGGACCACTGAGTAGGACACAAATATTTATAATTCAGATTCTCCAAAAGAACTGAAAAAAAAGGAAAAGCTATGATTCGTGTTACAGAATCGTTCCTAAAACGCTAAGTGTTCTGTTTTGTTATTACAGAAACTCTTTACCAACCTCCTTTAAGTCGCCTAAAACACTCTAGGTACTTTCCTATTTACGTTTGCTGATCACCGTAGAAGCCCCCTAAGTTTGATGCAGTTCACGGAGCCGGCTTTAAGCAAACTACGACTCAAGTTACCGTGGCCACCACCGCAGGTAAGTTTCAGAGCAATTTGTGGCTTCCAAGTCTGTGGCACTTGTGTCGCGTGCTTGGCCATTTAATTTATTGTTAGCTTTGCAGTTCTCAAAGGGAGGTTTTAATGTAGGTAAGCACAAATGTAAGTTGAAAAATATTATGTCGTTGTAAATGCTATTTTCACGTTTATCTAGTCTTATAAATTTTGACGAGGCTCGCTTCAAAATAGCTTTAACATTGGTTTACTGTTGCTACATTTTGCTATGCGAAGTTCGATACACGTGCCAAACAATGTAAAATTTGGACATTATTGGTTGTATCAGCAAGTGTAAAAATGTTCTTAATATTTAAAAGGTTCTAGCTCACGTTGTTGTTGTTGTAATGCTTTATCTTAACCTAACGAATAATAATCTTCCCGTTCGTCACAATTTCCGAAGCATTAGCCTCCAGAGAAGCAGTGGCGGAATTTATTTTCCGAAGCTAGTACGTGAGACTGCGGTTAAGTAACTGCGTGCGGACCTCTTCCGAAGTTCGACGAAGAGAGGGAAAAGTAAAGAGGCAATTCAATCCGGTGGCATCTTACTTTATTAATGCCAATTTTTGCTTTACTAAATAGTGCTGGTTCTTTTTATGTGGTAGGCAACTAGATTTGTTTTTGTTTTATTGTAAAAATACGGGATGGCCTAAAAAAATACTGCAATGAATGTTCTTTAATTACAGAAATTTCAATCTCGAAAAATCCTGAAAAGCTCAACTGGTGAATTATAAATTAAACATTGATAGTTTTTAAATATTGACACACCTTTTGTATTTCAACCAAACTTATGATCATATGGCATGTAGGTATCTACTAACAAACTGCCACTTACCATGAGTGCAGAAACTTTAGAGATATTATTGTTTATTACCAACCTTCTCCAACATATATAAATCCAGACATAAATAAGCAGTTAAGCTTTTAAAACTGTTGCGGTATGTTCGTTAAAGGGTCGAACTTTGCACCCATGAGATTAGAAGACAAATTGGGCCTTTGATTAAACTCAAAGGGTTTTCTGGTCTCATGCACATAGTTTGCACAGCTAATCAAATTTAAGGGCATCAAACAAAGGTTTCTGTAATCTTTCATCTTTAATCCTTTGTCTTGTTTTTGGGTACGCGATCTTTGAACGGCTTCTTATGTGCAATTTAGAGGTGGTTGCGTTTGGAGGGTTTAGTGAGGTAACCATTTAAAATGTAAAATGACGTCGAAAGTGATTTTTTAGTGATATATTTATCTATTAAACTGTTGTTAATGTTAAAAAAGAAAATAAAAAGATTGACCCCAATGGGATTTGGTTTTAATTTTGGTATTGTAACATTTGTACAACTAGGGGGTATGACAAAATAGTAATTTTCCATATTCTCCCTTCTTCTCTCGGCTGGGTAAAAGTAAGCAATCTAGGGATTGCCTCTTTCCTCTTTACATATTTTAGGAACGTACTTTTAAGTCTTAACTAATGTGTTCAGGTCATCAACCTCCCAAGTTATTTCGCGATTGTTCATGCCGGGTAAACAGCGAGCAACTACGCTACGTGATCAGGGAGAAGTAAACATGAACTTGAGAGAGGACAATATGTTTAACTCAGTCGTTGATAACTTATATAGGAAATAATACTAGGTACTACACTCTGCCTCGATAATGTCGTCACTTATATATTAAATTATTACTTATTATATTGTATTATATACTTATTACTTATTTAAGTCTAAGATAATGTCCCAAGGCCATCGACCTTCAAGTTATTGCGCGATTGTTCAGGCCAGGCAAACAACGAGCGACTACGTAATCAGGGAGGAGCAAACATGAACTTGCGAGAGTGACATGCGGGCGTATGTATTTAATTAATTACCGTTTGCATGTGATCGTGTTTATCTTTTGTTTTGTATGTGAATGTGCAGTTGTTGCTAAATAATTTGCCTAAAATGAGACACTTTGCTGTTCTTTGTTTTATGATATCAGCTCATTATTAGCCTGTTAGTACATCATGCAGTTCAATTTAGTACTTTATGATTTTATCTACACTATGTTATAACATTCGAATTATGAACTCATACCGTTTAATGACACACTTTATGCCATAGTCAACTTTATAGAAATTTAAAAAATAAAACTGCATCATATGCTGCATCATACATTACAACATACAAATTTCTTGATTATGATACAAATATAGTACACTTATTTTTCTTAATTTTGCAATCACCATGGCAACCGTAGGATTTACCGGCCCTGACTTCCAACTCTTTCCAAGCCCTATTTTTTTTTAATTTACTACGGGGCAGCACTTAGCTGGCAACAATAGGAAACTTTTCTATTATTAGAGAATATTGAATTTAGAAGGTTGTATAGATTCCTATGAGTAGGTTTTGGCGCCAATTAACATTTATAATGATTAGTTTTTGCTTTATTTTTTAAATGTGTTATAAATGTCCATGAGTGTAGTAGATAAAGTAGTGTATGAGATTGCTGTGCACATAACTCGGTATTAAAACACTCCCAGATACTATTATAAACTTGCCAAGGCTCGTTTAACTGCCACTCGTGTTTTAATAACCCCTAATATGGTACAGTCTCATAAACTATTTAGAGATTAAACGAACTTACCTGAAGTGAAGTTCTATCTTAATTATACGAAGGCTTCGTCTGAAGAGATTAGCTTGATTTAACACTTGTAGTACGCCCTAGTAATCGCCAATTTCACACTATATTGAGAATATACCTATTTATAAATTAAAAAAGTAATAAAAGACAACTATTATTTTTTAAATTTCAAATGCGGGTATTCAAGACCGACCTGGCTCAAGCGCCCGTCATAGCTGTCATTTAGTTTGGAGTATTATATTTTTCGAATAATATAGGGGAGTAGGTAATAACTTTTGGGAGGGAGGGATGCTAATCTCTTCGGACGAAGCCTTCGTATAATTAAGATAGAACTTCACTTCAGGTAAGTTCGTTTAATCTCTAATTATACTTCATGCTTCGTCCTCAAGATTAGCTTGATTTAACACTTGTAGACGTTTAGAGACTAGTGTTCGAAAAATATGCAAAACTTGTAAGAGGCTACTGAATAATATAGATTTAAATTATAACATAGCTTGCTTCTTTATTTTTTCAACATAGAGCCAAAAAGCAATAAAAAAGTATTATTTGTTACATAAAAAATCAACATCGCTTATGAAATAAACGAAAAATATTTTGATGTAAGCACTCAAAACAGTGCTGCCAAATTTTTTATCACAATTGCTGTTTACTGGCCTGTTATAAAATTTGGCAAACGTATGTGATTCTGAAAACCAACCTGCAGTTTTATAATCTGGTCTATGCTAAAACCTAAATTTTGCGCAGCTGACGTAGCAGCATACCGGGTATTATGCGCAGTGAACGTAAAAATATCAATTCCACTTAAATGTAACGTATTTTTTATCCATTTGAATAAGGCTTGTGACGTAACAGGCTTATATGGCTTTCGGTAACTAATAAATAAATTGTCGGAATCAGGACAGAGAGACATTGTCATTTCAAGGTAAGTAATCAAAACTCTTGCAGGACAAATACTTGGCTTTTCGTTATAGAATGGTATAACGAGCAATGGTTGAGCTGCGCCAACACTAGATGTCTTTATGAGAATGGGGAATTTTGATTTTAATTGATAAAGAAGACTTTTCAATATTACAAATATTAATTCTTGAAAGGGTACGTCGTAGCCTTTTTTTTTTTTTTAATATATATTTTTCCCAGATTCTAACTTTCGTTAGCAAACCACTTTTCAAGACAATTTAAAACCTGTGCTATATTCCAGACTTCATTAAATTTAGGGGGTGGAGGTCTGGTACGAAAAACTCCTTTAATAAATCTTTTTATTTCTTGATTTTGTGAAATATTAATTTTAGTTATTAAAGCCAAAGCAGAATGATAACAGTTAATTGTGCCATACTGAGCGCCACTGTTAAAAGCAGTTGCAAAAAATGGAGTATATCGGGAATTGATACTTTCGTATAAGTTTAGTTTATTTTGTTGACAATAAATAAACCACTTTTAATAGCAAACTTCGTATTATTTATACGAGTTATCCAAAAGGGAGTTAAGCATGACGTCCAGAGAAAATTGTTTGACGCCTCTTCGTATCATCACCATCACCAGGGTAATGGAGTTGCGCATTTGTTTGCGGCTGGAATTTGTAGATAAAATTAGGTTTGAATCTGCTTTGAAAACGAATTGTTTACTTATTAAAAGACTCTTAAATAGTGGATACCACGGTTATGTGGACCAAAATGGAACAACTATTGAGTATATCTGTGGCATTGTCAGAGATAATCTTACTTAAACATTTAAGAATCATTGTGAAAGGACGAAAAACATAAATAGACATAATAGACATTTATTATTTCAACGACTAGCGTATCAATGTCAGGCCTATGAAAGTTTTCAACAATTTGTTGAAAGGCATAATCAGCTAGCTGCCATTCTTGGTCTGCCTGCATAGTATTATCTGAAGATCGAATATGAGATGCAAAAACGTAAAGATTTTTACGTTTACGCCATTGCCAGAGGTCTTTTGCGATCTCTGTCAGGTGTGGGGAGTGTATATCACCCATACGGTTTACGTAGGAAATTACCGTGGTATTGTCAGTTCGTAGAAGTACTTGCCAGTTAATATCTTAAACCAATAAACGCAGCAAGAATTCCTAAATAATTTATTGCCTGCTACTTTCTTTTACACTCCATAAACCACTAGCTCTGTCGTCTCCACGTACAATTCCCCACCCCGTAGTTGAGGCACCTGAAAAAACTTCCAGGTCATACTTGTCTATTTTTATTTTGGTGCGGCTCCACCAATAGAAATCCTGTTCCAAGTAACAAGGTATATCCATGTACTTATTATATATATTTCAAATGATTTAGTATACAACCAGCTGCATTTCACGGCGGGACAGGCGGATATTAACAGTCCAATAAAACTAACAAATTCTCTAATTTTACACCTTTTTAAGTTAGAAAACTTTTGTAAGATTGCAAATGTAATTTTGGCAAAGTGACCTAAAATTACTTATAGTCTAAACTATATCCTAAGAAGTTACAAGACTGAGAAGGTACAAAATTACTTTTATCGGTAGTACAAATGAAACCTAAGCTTGTAAGCAACTTTACGGTATCTTGTAAGTTTTAAGACCCTTATATTAGACAGAGGTCATCCAAATATATTGTTAACAGGTAACCACATAATCTTAAGAATTTCATGACCGGTTTCATGATGACTTTAGTGAAAACCAAAAGAGCTGTGTTTAAGCCAAAAATAATAAGACATTAAATTTATATGTTTTTTGATCAAATTGGTATCTTAGATATTTTCGGTCTTCCTTGTGAATTTTTAACAAAGGTATGCGTCTTTCAGGTCTACTGTGCACGGTTATAATCTCTAGATATCAATTTTATAACTGTTCTTAAATCCTCCAGTTTAAAACGACTTGTGTCAATAAATTTATTTAGTGATAAGTTTAAGATGAAACGCATCTTCCCATTTGGCTTGGGTACTAAAAAATAGTTGATAGATATTGATAAGATCTGTTATCTCTGAAATTGCAGAGACAGCAAATTTTTAATTTTGTGTATGAAAAGAGCCTTTTCCTTTTCACTACATTTTCGGGTTGACGGTGATACAGGTTGCATCGGTTTTTGATTGAAGGGAATCTAATATCCTTTTATATGAAAAAGAACCAGTGGGTCCTTGGTAATCATTAAAAAATCTTTATAGAATAATGATAAACGACCTGAATGCGTTAACGTATTTAGCGTCGGCTGTTGTTCTGTCTCTGCCACGGATACTGCGACTGCTTCTTCGTCCTGGGAGGGCCCGTCGGCCTGCGACTAGGACCCGGACCCTTCCAGTTTAAATTTCGCGATGAACTGTATGGATTAGAGCTTGGCTTCTTATTAGGAAACTTTTGTGTCGTTGATTGTTTTGGGTCTGTGCCAGACTTGTTAATAGCTTTAGCTGATTTTATGGTTTCCATTAAGTTTTCGCCGAATAATTGTTTATCAATTTTAATATTTTGAAGAGAATCCCTTAGATCCATCTTCACGGCATTCAGAAACAAAATTGTAAATTGAATTAGAATGTTTACAATCACACATAATTTTTGCCAAATCCATAAGTGTTTTTAGCAAGGCTGTATTTTTCTCATTTGCAGACAATATAATAGTATAGATTTTACCAGACAAGTGTTTCCAGCAGTCGATTCCTCCTGTTTCAGTTGAATGGCCTTATTGCGTTTAGCAATAATATCTGAAACAGCAGCTTTAATCTTAGGATCAAGCTCAGGTGGGTCAATCAATTTGCAATTTTCTGGGATCATGTACTTATGAGTTTTTTACGCAATTCTTTGTTAGTACCTGTTGTGTCCCAGTGCTGGAAAACTCCAGCACTTCTGACTGAAGTAGGGTCAGTACCTAATATTTCTAATACTTCACTATCTAACTGTATGTTTTCTATTTCAAGAGCAGACGTTTGATCTGAAGGTCTATCACGCTTCGGAGCCTCAGTCGACGAATGACCATGCTGTATATTTGTAATGTTTTCAGACTGGGATGTACTGGGGAATGGTTCCAGAAGTGGCTCCAGCACTTGTTCTCATTATCCTTCAGGTTAACCCTTAGAACATGGTGCGTCGAGGCCAACTATGACCTCTTGGTCGTATGTAAGGGACAGAGTAAGCCTCATGTTCATACAATTTTTGCATGTCAGTATAATATTGTAAGAGACAGTCCCCAGTTATAACAACACGTACTGTCCGCAAACAACACTTAGTAGTACCTTATAACAGTCCCGTTGTACTGTTTGTAGGACCCAGTGACTGCAGTGTATATAATGATGATTATGTTATCATTATTTGAGATTATGTATTTGCTTAACCTTAGGTATGCAATTAAATTTCGTAAGAGACAGTCCCAGTTCGGGGAAAAAAAGTACTGTCCGCAAACTACTGAAAATCGACACATCATAATAAGCATAATTCTTTAGAGTACATAGCTGTTTTTTAGCTTAGCCACTTATGTGAATTATTTTCAGTAAGAAGCAGTCCCAGTTCAATGAACGTACTGCCCGCAAACTGTTTAACAGTACCAGTTCGAAAGAAAAGTACTGTCCGCAAACTATTGAAAATCGACACATCATAATAAGCATAATACTTTAGAGTACAAAGCTGTTTTTTAGCTTAGTCACTTATGTGAATTATTTTCAGTAAGAAGCAGTCCCAGTTCATAGAAAGTACTGCCCGCAAACTGTTTGAAATCTACTTATACGAGAACTTGTAAAAGTCTGTGACGAATTAATGCATTTATGTTCAATTATAACTCTAAAATTAATTAATAATTTTGTTATACTTTATCAAAAAGTATTTATTTTACAAACTTAGTAATAAGTAGTTAAATAGTCAAAACGTTTTATCGTTGAACGTAATTATCGTTTGCATTTTTTGCGAAACGTTAGAAAACCAGGTCACTGAACTTCAATATGCAATATAATATGTCAAGGCCAGTGACTTATGAATGTATAAAAATACATAACGTACCTTTAGATAAGGACGACGAGCGATAGAATTGTTCCGATAACTCAGAACAAGATGAATCTTAGCGGTGGTGGTGCTTCTTTTTTCACTCCATTTTCCTCTCCAATCTTAAAATTTTTCGTTTAATGTGTTCACAATTATCTTTTTTGCATTTGGGCATCCTAAATAATCACTTTTAACAACAACTAACAAGTTTTTTAACACAATTTAAAAACTAGATGTGAAACGGCGACGCACTAGAAAGCGAATGACAGCTATGACGGGCGCTTGAGCCAGGTCGGTCTTGAATACCCGCATTTGAAATTTAAAAAATAATAATTGTCTTTTATTACTTTTTTAATTTATAAATAGGTATATTCTTAATATAGTGTGAAATTGGCGATTACTAGGGCGTACTACAAGTGTTAAATCAAGCTAATCTTGAGGACGAAGCATGAAGTATAATAGGTATTTAACGTTAAATACCATTTGGTAAAACGTGTTAATAAAAAATACACGCTTAGAGTCTGAGATCATTTCTAGCTAGTGATTCGTTAATCTGGTTTGTAACTTAAATAGAATAACAAAACTCACAGGCTCCACAGTAGAGCATAGGAACGGATTTTCAAGAGTGTGGGATCGAGTTCTCTCCGGAATTTACTTCTGAGGTTGATAGATTATATCTTTTTTTAATTTTTCTTCTACTCTTAAATGCGTTGTGAATTTGTGATGTAAATGCATTGAAGTATAATTAAGAAATCACAAATAATGTTTGGTTGAGTATTATGGAAATATGGATATTTTATCTCGGTATCATGAGTAGTTAAAAGTAATATCTACTGAAGAAGAATAAATAAATATTTGAACCATCACATACATTGTTCCAATACCAAAGTATAGTAGCTTAAGTACTATGATTAGGAAACTGGAAACAACGATGGGTATTAAGTACCACATATACCTACCCAGACCCGAGGAAATATTGAAAAGTTAGTTTTTAATATTCACCCGACCGGGGATCGAACCCGGAACCTCTAGAGATAGCGGTACCTTGAAAACCGGCGCGTACACCACTCGGCCATGGGGGTGATCAAAAGAAGAAGAAGAAGTTAATCAACTATAAACTTAATTATGTAAATATATAGGATTCACTTTACATCCTGTTGAGATCAAAAGTTAATAGGACCGGAAGTCGTCTTGCTTAAATACAGGCTCAAGCTATTCACCATGCAAGAAGGATCTTCCATCTAGACGAAGATTTAGAGCTGATTTACTGGAAAGGCTTGCTCTTATTAGAAATCTAACTAAAGGTCGCTTTCCCGCCATCAGGTGATGTCCGATGGCGCCCTCCCTCACTTGCTAGCGATGAAGCTGTCTTTCAACTACTATTAAAAATTATTATCTTTCATTACTGCTACAATATATTATTATGCAAGAAGTAGCCTTATTAAAATTGTTATTTTAAATATGTTAGGAGCAAACGTAGTGTAGGAAAAAATGTTTCTCTTTCACTTAATTGTTGTCCGACTTTATTCTAGTTTGAAGTTTTAAATTCAAATAAATCTGGTCTTTCAAAACCACATCTAGTTTTTAGCCACGTCTGGCGTCTCAAGATTGGCTGATTTAATATGCATTCGAGGTGTCCAGGAGGTTTGCCGTTTTAAATTGAGTTTGAGCTTGCTAATACTGACTAGCTTTTAATTACCTTGCCTTGCAGAAAGCTACCACGAGCAGGTCAATTAGAAAATTAGAAAACAATTTTAATTGTCAAAAAAGATAGTCTGAAATCCCAGTAATAGCCGAAATTAAAATATTTCAAGTAAAATATTTGTTTACATGAGGACGCCGGACCAGCCGAAAAGGGCCTTAGAATTTATATAAGTAGTAAATTTTGCCTTATTTCTATTAGTAGTAAGGGCCGCAGAATTATATAGTAAATTCTGCCTTATTTCTATTACAATTTAATCTATTATTTATTATTAATTTATTCTACAATTATTTCTATTAGAAATAAGGCAGCATTTCAGTTTGGCCCCATTCGGCCGGGCAGGCGTCAAAGAGTAAACCCTTGTTATTGAAAATGAAGTATTAGAAAAAATCGATCCGTCTCACAACTAACTCCGATGAGACTCAAACCCACGATCTTTCACTATCCGAGTGAATCAATAATAAAAATTGCATTGTGAATGCAAAATATTAAAAATAAACCCTTGTTATGTATAGTCTGTTCGGTTAGATAGTGTCGGTACACCCGCACGGCATTGTGGCAGAGCGACACTATCTAAGCGAATGGACTATAGTCAAGATTTGACAGCCTACAGTGGCATTGCCCGTTCAGTGGGGTAAATTGTGCATTTTAATGAAACTCTTGGAACCTATTTAGTACATATAAATTCTGGGTTTATGCCTCTATTTTATTTACTTTAGTAGAGACTAAAATAAATAAAATAGACGCCTCAAATAAATAACATAAAAGATCTTAATTCTAGTTAATTAAGCACTTTTAATAATGCTCAATATTTTCCTACCAATAATTCTAGAATTTGTAATCTAACAAGATGAACGGATTCAATACTTACTTAGCACCTTTAGCTGAAGTAACAATATTCACTAGTATAAATATAGAAGTTGAGCTAAATTTCAATACGCAGTCCGATGCAGGGACCGTACTCTGAAACGCTAATCCGAAATTTCGGTTAGACCCGCCCCTTTCACTCGATTCTGTCCCAACTAGAGAGTGAGAGGGACGGGTATAATGAAGTTTCGGGTTTTGCGTTTCAGAGTAGGCCCTCTGATTTAAGTTTGTGAATAACAATTAATGCAGCCACAGCCTTAAATTACATTTGTGGAAATTCAACACACGAATAATTTTAAATTATCTTTCTCATTACTGATATTAACAAAAGATGTTTTAACTGCCACAATCGCAGGCTGACGCAATAAACCATTACTCCATCGCTAATTCTATTATTGTAAAACAAAAAAAGAAGTTTTTATTGTTTAAAATTTAGCAAATACCTACACTCTAAACTACTTTTCAATGGAACACATTAAAGTGGATTATTCGGCAGTCTCGAGATAGAGTTAGGTAATTTTATTAATTACAAGTCCCAGACCGCAACGGGTCTACGGCGTAGCAATAAATCTATTTGGCACGTAGCTCCGTAGCGCGTAGCACTGTTCGTAGCCAGTGAAGTTTATTTTGTTAGACTAACGTTAGCGTTTATTTATTTGATTTTTATTTGTTTTAACGTGGAAGCATTTGTTTTTTGTGGGACATTTAACTTTGTCGTACTAACCCACACTAAAGTAGATTTTTTCATATAATATGAGAATTTCGCTAAAGTACGTTCTAAGTAAACTTATCATTTTTGAAAAGTTTGGTTTAAGAGTCAATTTAGCAAATACACTTCTTATCAATTGAACACATTATAATTATGTAGTTGATTATTAAGCAGTGTCGAAATAGAGTTACGTAATTTTATTAATTACAAGATTTACAAGTTCCAGATCGCAACGGGACTACGGCGTAGCAATAAATCTATTTGGCACGTAGCTCCGTAGCGCGTAGCACAGTTCGTAGCCAGTGAAGTTTATTTTGTTAGACTTAACGTCAGCGTTCATTTATTTGATTTTTATCCATTTTATCGGGGACCATTTTAGACCATTGTTTGAAAATGTGTAACACATTTTACACATACTTTTGAATATATTCGATTAAATTTAAGTAAAAGATCATTGTGATGTTTAATTATGATTTAAAAATGTCTTTTCACCTTGCTATTATTATATGATAAATAAAAAAATACTAGTCTCAGAAATTTTACTGTCTAGGCGCTGCTTGTAAAACTAATTGTCATTTTCAAGTATAATTTATACTGTTTGAGGAATCTAGAAACTTTTATTAGAAGTCTTCGCCCCCTCCTCATTATCTCTCGCCGATCAATAATTCAAAAGCGCTGTGTGCACGTCGCTTTACGCCGGCTCGTCTAATCCGTATTTATTTGGCCAAAACAACGGAACATCTGGCACCGTTTGCGTCTTGAAATTTATGCCCGTTCGCGGCTGGCTAGGTGCGGCGCCTATTTATCAGGCCGAAAGAAATATTGTAAAAAAGGGACATTTAAATGTTGTTATTCATATGGGACAGGAGATATGGGTTTACTGCAGTTACAGAAATAGGTGCTAGGGCTTGTTGTTAATTTTTTTGAGTTATTTAAAGATATTGTAAACATAATTTTGCTTACCATTACTTTCTGAGTGAATAAAAATTTGTACTACTTATAAATAAATAGAATAAAAGTACTGGTAATAGTGGGAAACCAAATCTAACTATACTAATATTATAAAGCTGAAGACTTTGTTTGTTTAGTTCATCATTTCAGCCGTACGTCGCCCACTGCTGGGCATAGACCTCCCCCAAGGATCTCCACAACGATCGGTCCTGCGCTGCCCGCATCCAGCGGCTTCCGCGACTGCGCACCAGATCGTCGGTCCACCTTGTAGGGGGCTGCCCACGGAACGTCGTCCGGTTCGCGGTCGCCACTCGAGAACCTTTCCGTTCCAACGGCCATCGGTTCTCCGCGCTATGTGTCCCGCCCACTGCCACTTCAACTGAGCAATCCTTCGAGCGATGTCGGTCGTTTTAGTTCTCCTGCGGATCTTATCATTTCTGATTCGAACGAGGATGGAAATACCAAGCATCGCTCTCTCCATTGCTCGCTGGGTAACCTTAAGCCTTCTTGAGTTTGTTTAGTTGAATCTTAGGAATTACTTGACCGATTGAGAAAATTCTTTGACCACTAGAAAGCTACATTCTTCCCGACTGACATAGGCTTTATTTTATCTCGATATTTCTACGGGAACGGGTACCGCGTAAGTAAAACCGCGAGGATCCGCTAGTATCTTAATATGACTTAAGCCATAGAAGAGGATTGGACTTTTCCAACACACAGACATAATTTTTTTTAAGGGAGCAATATTACTTATTTAAGAAAAGGTAACTACTGATGCTATTTCTTATAATTGGTATGTTAAAATATAAAACAAAACCATTTGTTGTTAACCATTTGTTTGCTGCTAGTACTAAAGTTGTAATTTTAGAACCTTTTTTCGGACCGCGTTATAACACTTTGACAACAACCATTTGGTTGTTTTGTTAAAGTTTTAGAACCTCCTTGTAAGTACATATACCAACTCCGAATCCGTTTCCTCATTCCCGTACTTTCTGCTCCAGTTAATAATTCAATTGATAATGGATCGCGCTCCCCCACCAAGAGGGCTATCGGAGGACAACACTCTCATTTAAATAGTTCCTCAGATAGGCCACCGGGTCTATAAATCACTTGAGATCGCTTCGGCCGCCATTTAAAAAGTTAAGCTCCGTCGTAACTGTTTTTATTCCTTTTAATTCTGAGTTTGGTTTTCGTTTCTCATTTCAGGAAAAAGAAATGAGAGCTTAACTGTTACGAAGTAAATGAGTAAAACGTGACCAACCAGTTCGGTGTATTCGAACTTTTTAGTGAAATATTTCAATGTCTGGATAGTTCTGGAACTATGAGCTTGAAATTTTTTAAACCTCTTTGTTAATAAACTTTGTACTGATATCACGCATTTGTTTTAAGTATTATATTTGTAGTAGGTATTCTATGTCGGTCGGGCCAGTAGAGGGCAGGCCAGTCGGTCGACCTAGGTATCGCTGGGCTGACGAAGTGGCCAAAGACCTACGGGAGCTGCTGCTGCCAGACTGAGAGGAGGTCGTGCTATGCAGGGAGCAGTGGCGTCTTTTGTTGTCGGAGGCTAAGATGCACTTCGGGGTCATCGCGCGATCGGAGTAAGTAAGTAAGTACTGTGCGATTCACTCTTTTCTTTATAAATAAAAAAAAATATAATAAGAGAATATTAATTGTCCAATACAAACTGAACTTAGTAGAATCTATTTACTTACTGTTAAGTAGTAATGCGGTATCTATAAAGACGTTTTCCTACAACAACGCGGAACCGTTTCGAAGTGTATTTCGCCCGCACCAGATACAGTTTCAAAACAATAGCGTTGCTAATTTCGCTTTGCAGTAAAAGAGCGTACTAGTGGTAGTAGTTATTTTTCTTACCGCTCTTATTAGTTTCTACGTTGCAATTAGGGAGGAGTCCGCTTCAGACGCTTTCCTATTTCCTTCGAGGAATTCGAGTAAGTATTGCCTTTTCGTTGTTAAAACTCGCGATATCGGCACACTTTGAGAGACACTGAGTGCTATCGAGGTCTTTAACTTTATCTCTGTAATGGAGCGTTCGTTTATCTGTTTTCGTTTTCAATCTGCTTTATCTAGATATTGAGATACCTACGTTCGATTCTTGACTGGCTTTTCTGCTTTTTATTGAACGTTCCAAAATACGAAGGTAATGTGAGTTTTATCAGTATTATTTAAATTCGTTATGTGATTTGATGTTGATGAAGGCACTTGGCTTTCATCAACATCAAATTAACGAATTTAGGTATAATAATTTCTTGTGGTTCAAAGTTTTATTTTATTTTGTGCTTACTACTTCTTTGATGATAAATGAATGTTATTCAGACTTCAGACTATTTTGACAAGTACATGAATAGATACAATACAATCTTTTCCGGTTGACTGGCAGAGAATGCTTACTAGTCTTAATGCCGCCATTTGTAATTTATTCAATAAAGGTAAAATAAAATAAAAATAACAATAGAGGTATACAATAAAGGAAGTTTTTGCTTAATTAATTGACATTTCGTAACGGCAAAAGGGCCCAATTCGGCGCTCACGTACTAAAACGTATCAAAGCCCAAAAACCATTTTCGCGAATCGTTTTTGGCTGCGTCGTTACCCGAGTCGCAGCAACTCGTAGCGCCAATAAAAACTTCACGCGTAAAACAAAACTTCAGCGGTAGGTATAGCAAAAAGTTTAACTGCTCAGCAGTAAATCTGAGAAATCCATTATATACGCATACTCATACTCTGAGCTATTGCCGCGCTAAACGATAATTGTTTTGATAATTCTTTAACAGTTTTTTTTATTTAAAGGAGGCGTCATTTTACGTTTTTACAATTGAACAGGAATAAAGGGATCGTAAAATTAAACTGCTCATCAACTTAATCTTATTCCGCCTGGCTAGCTACCACCATCGAATCTAAGTCTGAGGTAATAGCAATGACATTTTTAGCAATATTGTTGTCCGACAGTGCTACACCGTTGTGTATAAAAAATGTTGTCAACCAGAGTTGTTTATAGTGCAAAATCATCTACAGACGACGAATGAACAATTGCCCTTTTATAATAATACTAAACTACTGCATGGCATAGATTTAACCTGTCCATAAAAATGCCAGAATTTGATTACTTATTTAAAAAAGTTGTATCAACATAACATACAATTTTTTAAAATATTAATAAAATACCTCTATAAAACCAATGACACAATACACGAAAAAACTAGTTGAAGTATGGAAACTGACATCATTTTGACGGCTGGTTTCGTTAATGTGAACGAGAATTTTCCGTGCTTGGGGTACTGTAGCCCTAGCACCAAAAACTGTTGTTATGGTAACGGTTATCGAGATTGTATTATTTTAGTTTTATAAGGAACTAGCTTTCCGCCCGCGGCTTCGCCTGCGTGGACTTCACGACGTTATCCTGCGGGAATGTGAATATTTTTCCGGGATAAAAAGTAGTTATGTTGTTTGTGTGTTCCTATGTTTCTCTCCAGGCTACAAAGTATCTGTGTCCCAAATTTCAGCCAAATCTATTCAGCCGTTTTGGCGTGATTGAGTAACAAACATACAAACATCCAAACATCTAAACTTTCACATTTATAATATTATAAGTATTAGTAGAATACCAGAGCAACGCCTGTTTTATAAGGAATTGATTTTCAATATATATTTAACAGCAGCACTTTGACAGCTTTTAAAGAGCGGTATAGTTTATTTATTCGATTACCAGTACGCTAGTTTTTCACGCTAACGATACTAATAATAAACAACTTTGTTTAGAATTCTTGTACTTATATTGTTTCACAATGTTTTGTTCACATTCTGAGATTCAAGTTTAATAATTATTGAACTTTATAGTCGCTGTTCGGAATAGCGAAGTAGTTACTAAAATGAATGTGAAATGTCACTGTCTGGAGGTAATAAATAAGGTACTCTATGTTTCCAGCAACAGACAATAGCTACCTAGAAAATCGTTTACTCACAAAACTAGCACAAAGTTCTTTATAAATTACGTACTTAAGGCATTGACTTTAGTATATTTCTAAGAACAAGGTTTGTATTTACCCATCATGACGAAATTATTAATAGCAAAAGAGAAATCTTCTGCCTGACACTGACTCACAGTTTTCAGAAATAAATAAGTAAAAACTTGTATTTATATATGGAATCAAACATAGAAAACTATGGTATTTCACTATTGTTTAAAATGTAGATATTAAATGATGAAGTTAAAAAATGTAACATGTAAGTTGCATCACTCCCACATTGGTGACCCCTACGGAGCACAAGGAGCAACTTCTTCACCAGCGCCAACACCGTCTTCACCAGCGCCATCACCGTCTTCATCAGCGCCAGCATCGTCTCAACCTGCGCAGCCATCACTACTCCTGACCCTCATCCAGCAACCTTCAGCAGTCGCACAGCAAGCCAGTCAACCCGCCTCAAGGTTTCCATCGCAGCATCGTCCAACGCTACCTGGACCTTCGGCAGCACTCGACAGCATCATCCCGACCTGGCATCCTCGCAGCCCACATCTCTGGAGCATCACTGGGCCCTTACTCCAGCGTGGCAGTCCTGCGCGCCAGCAGCTCGGACCCACCGTCACAACGCACACTCCATCCCGACTCACCGTGGACGTCTCAACTCACCGTGGACAGGAGCAGCGACCAGCAGCCACCCCGCACCGTCTCGACACAACGCAGACGAAGTCTCGACTCACCGCAGACTGGGGCATCCTGCAGCACTCTCTGGCACTTGCAAGCTCTCACGCACTGACTGCTGAGCTACCATGGGATCGACCTCCGGTCTAGGAGGCGAGTGATGTGGCGACATCTAGACGACGCGCACATAACCACTGACGGCGCCGGCGAATAGTACGCAGAACCTACATCGCGCTTACGAAGTTCATCCACCAAGTTCGCATATATACGAACTCCGACTACAACCGTTGGACAGTTGTCCCCGGGCTAACAACACCTAGCCCGGAAGGAAGACATTCCATCAGTCTTCCTTTCCTAGTTGCAATCATATCCACAATAACGTAAACGTAAATTTCTGCATTAAGTACTCCAAAGAACATTATTTTTTCAATTTCACAAAAATCAGAAATCACCAGCTAAGTAACAAAACAATAAAAAATATTTATCAAAGGAGTGCGTTAATATCCTAACATCCTATGCTGAATGTTCTTGCGTGCAATAATATTATGATGATTCTGAGAGCCTACACTCACAACAACCACTCGCGCACTCGCACACACACACAACTAGTGATGAGCAGTGGATAAATACTCAAAGAGTAAATACTGGGATATTTATCGAAAATGGATAAATACTCGTTTTTATCCGTTTTTATCTGATATTTACTCAAAATCACGGATAAATATCTTTTTAGCTGTATCGACGCACAACTTTTGTTTTGCTGGACTAGATTTGACGAATGTGGGCCGCTTTTTATGGAACTCGGTTTTTGAAACTATTTTGACAAGAAAACAGCAACGCAATGTTAAAAATATTAGATAATCCAAGATAGCGGCCAACTTTTTTGTTAGTGGGCTGATTTTGATGAAACTCGGTTTTAGCACAGATAATATAATACTATACTAGTACAGATGCCTCATCCCATACAAGAAATGTGACCGTCCCTAGCGGGCAAAAACTTGCGGGCAGTTTAGTTTCCTCTTTTATTTCGCTAGATGTCGCTATTGAAGGGAGCTGTGCTTTGTCAACCGAGGCCGTTTTTCGCTTCCCGTCAACAGATAGCGTTAGTCATGTAACGAACTGTTTTAAGCCCCTGGACAAAAGGTGGCGCTAGTAACCGCCTATATATGCGAATTCAAACTTTAAAAATAGTAAACGTAAGACTTATTTTTTATTGAGTGCTACTTTACTGGGTTGCGTAGCGTACATGAACATGAACACGCACGCGTTGCAATGCAATGCAACTTGCCGATGCCGATGATGTGATATTAGTTGATAAGGTAGGTACAGTCGAACCAATTGAATCATGTCATGACCCATTTTGCTAATGATTTGTTTGGAAGCGTCAAAACTATAAAAGTCAGTGTCAATGTCAACAAGTTTAAATCGCAACCTCATGCCCCCAGTACACGATGGCCGATCATGGTCGGCGACCATGACCAATACATCGTACATTGACACTTTTGAACGAACAAGATTAAAAAGGTTCTTTCAAAAGTGTCAATGTACGATGTATTGGTCATGGTCGCCGACCATGATCGGCCATCGTGTACTGGGGGCATTACAGAATTTTAAAATCTGTTAGGCTGGTTACACAGCTCTTTCACACACCGGATTCGGTAGAATAGGTACCAATAGTCGGGCCGTACGGACCGACCCGCGTTGCTGTGATGTGAAACGATGTTCTAGCGCCTCCCGTTTCTCCGTTCCGGGCTCCCGTGTGCGGGCGGCTGCGAGCGACCGCGCGGGCCGCACGGAGAGCTGTGAAACCAGCCTTAGAAAATGAACTTATGGTGGGTCACGCCACGAGCGAATCACGATTCACGATTTAAGTAGTAAAGTTTGACTGTTGTACCCTACCTACCCAATATACCTTTGCCCGAACAAGCTTTTTATAGTTTTTTAATTAAAGTACAGGTTACAGTCGAACTAATCGATTAGTTTACCCACCGAAAGTTAATTTTCTAAAACAGATATTTATTGAAACTCAAACTAATTGACATTGACATTTACCTTTATAGTTTTGCGTTTTCAAACAAATTAGCAAAATGGGTTGCGATTCAATTGGTTCGACCGTACATACGTAGAAAATAATACCTATTTTATTAATCATTGAAAATGAAGTACCTATCAGAAAAAACAATGACTCCGTAGCTCATTGGTTAGAGCATTCGCCCGGAAAGTGAAAGGTCGTGGATTCGAGTCTCATCGGAGATAGTTAAGAGACGAGTAAATTTTAGTAGGTACCTACCTACCTAAGTAAGTAGGTACTTTATTTTCAAGGTATAGTAAATAAAGTAGGTAGGTAGTTTGTCCGCGATTATCTCGCGTTTGGCTGAACCGATTTTGATGCGGTTTTCAGGAAAGTATTTGTTACATTTACGAGGTTTTAGTATTTTAACCGACTTCAAAAAAGGAGGTTCTCAGTTTGACCTGTATGTATGTGTTCAGTACACCCCTGCCTAGACCGCGGAGTCAGCATTGGCGCAGTGGAAGGCTATCATGAGTATAGACTCCGGACAAATCTTGGTTTCAGCCGGGATGTAACTGAACAATAGGACTGCGATACACAGCGGAGAGAATGTGAAGTAAGGTGATTTTACATACTGTGGTCTGTGCTGTAGAAAGTCCCTGGGCAGCGTGGGGAGAGGGGGGCCCCCCCCTGTGGCTCCGTCTTCTTCTGCAGACCTTACCAATTAGTCACCTCACTCATAACACAAATAACAGCGTTCACAAGACACTGGGCGTTTCAACAATAGATACACAAAGACACACACGTGGGAGCTTTTTTTATTACGATATAGTGTCCCGACAACAAGCGCGTGTGGTAGAAAAGGTTATCTTTCAAAGCATCCGCGACCGGCCACTCCAGAGATGGCATCAAAACCTTGGTCGTACAAAACGGGATCACATAGATAATTTAAGATGTATTCAAACTCGATATGCCAGGCACATTCAACGCGAGCGATTTTTTAACAAATTCAGCAAAATTATTCCGACATTTTCTTACAAGAATTTCAATCAAGTGTCCCTGTCAACTTCAAGTGACAGCTAATGTCAATTTGACGTGACATTAGAGTTGCGTTCAGAAACGTCGATCTTTTCCGAACATCCCCCCGCCCCGGACCGTTAAGAACGGTACGTCAATCTACGGGTAATCGGGAGAGCCCACTAACTGCTCTCTTCAAAACCGAATCTCGAACCAAAACCTCAGCAAAACGAGGAACTCCGTCAGTTCCGGGGTAGAGTTTAACAATGCGCCCCCTTCGCCAACATAGGGGCGGCAGGTTAGCATCCTTAATCAACACGAGGTCGCCAGTCTGGGGTGGGGTGGTTTTATCTGTCCACTTCACGCGCTGTTGCAGGATATGCAAATACTCCATCGACCAACGTGCCCAGAAGTTTTGGGACATCTGTTTCAAAAGTTGGTATCGCGACAAACGATGGGATCCTACATCCTGAATCGGATATTCAGGCAACGCCAAAAGGGGCTGTCCGATCAAGAAATGACCTGGCGTCAACGCTTCCAGGTCATTCGGGTCCGAAGACAACGGGCACAAGGGTCGCGAGTTGAGGACGGCCTCAATTTTACAAAATACCGTATCAAGTTCCTCAAACGTGAGAATAGTTTCTCCAATCACGCGACGCAAGTGTGTCTTGGCAGCCTTTACACAAGCTTCAAAAATTCCTCCCCAGGTCGGACAAGCTGGAGGGCTAAACTTCCAGATTATCCCACGCCGGGAGAGGGTGGTTCCAATGTCTATTTTATTATCAACAAAAAACTTAACTACTTCCTTAAGATAATTACACGTTCCCTTATAATTAGTACCACAATCGGAACGTATCAATGTCGGCAGTCCTCTACGGGAAACAAATCTGCTCAAGGCGGCGACAAAGGCTTCGGTAGACAATTCCGAGACAATTTCCAAGTGGACAGCCTTGGTGGACAAACACACAAACACGCACAAGTACGCCTTATAGGTTTTAGCATTACGCAGTCTCGAAGCCTTTACAGTAAAGGGACCGGCGAAGTCGGTGGCGACTCCGGCAAAAGCTCTACATTCCGTGACGCGATCAGCAGGCAAATCACCCATCTGGGGCTATGCAGCCCCAGATGGATTGAAGGCCGCGACCATGCGGTCGCGGCCTTCAATCGATAACAAGGCAGGCAACGGAAAACCACAGTGCGAATGGCTCGACGAGCAGACAAAATCCAAAATTCACGCTGCAAAATGGCCAACGAAGCATTACAGCCAGCATGTTGTGCATTCACATGGCGATCTGTTATTATCAGTTGAGTCAAATGTCCGGCTTTAGGTAACAAAAGGGGGTGACGAGCTCCATACGGCAGGTTCGCATTTCGAAGTCTTCCGCCGACTCGCAAAAGCCCACTCTCGTCCAGGAAGGGATTCAATCGCGATACCGCGCCCTTCAACTTGCGACGGCCTAAACGCAAAATTTCAATCTCGGACTCAAAACTATCAGCTTGTACTCTCCGGACCCAAAACAAGAGCGCGTCCCTACGCTCGTCCGGAGTGAGAACCGACGAATCACGCCTCGCGCGTGGGTTTCTGCAATTGTACACAAAACGTCTGATCCAAGCGGTAACACTAAGCAGCTTCTGTAAGGAGCTGTACCGATCCAACAACAAATCCTTTTCCCCGGCGGGGTTAGTCTCCAGGACGCATGCCCGCATATCAGGAACGGCTACGTTCGACAACGCTGGAGAGGGCGGCCACTCCGACTCAGGCCGCATCAACCACTGTGGGCCCCACCAGAGGGGGTGGTTAATTAGGGTTGGGGCTGCACAACCCCGAGACGCACAATCCGCGGGATTCATGGTTCCCGGCACGTGTCTCCAAATCAACTCGATGTCGGAATTACAAATCTGCGACACTCGATTGGCCACAAACACGTCCAAGGTGTGCGCCGGAGCCTTCAACCAACAAAGGACGACCTGACTGTCCGTCCAAGCATAAACCTCTTGTATCGCAATAGATCGACCTAATGTGAGCCATACGTGGTTCAACAAACGCATTAGGAGGGCAGCTCCACACAATTCCAACCTCGGGATCGTATGACGAGTCCGAAGGGGAGCGACTTTGCTTTTCGCTATCACCAGATGCACAGCAACAACTCCGTCAACAGTAACGGTGCGGAGGTACACGGCCGCAGCAAATCCACGTTCGGAGGCATCGGAAAAGCCGTGAAGAGTAACTTTACAATTTTCAGAAGGGAGGAATAGCCTCGGCAAATGCACTTCATTAATCTCGGGGAGGGATGAAACGAAGCTCGACCAATCTCGGAGTAACTCGTCCGAGAGGGGTTCATCCCACGACACACCCGAAGCCCATAACCGTTGCAAGAAACACTTGGCCATAAACAGCACGGGGCAAATCCACCCATTGGGGTCAAAGGTACGTGCGACAGTAGACAATACTAAACGCTTGGTCCAGACTTTCGGTGGTCGTAAATCCACACAATACGTGAAAGTGTCAGAGACCGGTTTGTACTGTACGCCAAGGACGGTCACCACATGGGGATTATCAACATTTTCGAATAGGTGGGGGTCCTGCTGGTGCTCTTCGGGCAAACCTACCAGTACATCAGGCGAGTTGGATATCCATTTCCTCAACTCGTAACCTCCCGACTTCAAAAGGGCGGTGAGTTCGTCTCTCAGGACAATCGCCTCTGAGACAGATGAGGCGCCCGTGCAAATGTCATCCACATAGACGTCACTGGCCAAAATGGCGGAGGCGCGAGGATATCTCAAGCGCTCCTTCTCGGCCAACTCCAACAAAGAACGAATCGCAACAAACGGGCTCGAAGCCAAACCGTACGTATTCGTATTCAATTCATAAATCAACAAGGGGTCCCTAGGACTCTCTCTCCACAAAATCAATTGGTACCTCCTATCCTCGGGATGGATGACCGTTTGTCTGAACATCATCCGGATGTCAGTCATAAATACAATTTGGTGCCGCCGGAAGTTGGTCAAAATGTCTGAGATCTCCGTGTGCAGCTTGGGACCTACATGCAGACACTGGTTCAAGGACGCTCCAGTAGAGGTGGGAGCCGAACCGTCAAAGACCACCCGAATCTTTCCGGATTTCAAAACGGCGTGGTGCGGCAAAAAGAAGTGCTCAACGGAGCGCCAATCCAAATCGCTCACGGACATGTGCCCTAACTCCTCATACTCCCGCATGAATTGAACATACTTCTGGCGGAAGACCGGATCCTTGCTCATGCGACGCTCCATCGCCACTAGCCTACGTTCCGCTAGCGGTCGGGATTCGCCCAGAGGAGGCCGGCCGGCACGAAAGGGGAGACGGGTGATCAAACGACCAGAGCGGAGGCGACCAGTGTTATTCTGGTAATACAACTCGCATTCATCCGCTACTGGGTCAACCCGCGGGGCTGGTGGAGGTTCCTCAACCTCCCAAAACTTCTGCACCACTTCGGAGAGAGACACATTAAAAACAAGACCGCGATCCTCATCAAGGGAATCCAAAACGCGGCGAGCAGGGCCCATCACAACTGTACCGAGTGTCGTCTGCAGAGCTACCAAGCCATCTGGCTGCAAAACTCGCTTCCCCGTCAACAAAACTCGCCCCAGGACATCGGCTCCAAGGAGAGCATCAATCGGGCCTGGGCGGAAGAAATTTGGATCGGCGAGTGGGGAATCAGACACCAAAGACAACATACTCGGTCCCAAGTCAACTGAAGGTTGACGGCCAACAACTGTGTCCAACACAATCGCCGAGGTCTTAATGCCTGGCGTGGACTTATTACGTGATGTAAATGTGAAGTCAACATGCCCTAACAACCCGGGGACTTTCACATCGCCAACACCTCTCACGCCTTCCGTGTGGGGGTGCACCTTGAGGCCCAACCGCCTAACTAACCAAGATGACACAACACACCCCTGAGCACCGGAATCCAACAAGGCGCGAACTTCCACAAGGTCGCCATTCAATCCCCTGACAAGCACAGAGGCCGTGGGCAACAAAACGGTCTCTGGAGGGGTGGCTACAATCGACCGTAAACACGTTGATTGCTAGTATGTGGGGTCCCCAGACGTCCCCCCATGGTAAGGGGGTCGCTCATAGCGATCCAGTGGGTCCCAATTTCCCACATACTGCCTACGTCCAATTCGCCCGGCATCAGGCGGGTTATATCTCCCGGCCCCTTGAAGACGGGGCGGGCGCCGCTCCAAACGCGGGTATTCGGCGAGCGGCGGCGAGAATCGGTGCCTATCATCCACCGTGTACGTCGCCCCATAGTCGCGGGGGCACGGTGACCGATTTTCAGAAGGGGGGTCCCGGGGACCCCCGCCCGTGCGAGGCTCAAAACGTCGCGGGGGGCTTCTACGACCTCCCGCATCGCTCGCAAAATCGAACCCCCTAGTTGGGGACCGATTTCCCATGGGGGGGTCCGTGGGACCCCCGCCCGTGCGAGGCTCAAAACGTCGCGGGGGGCCTCTACGACCTCCGGCAACGCCCGCATAACTCATCCCCATCCTTGGGGATCGGTTTCCCATGGGGGGGTCCGTGGGACCCCCGCCCGTGCGAGGCTCAAAACGTCGCGGGGGGCCTCTACGACCTCCGGCAACGCTCGCGTAACTCATCCCCATCCTTGGGGATCGGTTTCCCATGGGGGGGTCCCTGGGACCCCCACCCGTTTGAGGGTCCAAACGTGGCGGAGAGCGTCTGGGGCCACTCTGGTGGCCACTAGAACTGCTGCGGGATGCAAACACCGCGGGGGGTCCGAGACCCCCACCCATACGCGGTGATCCTGCAGCGACGCGCTGCGGCGCTCCGCCGCCCTCTGGGCTGTTCATGCAGAGGAGGGGATGGTGGTTGCCCTTACAAAAGCGGCATGGGTGCGCTTGGGTACATTCGCGCTGCATGTGCAGGCCCAAGCACGAGTAGCACCATGTCCGTTGTCGCGCGATCGCTCGACGGCCTTGGACGCGCTGGTCGAGGAACTTATCACAACGGGTCGTGCTGTGACCCGGTTCCCGACAGTACAAGCAGCGGGCGGTCTCCTGGACGGCGGCATAGCGGCCGGGCGCGCGAGGGGCCATACGCCCCCTACGGGGGGGTCCGGTGGGGGATCCACTCTGTGGCACAGGTCGTTCGGGTCCCATAGGACCGGCCAGAGAGGAATTATCTGCCAGTCTACTTTCTCCTTCCAGGAACGTCAAGAGGTCCGAGAAGGGTGGCAGATAAGTCGCACTATCCCCACCATACTGCTGCTCAAAACGGACCTTAACAGAGTCCGGCAACTTTCCCAGGACAATGTGCAGTAACAAAAACGACCACTGCTCCACTGGGAGTTTTAAATTTTTCAATGCGTTGTAGGCAACCAACAGCGGATTCAACAAAGCCACTCTCAAGTGCATCACGCTGGCAACGCGGGGTAAATTCAAAATGGCGGCAACATGGTTGTCCGCCAGACGTCGTACGTTCTGGTACCGACGGGCAATCAAATCCCTAGCAACAGGGTAGTTTTCATCCGAGGGGGCCAAATGTTGAACCGATTCAAGGGCCTCCCCTTCCAACACGGATAATAAATAAGCTAACTTCTGGCCCTGGGTCAAATCATCCCGGGCATGTACCAGACTATCAAAAATATTAATAAAGCCCTCCCAGTCCTCTAGACGACCAGCAAAACGCCTTAGGTCTAAGGGGGCCAATCTAGCAAAGAGAGGGGGCATACTCTTAGATGTGACCGGGGACGGGCTCGGTTCATTCTCTCTTGCCACTTGCAAAGGTCGAGCCACCTGGGTAATTCTGTCCGCAAAATCATAACACTGGTCCACATCCAAATCGTATTCTTGTCGCATTTCCACCTCGGCCTCAACAGTCCTTTCCAAAAATAAGGCATACTGCTCATCAACAACAGCCAAACGTATGGGCAGATCTACGTATCTGTTCAACAAGGCCTCCGTCCTATCAGGTCGATCCAACAATGCGACTGCAGACGCTAACCACCGTAACTCAGAACGTATTTTGGCTTTAGCAGAGGAGGCCGTCATTGTAACGTCACAAATTTATCAACAAAAACAACAAATTCAAAATATTCACTATAACACAAAATCTCCAATATTTTGAGTTTATTGATAACCACAAAATTCCAATATTACAACAACAAAGTATTTATAATGACACAAACTCTTAAATATTTGGAGGTTATCAGAAAACAACAAAACTCAAGTATATAATTATAACTCTAACTCTCAAGAGGTTATAACTTAGACACAAACTAACTTTGACTTTGTAAGTCAAAGGTTATTCAGTTCAAACAAATCACTGACCATTGAAATTCACTTGGATATCGACATACAACAAGATGATTTTAATTATTTCAAAGCACAAGTTTCAATAAGTTTCAATGTGTAAACAATGTCTTAAATCATTTAAGTTTCACTAAGTATTGAGTGCAAACTTATTAGCTAACCTTTTATTAGCTATTATTTAGCAACAAACTTGTCAATATTCACAACTCAAATTTGCTGACAAAACTAAATAATAATTATTATGAACAAAGAAAGGCATCTGTTTACATTTTGGAACCTCAATACATGACAATTAATTACAAGACATGGAACCAATAACAAAGGAATGCCCTTTACTTTTCAAATGCAAGTTAATTACCATTTACAAGTACAAATTAATCTAGTCCGGACCAGACTGGGTCATCAACACGGCACTGATTAATACAAAGTTTTGGCGTGGGCCTCTCAGGCCTTCAAGCTACGCTCTTGGCTACCAAGAAATGTTCAGTACACCCCTGCCTAGACCGCGGAGTCAGCATTGGCGCAGTGGAAGGCTATCATGAGTATAGACTCCGGACAAATCTTGGTTTCAGCCGGGATGTAACTGAACAATAGGACTGCGATACACAGCGGAGAGAATGTGAAGTAAGGTGATTTTACATACTGTGGTCTGTGCTGTAGAAAGTCCCTGGGCAGCGTGGGGAGAGGGGGGCCCCCCCCTGTGGCTCCGTCTTCTTCTGCAGACCTTACCAATTAGTCACCTCACTCATAACACAAATAACAGCGTTCACAAGACACTGGGCGTTTCAACAATAGATACACAAAGACACACACGTGGGAGCTTTTTTTATTACGATATAGTGTCCCGACAACAAGCGCGTGTGGTAGAAAAGGTTATCTTTCAAAGCATCCGCGACCGGCCACTCCAGAGATGGCATCAAAACCTTGGTCGTACAAAACGGGATCACATAGATAATTTAAGATGTATTCAAACTCGATATGCCAGGCACATTCAACGCGAGCGATTTTTTAACAAATTCAGCAAAATTATTCCGACATTTTCTTACAAGAATTTCAATCAAGTGTCCCTGTCAACTTCAAGTGACAGCTAATGTCAATTTGACGTGACATTAGAGTTGCGTTCAGAAACGTCGATCTTTTCCGAACAGTATGTATGTTTGTCCGTGAGATGCGGTTTTCAGTAAAGTACCTATTTGTTACATTTAGAAGGTTTTGGTATTTTAACCGACTTCAAAAGAGGAGGTTCTCAGTTTGACCCGCATGTATCTAATGTTTGTCTGCGAGATGCGGTTTTCAGAAAAGTATTTGTTACATATAAGAGAAGGTTTTGGTATTTTAACCGACTTCAAAAAAGGAGTTTCTCAGTTTGACCAGCATGTATGAATGTTTGTCCGTGAGATGCGGTTTTCAGAAAACTACCTATTTACATTTACGAGAAGGTTTTAGTATTTTAACCGACTTCAAAAAAGAAGGTTCTCAGTTTGACTCGCATGTGCACACGGCGTGATGTGCACAACTTAATGTGCTGTCGTGTGTACATGAATGTACACACGACAGCACATCAAGTTATACAGTTGAACTGCGATAACAGCTTTTATTACGTAGGGCATAAAGGCGGTCTCAAGGTCAACATGTATAGTCTGATGTGCCACCATGTGTACCTATGTTATTGTGCGTAATTATCTCACGTTTGGCTGAACCGATTTTGATATGGTTTTCATCAGACGAGTATTTTTATTGATGCGGTTTATGTGTACATCCTATCCTGTTTAGGTAAGTACCTATTTACCAGCAGAATACACGAAAATTGCCTGCATGGTGCACTTAAAATTATTACCTTGTATATTCTGTTAAACTTTTGGAATCGCGCGCTTACTTTTGCTAGCGCAATTCGACTAACCGCATAGCAAGCTGCTGGTTATCGTGTCACATACCGATATATCGTTCCGATATCAGGCGTTTTCACATTGGACGATAACAGTACCGACAGGATATCGGCACGCACGATATCTTCGGAATGGCAGTTTGATACAATCACTACTAAATGCTTTCACACTGTGTCGTTACAGTCAACGATATCGTCGTCGACAGATTCACTTCGGACCTGTGGTTACACTGTTTTGTTACACTCTAGTGTAATTGTTGAGATTGTCGTGCCGATATCGGTGGACAACACAAGTGCGGGAGATGCGAAGCCGGTTAGTAACGAAAATAACCAAGCGTTATTAACATATAACTATTATTTACTGCATTTTTGGGTTTTTACGCTAGAAACCACCGCTACGCTACCTAGCGGTGGTTTCTAGCGTAAAAACCCAAAAAGTGGGTCTCCTACCGCCTCACCTCTCCCATCGATAGTAATAATTTTAAGCGAGTTCAAAAAAAAAGAAGCTTCTCAGTTTGACCTGTGTTTTGTTGTAAAGTACTTGTTACATTTAGGATAATGTTTTGTTATTTTAAGCGACTTCAAAAAAGGAGGTTCTCAATTGGACCCGCATGTAGGTATGATTGTTTGTCCGCGAGATGCGGTTTCAGATAAGTATTTGTTACATTTAGGAGAAAGTTTTGGTATTACAACCGACTTCAAAAAAGGAGGTTTGACCCGTATTTACATAATATGTATGTTTTTCCGTGATTATCTCACGGATGGCTGAACCGATTTTGATACGGTTTTCATCAGAAGAGTATTTTTATTGATGCAGTTTATGTGCACATCCTAACATACCCATATTTTTACCAGGATACACGAAAATTGCCAGCATGATGCACTAAAAAGACAGAAATTACTTACTGATAAAAAAAAGCGCCTTCAAAAAAAATCCAAAATAATTGTACATGTTCACGTCCGACTTCAAAGCACTTATGTTATTTAGTGTGAATACAGTATTAGAGGTATTATTTCTTACTTTTTGGTTGCATTTTTCAAGGCGCTATTATTTTTTAAAATAAATAATTAAAATGTTCTTTAACGATATCATTTTTTTTCACCATATATATAAAGCTTAAAGCAAACGTAGGTAACTAACTACACTGCTGCCATTATTACCTCGAATCGCGCGAATACTTTTGCTGGCGCACTGTGACTAACCGCATAGCAAGCTGCTGGTTATCGTGTCACATACCGATATCGTTCCGATATCGGCGGACGATATCGTCCCGATATCGGCGGTCGATATCGTCCCGATATATGAATATCGTGTCGGTGTCCAATGTGAAAACGCCCATCGGCGGACGATATCGTTCCGATATCGTTGTCGTCCGAGCTGACGATATATGAATATTGTGTCGGTGTCGTTATCGTCCAATGTGAAAACGCCCATTGTGACTAGGGTTTCGGGATTCCCGGGTTTTTTCATTCCCGGGAATCAGGAATTTTCAAGTTTGCTGAAATTAGTGGCCCTTTTTTATTAAAACAACATATTAACTTTTGTTTTACAAGCTTTTCATTTAACTTGCTGTGTAATGATGATGATGAAATAACCATATTATCATAAGAGTATTTAAGTATTTAATTAATTCTTATTTATCTACATTGTATGTCACACTGACACATATTATAAGCCAATGTGGTTTTCTTTGTGTAAGTAATGTAGCTTTAGTTCTCAATTGTATTTTTTTATGATAAATAAAAAAAAAGTTATAATTATATTTCATTAATCAGTGTTCAGATTAGAAAGCTGAGTAAAACTACATGACAGACATAAGAATGACAAAAATAACTTTTCAAGAAGGAATCTTGTCTGAATCTCTTGAAGAACTACAGACCCATCTCGCTTCTGAGCCATATCTATAAAATGTTTTCGAGAGTATGATTACGAATCGTTTCGCTCGCAGGTTTGACGACTTCCAACCTCCCGAACAAGCCGGGTTCCGGAAAGGCTATAGTACCATAGTCCACATCGAGGTGCTGAGGTACTTATACCAAAATGCCACCGTGTCAGTCCGATTACAGAACCAGAGCTCTAATCCTCTCCAACTACAGCGAGGTGTGAGACAGGGAGACGTCATCTCTCCGAAACTGTTCACAGCTGCGTTGGAGGATATTTTAAAGCTTCTGGATTGTAAAGAATGCGGCATCAACATCAATGGCGAGTACTTAACACACTTACTGTATGCCGATGATGTAGTTCTTATGGCTGAGACCTTGGAAGACCTGAACACAATGCTCGTAGATCTCAGTAATGCTTGAAAAATGGAAAATGAAGTATTTAAAAAAAATCGACCCGTCTCACAACCAGCTCCGATGGGACGGGTCGATTTTTTCTAAATACTTCATTTTCCATTTTTCAACCATAAAAACTGCATTGTGAATGCAAAAAAGTAAAAATTTAAATAACTCAGTAATGCTTCTCAAAGAGTGGGTCTTAAGATGAACATGGGTAAGACGAAAATCATGTTGAATGCTCATGTTGCACCCGCTCCAGTGTTTCAGTTACGTAATAATGTCGAAGGTCTGTCTGGTACACCTGATGTCGAACCCTAGCAGCACAGCTAAACCATAAGATATATAAATATAGCGTCTTAAGGGAAGTTGTTCAGCGTGATTAGTATTTTCTATTGACCTACAATAATCTCAAGTCTGGTACATCTGATGTCCCACAAGAGCCCAGATAAAGTTTAAGATATACGAATATAGCGGCCTAAGGAAGGTTGTTCAGCGAATGAGCACTATTTGTTTAAGTATTCCAGATATTGAGAAAGATAAATTGAATTAGAACCATTCTTAACCACACCACAAAGCGTGATATCATACTTTTTACAAACTTTTTATACTGAATATCTTGAGAATTCAAATAAAAGATTTTCTTTAGAATTTATTAAAAGATCCATGTAAGTACCTACACCTACTTTAATCAATTCTTTTAAAAATCATGATTATAAATTGAAATGAAAATGCAAATTCGTAAATAACATAAATTACGAGTACTTACCTCTACGTGGTCAAGGCGGAAACAGTATAAGTACTGGTCAAAACTACTATTTTATTTAATACAATCTATTTAAATGCCTTCGGGCTCATTGAAAAAAAATACAAATAAATTACGTCCAGGGGTCTTCCTAAAGGTACCTAATAATAGATGCCAAAATATCGGTCGATTTTTTCTAAATACTTACTTCATTTTCCATTTTTCACACTAATGAGTGCTAATGATTTTATAATCACTTTGTAATCGTAACTCACATAAACTAACGCTGCAAAAAGCACAAGAGTGACTCTTTGCTTCACTACATCACTATCACTACATAGTATAAAACAAAGTCGCTTTTTCTGTCCCTATGTCCCTTTGTATGCTTAAATCTTTGAAACTACGCAACGGATTTTGATGCGTTTTTTTTTTAATAGATAGAGTGATTCAAGAGGAAGGTTTATATGTACTTTTTATCCCGATATTCCCACGGGAACGGGAACCACGCGGGTGAAACCGCGGGCGGCCGCTAGTCTTAAATAAACATTTGCATTTTTTTTAAATATGCCGTCGTGAAAACAGATAAAATATGCCGTCGTATTAAGTAGTTCATAAAGAAAAACATTTAAAAACCCCCGACATAAAACAAACTTAAAAAAGTAAAAAAATAAAATTTATCTCAATCGGGGGACCACAAAATAGAAGTACCTAGGTAGGTACTAAAAGGGTAAGTACTTACCTATAATTATACGTTGAGGGTCCCCCGACCGAGAGAGAAATTTTATCTTTTTACATTTGTAAGTTTTTTTTGAGTCGAGGGTTTTTAAGTTTCTTAAATTTTATTTTTATAAGTATCTTCCTTTTTAAATTACCTACATACAAAATAAATACGGCCAAGTGCGAGTTGGACTCGCCCATGAAGGGTTCCGTACACACTTAACGTACCGATTGCCTATACCTTGCCAAAATTCCAACATAATTTTTTGTCAGCAAAATATAACTTTGTTTTTCATAGTGTTTGTATGAATGACAAAGTTACATTTGCGGTTTTTGAAAATGTGTTATATCTCAAAATGTACTGACTATGTATCGATCAAACCAATTTTCGTTGAAAGTTTTTATTAAAATCTACAGCATATATTTTTTCTAGATTTTTCATTCTTTTATTTCAAAAGTTAGAGGGGGGGGGGGGGGGGGGGGACACACACACATTTTACCACTTTGGAAGGCTCTATCTTTCAAAATATTGAGTTTGAGAAAAAATGATTTAAGAAACCTCCATGTTATTTTCAAAGACCTATCTATAGACACCCTACACGAATATATTTGTTGAAAAAATATTTTTCAGTTTCAGTTCTATGTATGGGGAGCCCCCCTTAATTTGTTTTTATTTTTTATTATTGTATTAAAATCGTAAAGCGGTTCACGGAATACATCTACCTAACAAGTATCAACTGTGTAGTTTTTATAGTTTTGGAATAAAGTGGCTGTGACATACGGACGGACAGACAGACAGACAGACAGACAGACAGACAGACATGACGAATCTATAAGGGTTCCGTTTTTTGCCATTGGGCTACGGAACCCTAAAAAACTTCATTAAAATCGCTTGATCCGTTTAGGCACTACGAATAATGAAAGTTTAGTATACCTAGGTAGGTACCTACATACAGACAGACAGAATTTTTTTGCTAGGTAAGTACCATTTTTTTATTGCACCTAAATTTGCCCAGGGTGTAGGTACATCTTCGATTAATATAAATCGAAGAGGTACATTATTTTATGGAAGGGTCTAGTCTGCCACCAGTATCTGTTTAGAAAAAAAAAATATCTTGCCACTATTGGCAGGTAATTTAACAGGTAAAAATATTCTGCCGTAACTTAATAGCCATACCTACAAATTTATGCCTTATAAATTATAAGGAGGAGCCCGTGGCGCAGTGGATAGCGCGTTTGGCCTGCGATCGTTGAGGTTAAGCAACGTTCGCAATGGTCGGTCACGGGATGGGTGACCAAAAACTTTTCATCTCGAGCTCCTCCGTGCTTCGGAAGGCACGTTAAGCCGTTGGTCCCGGCTGCACTTGCAGTCGTTAATACCCACCAATCCGCACTGAGCCCGCGTGGTGGGTCATGGCTCATTCTCCTTATTCATCCATAAGGAAGGCCAGTGCCCCAGCAGTGGGGACATTAAATGGCTGATGATGATGATGATGATGATGAAATTATAAGGCCTTATATATTAATTTACTTAAAATTATTAAGTTATAATAGAGCAATAAGGCACAGTTTTGCAAAAAGCTTCTGTGATATTGTGTTGTTTGCAGATGATACCTAGGTACTTCTATAATATTTAACATAGACAGAAACAAAACCAATTTCGACATTGTAAACAAAGAACTGTCACAAGTAGGTACTCGGTTAGTTTAACTCTAATAATTCGCAGCTTGATGCAAAGAAAACAAAGTGCATTTTTTTTTCTTAGCCGAATGTACCTACAGGCAGACTACTTAGGTAGGTACCTGTGAAAATTCTAATTAACAACGAAAAACTAGATTCAGTAGAATCAACACTTTGTTTAATTTATTAGAATTAAACCAACCGAGTACCTTTTAACGTTTCGGCAGGCAGTTGACCATCTCCATAAATGGTCAGATAGATTTCCATCAAACGTGTCTAAGAACCATCTTATTTAATTTAGCTTTCAATTAATAAAAACCGCATCAAAATCGGTCCAGTCGTTTAGGAGCTACGTTGCCCCAGACAGACAGACAGACAGATACAAACACACGTCAAACTTATAACACCCCTTCTTATGCGTCGGCGGGGGTTAAAAACTTCTAGTATAACACCCCTTTTTTGCTTCGGGGGTTAGTAAATACACACCAATAAAGTAATAGATCTTTGGGACAATATTTTGAACTAAATCCCGCTAGATTACGAAATTGTGTTGTGCTTGTGCGACAACGACGACATGACGACGACGACCGACCGCGACGTTGCCAATTCGCGTCGCACGCGTTGTCGGCTCGGCATGCGCCCACACTCGAACAATCCGCGCGGAGACAGAGGTGCTGGGCTGGCAACGCCGCCGCCTAAAGGCCGGTACACACATTCCGATCCGACCGCCCCGCGCCGCCAATTTGCGCTCCGAACCAAATCTGGGGGGCTACCGCGTAACTTTATGGATATGAAATTCATACGTTTTTCCGAACTTTAGGTCAATTTTATAAAAAAAAATTGCCGCTATCTGTTCCCTCTTTAGTGACTTCGGGTAAAATAATTGCTAGCTAGCAACGTTCAATAGAACAAAGCAGCAAAAATATACCAAAATAGGGAATTCAAATTACAGTTGAAGCCCATGCCCATATCCGTAATATTTCTTAGCCGATAGCCCTCCTGGACGAGTGTAGCGTAGTCGTCCGAGGTTTAAGGGATTTTCAGAGGATTCAATTTAATTGCTCTTTCATTACTTTTGCGTAGGACTGAACGAACAAAAGGTTTGAATCTGTCCATTTATGCAAATATTATTATATCTATTTTTTTGTTAATTTTATTTAATAACTCGCATTTTGTCGTAAAACTTAATTAATATAAAAAAGGCATAACACCACATCAATAAGTTCGGATCGGATCCATCGGATTTGAAGACCGATTTGGCGCAGGTGTAGGCTACCCACCTTCTGCGCCAGCGGTCTCGGGTTCGATTCCCGAACAAGACAAATGTTTGTGTGCATGAACATGTCTATTTGTCTTGGTCTGGGTGTTTACAATATATATTAAGTATGTATTTACAAACAAAAAGTATTGAAGTATATATTTATCCGTTATCAAGTTTTCCATGATACAGTTTCTTAATGAAATTAAAATGGGCTTAGATAATTGGTGTGAATGTAAGAAGTTATTTATTTATTTATTTTATTTATTTATAATAAGTGCTGGTTTAAGTAAATAACTAAATGTTTAGCAAGTTTTAGTATCTTAATGAAAATAACAGAAAATTAAAAAATAATGAAATAGAATTATTATAATAATTTAAACAATAAAAAACCGGAAATATTATTTTTGGTAATCTATTTATTGAAGGCAAATCTATGTTTTAAGTATTCAAAAATAATATTAATTTTAGGAGATTAGCAGTGGCTGGCAACACATGCAACTACAGCTTGGTGCGGCCTGGGGCCTGACCAAATCGGAACGCGTGTAGCGCCGACTAGATTTGGTGAAGCAGACATTGCTTGAACGTGTGTACCGGCCTTAATACTTCGCCATCACAAAAACGCCTTCTAGCGGCGAGTAGCGCTTTAAGGCAAACAAAATAATATGATAACATTCTATCGTAATCTGTGGATTATTTAATATCCTATCCCATCAGCGATAGATAAAAAAATATTTTTCAAAAATTCTTTACGAATTACAATTCCCAGGGTTTATTACGACCTTTAAACTTTATACGAGCGCCACGAGAGCCATCTAGTGTTGAATAGCAGGTATCACACAACTAAGCGAGCGTAAAGCATAAGCTAAGTGCTTTCGGGCATGCTTGCGGGCAAGAAAGGTATTGATATTATTGAATTTCTAAAATGCTCCAAATAGTATTGTAAATACGAACATTTTGTAAATCGATTCTTTTTTAAATATGACAGTAAATTTATGACACTTTTCAGTGGCTTTTATTGTGGTTTTTCGTTTTATTTGATATGGTAAAACCGTAAGCGAAACACGTATCGCCATCTATTGAGACAATTTTGAACTTATTTTTTTTGTTCGTGATGAGACCCCTCTGGTTTTAGGTACTATTTTGACAGGAAAACAGCAACGCAATGTCAAAAATGTCAAAAAGTCGAGTTTCATCAAAATCAGCCCACAAACAAAGAATTTGGCTGCCATCTTGGATTTTTTAATATTTTTGACATTGCGTTGCTGTTTTCCTGTCAAAATAGTGCCAAAATCCAAAACCAAAGTACCAAAATCTTGTCGTAATAGAGTCGGGTATACCACTATTTTTTTTAACCAGCGAAAAATTACTATTTTTTTTTCATGGTGTCCTTTATTTTCTATTTTTCAATAAGAAAAATTGCATTGTAAAGGCAAGAAGAAAAAATATAAATAACTTGAAATATTAGATAGTTCTTTTGCTATTATTCATTATTTGTAATTTAAAAACGCAGAAACACATATTTTACCTTTAAAATACTAATTACCTACATTCTAATTTAAAAATTTACGTTAAATAGAAATAAAAATGTTCAAAGAGTATTTATCCGCCATTTTGGATAAATACTCGAGTAAAAATGGATATTTATGAGTATTTATCCATTTTGAGTATTTATCCGGATAAAAACCCATCACTACACACAACACACACACACACACACGAACACACAACATTTTCACACTAACTTACCTGCACTAACAACACAAAATAATAAATAACTTTTTACAATCACATCAATAAATTAAAGCCCATGTAACAACACAACACAACTCGTAAATTTCATTAAGTCACGGAAATCTTGATAACGGATAAATATATACTTAAATACTTTTTTTTTGTAAATACCTGGTAAATACCTACATACTTAATATACACACAATACACCAAGACCAAGACAAATACACATGTTCATGCACACAAATATGTCTTGTTCGGGAATCGAACCCATGTACTCTGGCGCTGAAGGCAGGTATCCTACCCCCCGATAAGGCTGAAGGTGGAATGTCACTACTCCCGGAATTCTCAATTACTGAGGAACTGGCTATCTTATCTCTAACTGCCGGAACACAACAATGCTGAAAACATCGGTGTTGTGGCGTCAGCCTTAGATAAGATGGTAGTAGCTAGCCAGGCGGACTTTGAACAAGCCCTACAACCAACCAAACCGAATACAACATGTACCCCTCACTGGGAATCGAACCCAGGACCTCTGGGTCTGATACCGGTAGTGAGTACCACTAGACCATAGAGGCGGATAAAATGGATTGATCATAATGAAAGCAGAGCGAATAAATAATATACTTTTTGTATCGGACCGTACATTAGGTAAATTAATTAATTTCTAATATTATTCATATATTCGCAAGTAGCCTTAAGAACTTATTTAATTAACGTAAAATGATACATCAGAAACATCATCAAATCCCATTAAGGTTTGTACCAGGAATGTAACTTTTGCCTTTATCTCACAAAAAAATCGCGTGTAAAAATTACACTCCAAAATAAGCTCTCCACGGTCGGTAAGACAAAATTTACATAAAACTTGTTTAAATGGTAATATTAGGAGCCGTCACCCACCGCAAAAGATTCAAAGAATGGCTGAGACCCTACTCTTTCTTTTTGGACTACTGGTGAATTTTAACTTGGAAGGAAAGAAAGTTTTCACTCTGTGGCACTAGGGCACAGTGACATCACAATTTTGTGATTTCCAACATCCCTATTTGGAGGTTTCTTAGCGAAGCTTGAAAAAGAATATCAAGTCACTGAACTTTATTTGCAGAATCAGACTTTTCTTGACCTCACTAAATTAAAAAAGTTGTACTAACCGAATCTTAACTTAGTTAATCAATCAATTCATTAATATTTATAACACCTTTAATATAAATTTTTGGTGAGAGTTTTTAAGTAATTACATTAAATTTTAGATTGTTATACATTGGGTTGTATTTAATTGTGTAGCCTGGAAGATTTTTTGTTCAGAATTTAATTAAGTAAATATGTTCGAAACTATAAGAAAAAAATTATAGATAAGAAATCAGAATTGGTTTTTGTATGATCAAAACGTACACGACTAATTTAGAGGCAGCTTGTTAATTCACATACAAACAAATTCAATGACAAGTACTGATACATTCAGAGTACAAAGCGGGCAACAAATGCCAGCTTTTGTATAGGAAATGTTACAATGAATATTGTTTTCTTTGTGCTTGATGCACATGTTGGTATTTATTCTGTTGTTAGTGTGTGCGAGCATTATAAAGCTATTCCTATTCAGGCTGGTCAGGAATAGAACAAAACCCCATCTCGTTCTGTGAATTGCGTGAGAGTCACTGGTCTACATTGTTATCTGTAAAGTGGACGTAGAAGCTGTAGCCATAGCACGAAAAACTTGTCGTTATGGTAACCTTTATCGTGATTATTATTTTGTATGAAAACCAGATCAGTGCCACAGATTACTAAATAGTTACTTCGAGTGCATTGTGCATTCATTGCACGCTCGTGATAGACATCTAATTAACCACAGGAGATCCGGACAAAATAATCTCAACAATTTATGTATCATAACGAGAGGAAGAGTGCGAGGAGCCTCCAGAACGGTCATAGCAGGGTGGATTCATACTCTACTGGCTAAAGCAGGAATTTGCTGCATTTGCAGGATGCTTTAGACCTGCTATCAGCTCTGATGTTTTACATAAGAGGCATGAATCAGTGGACGAAGTCCTAAAACGTGGAAACTGGAAATCCCAAAACACTGTTTTTAATCATTACTTTAAATGCGTAAATGTGTTGCGCAAATCGCTCGAAATCACCGCGTTTAGACTATAGTCACAGAATAAATAATAGTCAAGAACGAGCTTACACTGTGCCATGTCGACTACGATTGACAATCTAAGTCACAGAAAAGCTTTTGATTTGAGGAATATCGGGTGTATTAAGGCTGAAAATAATAAAAATAAATCTTTTTTTTTTTTTTACCAAGCTTTCAAACTAGGCGTTCCAAAATAACGTAATTTGTTTTATCATTTCACTTCATAATACTGTAGGTATATACGTAATAATTTTTCTAATTTCTTTTTATTTCACTACGACTCAACCCTTCTACTGTACAGTGACGACCAATTTGGTGCAGAGGTACGGATACCTGCCTTCTGTGCCAGAGGTCTCGGGTTCGTTTCTCAAATATGACAAATATTTGTGTACATGAACATGTCTATTTATCTTGGTCCGGGTGTTTTCTATATATATTTTGTATGCATTTTACCAACAAAAAGTTTTTAAGTAAATATTTTATCAGTTATCAAGTTTCCATGACACAGTTTCCATGAAATTTACATCATCATGTCAGCTGAACGACGCCATGAAATTTACATGGGCTTGGATAATTGTATGAAATTATTTATATATTTACAGTTATATAGCTTTTTGTTTTTTATTTATTTATCCCGAAACTGTTATCTATACAATAGTAATTAAGAGGGTTACTCGGGGAGCGATGAGTTATAAGTTAAACTCGTGACCGGAGTGCGGATCCCGGTTGAGACGTGACTTAACTCACAGCCTTTAAATAAAAATTAATTCCTTAAGTTGCCATCCGATCTCTTTGTGTAAACGAGAGCTGTATTACAAAGTAGAGAAAACAAAACAAAATCTTATCTTACTAACCTAGTGCTACATTTATATACTAACAAAATTGTGTTATATAATGTATATATGTTAGTCTATAAGGTATTTATTATATGGGCCTGATATTGTGAAATATTGTAAGTTGCCCGCAATAAATGATTTATTATATCATATTATTAGTAAAATGTCCGAATAATAATTTAAACTTGCATAGTGCACAGTTCACCTGACACTATAACTATAGGTATTATGCAAAACGGGATTTTTACCATGTTTAAATTTGTATTCGAGTCAGCTGCACACGTCATGAGTTATTCCGTGATCATGACACGTGCTACTGCGCCGCAATATCGGGAACGCGATAACAAAACATGGTAAAATCCCGTTTTCCATTAAAAAATAGTTATAAAATGTCTCAATTTATAACTCTTTCAGGTAAAAAGATTATAATGCGAATAATCTAATTGTTGTTTTATCAATAACATTAGATATCATCAGCAGCCATATTATTATAACGCCGCCGTTAGGATGGGCATAAGTCACAAGTTTCATTTTAAAGTCATTTATTTATTGACTTGATTTTTTACATGCGGGTACTAAATTAGTGTTAAAATTAGTGATGAAGTGTAAGCATTATTTTTGAGAGTAGTAGGAAACTACACAAAGTAATCTATAAACCTAACCTGCAATAAAATCAAGCTAATTTAAACGAACGTATCTAATATTCATTTACAAATTAATCATGTAACAATAAATAACAACTTACTGAATTCACCAAATTAACAAAATAATACTGTACAAATAAACAGTCTATTCGTTTGGTTTAGACGCTCTCCGCATAGCAAGATGCAAAGAAATTTAATTAGTCCTCATCGAGATAATTCACTGCTTCGACAATAGGCCGCTGTAAGACAACTTTCCCTAAGAATAGGGATACACACGGTTCTTACAATTGACAAGCAATTAAGCATTATAAAAAAACATTCTAAAGTAGTCACATTGAGCAGCAATTTGTATATTTTAACTATTCAATTTCAAATACAAATACTCAATGATTGAACGTCACATTTATAAGATATTTATCATTTTAATTTTTTTTTTTTGATAAATGTAAATGTTACTTTTTAAATCAAATACGAACATGATTTTCATACTTAACTTTTATAAAAAACAGAATTAATGCAAATAATAGGTACTAGTGGCCGCATATGGCCGTAGGCTCTATTTAAATACTACGTTCTTTTCCTTTTACAGACGTTTTTCAAATCCTTTTTCAAATAAAACTGAGACCAGAGTTTTAAGTCATCAAATCGCTTCTAGTGTGCGCAATCAAAATGTTTCCCTAAATATCATTTACAAAGAATACACCCAGACTCAGAACAAATATACACGATAAACACCATGTTATCCCGTAGGAATGTGTCATTTTTCTGAGATAAAAAGTAGCCTATACTACTTCTCAGCTCCCAAACTATCCCCGTACCCTAAATAGATAGATAGATAGATGATTTATTTACACCAAACAAGCACACATAACAAAAATAATTAAAAAAAAACAGCAAAATTAATAAAAAGATAAATCAATTCGATCCGTTGCTCTGTTTTGATGTGAAAGACGGACAAACAAACAAATATTAATAAAGTACTGGCGGCCGCCCGCAGTTTCACCAGCGTGGTTCCCGTTTTCGTAGGAATATCGGAATAAAAAAGAAATCATATTTTTAATTCAGGCTATCTGTGTGCCGAATTTCAACCAAATCCGTTTAGTAGTTTTTGCGTGAAAGAGCAACACACACACATCTTACTCACATACTTTCGCATTAATAATATTAGTAGGATTAATTGTTAATTGTTACAACTTAACATGCTGTTGGGTCAGTCTAAAGTTCTTAGTAACCTTTTCAAATACATTCGTTTAAGCAACAATAGCCTTTTTTAACTTTTAAATTTTCATGTTATCCGAAATAATTCTAATTTGAAAAGTTCTCTGCTGTTGGCATCCGTAAATTCGGTGAACACAATAGATTTTGATCCAATTATCTAACTAAAGAACAGATAAGTAACAGAGCGACGGCAAGGAGCGTTCTAAACACAGCTTCCGTATCAATTATTCAATGTTTTACCAGTCATGCTTATTAGCTTGTTTATTTCTTCAGAAGCCAACATTAATTAATCAAAATGCTTGATCAGGCGCGTTCAAAACTTTATGGACAAACTTTATGAAAGTTGTTGATTGATTTTATTACGTTATTCTTTTGTTCGATCGTGTGCTACAGTAAATAATGGATATGAACTTACTTCAGTTTTGTTATATGTTCATATAATAAAAGACTTTGTAATTGCACGAGTATTAATTCTTAATAAGTCATATGATTTTTGGACTCACCATTTTGCAAGTCTTTGCATTGAATGCAGAAGTAGTAAATATCTTATGTTATGTACTTGAATGCCCGATTTCACAGTCACATTGTACACAGTTTTTTGTTGGTTACGACACTCACGAGAGACGATGCAGGTATATTATTTGTTGGAACTTGACATTACACTAGAATCGTTGTGAATACTAAATTTTAATGCTAGTTTTGTTATATAATAGGGGTTTTACTTTTTGAGTCTATTTTAAGATTTTGTACATCTTATGTCAAAAGTTAGTATTAACCCACACTCTGTAGGTACATAACGCGTTCCTAATTATATAGTTAGTTAGTGCTTATTACTTTATATTGTTTCTATTGGAGAAGACCTGTAATTTTTTTATGTGTATAACCTACTCCTGTAATTTTGCTGTTGGTCTTCCTAAAAATGGTATGAAATTGCCGTTTTTTCTTTCGAAAATATTATAACAACTTTTAATATTAGAATAGTAGATTATTAACCAATATTAACTAACTAAATTAACTAGTATTAAATTAATGGTATGAAATTGCCGTTTTTTCTTTCGAAAATATTATAACAACTTTTAATATTAGAATAGTAGATTATTATCCAATATTAACTAACTAAATTAACTAGCTGTTGCCCGCGACTTCGTACGCACGGTAAAGTGACTTTTGTATTTGTTTATTTTATGTGTAATCTACACTTCCTTCCAGTGACCGCAAGGTATTATGTGTGTGTATATGGGTGTAGGTCTCGGAAGCGCGGGATTCAGTGTTGCGCTCGCGATTGCTTGTTAACCGAGCTTCACGGTCCTCATCGGTTTCAAAAGCACGAAGTAACCTCATCCTCTTAGCTGACCTAGAGCCTTGCGATAAATTACTATTTTTTTTCTAGGTATTTCAAATAACAATAATCGTAATCAAATCACAATAATCAATGTCCGTTTTCCAATAATTCAAATTGATCTACAAATCAATAAATCGAAATCTAATTCAAGTATAGTTTACGTATTTTTAATTAATTAAAATCACAATAACTGAGTTTTCTCAGGGTGTCAGCCGTCAAGAGTAAGCAATTTAATATAGTCCCACACTTCTGTCTGTTCCGGTGACAGCCGTGGCAGAGCCCGGCAGAGGAGCCACTTGCAATACGAAATTAGCTGTCAAAATGGACTGTCCTGTCGTCTGAAAACTGTTTTAGTTCCAATGATTATCACTGCAACAGAAAAGCACGTAAGAAGCCATCATGTTAGTAGCTTTGTAGTGATAACAAACTGTAAAGTTTTTTTTTTATTTTATTGATTGATAGGCAAGCGCTTGTCCGCTATCACGCCCCTAAGCATTCTTTGATGCGATCTACTATGAATCGCGCTTGCCTAATGCCATATTCTGTGCTAATGCTGCGTACACACCGGACCAACAAAGGCCAACGAACGCCATCAAAGAGGTTCTGTTTTCCCCTCTGTCTCAATCAGATGATCAGAAACTCCGAATGCGAACTGGAATCGCTCCCAGTAATCCTTTACCTAGCTATAGATTGATCTTCGAAAGCCAGAAACGTGAAGCGAGCAATGCCTGATGTCGTTCGTTGGCGTGCGTGGGGCCGCCGCCCGCGCCGGTCCGTACACAGTCTAAAAGGTACCGGTATAAAATATACTAAGAAGAAACCGGTCAAGAGCCAGTCGGACTCGCGCCCCGAGGGTTCGGTACCATCTTTTCTTTTATAAAATAGAAAAAACTACAACTGTGCTACACCCAAAGCGACCTGCGAGTATGTAGGAAGGAGGACATTTTAAACGTAAAAATGTTTTCATCGGCGTGGCATATTCGTCCGAGAATTCGCGATGTAGAATATTGCAGTTTTTGGTCAGCTCCATCTCTTGACCGATAGTGGATCTAATATAATTTTTGTTGATGATTTCTGAAAAAGTTTACTATTTAGAGACATTGTTTTATTTTTCCTGTAATCTTTACATAAACTTCTACTTATCACCTAAAATAATTTCTGATTTTTCTCTATGCAAACTTCGGAAATAAGGGGGAGGATGGTATTTTTTTAAATTTTTCATCATAATTCAAAAACGATGTGGCTTAATACAAAAAGAAAAAATATTGAGAGTGTGCAAGCAGCGCTCTATTATATGATACCCTTTATGCCCTAGTAGCCGCACTTCAAATTTTTAAGACCCCCTTTCAGCCCCTATTGAAGAAAAAATATAAATATTTTTATTTGTCTCTTATTTGCAAAATAGTTGGGCAAACGTCTTCTAAAACTATTCCAAATTTCAAGTTGATATCATTAGTAGTTCTCGAGTTATCCAGCTGTGACAGACAGACAGACTTAGTCGCACCATAAGGGTTCCTTTTTACCAGTTTGGTTCGGAACCCTAAAAATCATCATTATCATTAATTCATTATTTGTTTTAAGCATGGTATTAGGTACATTATTGAATTATACAAATAATGGAAAATATCCTAAAATTGGTTATATGTCAAAGTAATATCACAGAAAAAAACTTTTACAAACTTTTGACCTAGAATCATAAAATTTGGCAAACTTCAGATCTTACAGTACAAATAAAGGTAAAAAATAATGGTAATTTATAGTTTAATCACTAAAAAAACTAATACAAACTTACATTTATAGTTAAGTTCATACAAAATGTGAGTCAGTTTGTCTACGTTTTATAAGATGTCAAGAAATTTTCCCACAATAAAAGGTACCCTATATGTTGAACCAGGTTATAAGTTATTACTACACAAAATTTGGTAAAAATCCGTCCAGTAGTTTTTGCATGAAAAGCAAACATACAAACAGACGCCCGCAAATATAAGTTGGTCAACGTTTTTTTTTAATATAAAGAAATTATCCCGCAATAAAAGGTACCCTATATGTTGAACCAGGTTATAAGTTATTACTACACAAAATTTGGTAAAAATCCGTCCAGTAGTTTTTGCATGAAAAGCAAACATACAAACAGACGCCCGCAAATATAAGTTGGTCAACGTTTTTTTTTAATATAAAGAAATTATCCCGCAATAAAAGGTACCCCATATGTTGAACCAGGTTATAAGTTATTACTACACAAAATTTGGTAAAAATCCGTCCAGTAGTTTTTGCGTGAAAAGCAAACATACAAACAGTCGTTATCAACGTTTTTTTAAATATAAAGAAATTTTCCCGCAATAAAAAGTACCCTATATGTTGACCCGGGTTATAAGTTATTACTACACAAAATTTGGTAAAAATCCGTCCAGTAGTTTTTTGCGTGAAAAGCGAACATACAAACAGACAAACAGACAAACAGACAAACAGACAAACAGACAAAATTTTTATTATCTATCGTTTTGGGGTCTATATCCTGTACACATCACATAGCAGTAATTATTTTTTTTAAATATTCCATGTACAGATTTTTTTTCCGTTTCTGTTTTATTATATGTATAGATGTTTCCCTATTCCTACAATAGGATTATTTTTAATTAATAAGAACTAGAAAATTCAATAAAACGGTATACATTTTTACAATAATGTATTTTCTCTACTGTACAATAAGTAAGAATGTCATGTTTTTAGAAAGTTTTAATTCGACAGGCAATAAAATGGTATACAGTTTTACAATAATGTATTTCCTCTTCTACTACGCTCTTCTCAAACATGCATGGAAATAATCGAAAAAATAACAAAGGAAGACGAATTTAAAGAAAAACAAATCCATTGCAGGAGCGTTTTTTTAATTTGGAACATTAGAACGTGAACAGCGTGCTGGAGTTATTAATTGATTGGATCTCTTTTATTATTTTTGGCATACCAAAGTAAGCCTCTTTGCTTAGTTCAATCAAATTGAGTTCACGTGGCTGTATAGCCATATATGCGTTTGCCTTTCGGCACAGACGATACTTAAATAAAAACTTGGCGGCAAAGCTGAAAACTCGCCTTGATTTTGTTATTTACATACTTACTCATACAATAATAACATTTTGTCGATAAATAAAATTCACGGTCTGATCTAATTTTCAGCTATGAGTAATCAATTTATTTGAAGAAATATGAATTTAATAATTAAAATGAGTTCCAACGATTCAGAGAGTGAAATGGAGATTGATTGTATGTACTCCACCAGATTTAAGAATAGCCCTCCAAGAAAATGTATGGGATTGACATTAGTGGTCACGTGACATTTCAATTTTCTTTCTATTCTACATGAGATATCTATTAGAAAGCTACTTGTCTAGGCCCTCAGTAGCCATATCGAAAATGGAAAACCTGCTTCCAGCGAAGTTAAAAGAAAAATACATAGGTATAAACTATGAAAATTTTATGAGTTGAAAAAAAACGAGATAAAGGTGAGCCATCTACCACTACATCCAATGCCCACCTGCAAACCTCATCAGAAGTTCAACAAACAAACAAATGTACCGGGGAAATAAATAACATTATCTTTTAGTAATTGCCCCAATATGACCTAATGTAAATTTTATTCATTAAATTAATTGTATATAATCCATCATATACTTTTATGATATCGCTTCGCTTTCTTATGTTTTCCTAAGCCAAGTACTAAAGGAAATATTAAAAAAAAGTACTAAAAAAATTGGTTCCATTTTTTGAAATTTTGAAATCGGTTCAGTAGCTTTCAGGAAAACTTGAAACTACTGTCGTTTTCGTTACTTCACTTTATGTGAATTTATTACGTATCTTTAGGCATAACTCCTTTGTTTATAAACCGATTCAGATGATTCTTGTTTTGTTAGAAAGGGAATACCTTAAGGTATTTTAAACGACTTCAAATAAGGAGGTTCTCAGTTTGATAACACACCTATTTATCAGAATACACGTAATTTGCATGCATGATGCACTAAAAAGAATAAAAAATATTTTTATAAAAAAATAAAACCGCCTTCAAAAAAACGACATCAAAAAAGTAAAAAATAATCTCTCTAATACTGTATTCACACCAAATAACGTAAGTACTTTGAAGTCGGGAGGGTTTTAACAAAAACAACAAAAAATTGTACATGTTTCTCGCCCGACTTCAAAGTAGGAACTTTTGTTTTGCGTACCAGAATTGCGTACAGTTTACTTTATTAGTTGTAACTTAGTGAAATTGATTTTTTTGCTGTTAACAATGTGTCTTTAATTTAGTAGTTAAAATGTTCATGACTATATGTGTGTAAAACTTTGTAAAGTTAATGAATAAATTAGAAAAACGTTAGTATGGAATAAAAAAATGCACGAAAATCTCCATATAAAATTTAACCAATTACGCATTCTTATGGTGTCAGTGACCAACATTATCTTTAGAAAATTGTTGGCCAAACCAGAGAAAACTTGACTTCAAGATAATTTGTTATTTTGAATTTTCTTACATACAATATCGTCGTATCCTACGAAAAGGGGCGTAATTGCAAAACAGCAACTTTACAGGAGAAGCTTTTTTGTGTTTATAAAAAAATCGGATAAAGGTATTGATAATGTTTGATTTCAATAGCATGTATTGGCATCCTGTTCTTTGTATAAAACATGATTTTGTTAATAATAATAATAAAATAATTAATTATGTTCCTTAATTCCTTATTCTCCGATGTATTTCTGCTAAAGAACTCCCAAGTCTCAGTCTTTATTCTACGTCTAATTTATTGTTAAGTCCTAATTAACGAATGCTAGTATATCATATGAGGTTAACTAGTGTTTTTCAAATAGTAAACGAAATTCATGCCCTTTTGTTGCCTTTATATTTCCGACAAATAAGGCCACAATGCACATAAGGGCTTCCTCTCTTCCATACTTTCGTTTTTTTCTATTCCGCAGAAAAAGGACACAACCAACACAAGGGCTTTTTTTGGCGTTTTACGAGAATTAAGGCTGTGCATAACTCGAAATATATTTACTATTATAATTAAGCAATTTAAAATAGCTAAACATGGTAATTATTGATAATTTTCTCTCAAATTAAGTGTCTGTAACATCAAATAGTGTTTAATGTTGTGATTGACTAACTTATCGACTCTTTTAAGACAATGCACTAACAATAGCATTCCGCGGAATAGAGACCGATCGGCGCTTACGCCCCCTCTACGATGGCCCTAACGGCGGTCGTGGCTTATTCTACGTTCAAATTTGTCACCACGAAATTAGGGCTTATTTTAAAACTTGAATATTAAGAACATTTTTGAACTTTGTAAAACGATTATTAGACTGAAATATGTAGTTTAGTGTGTGTGTGAAACATGTAGTAAATTAATGTAGAATCCAAAAATCCAATAAAAGAAAAAGCCCTAATGAACATTGGGGCAGTTTTCTCGGGATACGACGATATCTGCAATACCTATATATCATCATGCCTGAAGGTACAACGTAATCATATATGTTAAAAACACAAAATGTACTAAAGATGTATCAGAGAACTTTCTGGTGATCGAAGAAATCTGTTTTTTCACAAACGTAATCATTTATAAACAAAAGTAAATAACATTGTTTTGTTGTCTTAGGTTCGCCCTTTCATAACAAAAGCCGAAACATCGCTTATCCAACGTGAAGGGTCCTTAAAAGTTCTTAAATATGGAATGGCATTCCTTTCATGTTTGAAGCAAACTCCATTATCATAGTGCGGTATGCAAGTTTGGGCAGACGCGTCGTATAATTAAGGGCGTGTATCGTCATATGCTACACTACGAGTATTTGTCTTGCAGATTTTTTTAATTTATATTATAATTAACTGTATAGACTGATTACAGGAACAGTGTAATGCTTTGAACAGACGGACGCGACCACGCATCTGCGAAGCGGGAGCGACGCGGGAGCGATGCGGTAACATTGGACGCGCGGTCGCGCGGCGGACGCTGTTACATAACACTAGTATACACACTCTAATTTTCTAATGTTTTACTCGCGTGGGGAGAATATTACGACCTTTTAAATTTATTATAATTTTAGGTTGAAAAAGGAAAATATTGAATAAAATATGTTTAAATAATGTTATGTATTTATTGGTGAAATAAAGAGTAGGTATGTATGCCTTTTTTATTTTGATTAAATTAACTTGAAAAAAGCAGTAAAATTTCTTGATATTTACCAAGTAAATATGTTTATGTTTAGTTTCTATCTTTATTTTGTCTATTTTTTGTTAATTTTGGCAACCATGTGAATAAACCAAACTTGGTGATTGACAAATCAGTTTATTGTATGTTTTGCAGAATTTTGGAACTGAACGATCTTGTGATCTCGGAGTTAAATTCCGTCCGCGAGCATATTTCCCGGTTTTTTTTGCCATTTTCACCCGCTTACAGTGCCGGAGACGTACTGATATTGAACCTTCTTAACCTAACTACGATTACACTTAGCAACACTATCCATAATCAAGTAGTTAAAAAAATTTGGATGAAAACATTGGTCTGGGGTGAATATCCACCCCGCGCGTGTACTGCAGTGAATCTCATACAACAGCGACCACGGTACGAAAATTTAGCGCGGCAGCTGGCGCGATATGGACGCTTCCGTTTGGCACACGCTTAGGTAATCATATTATCTGTTTGGTCAAAGTTTAATACCAACCATAATTCTCATTCTCGAGAATCCATGAAAAATATCAGTCTATTTGATGCATGTTACAAATTGGTAAACGCCAATTTTGATGTTTTAAAGAGCCGTTAAAAGTTTTAAAATTTTATTATATATTAAAATATATACGTTTTATATATATTGCCACTATGAAAGTGCGGCATGCAGGTTTAGGCAGACGTGCTGTATAATTAGGCTCATGTATCAGTAGCGCGTTTGACAAAGCAGACGCCCGACGCTCGAGTTTGGCAAGAGGCACACGTCAGCAGACGTGCTCTGCGTACACATATAGGCCACTAGTTATTCTTCAGATTATTAAAAAAAAACATAATTGTAGAAAAATGTATTGCCATAAATATGAGATTTATTTCTTTCATGTTCAATGCAAATGTTATTATCATAGTGCGGCATGGAGGTTTGGGCAGACGCGCCGTATAATTAGGTCCGTGTTTCAGTAGCGTATTTGACAAAGCAGACGTCAGCAGAGGTGCCCCGTGTACACTTATACGCCACTATTTGTTCTTCAGATTATGAGAAATAATGAAAAAATGTCGCGTCATAAATATGAGGCTACATTTTTTTCAAGTTTGATGTAAACGCCATAATGATAGTGCGGCATGCAGACCTTATGCAGACGTCAGCAAACGTGCTCTGCATACATATAAATAAAGCCTAATAGAGACACCTTAAAACAAAACAAAAAATGGATTGTAACGCGGGCATTTATTATCGTGCTATACCCATTATATTTAGTAACAACCGAGAGGGAATTGCCAGTTTTCAAATGTGTAAGTCAATACAGTACACTACAAAATTGATTTCAGCAAGTGTTAGAACTGTAGAGATATTTGATATAGGTACTCGTAGAAGTACAGTAAGGTGTCATTACAACAAATTTTATTTTTCAACTTTCGTCTCCATTGATAATTTTGTCGAGCCTTTTAAATTTTTGTTAACAATGTGGCACATTGGCATGTGGCAATAAAGTATTTGAAATTGAAATTGCAATTGTTAGACTTAGGTAGGTACTTCATGGGAAGTCTATTAAATATTTTCTCTACAAAAGAATAAGTTAACACCTAAAAAAAGAACAGAATTCTATAAATTGGTGTACAGACCTTTGTTTGATAAAGCATAAAATTATAAAATTTGTTTGCAAATAGCCACATCTCACGCTTCTGATTCCAGACTTTAAATCCAGGCGACCCGAAATGTTTACAAAGGATGAAAGGACGATAATTTTGTGCGCTAATTTATGATCCATTCATCAAACAACATTAAATTAGACTAAAATAATAAAATATGAAATGGTCGACTGAAAAAATAAGTAGGGCAGGCGTATCGGTTTTGGCCACTGTACCGGTTTTGGCCACTTTTTGCTCTAAAAGTTTTCTAAACAACTTTTAGCCATTTTTGATAAAGGCAATTAATTTATTTTAAGGTAATAATAACAACCGTTAGAATTCCTTATGTCATAAGATTTTTTTCAATAAATTCCATTTTCAGTTTGAAAAAATGTTTTGTATGAAAATTTTAAGAAATTTGTTTTAGATGAAATACTTTATAAACCTTTGTTTTTTACAATAAAATTGTTCTTTTGCAATTGACTGGTTTCTAGCGCATTAGAATATATAGATTTTACCTGGGTTTGGTTTTTATTTTTCGCAATACTTACAAAAGTTTAACTATCAATAAGTGGCCAAAACCGGTACATTTGGCACCTCTCACACATTGTGTGTAATATAAAAAAAACTATTTTACTTTTATAAACTTGATAAATGTACTTTTAAAGGTAGATAAATTATCTATAATCTTTATATAAAAAATCGAGGGGACATAACTCACTCATCACGAAATCTCAAAAACTACTGGACCAACGAAGATGTAATTTAGCAGGAAGGTAGATTATGCCTAGGAGACGTCCGCTAAGAACGGATTTTAGGAAACTCCCCCCCTAAAGGGGTAAAATGGGGGGGTTAAGGTTATATGGAACTTCGTCATTTATGGATTTAGAAGCATTAAAATTAGTACGTTGGATACTGGTTACGACTGAAAATGATGTGAGTAAGCAAAGTAAAAAAAACTCCCCCTTAATAGGGTAAAATTTCTTTGGAACTTCTTCATTTCTGAACTTAGAAGTATGAAAATTGGTATGTTGGATACTGGTCACGATTGAAAATGATCTGCGTATGCGAAGTTATAAAAAAACCCTTAATAGGGTAGAAAGGGGGGATTAAGGATTATATGAAAACTTCCTCATTTCTGGACTTAGGAGTATGGAAATTGGTATGAAGGATACTAGGTCATCATTAAAAATGATCTGCGTAGGCAAAATGAAAAAAAAACCCTAATAGGGTAGAAAGGGAAGTTAATGTTTATATATGGTCGGTGGGGGGTAAAGATACGGAGTTTGGATGTTTATGGCTTAATCACAACTAAATGGCTAAATCGATCGGGATAATTGAATTCTGGCCGGGAAAATTTCATACGGTTTTTTTAACTCGGGAAAAAGTTCAGTTCCCGTGAGGTACAGTTTTTTTTGTTCACTTTATATAATGAAGCATGGGTCCCATGACAGCTCATTTTCGTGCAAATAAAAAAATTCTTTATGCAATGGAATAAAACTCAAGATAGTCAGTATTACACATTTTTTAGCAAAGTATTGACTTGATTTTTTGCATTTCGGTAGTTCAAGAGTAGGAGAATGTCCGAATATTATTCATACGATAGTAGCTCCTGTTTGTCTAGGTATCGTTACCTTCTTATGCCTAAACCACGGGTAGCGTGCTCGGCCTACGATCGATGAGGTTATGTGACTTTTGCAATGGTCTATCATGGGATTACTGTTTAAAAATATATCGTGCTTCGGAAGACACGATAAGCCGATGTTTCTGGCTGCATTTGGATTGGTTAGTACACCATAACTTCAATGAGCCCGTGTGGAAGATCATGGCTCATTCTCCTTATCCATCTATATGAAGGCCTGTGCCCCAGCAGCGGGGACATTAAAGTAGATTGATGATGGTACTGATGAGACCTTAGAGAACGCCTATCTACCTACTTTCTGACACAACATTTTGCGATGTAGTACTCGCGGACGTAGTCGCGGCCGGCCATTCATATTCCTATTTCTACTATCCCTACTATTATTAAAAATGCAAAATTGTATATGCTCACGTCAAAACGGCTGAACCAATTTTGATGAAATTTGGAATGGAGATAGTTTGAGACAGTGCTTCCGGGTGCTCCTACTAATTACTCCTACTGATAGTAGCACCGCGACACCCATGTCCTGATGCTAGGAAGGACATAGACCGATTGTAACCGCGAGAATAAGGCTCATTCCCATGGTAAAATAAGTTTTAGCTCGGGCAAAGCTGTAGAATGAAATTGGTATTTAAGGCAGTAGTTTTGAGTTTAAGGGAAGGATGATATTTAGAATAGAGACACTTTAAGGCCCTGGAAAGGATATATTTTACTTTTTACCGCGGGAAATCTCATTGTATGGAAAAATCACTTTAAGCGCGGGCTAATTTGAGGACAGAAATTGGTATTTAAGGAAATAATTTGAGACCCTGGCAAGGATAATAATAGGCTACTTTTACTTTTTACCACATGATAGTATCATATTCCCACGGGAAAATCAATACGTAGGTATTATTTGTTTGTCCGTCTTTCAAGTCCAAACTGAGTAACGGACCAATGTGATTTTGGTAGATTGGGAGCTGGAGAATAACATAGTTTATCCCGAAAAATATAACATTCCATCACGATAATGTCGTGTTGTAAACGCGGGCGAAGCCGCGGGCGGAAAGCTAGTTTAAGATATAATTCGTGTCTGAAATACCTAAGACCATTTAGTACTGAGTGCTTAAAAGTCAAAAAATCCTTAAAGTGGCCACAAAGGATACCTCTCCAGAAAGTACCAATTCCAAAATTGAATTAAAACGCCGCAGTGCGTCTAATATGAACGTGACGAAACTTGTCCTTAGAGACTCGAGGGCCGCCGCCCTGTAGGGTGCTCGACCTTCCCCAATATAAAGGGAGGTCTGTTTTAACTCCATCTTGACGATACTTCGCCCCATTGATCACCGCCTTGTAGCCGGTGCAGCGCATCCTGGACAAATGCATTGTCTTTGGTTACAAAGTTAACTTTTGTATTTGGATCACAATTTGTCTAATACCACTATGGCGAGAATCAAACTAGCGGCCTTCGTCTCATGAAGACAAAGAAAGGTACTCTAATAACTGATCTATAAAAAGACGTGTTCCTCAACTATTTGAGTTAAGAGTTAAGAACTTTTTTCTCCGAGAGAAACTGATTTGTGCCATTAGTTTGGAGGTAAGTAGTTAATCAAATAAATAAATAAATAACTTTTTACAATCACACCAATTATCTAAGCCCATGTAAATTTCATTGAGAAACTGTGTCATGGAAAACTTGATAACGGATAAATATATACTTAAATAATTTTTGTTTGTAAATACATACTTAATATACATAGAAAACACCCAGACCAAGACAAATAGACATGTTCATGCACACAAATATTTGTCTTGTTCGGGAATCGAACCCGAGACCTCTGGCGCAGAAGGCACGTATCAAACCCCTGCGCTAAATGGGTCGTATAAAAATATAAAAAAATTATTTCTATAAACCTTTCACAAACACAAATTCGGATCTACGTCTAGATCAGAGGCATATCAGATAGCGTAGCGTTGGTAAATTTCGACGCATATCGATTCGGCCCTCAAAACCTCTGCAAAAAAAAGAGAAGGATTTTTTATTTGAAACTCACTCGTGTGCGAATTTGATTCGGGTTCGACTTATCGAGTGAGTTAGGTGTTGAGTGTACGGCGGGCGGTGCATAATTTTTTTCGAATCAAACATGGCGTGACATCGTTCTGACTTTCACTATAGACGGTATTTCTTAAATTCTTATTTTAAATGGGCTTACTCTTGACCTCAATCTGGCCCAAGGGCGGAGATGAGGTTTTAGATGGAGCAAATTCACCCAGAAGAAGCCTGTTCACTTGCTTCCTAAAATGAGAGTTATTTTATGGATGTACCTATTTAGAAAGAAATACGAGTGGAACAAATCATTTCCATCGGACAGGATTTGGGCTTGTGCTGTACTATCTCTCCGGGTAAGAGCAGTATTTTGACATCTATACATATAATAAAACAGAAACGGACAAAAAGTCTGTACATGAAATATAAAAAAAAAAAAATTACTGCTATGTGATGTGTACAGGATATAGTCCCCAAAACGATAGATATTAAAATTTTTGTCTGTTTGTCTGTTTGTCTGTTTGTCTGTTTGTCTGTTTGTATGTTCGCTTTTCACGCAAAAACTACTGGACGGATTTTTACCAAATTTTGTGAAGTAATAGCTTATAACCCGGGTCAACATATAGGGTACCTTTTATTGCGGGAAATTTAATTATTCCTACGGGAAAATACAAAAACAGATTCTTACTAAAATAGATGGCGCCACATGATTATGAAAATACGTTATATTTAATCGCTGTCTCAATTAATAATGAATCATGTTATTTTATTTTACCTGCTTCAAAACATAATATAAATTAAAACCCATCCAGTCTCACATAAAATCATAAAAATAATTTCATGTTATTTACGTCATTATATCTACTAAGCAATAGATGGCGCAGGAAGTCAGTTAGATTACGATATACCTCTCACAAAAGAACATTCGAATGATTATATTAATTAGGGTGAAAGCCCCCTCTGTTGCCACTTTAAGATGCTTTTCACTTCTTTCGCATCATAACTACTAAACAATAGATGGCGCGGGAAGTCAGTAAGATTACGATATACCTTTCACAAAAGTACATTCGAATGATTATCTATATTAATTAGGGTGAAAGCCCCCTCTGTTGCCACTTTAAGATGCTTTTCACTTCTTTCGCATCATAACTACTAAACAATAGATGGCGCGGGAAGTCAGTAAGATTACGATATACCTTTCACAAAAGTACATTCGAATGATTATCTATATTAAGTAGGGTGAAAGCCCCCGCTGTTGCCACTTTAATTTTTTTTCACTTCTTTCGCCTATGGTCTTAAGTAGGTATCTAAAATTGTCAAGAATGTATCTTATACTTTTCTTTAAATTTTTAAATTTACAATACAAAAAAACTACTTAATAAATTTAACCGACTCCAAAAAGTATTTGTCAACTGAAAAGGAAAAATATAATATATATTATAATTAAGGTACCTTTTTGAGGTCGGTGCCAGTCACTTTATTTTTTTAAATTACTATTTATTTCCTAAGTTTTAGTGTATATTGTACAATAAAATACCCACGAAAAATACTAAACCGATTTTGATGAATCTTAGACCGTTCCCAAAGTTAGAATACACCTAATTTAAATCAAATAGAATCATCTCGATATGCCTTTAGATTTCGAGAAATTCGTGGACATACATAGTAAAAACATATAACTAAGTATTCATATACTTACGAAATTTAGTTTTATTTTAGTCAATTAAAAACCTATTTTTTAAACTTAAAATGTGCGAAGGGTGCCGATTGATGTGTTTTTTGTCAATCAAATTTTAAAAGATACATCGAGAAATCAATACTTAACTAACTTAGATAAAATAAAAGAAACATCTAATTCGATGTAAACTGAAAAGCGTTTATTGAATAATATTCCTATGTCATAAAGAATTATTACTATTGTTATTATGACTTAAAAGTCATAGATAAAAAGTATATTATCAAGCAAAAGTTATTAACGAAATGTTTTAAGCTAAGTAAGCACTCGGGGCAGTGGCCAAAACTGAAGTTCTCACCCTATTGATGTAAAATTTATACTTCGCATTTCCACTCGACGCTAGATGTCGCTACAGTAAGTATAGTGCCACAAATATATCTGAACCGGTGACAGTGGTCCTGGAGGAGCCACTAGCAATACAAAATTAACTGTCAAAATGGACTGCCGGCAGTCAACAGTATATTTAGTACCAAAAAATAACCACTGTGTGAAATAAGTTTGTCGCAATGTAGACAAAATGTCACCAATGTAGTTTTGAAAAATTTGCTCAAACGCTAAGTGGCCAGTACGTAGTTACCTACACCTACAGTGCCACAAGCTTTTCTGTTCCGGTGACAGTCGTGACTGAGGAGCCACTTGCAATACGAAATTAGCTGTCAAAATGGACTGTCGTATGAAAACTGTTTTAGTTCCTAAGATAATCACCGGAACAGAAAAGATTGGCGCACTATACCTACCATTTTTATGCCATTTAACCGGCTCTGGCTACTTAGGCCTTCAGCCGTAGGTACCATCCAATAAAATAAAGGAATATTTAAAATAGTTTTCTATCTAACTTATTTATTCATTTATTTACTAGGAAAGCTTACATAAGTGATGATTGATTAAAATTAAATAATTAAATGGTAGGTATATCATTACATTTTATACCTGTTACATAAAGAAGAAATGTCTCCATATCAAAATACTAGCCTTCCGCCCGCGACTTCGCCCGCTTGGACTAAACGACGACGTTATCCCACGGGAATGTGATATTTTTCAGGGATAAAAAGTAGCCAAAGGCAGCCATTACATCCAGATCGCGATCGAGATTTACTTTGTAGATATTTTGCGATCAAGATCGCGAGCCGTCAATCACCTTCGTACACAGTCAATCTGCATCGCGATCATTGATCATTGATCATTGATCCAGATTGACTGTCTAATGGCTGCCTAAGTATGTCACTTTTCAGCTGCCAAACTATTCCCATTCCAAAAGTCACGTCGATCCGTTGCACCAATTTTGACGTGAAAGACGGACAAACAAACAAACCCACTTTCACATTTATAATATTAGTATGGATACACACAATCTCTTTTTCATTTTATATTAAAAATATGATTGGCCTGATATTATGCATTACTAAGTAAGAACTTCTGTTTGAATCGTGAAAGCGCGCATATGCGCAAAACGATAATACGCGCTCTAATCGCGCGCGGCAAGAGTGCGCTTCACCACTGGAGCTCCATAGTAGTGGTCGGAATGGACGTGCCTCGTGCGATCCAAGAGCACCAAGAGAACAAATTAGATCCATGATCCCCAATCTTAGATCGTAGTTGGCCAATCCAAGATGGATCGTTTGGTGTGGTTCAGTCTTATGAACCTCGCGTAGAATAGATCTATTGCCCGCTAGCAAGCAACGTCGAAGAACGAAGAACGGCTGTTCAAAATAATCGTTATCATTATACACTGTTATGTGTGATACATGCATTTTTGCGTATAAAAACCATATGAAAATATAGATAAGTTATTACAACTTACTGTAAATCGAGATTTGACAGCCTAAACCGACCTAGATAGCGGTTTAAATTTAAATCGGGATCGGTAACAACAAGTAGCTAAATGAGATTTAAAAGAAAATCGAGATCCAAGTGGCCCTTTTGAGTTATGAAGAAGAGAAGAGAAGTTTGTTTTTTTGTCGCCTCTAAGGGATTGCAGACTTCAGTATTTAATTTGACATACATTTTAGCTTGATACCTCCCACGCATACTTGAGAAAAAGTTTCTTGACAGACGGACAGATCTTTGAATGAGGGCTCAACTATGTTCATGCAGCATATGATAACAACATACCATGTTCATACCCTAGCCTGCATATTCGATATTCTTTAGACCCTTTTAGTAGAGAATAGGACTTCAAGAAGAGCGTTATGAAATCTGAGCAACAAACACACATAAACTAAACTAACACAAAAGTCACTACACCGCGCGTACGAAGTCGCGGGCAACAGCTAGTTTCAAATAAAATAGTATTCAAAGTGCTGCTGTCAAATACCTCTTGTATCTCAATACTCAATACTTTATTGCTTCAACCATATTAGTTACAAAGGTGTTAACAAAATATGCACAGTTGAATAAGGACCCTGTCGGGCACAGCAACTAGGAGAGTAAAGGGGGAAGACCTTTCCTTTGGCTAATAACATTAATTGATGATGTGATAGTTTTCATTTAATTTTATTATAATTTAAGTATGCATTCAATGAAAAAAAAAATTTTTGTTAATCTATTGAATTTTAGCTCCTACGACTGAAAGAGATGCTGCTCTGGTTTTCATACAAAATATTACACTCACGATAACCACCACAACAATAGTTTTTCTGGTTTTAGAATAATGAAAAAATTAAAAAATTAAAAGTTTTTTTAATTAGTCCAGCAACAATCTAATTTAGTCTATAAAAGTAGAACACCATAAACTTAACCCTAAAAACGAATAGCTTGTCTTTTACATTTTAAAAAGTCTGCGTTTCAATTTGAATAAATTTTAGTATTTTCGCCTTCCGTTCCGGCACGTTTTGACAAAGCTTCAAAGGAGATCGTTACTTCTTAAGTGTCGCCTAATTACGCCGCTCAGTGTTTTCTAATTAGAAAACACGTAAAACTTAACGATACTCCGTAATTAATTTGGATTACAAAGAACAGGACTTTTATTTGCTATTGTAAGTTGCCTTCTAATTTTAGTTTATTTATTGTATTTACATTTTTATAGAGTTACAAACGACTGACAACGATTTTGTCCACCTAAAACGGGATGACACGACTATACAATATTACTCTTGGATTATATATGATTATTTCATATTCATTAAATTTGCCCATAAATGCTAGCTAAAAACTAAAATGGCAATTATTTATATATTTTAAATATTACCAGTAGGTATGATATTAATTTATTAATAATTAAAGTATTCAGTATTGTATTACCACCTGCACGCAATCAAATCCTCCTGGATTTGATGACAGTAACCGACAACGCTGTCAAAGTGACCGGGTTCTGGAGTGCAACAATTTAGTGTTAATCGCCATCGATGCGCTAAGAAGAAGAAGAAGTCATAGTTATCGTATCGTGTTATATGAAAATCAGAATAGGCAGCGCCTCATTGGTCGTATAAGGAACTAAAATTCAATAGATATCTGACAACAGCACTTTGATAGCTTTTGACGGATAATATACCGAGAGATTAAATTAAACAAAACAAAGAGACTTGGCCCAAAAGCGTTCCATGTCAGTTTCAAGTACCGTCGAAATAATGATAGTGCACTTCTCATTATAAAAATAAGCAGACGCCACTTGAAGGTAAAATATAAGGAAAGCCTCAATTAAAACGTTCGTGAGCGTATCATACCTGTGCAGGATTTTTTAAGGACACACAACAACGTCTAAGGACGTCTGCATGCATATCCAGGTGCGCAAGCAGGCTTTGCTGGCCGAGGAGGGCTCTAGAAAACATTTTCTTTTTATTTATACACTCCACGTTCCTACCCGGCCGAACCGAGAGGGACGTATTAAACTCGTTAGTGAATTTAGTATGTTTCTATCTACTTACAGGGCGGATTAGGGTTGAATAGAATATTAGGCGGTTCACTTTATTTTGACATTCGAAAATCTGATTTAAAATTCAAATAGTTAGGTTTGTTGACTTCAAGCTTCAAGCAGAAAGTGGAGTAAAAAGATGTTCAAATAAAGTAAACGAAAATTAGAAATCTGTCATGCGTGTTCGAAATCCCTTGTTATAAATCCATTGGAATCCCTTTGAAATAAAATTGTTATGAGCAACAAATACGCTTAAGAAACTGGGGGCATAATTGCCTTCATCATCGCGTAAGAACTCTTTTGAAAAATCTGTGTTCCAAGCAGATAGAGTCTAACGGTCTAACGTCATATCGCTCGGTTAGCTCGCTCGCCCGCTGGATCTGTGGCCCAGGAGCTCTATTTTTGAATCACTCGGGTCGAGACGAGCGCTCGATTTCTACTGATTTTCGTTCGGAATCTGAAATTCCGTATTTTTGAATCGCTCGACCGCAACGAGTGCCCCTACCCACTCGTTGCAGACAGGCGAGCGATAGAATAACTGTCAAAATCAATGCGTGTGTCACATCTCACGTTACTTGTTCTTGTCAAGTTTGTGAAAACAAGCAAATCTTTTCGTTTTGTTAGTAAAAAACAATTTATTGTTTTGACGACATAGTCACAAAACTAAAAGCACAAAATATACTTTAAGAAGGAACAACTTAAAAATGCGGTGCAAATGCAACACAAATTCACAATCACAACAGTTTTTTCTTATGCTGTGACATTGATTGACAGTCAAAAAAGTTTTTTAAACATAAATATTACGTTCCGTTTTCGTTGCGGAAGTTACCGGTTTTTCTAAATTCTGCGTGAAACGGATAAAACCCGACATATCGTATTATGTTGGCAGCACTGGAAACGAACGATTCAAAAATACGGAAAATCAGCGTCATGCGACTTGAAAGACGAGTGCGACTTATGTCGCATGCGGCAACTCGGTGTCATACGAGTGATTCAAAAATAGAGCTCCAGGAGCTCTATTTTTGAATCACTCGGGTCGAGACGAGCGCTCGATTTCTACTGATTTTCGTTCGGAATCTGAAATTCCGTATTTTTGAATCGCTCGACCGCAACGAGTGCCCCTACCCACTCGTTGCAGACAGGCGAGCGATAGAATAACTGTCAAAATCAATGCGTGTGTCACATCTCACGTTACTTGTTCTTGTCAAGTTTGTGAAAACAAGCAAATCTTTTCGTTTTGTTAGTAAAAAACAATTTATTGTTTTGACGACATAGTCACAAAACTAAAAGCACAAAATATACTTTAAGAAGGAACAACTTAAAAATGCGGTGCAAGTGCAACACAAATTCACAATTCACAATCACAACAGTTTTTTCTTATGTTGTGACATTGATTGACAGTCAAAAAAGGTTTTTAAACATAAATATTACGTTCCGTTTTCGTTGCGGAAGTTACCGGTTTTTCTAAATTCTGCGTGAAACGGATAAAACCCGACATATCGTATTATGTTGGCAGCACTGGAAACGAACGATTCAAAAATATGGAAAATCTGCGTCATGCGACTTGGAATACGAGTGCGACTTATGTCGCATGCGGCAACTCGGTGTCATACGAATGATTCAAAAATAGAGCTCCAGGAGTCTATTTTTGAATTTCGCCACTCGTGTCGAGCGCTCGCTAAGTACCTGTACCCCTAGTGTAAGTTTTTATGTCAAGCAAACGCAAACTATTTCGATTCCGTATTTATGTAAATTTGCATGAAAACTGTATAAGCCCGCTACTCGCCGCTAGAGGCGATGATACAGTTTTCATACAAATTGACATAAATACGGAATCGAAAATGTTTGCGTTTGCTTGACATAAAAACTTACACTAGGGGTACAGAGTAGGTACTAAGAAAATGATGCGAGCGCTCGACGCAAATGGCGAAATTAAAAAATAAGTCCCCAGGTACGCTTATCGTCATTTTGACAACAGAAATATTGATTCAGAGACAATTGAGACACATTCTATTCAATTACCTATTCGTGAATAGGTAATAATTAACACTATTAAACTTAAAAAAACATACCACGATAACTCTTTTTACCATGTCTTTAGTTTATCGACACTTTTAAAATTGAATGTGCATCATCATCATCATGAGCCATTTTTAACTTCCCTACTGCAGGGGCACAGGCTGTCCCATGGGTAGGAGAATGGGAAATGCCATGACCCACTACGCAGGCCCAATTCGAATCGGTGGGTATTAACGACTGCAAATGCAGCCACAGGGGAGCAAGGGGTGAACGGAAATAACAGGGGAGCAAGGGGTGAACGGAAATAACATCTTATCCGACCCTATTGTCAACCCTACCTGCACGTGGTGCTCCCTGCTGGATAACAGACAGGGCTCTGGCGACCGAGTCAGTGGCGGTATAACCACTCCCCCAACTGGGCAACTAGTCGGGAGAGGCTACAGCGGCCTTGAGCTCCAAATCAGCTTAAAAATGTCTGGTGCAGAAGGCAACGGGAAACCACTGCACTAATCTTCCCTTGTAGTTAGCTTCATGGAAAAGTCAAATAACATAAAGGCCCCGAGTGCCCGGCGTCTCTTGAATGAGACAGGGGTGCGAAGAATCCCCGGGCGGAAAACCCTTAAAATTGCCACATGGAATGTGAGATCTTTGAAACAAGATGGAAAACTCCCAAATGTTATCAAGGAAATGGAACGTTTGAGTATAGACATCATAGGAATAAGTGATACCAAGTGGACAGGTAATGGTCGTTGTATAACAACTAATGACAAAGTCCTATATTACTCGGCGGGCGATAATACAACCGAGCGGTACGGGGTAGGTATCCTGCTTACCAAGGAAGTTTCCAAAGCAGTGAGCGCTTTCGTACCCGTGTCCAACCGAGTCATGATGATTAAGCTAGAAGCTAAACCATGCATTAACATCATACAGGTCTATGCACCCACTGAGGACAAAACAGATGCGGAAGTGATTGAGATGTACTCAGAAATTGACACCCTTTTTAAAGTTACCAAAAACCATGAAATTACCATCTTGATGGGAGATCTGAACGCAAAAGTAGGTTCCAACGTGGTGCCAGGCGTTACAGGAGCGTATGGGCTAGGAAAAAGGAATGATAGAGGAGACCTCTTAGTTCAGTTTTGCCAAGAGAAAGACCTAGTTATTTCTAATACTCTGTTCAAATTACCTCCTCGTCGGCTTTATACCTGGACATCGCCTATGCACAAGCCTACTCATATCGTACGAAACCAGATAGATTATGTTATGATCAATAAACGGTACCGAAACTGCATATTAAGTGCTAAGACCTATCCTGCTGCAGATATAAGGTCGGATCATAATCCTGTGGTTATTAATATGCTTTGCAAACTTAAACGCATATCTAAAAGAAAAAATATCACCAAGGTTGATGTACACAAATTAGCAGACAGAGAAATCAAGTTAAAGGTGTCAAGAGAAATGAATGAATGGGCGGCAGGTCAACTCTCCGATACTGCTGGGTCCGATAACATCTGGAATAATTTAAAATCAAAAGTTACTGAAATTTGCAATAATCACCTCCAACAATCTCCAACTTTGAAAAAACAAGACTGGATGACAGACTCCATTTTACAGCTGATGGAAGAACGTAGACAATATAAACACTCTGATCTAGTCAAATACAAAGCGTTGGATGATTTGATAAAGAAGAAAATCGTTGAAACGCGAAATGCATACTATATAAAGAAATGTCAATTGATGGAAGATCTGCATAAAAAGCACGACAGTTTCAATTTACATAAGCACATCAAAGACATGGTAGGGCGAAAAGCAAATTCAGTAGCGCCTTTGATAGATGACCGCGGGAATATACTGCTTGACATTGAAAGCAAGAAAAAAGTCTGGACCGAGTACTTGGCTAACATGTTCGCAGATACTTCGAGGAACTTAAACTCCTCATCGGAAGACGATACAGGACCACCAATTCTAAATACCGAAGTATTGCGTGCACTCACTGCAGCAAAAAAAGGAAAATCTCTTGGTCCAGACAACATACCGGTCGAAATATTACAGCTTCTGGAAGAGGAACAGATTGACTTGTTAACGCATCTCTTTAACGGAATTTACGATACAGGCGCTCTCCCTGAAGACTGGCTTAAATCTACTTTTATTACTTTGCCCAAAAAGCAAAATGCTAGAAAATGTAGCGACTTTCGAACAATTAGTCTCATGAGCCATGTTCTCAAAGTATTTCTCACAGTCATACAAAACAGAATAAGGCGGAAATGTGATGAACAACTGGGAGAGAGCCAGTTTGGCTTCCGTTCAGGAGTGGGTACACGTGAGGCCCTATTTGCACTGAATGTTCTCGTACAGAAGTGTTGGGATATGCAGACTGATGTCATAATATGTTTTGTTGACTACGAGAAAGCATTCGATCGAGTCAAACACGATCTTCTTCTAAGGCATATGAAGGATGTTGGTCTCGACGGCAAAGATATCAGAATAATAAAAAACTTGTACGAGAACCAAAAAGCGACGATAAGAGTGGAACAAGACGTCACAGAAGAGATCCAAATTAGTCGGGGCGTCAGGCAGGGTTGCATCTTATCTCCTTTACTATTTAATTTGTACTCGGAAGCAGTAATGTCCGAAGCACTAGAGGGGATAGAACTGGGCATAAAAGTAAACAGCAAAATTATTAATAATTTGCGCTATGCCGACGACACAGTGCTTATCGCTTCTTCAGAACGTGACCTGCAAGAGATTTTAAACCGAGTGCAAAAGAGTAGTGCAGAGGCCGGTCTCACAATGAACATCTCAAAGACCAAGTACATGGTTGTATCTCGTAATCCCGACTTGAAGCCGAAGTTAGCAGTGGCTGGCAGAGATATAGAGCGAGTACAGCAGTACAAATACCTCGGCGCTTGGGTGAATGAACTATGGGACTCGGATCAAGAAATTAAGTCCCGGATTGAAATTGCTCGAGCGTCCTTCATGAAGATGAAGAGAGTATTATGCTGCCGAAACATCAACATAAAACTCAGAGTACGGATCCTCCAGTGCTACATTTGGCCGGTGGTCCTATACGGCTGCGAAGCATGGACTATAAAAGAAGACGTGAGGAAACGTCTCGAAGCGTTCGAGATGTGGTGTTACCGTCGCATGCTGCGTATAAGTTGGACCCATAAAGTACGAAATGAGACAGTGCTCCAGCGCGTCGCAATGTCGCGGAACTTGATGCGGACCATCAAAAAGCGTAAGGTTGAATATTTGGGACATGCATTACGACACGACCGATATCAGCTGCTTCAACTTATCATGATGGGCAAGATAGAAGGCAAAAGACGTGCTGGAAGACGAAAAAAGTCATGGCTGAGAAACATAAGGGAGTGGACTGGTATCGCCAAAGCAGAAGAACTGTTTCGCTTGGCGAAAAACAGAGATGGATTTGCGGAGCTGACGGCCAACCTCCAGTAATGGGGAGGCACTGAAAGAAGAAGAAGAAATGCAGCCGTACCAAAGGCTTAATGTGCCTTCCGAAGCACGCTCGAGATGAAAAGTTTTTGGTCACCCATCCCGCGAGCGACTATTGTGAAAGTTGCTGAACTACAACGATCGCAGTATTGCGTCATAAGCTCTTCATTGAATGTGCAATATTATTTAAGTCCGATACTTATAAAAGTGACTAGGTACTTATATTATCAGTCTTCTTCTAACTTGTACAATACAACGTCGAAGTTATCGTTACTCCTTGGAGTCTTACAGACAATACAATCTTGAAGTTGTCAATTAAACTAATCAAGACTCTGCATTGTTGTTCAACAAGACGTCTAGAAACCTTGGTTCCTACTTTAAAACTTAGCTACCAGAAACTTTTTTTTTTATCCACAACGGGGTAGCACTTAGCCTTCATCACACCTGATGTTAAGTGGTGATAAGGCTGAAGGTGGAAGCGCACTACTCCCGGAATCCTCAATCACTGAGGAACTGGCTATCTTGTCTCTAACTGCCGGAACACAATAATGCTGAAAACATCATTGTTATAGCGTCAGACTTAGATAAGATGGTGGTAGCTAGCCAGGCGGACTAAGAACAAGTCCTGCCACCAACCAAACCGAATACAATATGTTTCCCCACTGGGAATCGAACCCAGGACCTCTTGGTCTGAAATCGGTGGTGTGAACCACTAGACCACAGAGGCGGTTAATGCTTTATACACTTTTCTGCTTCTGTATGCCTACCTTTAAGCATTTATAATAAGAGAATATTCTTTAATTTACATAATCCAACTTCCTTATCCATCCAAAAGGAAAGCCTGAGCCCATAGTGAAGTGGCTGAATGAAAAATAAATATAAAAAGCAGATTTAAAGACATTTTATTTCACTATGTATCAACATAAATCAGACTGCATCTTAGTTCCTTAGTATTAACTTTAAATTAGTGTTTTTTTTTTAATTTACTATGCAATTTGATGCGAGTGGGTGGGTGGTGCATCTTGCGTGTTGTGTTTTTTTGCGGAAGTAAGCTACATATATTTCTTTTTTGACAATTGTTGCTGTTTTATTTTTATCGCCGCAAAGTTTTCTCTCCTTGATACCCTTGTCGTCACCTATAGTAAGCCTGAGGTTCATACCGATTGTTTCCACTGGACGACAAAGTATTTCTAATCAAAGGATCCATAGGAAGAGAGTATCTGCTTCTCAGATTAACTTTATTCTAGTTCTAGTTAGTTCATTACACACATAGGGTGCACAAATTCTGCCTATGTGTCTATACAAGGAGAACCTACAGTTCTCCAGGAGGACCTCCACCATTACCCCTCATAGTCCTTCCCTGGCCACCAGGATTGACCTTCTATTTCTATGGTCTATTCTAATTCTTATTCCTTCTAATATTCTACTTCTTATTCATTCTAATTCTCTCTTTCTATGTATCCCTTTCTTATGATTAATTAAGTTCTAAAACACTTACTGATTTTCTCCTTCTGCCTTCACCGGACCAACATCGTACCTTCCCGCCATACTACTGACTGTACAACGCCGACAACCGTTCTCCCCGCAACACAGACTAGCAAATAATGTGCTGTCGAATAAGGCAAAGGTTTTAGACATACAGCCAGTTTAAGACATTAAAGTTTCTAGTGAAATTCTTTATGGTTTTACTTACAGATTTATTGAGAATCGCGTTCTTTCGCGACACTCCCGACGGCAAAGAGAGCGACAGCAAGATGGCGTGTCCATTCAGCTATCTTCTCCCTTGCCTTAACAGCTGCTTCCCTTTTACCTCGTACCTCTCCTACTTTCTCTTCTTCTCCGAGGCTAATATTTGTGTCATCATTTTTCTGTTCGTCAATTGTTTCGACCTGTATCTGGGGACTCTGGTCGACAACTGTCTGTTCCTTTTGGCCTTCCTCAGTATTCATATCCTTATCATCGATATGTATAAGAGGTTCTGGCGCTTCGCTGTGAAGATCTATATGTCTTATATCAATAAGACTGTCATTTTGGACAGGACGGTGTAACCGTTCTGTTGGCCCTTCCTGTTGAAATTCTAAGTTATGCACGGGTTCTATTGTAGTTTGTTCTATTTCCGTTTCTTCCATTTCTAGAGGGTAAAGATGCCCTAATGAACGAATCAGCTCGGAATCCGCAGTTTTAACCCTAGCTACACGACATTCTCCATCAGTGCCTTTCATTAAAGATACAATTTTTCCTACTTTCCACATGTCTCTATTCTTGGAGTCTCCCTTTATCTGTACTATATCTCCCACCGCCGGAGTTCTTCCAGATTTTATTCTTGGTTGTTTGATACAGTGATTGTACCTTTCTCTTAAACCCAATAAGTACTGATTAACAAACATTTTCTTATATTCTTCTAAAATAACATTTCCTTTCTTCCAACCTTCTATTATATCTTGTTTTGTTACGGTTGCGTTGGTGCAAATGTTATCCGCAGGTTCAGTGACAATACACTTCCCCATACTTAGAAAATCAGCTGGTTTAAGAATAAATTCGGGCTCTGGTCCAACATACGTCAAAGGTCTTGTATTTATGACTGCTTCTATTTCTTTGATGACCGTTAACAACTGACAATCTGTTAGCAAATGCTTGTCTAATGTTCTTCTCAGACAGTGTTTGGCCAACCCTATCAAACGTTCATAAAAGCCCCCATGCCATGGGGCAAGTTGTGGTATAAATTTCCATTTTATCTTGTTCTGTATGCAGTACGAATTTTCTAGGATTTCGGCAGACAATTTGAACTGTAGTGCATTGTCTGAGACGATCATTGCTGGCGTTCCTCTTGATGCTATAAATCGTCTCAAGGCTTGTAGGCATTCCTGCGTAGTAAGGTCTGCTACAATCTCCATATGTACTGCTCTTACTGCTAGACATGTCATCAAACACACCCATCTCTTTTCTTTCCCGATGGCAGATTGTATGAACAGAGGGCCAAAGTAGTCAATGCCTGTGTATGTAAAAGGAGCACTATAATTAACCCTTTCTGGTGGTAAATCTGGTATGGGTGGTAAGCTGTATGGTCCACCTCCTTGCTTGACACATCTTTGACATTTTCTTAAGATTTTTTGAACTTGAGATCTTCCTTTTGGTATCCAGTAATGTTGTCGAATAATGCTCAAGGTGTGAGACACTCCAACGTGATAATTCTTCTCGTGTGAGTCCATAATTAGCTGATCAGTGAACTTGCAATCACTTGGTATGAGTACAGGATGTTTCTTGTCATACTCCCACGTCGTATGCGCCATTCTACCTTGGCATCTCAATAACCCGTCCACATCCGTGAAAAGTTGTAAGTTGCGACTAAGGTTTGTTTGTTTACCACTTACTTCTTCTGGGAAATGTTGTGATTGTAGTTTCTTGAGTATTCTAATATCACTGGTTATATTTTCTGTTCTATTGTCCAGGATGGTTGTGTGCATTTCTAATCCTTCATCCAGCTCTCTTTCTTCTGGGAATGTAGTGAACAGAGCCTCCCCGGCGGCGCAAAATGTCTTATCCTCGCAGACACGTGGCCATGAGTTTTCATTTTGTGACAGGAATTCAGGACCATAAAGCCATAACTCTCTCTTATGATTCCAAGTTCCTGGTCTTGTTGCTATGTCAGCCGGATTTTCTGAAGAGTTAACATAGCGCCATTCTGTGTTCTTGTTCTGTTTTATTTCGTTGACTCTTCGAGTGACAAATGGATCTAATAATTTGTTGGATTTCATCCAACACAGTACAATGGTACTGTCAGTCCATAAATATTGTCTAGAAATAGGCAACTCTAAAGATTTGTTTATATATGAAAGTAAGTGGTTTCCGATGGTATATCCTAAAAGTTCTAATCTGGGTATTTTCAGATTTTCTTTTTGCTTTATTGGCGTGACACGTGATTTTGACATTATAAAAACAGTTTTTGTACTGGGTCCTATTATTCTCAAGTATGTTACTGCAGCATAGGCCTTTTCAGAGGCATCGGTGAAGCAATGCAATTCAAATTTTGTTTCTTCATTAATTTCTATTCCGCAGCCTATGTATCGCGGTATTTCCATATCCTTTATGCCTTGTAGATTTTCCATAATGGTTGACCATTTCTCCTTAAGATCTTCTGGCAAAGGAGAGCTCCAACTTAATTTTCTGATCCACAATTCTTGCATTAGTAATTTGGCCGGTAATATCAATGGTGAGGAAAATCCACAAGGATCAAAGAATGATGCAATTTTCCTCAATACATCTCTTTTGTTACTGCAGTTGTCTTGAAACATATTTTCTTTCACTTTTATTCGCAGAGTGTCTTCTTCAACATTCCAACATAGACCCAGAACCTTAACATTTTCTGTATTTTTTGCTTGATGTATTTTCGGTATCGACTGGAGAAATTCTTGATCATTCGAAACCCATTCTCTGATGTTCATAGATAATTCTTGAAATACATTCCTAATTTTTTGATATAATTCTTTTGCCTTTTCAGACGACGATGTTCCTGTTACGAGATTGTCTACATAACACTTATTGGCCATTTCTTTGATAAGGTTATTGTCCCTTTTTGATAGGTGGTATCGAATTGTCGCTGTTAGGAGAAAGGGACTGGAGATTATTCCGAATGGTACACGACAGAATCTTAGATGTTGAATATTACCTTCGGCAGTGCCTCCAGCAATGTCTTTCATCCATAAAAATCTTGTCACATCACGATCGTCAGTCTGCAAGCTTATTTGTAGGAAAGCCTTCTCAACGTCTGCCGTTATTGCAACTTTATAAGTTCTGAAACTTAAAAGCAGTGCATTCAGGTCCTCAATCATAGAAGGTCCCCTGTACATGCATTCATTTAGACTCTTTTGTGTCTTTGTTCTAGCAGATGCGTCGTAGACAATGCGGCTTCTCTTCCCATCTTGCTTTATAATATGATGTGGTAAATAGTGTACTGGTGGCGTTCTACCATTGAAGTCATCTGCAGAAGGTTCTACGATTTCAATCACTCCATTTTTCAGCTGTTCATGTAAGATCATGTCATATTCTTCTAAAGTCTTGAGATCCAATCTTCGAACGAGGTTCGTTAACCGTCCCTTAGCTAGGTTGAAGTTTGTGGGTAACTCTGGTGGGTATTGGATCCATGGCCATTTCACTTGATATCTTTGGTTGTCATATTTCACTGTGTCATTAAAGTGTTGTATAGCTTCCTCTTCCCGCGTTGTTTTGGTAGAGTCAGTAATGCCAATGCTCTCGAGTGCCCATAAGAACTTTATGTCCATGTCTCGAAGCGGTAGGTCAGGTTCAGTGAAATAGGGAAAATGTGAATCATCACACTTGCAATATGTCACAATGGATAATGCATTTTCCCTTTCTTCATCAACACTATTGATAGCGCCAGCAACAATCCATCCAAATTCTGAATCCACAATAAACAAATTGTCCCGTATGTTAATTTTCCGAGTTCTCAAAAATGTGAAGTAATAATCATTACCCATTAAAATGTCTATCCTATCACCAAGTTCACCATCATCAGCAGCAATGTCGGCTACGTTTTGAATATTAAAGGTAGGTCCATTTATTTTTTCTATTATATAAGGCACTATGTTCACCCTGATCTTCCTTATGACACCACGTTTTGTTTCAATGGTGATCTCTGTGGTAGGACTACAAGTTTCTCTAGGTTTGTTCGAACCAAAAGTATAAATAACTAAATAATCTTCACTTTCAGGAATCAACTTTAATTTATTTGCTGCATGTTCAGTAATATAGCTTCTTTGGCTGCCACTGTCTAGTAATAGTCGACACAACAATTCATTATTGTGGTTTCTCGCCGTTACAACGGCTGTCTGTAAAAATGAAGAATTGTTACATTCCGATGACAATTCTGGTATATTATTTATAAGTGTCTCGGTCTTACCTTTCTCAGGACATAATGCTTGATTATGATCCCGTACTTTACAATGGAAACATGTTCGTTTAAGTTTGCAATCCTTGATACTATGTCCCTCCTTAAAGCATCGGTAGCATTTTTTTCCTAATTTCTTCTTCCTGTCACTCACAGTTTTAAACTCAACGCATTCGCTGTTATAGTGATTGCCCTCGCAGAATATGCATGCTAGCCTTTTCCGTTTTTGTTTGTTATCATTAATGTTTACTGCCTTCCGTTTCCTGTTCATCGTTTGATTGCGTTTATATTGCATGGAGTTCTTCTTGGGTCTGTATTTAAAGTCTGGATTGACATTCAGCAGGGCTTCGGAGGTGGAAGCTTGAATTGGTCTGACATATGTTTCAGGTTTCTGAACCTGAGTCACACAAAATGATCTTTCCTTTGCTGTAATTATATGTTCTAGATTTGACCTCAGTGACTTCACGGTACTGTCTCTAGTAGCTAAGTTAACTTCATAAACTATACTATCTGGAAATTTTTGTAACAAGGTTATTCTTAAATGGTTGCCGTCTATTTGTTCTCCCAAGGAACTTAAAATCCTAAGGTGACGTTCAATAGAGTTTAGGGTATTCCGGCAGTCAGAAGGTATGCCGCTGGCTGCGGGTAAATCGTAGAGCGCTTGATAATGAGCGTCTACTAAGAGGTCGGTTTTTCCATATCTTGTTTGCAGCGTATTTAAGGCTATGTTGTAGTTTGAATTCGTGATTGCCAAGCCCTCGACAAATTTAAGTGCGTGCCCTTCTAAACACCCTATCAAATATCCAAGTTTGTCTGCCTCGCTGATATTCCTCTTGTGGACAGAGGACTCAAAACGGTCCCAAAACTCATGCCACTTGAGGAGATCGCCAGAAAACTTTGCTAGTTCAATCTTAGGTAGTTTTGAATTATTTTCAGCTTTGTCATATTCATAAGTATTGTTACTTTTAAAATGAGCTTGAGATACAGCGGCAACGGCCTCGATGGTTGCCAAGATATCTTCTGCAGACAGTTGTAATTTTGTTCCCCTTGTTATCAAGTCTGGTGACACCAGACTCTGGTCGATACATTTATGGATGTCAGAAACAACTTGGTCTAATGACCGCTTTAATAGGTACTTTTTCTTTAGTAAATCTTGTAGTGGTATTGGTTCTGTTAATAAATTCAAAGGAAACCATAAGACAATCAATTCGTTGACAAAATGCCCGTCATTCATTTAACATAATAAAACTACATACCTGTTTCTATGAGTTCACACATTTGCTGAGTGTCTCCCATCACCTTTTCTAGATTGTCAAAAACGAGCAAAATTCTAGCCTCCATTTCGTATTTGGTAATTTGTAATAGTCACTGCTGCGTTTGGTTGGTGCATCTGAAACAACGCCATACAACTTCGAAAACCTCATTCTAACAATGGACACCCTTTGCCACTAAACAGTAAGTATTTCCGACCAAATTACAGAATAAATTACATTATGTAATTCTTTCTTTTATCTGAATGAATGAAATGCTAACTTTATATAGATAATTTTTCGGAAGCGTGGCCTGGGCACAGGCTTGAGTTTGTAAATGATGCAATGTGACGCAAAGCGTTTATCGTGCTTACATACCTGTTTTAGTAAATATTATTTATTTACGTGGTGCAACGATTGGTGTATTCGATTTTCCTGGAATAAAGCACGCGTTCAACTCAAAACAAACTGTTCAAAACTTGTATATTGCCGGGAGCGTCCTTCAATCTTCAACACAAAGGACAAAAATAAAAAAAGATGGTCGACTTTCCACTTTCTCTCGTCTCGGCTCCTTCCTGCGCTGGCGTCGGTCGGGCTACCAACCTACTGCCGAAAACAACCATAGACAATCAAGCGGCTAATGGTGCAGGCACACGTTCATTATCCGTTGCGTCACATCGTAATATTATAAATACTGCTATACAACGTTTTATTTGTATAGCTTACCGATAATTAAAAGGCGTAAATTAAGCATATCACGGAAGTCTCCAGGTGCAAATGTCACAGAAAAATGCTGTGAACGTATTTTTATTTGTGTTGATAAAATGCGATATTTGTGAACGGCAAAATAGTAGCGAGTAATGTTGAGAAGTTATGATAATCTGTGATAATTTTCGCAAATTATTATGTTGTCATGTTGTCAATCCCTATTGTATAATAAAACAATAACACAACCTTAATATGATGATCGAACTATGTGAAGTTCGTTTCGTAGGACAATGCAACGTTTGATGGTGCGTTTACACGTTGGGCGAGTCTAGGCCAACATGCAAACGTGGAGTAACGTTTACAGACATGACAAAATGTATAATTGCATCTCAATAAAAGTCAAACCAGGGCTCCAACCATGACTCCAACCATGATTCTTAATATATTAAGTAGGTATTGACTGATTCTAAGTACACTCATGGCAAACAATGTTTGCGCTTTAACATTTGTTAAGTAGGTACCAACTCATTTATAACCATTTTCTAAGGAATACCCAAACAAATGATTTTAATTAGGTAGGTGTCTGTGATCACGACAGCTGTCAACGTGCATTATGCATCAGTCGAATGAACATTCTGTTTCACGGAGAACAAATTCTGGTTGAGTTTACTTTCTACGTCCCAAACACTCATGTTTCCGGACCTCGACACAAGATGTGTACTTCTACCGTCATCTGTGTCAGGCGATCTTTCTTCTCAGTAACCAATTCCGTTTACACTCACTTCTATTCTCGGCAACATCATGGATGATACGCATGATAAACCAGTAGTTACTGAGACGATCGTTTTGTATTCTAATGTATTCTGTTCTGTTTATTCTTATTCTGTTCTATCATTCAACTGCCTGCCCTAAGCACTAGTTCTCGGTAAGTCGGTCGGGATCTTTCTTTCCAACCACCATTAATTTCTAATAAGCACATTGATTCTTTACAATGCTTCATGCATAACGCTATGCATGATAATGGTAGCTAGGACGATTCCAACTATTCTACCTACCGAGACTCATTCTTATTCTGTTCTGTTAAACGACTACTATCATGATCCCAGCACCTCCACCATTTTGTCGTCACCTATAGTAAGCCTGAGGTTCATACCGATTGTTTCCACTGGACGACAAAGTATTTCTAATCAAAGGATCCATAGGAAGAGAGTATCTGCTTCTCAGATTAACTTTATTCTAGTTCTAGTTAGTTCATTACACACATAGGGTGCACAAATTCTGCCTATGTGTCTATACAAGGAGAACCTACAGTTCTCCAGGAGGACCTCCACCATTACCCCTCATAGTCCTTCCCTGGCCACCAGGATTGACCTTCTATTTCTATGGTCTATTCTAATTCTTATTCCTTCTAATATTCTACTTCTTATTCATTCTAATTCTCTCTTTCTATGTATCCCTTTCTTATGATTAATTAAGTTCTAAAACACTTACTGATTTTCTCCTTCTGCCTTCACCGGACCAACATCGTACCTTCCCGCCATACTACTGACTGTACAACGCCGACAACCGTTCTCCCCGCAACACAGACTAGCAAATAATGTGCTGTCGAATAAGGCAAAGGTTTTAGACATACAGCCAGTTTAAGACATTAAAGTTTCTAGTGAAATTCTTTATGGTTTTACTTACAGATTTATTGAGAATCGCGTTCTTTCGCGACAACCCTTTCCGCTTGACTGGTAGAAAATGACTCATTATGTCAGCCATTTGCTTGTAACCATGAAGTTCGACTTAATACTGAGGTAACTGGAGCGTGCAGTACGAACAATTTTTTGAATACCACAAATAACACAGTGGCTGTCTTCCGTCTCACCTACACTTTAAAAAAATACGTATGGTCATATGAGACAGCTGACAGCCACTACATACATAAATGTCAAATTTGGTGGCGACACTTTTTTATTCAGGGTGAGAGCTCCAGTTACCTCAGAGTATTAAGTCAAACTTCATGCTTGTAACAGATCAAAAAAATAATATAGACAGGTCTACATTGCTAGTGAATTTCCAGTACTCAATGTTGACACCTCGCATCTCTGTTGACACGACTTGTCGTTATTTTTCCGAAAACGATTGTCACGGGTATTGTTTCGGGGTGACGTCATACCCGATGGAGAGCTACTGTGTTTCAGACAGCTGCTAATTGGCGTCACTTTACTCTGTAAGTACCATCCGTTGGCAAACGAACTCATTGAAATATCGACTGGGGAGTTTTTTTTGAGGATTTTGTTAAGGACTATAGGTGTGAAGGGTTAACAGAATAAAGTTTTATTGTTGTTTGAATAAATAGTTTTCGTGTATTTTTTTTTTTCAGATGTTGCTTTCACAAAATGTAATGCTGGTGCAAAATATCTAACACAACATCGTAGTTCCGAGTTGTTTTGGTGCTAGATTTCGCACAGTCTAACAACTCCTGAAGATGCCCCGGATTGGAGCGTCTTGCTATCTGCAGTTGTAGGTATTGTGCACTTAGCCTAATAACTTTTCGATATTTTTGTCAAAAAATCAATAACAGGCCAAACTTTAGTAAACGGCCGTTAAATATAATTTTAAGAGCAAAATCTCGCATTGAAAGGTATAAAAAAGAGTTATACTTACCCCGAAAATAGTGCAATTTTACAACAAATATGTTAGAAAAATGGAAAATTAAGTATTTTAGAAAAAATCGACCCGTCCCACAACTAGCTCCGATGGGACTCAAACCCACGACCTTTCGCTTTCCGGGCGACTTCAACTGCACGGGTCGATTTTTTCTAAAATACTTCATTTTCCATTTTCTATTATAAAAATTGCATTGTGAATGCAAAAAAATGTAAAAATTTAAATAACAAATATGCTATCACCGATTTTATCGTGAAATTGTATTTATAATTCTTAGCACCAAAGTCGAAATCAATAAAGATATAAAACGGGTAATTAATATTTTAGGAAGAAGTCGGTTGTTTCACTAACTGCACAATGTACTCTAAGAAAATAATACTAACAGACTTTTTGCTTACATCTTAGATTTTGTTTCCAGAAGTAAGTTGCATACTGGCTGCATATATATCTTTTTTCACAAAATATGACATTTTAACAAAGGCTTTCTGAGAATTGACCACAATTTTAACAATCATTAATACAGTATTCTATTTGTTTATTCAGATATTGGATCGCACAATACCCTTGTTTTATATTCTGTTATTTTAGCTTTATATATCTTGAGTCGGATATTATTTGCCTATTATATACGAACATGTCATCGTAATTAAACAAAACTTCGTCGTAGAAAACCGCTTGTCAAAATTTAATGTCCACCACTACAGCATGGTCGATATACTATTCAAGTATAATTAATTTCATACTACAAACTTGGAACTTCCGGTCGACCACGTTTCGTATGATACTTCCTTGCTTACTCAAGATCTTCGCGATCGGAATGAAAGGCAAGCAATCTTCACCATAAAGTAGTCAATCGGGAAATGCCCTGATTGTACTTACGTCTGTAATTAATTTCGAGTCAGCTTTGTTGAGCTCACATATGGGATTATAATGAGAAGATGCATGACGTTTTGTTTGCAGTTGGTTTTGATGTGAGGCGTGATATTAATGTTTGCGGCAATAATCGTGCTTTAATTTTGTGTTTTAGTAAGAATTTCGAAGTTAAGTTCACTTAACAATAATTTAATTAATTCTTAGCGGCCTCCCATGATTTTGCGTAGAGTTAAGATTGTGTTTTCAAATAGAAATGAGATTTTCCGCATTAAAAAAGTTTCCACAATATTCACTTGCGTTATATGTACCATCTAAAATATCGTTATGATCATACCAGGGGCGATCGCGCTTAATAATTTAAAAAAACCACAACCAAACCGCAGCCATTCTGCCGACGCGCCGTCACGTGTTTCAAAGGCGTATAATACATTAGATGATAGGGTTTGCTGTCAGTTTGCTATCAGTCACGATTCTTTTAGCCAATCAAAATGAACCATTCATAACGCTGCCCGAAGTTCCTCTATACCGATTGGTTAGCTAGACATGAGTGATGGAATTGACTGATGGTTGCATGACCGTCTAATGTACAGTCAGCATCAAAAGTAGCTTTGCATATGAAATTTTCAAATTATTGTTACGGTTGAAATGACGAGAGAGTTGTCTGACATAGCTTTTGAGTCAAAAGTACATGACCGTCACTAACTTCTAAATAAACTAAAACTTAAATTTCAAAAATAGATAATTTCAGAGAAGTTATAAGTAATTATTTGATTGTGTGTCATTTCATAAATATCTGACATGTTACTGTTTCATAAGTAACTGAAATACATTTGTGAAAACTCTTTAGAATGTTTCCAAATAAATGATTGTTCTAAAATTAAAAGTTTTTTTTTTATTTGATTTTCTTGCGGTGACATAGTTGACATTCACGCATAAGTTCCAAAATATATGTGATATTTTTCCGGGATAAAAAGTAGCCTATGTTCCTCTCCATGCTACACAGTATCTGTGTTCTAAATTTCAGCCAAATCCATTCAGTCGTTTTGGCGTGATTGAGTAACAAACATACAAACATCCAAACATCTAAACATTCACATTTATAATATTAGTAAGATAAGATGAGGAGGGCTACCATGAAAATAGAACTTCGAAAAAGCTGTCTTCAAAAGATATAGTATCGCCGTCTTTGTTCATACGTATTTGAGCGTCAGAGATGGCGACATGGTCGTCAAATCGAGCCGTATTTTCGACGTTTGATTTTCGTGATAGCCCCCCTAAAATCTAAGTATGGATTTCTGTCTAGCCACACATGATAATTTGCAAGGCGTCAAATACGTTCATACACTTGTGAGTTTTTGCACTTTCCGTTAATTTTGAAATTATATTGTTTACGATTCTTTTGAAAAATGTAAGGTAATACAGGTGTGCCCTGCCTGGGCATCCCAGCGTAGCGGTCTGCGCGCCGTGGTAGGGACGGACTTCTCGCTATCAAGCGTGGCACGTGCCATGCTTGATAGTGACAGGTCCTGGCAGGCGGCAAAGGAGGCGTCGGAGCGGAAACGCGAGCAGGAGGCTCATGCGGACCGTCTTCGACAAAGGCGGCTGGGGCGAAGGTGGTTGCGCTTTGCGCGCCTCATTCCCCTCTAGCGGGGCGGTGCGGTCCGGGCGGGTTTAGCTGGCTTAACGGCCGGTTAACTGCCGTCCGGATCGCTCGGTCTTCCCCCCCGGTTGTCTTGGGAGATGGCCCCGCTTGCTCGGCCATCTCCCGCCGCGTAGGGGCCCGGAAACGGGCCAACCGTCAGGCCGCAGGGGGTGCATACCACCACGGCCCCCCCACAGTCGGTGTGCTTAAAACTGACAGCGGAGAGCAAGTAGTGAGGGGTTTAGTTGGTAGTGGTGCCTGCTCTCAACCACCCCATCTGGTCAGCCCACCCGGAGTGGGTAACCTTATGGGGAGATTGAGAGGAGGCTCTCTCCTCCTGCCCCGCCTCCTGTCGAGCTTTCGAGCTCGTCAGGGGGCGGGGCAGGGGTTAGAACCACCCAGCCCTGACGCGAAGCCTATTAGGCTTGGCGGGAGGGCTGGGCGCGGCGAGAGACAGGCCTTGTCTGACTGAGTCCAACATGCCGTTAGTGGTATACGAAAAGACCGTATTTGCTCTCACTATAAAAAAAAAGGTAGTACCTAAGGTACGGTATAACTTTATAAGCTGATACGATTTATGTAATGAGCTGAAAACTTCGCGTCAGTCATGGTTGCATTCAGTTTTATTTGATTAAAAGTTATTTCATTTATAAACAATTTTCGGGATTAAAATTTAGTTTCAGCGGTCAGCAACGGAATTTGATTAAGCTTGCGGTGGTAAATATCATCAACAAAATGCATGCAATTATTATTAAATGGACTTATTGTTTTTGTATGTTAAACTTTCCTAATCGAGCAAATATTCATCATACTAATATATTTGCATCATCATCAAATATACCTACATACATTGACGATCGATTTGGCGCAGGGGTACCTACGGATACCTGCCTTCTGTGCCAGAGGTCTCGGACTCGATTCCCGACAAGACAAATATTGGTGTGCATGAACATGTCTATTTGTCTTAGTTTGGGTGTTTACTATGTATATTAAGTATGTATTACTATTAATAGTATTATATTATCTGTGGTATTTACAAACAAAAAGTATCTAAGTATATATTTTCTTGATGAAAACTACATAGGTAAGAGCTATATAATTAATTTAATATTATTATACTTCCCTATATAATAATATGAAATATATCCCATATATCTGTGTAGCCAGTATGATGATGTAGGAAAGTGATACCAACACTATCACTTTCTACATCATTACGGTAACATAAATCTTCATTTCACTTAGATTTGAAGTTGCATTAGGTAGTCACAAAATAATTTATTTTATTAAAAAAAAGTTTAAGCATTGGACAAAAACCAAACTAAATGCTCTTTATATACATAACTCCCTGATGTAGAGTAAGAACAAGTCTCTATATCTCATGATTATTTGTAATTCTAGCCACTCTACGCTCTACAGCAGTACAGTAACATTAACAATGCAATATTTCCCTCGGATTCGGCGTTACATTACACACATGACGAGCTCAATATTAACCATTCTTGCAAGAAAGAAAAAGTCAACCAGATGGTTCATTAATATTTACAGATAAATACTTGAATAACGTCCTTCGAGCAAACTTACTTCTCATCAGTCATCACACCTACATTTCTCTTAAATTCGACGTTATCAGCCATTATCAGCCATTCTTGTTCTTAAAAGAATTTTTAAAGGAGATTTGAAAAAAATAGAAAGGAAAAGAAACACAGCCTAACGTTATTGTTTATCACAAGCATAATATTTGTGTCCGATCTGCATTGAACTCACAACCGCTTAATAAGTAGAACACTACACGCAATTTTTTTATCACCTCTGGACACCGTTACAGTAACATTAACAATACGTTTCTCCTAAACTTAACGTTTCATAACATACATGCAAGCCTCATTATCAACCATTCCTTTTCTAAAAAAACGCTTTCAGTCGGCTCACACGGCGGGCGCGCCTCTCAAACATTCATCGACCTCGGCGACTTGAATAGGTCTGAAGATGGCGACCTGCCGACTTGGGTAATCCGTTTAATAAGTAATCTTGTAGCCCTTAAAAAGGAATTTACGGTTAGATAAAAATAGATCTTTTACGTACATTCTTAAAAGTAAAACAAAGCTTTTAAAGGAGTTTTGTTGGAGGTGGTTTATTTTCTTTCTTTGACTTAAAATACATTTTGTCCAAGTAAGTGTACTGACTTAAAACCGTTAACAAACATTGTTTATTTTATATTCTAAATATTTACTGTTAAAGTTAAAATCCAAATATTTACTGGCAGTCATTTTTGTTAAAATATTAACACTTTCAAATTATTAACTAGCCGTGCATAATAATGTTAGTAAACTTGTAATTACAAGTCTTTTGTACATGTTGTAATAACGCCAAACATCGCGTATGAAAATGATGCAATATGACTGATTGAAATGACAAATTAATCCATACTAATAATATTATTGTGAAAGTACATGGTACCTTTCACATACCAATGTAATCAACCTTTCCAACGGAATCAATCTAAAAAATCTGTGCGCAAAAGTACCTTGATTGAAAGCTACCAGGGTTTTTGTGGGTAAATTTTAAGCGAATTAAAAAGTCTCATTTTCGTATCAAATCTCCGAAACTCCAAGGGTACAACAACGTAATGTAATAAAAAGTATAAAAAAGTCAGAACAAGACAATACAACACTGAGTATTACGAGGCGGCGCGTTGACGCGACGAAACGTAAGAGATTAAAAATTTGTTACGTAAATGAGTTTTCTTTTTTCCTCAGAGCCCCACCGCAGATTTTCAGCCGAAATATGCGCTCAGACTCACACGGAGCACTCAAAAATTCAGCGACGTAAGTCTGCTGCAGCCGGATTCTGGATTTTTTGCGAACGATATAGAAAAGTCATTTAGCCACTACGGTTTTGTCGAAGATCCATTAGCCGATTTAGTGCCCACCATGATAAGAGCTCTCGGCTTCTCTTTGAGCTGTCCTAATATTAGAAGTTATGTAATTATAAGGCTATGGATGGGCAGCAGCGTCTTCCAAAATCTTGGTGAATACAAAAAAAACACCCGTGTGCTACATAGTAATTACCTACCTGGCCGGTAGAGGCACCCAAAGGATTCAAAGTAATGTAGAGTACTTTTAAAGGTTTTGGTTTTAAGAAACTTTCAAGGGAAATCGTTTACGGTTATCACATTCTTAGAACTTTGATTTAGTATAATTTTTTTTAAACATTATGTTAAAGGTCGCACTTTATTTCTGAACTAGCTGTTGCCCGCGACTTCGTACGCGCGGTGTAGTGACTTTTGTGTTAGTTTAGTTTATGTGTGTTTGTTGCTCAGATTTCATAACGCTCTTCTTGAAGTCCTATTCTCTACTAAAAGGGTCTAAAGAATATCGAATATGCAGGCTAGGGTATGAACATGGTATGTTGTTATCATATGCTGCATGAACATAGTTGAGCCCTCATTCAAAGATCTGTCCGTCTGTCAAGAAACTTTTTCTCAAGTATGCGTGGGAGGTATCAAGCTAAAATGTATGTCAAATTAAATACTGAAGTCTGCAATCCCTTAGAGGCGACAAAAAAACAAACTTCTCTTCTCTTCTTCATAACTCAAAAGGGCCACTTGGATCTCGATTTTCTTTTAAATCTCATTTAGCTACTTGTTGTTACCGATCCCGATTTAAATTTAAACCGCTATCTAGGTCGGTTTAGGCTGTCAAATCTCGATTTACAGTAAGTTGTAATAACTTATCTATATTTTCATATGGTTTTTATACGCAAAAATGCATGTATCACACATAATAGTGTATAATGATAACGATTATTTTGAACAGCCGTTCTTCGTTCTTCGACGTTGCTTGCTAGCGGGCAATAGATCTATTCTACGCGAGGTTCATAAGACTGAACCACACCAAACGATCCATCTTGGATTGGCCAACTACGATCTAAGATTGGGGATCATGGATCTAATTTGTTCTCTTGGTGCTCTTGGATCGCACGAGGCACGTCCATTCCGACCACTACTATGGAGCTCCAGTGGTGAAGCGCACTCTTGCCGCGCGCGATTAGAGCGCGTATTATCGTTTTGCGCATATGCGCGCTTTCACGATTCAAACAGAAGTTCTTACTTAGTAATGCATAATATCAGGCCAATCATATTTTTAATATAAAATGAAAAAGAGATTGTGTGTATCCATACTAATATTATAAATGTGAAAGTGGGTTTGTTTGTTTGTCCGTCTTTCACGTCAAAATTGGTGCAACGGATCGACGTGACTTTTGGAATGGGAATAGTTTGGCAGCTGAAAAGTGACATACTTAGGCAGCCATTAGACAGTCAATCTGGATCAATGATCAATGATCAATGATCGCGATGCAGATTGACTGTGTACGAAGGTGATTGACGGCTCGCGATCTTGATCGCAAAATATCTACAAAGTAAATCTCGATCGCGATCTGGATGTAATGGCTGCCTTTGGCTACTTTTTATCCCTGAAAAATATCACATTCCCGTGGGATAACGTCGTCGTTTAGTCCAAGCGGGCGAAGTCGCGGGCGGAAGGCTAGTATTTTGATATGGAGACATTTCTTCTTTAAGTAACAGGTATAAAATGTAATGATATACCTACCATTTAATTATTTAATTTTAATCAATCATCACTTATGTAAGCTTTCCTAGTAAATAAATGAATAAATAAGTTAGATAGAAAACTATTTTAAATATTCCTTTATTTTATTGGATGGTACCTACGGCTGAAGGCCTAAGTAGCCAGAGCCGGTTAAATGGCATAAAAATGGTAGGTATAGTGCGCCAATCTTTTCTGTTCCGGTGATTATCTTAGGAACTAAAACAGTTTTCATACGACAGTCCATTTTGACAGCTAATTTCGTATTGCAAGTGGCTCCTCAGTCACGACTGTCACCGGAACAGAAAAGCTTGTGGCACTGTAGGTGTAGGTAACTACGTACTGGCCACTTAGCGTTTGAGCAAATTTTTCAAAACTACATTGGTGACATTTTGTCTACATTGCGACAAACTTATTTCACACAGTGGTTATTTTTTGGTACTAAATATACTGTTGACTGCCGGCAGTCCATTTTGACAGTTAATTTTGTATTGCTAGTGGCTCCTCCAGGACCACTGTCACCGGTTCAGATATATTTGTGGCACTATACTTACTGTAGCGACATCTAGCGTCGAGTGGAAATGCGAAGTATAAATTTTACATCAATAGGGTGAGAACTTCAGTTTTGGCCACTGCCCCGAGTGCTTACTTAGCTTAAAACATTTCGTTAATAACTTTTGCTTGATAATATACTTTTTATCTATGACTTTTAAGTCATAATAACAATAGTAATAATTCTTTATGACATAGGAATATTATTCAATAAACGCTTTTCAGTTTACATCGAATTAGATGTTTCTTTTATTTTATCTAAGTTAGTTAAGTATTGATTTCTCGATGTATCTTTTAAAATTTGATTGACAAAAAACACATCAATCGGCACCCTTCGCACATTTTAAGTTTAAAAAATAGGTTTTTAATTGACTAAAATAAAACTAAATTTCGTAAGTATATGAATACTTAGTTATATGTTTTTACTATGTATGTCCACGAATTTCTCGAAATCTAAAGGCATATCGAGATGATTCTATTTGATTTAAATTAGGTGTATTCTAACTTTGGGAACGGTCTAAGATTCATCAAAATCGGTTTAGTATTTTTCGTGGGTATTTTATTGTACAATATACACTAAAACTTAGGAAATAAATAGTAATTTAAAAAAATAAAGTGACTGGCACCGACCTCAAAAAGGTACCTTAATTATAATATATATTATATTTTTCCTTTTCAGTTGACAAATACTTTTTGGAGTCGGTTAAATTTATTAAGTAGTTTTTTTGTATTGTAAATTTAAAAATTTAAAGAAAAGTATAAGATACATTCTTGACAATTTTAGATACCTACTTAAGACCATAGGCGAAAGAAGTGAAAAAAAATTAAAGTGGCAACAGCGGGGGCTTTCACCCTACTTAATATAGATAATCATTCGAATGTACTTTTGTGAAAGGTATATCGTAATCTTACTGACTTCCCGCGCCATCTATTGTTTAGTAGTTATGATGCGAAAGAAGTGAAAAGCATCTTAAAGTGGCAACAGAGGGGGCTTTCACCCTAATTAATATAGATAATCATTCGAATGTACTTTTGTGAAAGGTATATCGTAATCTTACTGACTTCCCGCGCCATCTATTGTTTAGTAGTTATGATGCGAAAGAAGTGAAAAGCATCTTAAAGTGGCAACAGAGGGGGCTTTCACCCTAATTAATATAATCATTCGAATGTTCTTTTGTGAGAGGTATATCGTAATCTAACTGACTTCCTGCGCCATCTATTGCTTAGTAGATATAATGACGTAAATAACATGAAATTATTTTTATGATTTTATGTGAGACTGGATGGGTTTTAATTTATATTATGTTTTGAAGCAGGTAAAATAAAATAACATGATTCATTATTAATTGAGACAGCGATTAAATATAACGTATTTTCATAATCATGTGGCGCCATCTATTTTAGTAAGAATCTGTTTTTGTATTTTCCCGTAGGAATAATTAAATTTCCCGCAATAAAAGGTACCCTATATGTTGACCCGGGTTATAAGCTATTACTTCACAAAATTTGGTAAAAATCCGTCCAGTAGTTTTTGCGTGAAAAGCGAACATACAAACAGACAAACAGACAAACAGACAAACAGACAAACAGACAAACAGACAAACAGACAAAAATTTTAATATCTATCGTTTTGGGGTCTATATCCTGTACACATCACATAGCAGTAATTTTTTTTTTTTTATATTTCATGTACAGACTTTTTGTCCGTTTCTGTTTTATTATATGTATAGATTATGTCGGTTCTTTTATTAATCTGAAATTTCACGTAGTACAGAATACGTTCGCGCCTACAGTTCGGGAGGCAACGGCAGCTAGGTCTCCAGACGGTGTCTGATGAATATTTCACTTCATTATTACAGTGGGCCGGTGCTCCTTATGCAATATTAACGGGAACACTCGATCCTTGGTGGGCTACTAACAATCGCTGCTTAACAAATTAGCTATGCACGAAACGCCTTGGAAGGATACCAATTTACATTTTCAAGATGGTGGTGTAATAATTTTTGTAGGGCAATGATTTTTTGGAAAAAAACTATTTAGTGCCAGCAGATTTCAATGGATAGATTGTTGTTTAACAAATCGGCTATGCGAAAAACACCTTGGAAGCTTACCACATCACGTTTTCAAGATGGTAGTGTATTAATTTTTAAAGAAGACAAGGATTTTTGGCAATTAACTATTCAAAAAAAGCACATTTTGTCAGAAATCATAGTCATGGTTTTTTAATTGCATAATCGATGACTGATTTTGCGCAGGAGTATAAGTATCTGCCTTCTGCGCTATAGCTTCCGGGTTCGCTTCCTGAACAAGACAAATATTTTTGTGTTTGAACACCTCTATTTGTCTTTGTCTGGGTGTTTTCTAAAAGTATTTATCCGTTATCAAGTTTTCATAACACAGTTTCTTAATGAAACTATGGGCTAGATAATTGACGTGATTGCAAGAAGTTTATTTATAGTTAAGACTTGTTATTTGGTCCCACCGTTATGCCCCACCGGTGATCCATTTAATTTATTGGTATAGTGCGCCAATCTTTTCTGTTCCGGTGATTATCTTTGGAACTAAAACAGTTTTCATACGACAGTCCATTTTGACAGCTAATTTCGTATTGCAAGTGGCTCCTCTGTCAAGACTGTCACCGGAACAGAAAAGCTTGTGGCACTGTAGGTATTCCTAAATAGCAAATTATGTAAGAAGTAAGTAAAAGTTGAAGTCAATCGGATTCTATTTCCAAAGTAGAGTACTTTTCACATTTAAGGCTGCCACACACCAAAAGGCTGCAACACTCTTCACTCTCCAAGGAACTGACATGCCAAATTTCAGCTTCTTGCGCCCAGTAGTTTCGGCTGTGCGTTGTCTGTCAGTCAGTCAGTAGCCCAAGAGTTTTATATATACCCCCTTAATAATAAGCGTGGTGTATAGTTACACCTAGTGTAAATCTGTTGTTATCTCGGCATCATTTTAGACAACATTTGTGACAAGAACAGATTTACACGTAACTTTACACCAATATTATTAGTAAGGGGGAGATTTAGTACAAGTCCTTTATTTACTCACATATGAATATGACTTCGCTGTTCTCTTTCATTAGACTTTCACTTGTTGATTAGAAAGTTGACTTAAATTTATGTTAGAACGTGGGGTGAACTTAAGTGACGGCGGAATATAGAATCACACCCCGGAAGTGATAAATTAATTGTAAAAATGTGGTGAACTAGCCTAATAAGTTTTATGTGACAATATCTCGCAACAACCCATTAATCATTCATTCATATATATGAATGAATGATAAATGGTCAGACACTTTGATTGATATCAATCAAAGTGTCTTATCGCGGTTTATTTCGCGTGGTATGCATCCGTGGGAATATCGGGATAAAATATAGCCTATGGCACTCGGGAAGAAGAATGTAGCTTTCTAATGGTGAAGTATTTTTTTAAAATGCGTAGTTGGTGGGTACTTTTTGAGCTAATCCATGAAAAACATACTAATAAAATATTTCTAATATTCATTGTAGTGTGTCACCAATAATCAAAGATGTTTCATGAAAACGAATGTGAACTTTTAATAAATCTAAAAACATAAATCGATATCTATTAAAATTAAATTGTCTCCCTTCTTTGTTCAACCACTTAGATATAAACTGTAATTTTGGAGTAGGTAGGTTTACCTATTTTAACTCTCTCCAGCAAGTTCCTAATCACAAATCACATACCTAGATACTTTTATCACACAAAACAGGCCCTTAAAGACCGTTAAATTTGAATAATTAAGGAATCACCGTCTAACCGCGGTCTTATCTGATGGGGGAGTTATCATTTTTTGGGGAACTAAATGTTATTAATGTAACCGAGCGTAGTCAGCGTCTCGGCCACCCTTTTCTCTTACGTTTCTAGACTAAAAGCCTTAGATTGTGGGACAAGTTAGAAGCGGTTTCTTATACACGGTTTTTATCACCCCAGTGTTGGTCTTATAATAAAAGTTGTTTGTTTTCATGAGTAGAATAATCCCTAAAATTATCCGGGGTGATAAAAAAAGAGGTGTAACATTTTTGCATAAATAATCATGAAAATCGTACATTAATGACTTCGCTTTCGCTAACGCAAATGCCAATCATTAATTTATGTCGACTTTTTCAAATTTTTCATTTTCCATAATAAAAAATAAATTGTGAATGCAAAAAGTAAAAAAGAAATACACTCTTCCGTCGTATAACATTAACAAATAAACGTTTGAAAATAGACTCGATTCGACAAGATAGTACGCTCATGTCCCGTACCACTATCTCAAGATACGTTCGAAAGGTGGAGGCGTACGTAAATTTCATTTACCGCTGGAAAGTGCCGAGCGCCGTCCCGAACGCAAACTCCACTTAATTACGCACATAAATTGAAGTGCTCTCTACACGATGGATGTAGCCACATTTTATGAGTTAAAATGTCGTGTCTTCAACGTTACCTTGCGGTGGAGTCATAGGAAAGATTCCTTACTGCTTTCAGATCATGTAAATGTGCGTTTCTTTAAATCCTGATGCTACTTTTTTCAGATCGTGGAAAGGTGTCCCTTTTAAACTTACTTCTGAGTTCTAACTTTTGAAGAAGAATCCTATACATTTTCGAATTTGTAAAGTAACAGTAACTCTTGTTGATAGTGAATCCAATGTTATACCTATGTATAACATCCTAGACTAGGTGGAGGTCAAATGCCTGCCTGCTTTTAAATAAAAAAAAATAAAAGTCATAGCTAAACGCGCTTATCTACCTACGTACTTACTTATATTGGTAACGCAAATAGTTACGGAACGAAGTACAGCGATAGAATAGATGGCCTCGAAATTAAATCTTAAATGGGGTGAAATTGGGATGAAAGTTTGTATGGGGAGCTGGCTTTTGTCGACGCGTACGACTACTACACAGGTCTAAATGTTGAACATGCATTTTATAAATCTTAATGTTTGTTGAATATGCATTTTATATCCGACACATTATTATGGTTTAGTTATCTTTTATATTTACACTAAAGCAAAAGATTAACAACAAAAATATTAATGAAAAAAAAACGGCAACAGTTGAAAAAAAAGTCTTTTCCGTAGCTTCTTGAATCTATAGGGCCACGAACCTTGACAGTTGAAAGCAAGATAAATACGAATTATTATCATAAGTAATTTTTAAACTATAATAAATAAACATGGTTTGGTATGTGGATAGAACTTTAAAGAATAAATCAGGGCAAGCGGTAAGTTGTGAATTCTTATATGTTACCTAATGTTTTCACTTAAACATGTTACGTATATAATTATTAGACTCCACTATGAGTAAAATTAATGCTATATACATACTAATGTACACAGACTTATGAAATTTTATTTATTCAAATAAATTACAATCTTATTTTTAACCGACTTCAAAATGTTATTTTCCAGGTTTGTGACAAATACACCGTTTGCACCGACGGGTTGTGGCAGTCAGTAAATATTATGTTCAATTTAAGTGAGTATCATTTCTATTAACTTGTTTACCACAGCCAATTAGCCATTAAAGTACTTCAATTTGGTATATTTTCTCTTCTTTAAGTTAAATGTTTGATCTTAAATGATATTTTTTACAAGATGAATGAAAACACATTTTTTCTCTCCCAGAGAGAGAGAGAGAGAGAGAGAGAGAGAGAGAGAGAGAGCGCGCTATGATAAAACACACCAAATTAAAATATGCGACTGCCCGGAGACAATAATTTAGCATTTCATCTTTAATTTTTTTTATATTTTAATGCACTTTCTGAATCTTTAACGTGAATGAAAATAATCAAGTTTTTATTATACCTATTTATACTTGAAATCTAAAATATTTTAAATGTGAAAGTTTGGATGTTTATTTACTCAATCACGGCGAAACGCTGAAAGGATCTAGATGAAATTTGGCACGGAGATACATTATGGTTTAAACTAGTAAACAGGCTTCTTTTTACCTCGGGCAAAATTTCATTCCCACGAGAAAACATCGTCTAGCCCACACGAGAAAAGCCGCGGTTTAAAAAAGCTAGTAAATTATAAATATTTAATTTTAGATCAAAATGGTTTCGATATTGACGACATCTACCAACTACTACGTAACGGAGTGAACATATTCAACATCGATCGAACTCAGCAAGACGAGGAAGTATACAGACATCTCAAGAAAGCAATGGATGAGGCTATAAAAATGCCTATAATGTACCCCCCTCAGTACTACAGGCCCATCACAATATCCATCACTATGTCAGTCAATGAGCCTATAGAAATCGACGAAAGAGTATGTAATCTTCCATGTTATTACTACGACTACAATCATAACACAAATACCAGCAAGAAGTAGTACTATAAATAAACAAACTTACAACTCAAAAGTACAGTATAAAAAGTATGCACAATTGCCTATTCCAACAGTAACTACCTCAAGATCGCAATATACGAAGCTACCCAAATACCTATAATTTACCCCCTCTTAGTAAAGGAAAGTCGCTTTCTCTATCACTATGACAGTCAATAAACCTTGGACGAAAGAGTATGTGTGATTAATTAAGTATTTAGTGTGTTCAATGCAGTTATTAAATAATTTATTATTGAAAATTTCATTTTCATGAAAGCTTTTTGCTGACTTTACTTAAATATTGTATTGTCATCTAAGCCAAACCTGTATACAAAATTTCAGCTCCTTCGGACACTGGGAAGTGGGTCAAATTAAGCTTGCAAGATTTGTCCCCCACTAACTAACAATAGTATATTATGATACAAGTGAGCTTAGGTTGCTCATTATACACGAGGCTGTGGGTTGCAGCCCGAGCCGCAGGCGAGGGCGTAAATCAGCCGAGTGTCTAGTGAGTAAGTTGCTCACGAGTTTCATACGCACTTTTTCAACACACTTGCGAGGAAAAACAAACATTTATTGCATACATATTGTATTAACCTAATATTAAGGTCCTAAGAGGAGTGAGTGACCTTGACGATTCGGAGCTCGCATATTCTTTTGCCGACGTCGCCGCCATCTAGCGGAAATGTTCGGTACTGCTAAGAATAGTTCAATGACTAGTAAACTGCAGAGGGAATAAGTATTATGTTCTGGAATACTGCCTATTTTATATGCGCATCTCCGAGTCATGCGTGTCTTCGGTGTATTGTGGACGCCAAGACAGTCGTCGGCCGAAATTCATATTACTTTGGTACATACAAGCTTTTATTTTACTCACCCATTTAGTATGTATGTATGTGTATGCTTTAGCATGACCAGAAAATGAAAAGGAAATGTAACGAACTAAATTTTTCTATTTTGATATTTTGTACCAGTGAGGAGGTGAAAGTGGCGCCTCAAGCCAGGTTTTTTTTTCTAGTCAGGCTTTATATTAAAATTTAATAAGTACTTAAATCGTAAGTGGCGGATTTAGTTTTTTTTAAATCCCTTTAGACTATTCTTTAGATTTAGAAGTGTTCCACGTCATGTACCCGCCAAGTCTTGTAAGTACATTCAGCAAACCCACCAGGTATACACTAAACACACTTTATGGCTTGCATGGACAAGAAGGGCTGCCCATCTTTGGTCCCGCCCAATTTGTTTTTTCTACCAAAAAACGGATCAATGACAAGCGTAGTCTATGTTTTCACTAATGGCGTCATTGTTTCTTTTAAAATTTTATTGCTCTGTGAACCATCTGTTGTTTGTTATTATAATCTTTCATAAGCTCTTTCTTTTGAAAAAGTTTTAGATCCCAAGTAGGTAGCTGGTCAACCCAAATGACCTTTTGTTTAAAAACAATGTGTGTAGGGTTTGGACCGCCCATCTGTGACACTATTGGTATATTTACCAGATGGCAGTCCGTTGCAAAAGGTCTTTAGTGCAGTATACTAAAACTGCTGTTGACCCTTACGGTGTATACCTGGTGGATTTTCTGATAGTACCTACTCCAATTCAAGAACTAGGTATAAAACAGTGGTACCAGTGCGTACTAGCTTTGATATGTTAGTTAAAAATGCGTACTTACATATAAATAATAATAATTTTCATTAATTCAATTGACGAGCTTGTTATGTATATGTTTTTTCGAACATAATGAAACGAAATATACATTTATATTCGGCGAGTACAGAGCGACTCTTCGATTAGGAAAAAACCGGCCAAGTGCGAGTCGGACTTGAACACGAAGGGTTCCGTACCATCAAAAAAATTACGTTTGTTGTATTGGAGCCCCCCTTAATTTATTTTACTTTAATTTAATTATTTATTTTTAAGTGTGCTTCACTTAAGTGAATAAGTGTAGGTATATAACTAAATATTCTGTGAATATATCAAGCGTCTACCTGCTGCCGTTATTAATGTCGAGCAGAAAACGGCAAATAAATCCCGTTTGTTGTATGGGAGCCCCCATTAATTATTTATTTTATTTTGATTTAATTATTTATTTTTAAAGTGAAAATACTTTCAACTACATTATTCTGTGAATAATTCAAGCGTCTACCTATTGCTGTTATTAATATCGAGCAAAAAATCACGTTTGTTGTATGGGAGCCCCCTAAATATTTATTTTATTCTGTTTTTAGTAAGTATTTGTTGTTGTAGCAGCAACAGAAATACATCATCTGTAAAAATTTCTACCTATAGCTATCTAGCTATCACGGTTCATGGGATACAGCCTGGTGACAGACAGACAGCCGGACAGCGAAGTCTCTCAGAAGTGTTTACCCTTTGGGTACGGAAACCTAAAAACTACGCAGCCCACGAGAACGGCAGAAGTTGGACCTATGTGAACCTTCGATGTACCCCAAAAATTTATCTTTGTTTTAAAAAATCAATGAAATCTACCAGGCTAATAAATCACTAAGCTTTTCTAACACAGAGTGTGCGTTACTCCAGCACGAAAGAAGCTTCTAAAGGGAAACGAGTTAACTGAACAGTTCGTGCTTAAATTTTCTGTAAATGTGCATCTACACTTATACTATACTTATAACTTTTATATTATATATAATAATAATAGGAAAGATTTGTATGTATTCATGTATGTAACGAATAAACTCAAAAACTACTACACCGATTTCAACAATTCTTTCACTTTTAGAATGCTATATTATCCCTGATTAACAAAGACTATAGAATATTTAAAAAAAGTTAAGAATCCGTATGAAAACTTCGATAATGTAACTAAGAAAAAAGATACCAAAAAATCCTTACACTGCGTACGCTGTTGAAACTATTGACAATAGAGCAAAGTAATGTAGGTACTACAGTTTTATAGAGGACATCAATATCTAATCTACAAAAAGTCTGCAATACTATATGTCTAACTATTACAGTTACGTCATAATAACTACTTGTTCATGTTAAAATATGATGTACAAACTAAGGCAGATTATTCGTACCTTGGTATTATCCTTATCCAAAATTATTAATAATTTCATATTCAAGGCCATTTCAATACCTGTAGATTACTCTTTGAATTGATGAAATTGGTATAGTCGGAGTCGGAGGAGTCGGTATCGGAGCGCGGACCGAAGTACGAGGGGCGTGTGCACATTGTCATGTTACATTTCTTCATTCCCACACAACAAGATGGTGTCAAACAAACTTTCTATCAGTAATTCCTTCCTTATGTAATCCAGCACCCCAGGACTGACGGTAAACAATCTTAAACTCTTGCTTTGTCCGGAATGTCCGGGGGACACCATACTCCGATGCTGAATTCGCCGTTGTGGGAAAGAAAAATTTTTACCTTATCTCTATAGAAATGAATTTTCGAAACGATTTTAACTATCCGCTAATGTTCATCCTTAATATGTAGGTATGTTATATGTGTAACTCGATTTGGTTCAGTCCAGTTTTTTCGAGAATTGTTTGACGCGGGAAATTGGTTCGGGTACCGTTTTAAAGATTTCGCGGTCGGACACTGAACATAATTATAACTGAACCAATTTTTCAAATTATTTTTACTTAAAAAAAAAAAAAAACTGCGTTAAGTATGTAATTGTGATGGAAACGACCTTTATCATAATATATTAAGGTCATTTTTCAATTTGACGACTCTGTATGAAATAAAACAGGAAGAAATAACAACCCTTGAAGAGTTTTTTGCCGGTTCCACTCCAAGGTCTTCCGCCGTAGGGTTTGCGAACAGATGGCGTAGCTTCTATGATATTCACAAATCTTGTAAATCGCAATCTAAATAGAATAAACGAATTTGACTTTGAGTTTCCCAAATTGGTCATTATCCGACTAAATGGATGTTTTTAGCATTGTTGTGTTCCGGCAGTTAGAAATAAGATAGCCAGTTCCTCAGTAAAGGAGGATTCCGGGAGTAGTGCCGTTCCACCTTCAGCCTTATCATCACTTAACATCAGGTGTGATGAAGACTAAGAGCCAGCGCGCACTTGTGATTTTTAATCGACCAATAGTTTAGTCGGAATCGTAAGCCGATTGTGATCAAACTGTCGGCCGATAGTTGGGCGATAGTTTAGTTGAATATAGTGCGCGCGCTTGCATAGTCCTTCATGCACATTACCGACCGGCCGATAGTTGTGCTGTGCGATAGTTTGATCGAAAAACTATCGGCCGATAGTTTGATCGGTCGATTTTTAATCTTCAGTGCGCGCACTGCCATTTAACTCTTTACTGAATCCAAGAACGATTAAACTATCGCCCGATTAAAAATCACAAGTGCGCGTTGGCTCTAAGTGCTACCTCGTGGTGAATTAAAAATTCTTATTATATCTTTTCTTAAAAAAGAAATGTTAAAAACCCTATTATATCCTTGTTAAAAGCTACAAAAGTTGCTCAGTTTTAGTTTAATTACTATTGAAGTGAAATATTTCTGAAATAAACTTATTATTAACCTAGGTTTTTTTTTGTTTTGTTTGTTAGTAAAATATTTCAGAAAAGTGAAAGTCTACATTTTCTTAAATAAAAATTAATTCAGTTTCTTAATTCAATTTTAACTTCGTTTGAATTCACAAATTGTTAAAAAAAAACTTCATTTTATTAAGATTTTAAATTATTTTTATGCATTCACAATGCAATTTTTGTAAGTATAGGAAAAATGTGATAGTAAAAAACCACGAGCCCTATAAGTAGCTTGCAGGCGGGAAAGGCTTTCATGAAATAAAACAGGAAGAAATAACAACCTTGAAGAGTTTTTTGCCGGTTCCACTCCAAGGTCTTCCGCCGTAGGGTTTGCGAACAGATAGCGTAGCTTCTATGATGTTCACAAATCTTGTAAATCGCAATCTAAATAGAATAAACGAATTTGACTTTGAGTTTCCCAAATTGGTCATTTTATTGTTTTTTTGTATGTATGTAATCTATACTAATATTATAAAGAGGAAAGATTTGATTGTTTGTTCGTTTGTTTGCATCGCATCCGGCTCCGAAACTACTGAACCGATTTAGAAAATTCTTTCACCATTAGAAAGTTACATTCTTTCCAAGTGACATAGGCTATATTTTATCCCGATATTCCCACGGGAACGGGTACCACGCGGGTGAAACTGCGAGGATCCGCTAGTAATGTATAAAAAGTAAATAATAATAAAAATAACTTGTTTTCATTTAAATACTTCTGATGCTTGCTTATATTTCTACTGATAATATCTTTTTCCTACGGGCTAAATTTTTAATCAGTGCATACATTTTTATGATCGACTCAAAATCGGTAGAAACATGGGTCGACATACGACAAAAATTTTTGGACTTCCCATACTAAATCAATCACGTGATCAGTCCGATTTGTATGAAGAGTCAAATTTTTTTTATAATATTTCGATTTGACCTATGTTTCTAGGAGAAAGTTGTTCAAAATTTGTGCACTGATTAAAAATTTATCCTATAAACTTATAATTTACCCCAAGAGGCATACTTTTCTATGCCCTACTTACCTCCCAATATAATTTTTGAGGTATTGAAGGTAGCTGGTATGCTGACTAAATAAAGAGGTAAGAATAATGAATCAGACTATCTATTTCAATGTTAATGCACTATTTACCCATGCTGACCAATAAAAAGATGAAAACGCATGAAAAGAAACGAACGCGACTGTATGATTTTTTTTACGAACTACAAATATTTTGTTGTCATTCCGCATTGTTCGGTTTATCAACTCGTTTTCCTGTAGAAGCTACTTTCCTGCTGGAGTAACGCGCACTGTGGTGAAGTGGTGATGTATGAAAAAAGTTAAAAGCTATTTATTTTACCAGTAGGTTTCATTGATTTATTAAAATTAAGATAAATACTTGTACATCGAAAGTACACATAGGTTTTTACTTTCCGCTCATGTTCATCCATAATGTATGTTATTTGTGTAGGTACCTAACTCGATTTGGTTTTTCGAGAACGGTTTGACGCGGAAAATTGGTTCGGGTACGTACCGTTTTTAAGGTCTTGCGGTCGAACACGTATAATTATAACTGAACCAATTTTGATGAAGTTTGGCAAAAGATACACTTTAATTTTTTTATCATCCCGGATAATTTTAGGGTGTAAAAAAAATTTGGTACCTTGTATAGCCTAACTCGCCACATGCAAAGTAACTAGGTACTGTTATTCCACTATACTGTACTTGCATTTTCTTTGGAGCACATCCCAAGAAAGAAATCACTAACTCTGACATGAGCGCGACTGCATCCTGTCGGCGCTCAGTCCAAAAGACAAAAAATATGTCGTAGTGTCGTCTAATCTTAACCGTCTAGTCATATTTTTTCTATGATTACTTAAAAACAATAATTTAGCATAAAAACAGTATTTACAGTTATTAACCTAAAGATATCAACTGAACTAAGTATTTCTATTAATATGTACATGTAAAAATGAGTGTAAACTCTTTAAAATCTATAGAATTATTTACGGAAGTCGCTCCGAAACCGGCGCGCAGTCCACTCTCGATGAAATACCGAAACTGACTGGCGGCAGGGCTCGCGGGTGATTACAGGGCGACGGAGCAGGCACTCTCGCGCGAATACACTCCAATTTTCGTGTTAAAATTACTTTTCACCAGTTAAATACGGAATAATAATAAAACTCTCAATTAAAATTATTCGCATCGTTAAGACCTTTCGATTGGTATAAAAACTAAATGAAAAGCTTGAGCCGATTTAGAGAAATTTTGCAATTTATGAGTGAAATAGGGATTCATTTGGGATTTTTTTTATAAAAAGTGGTTTAAGAAAATACAATTTCTTTCAATTAAAAGTGTTTATTAGGTAGTCGTTCTTCATTGACAATTTTTTTTATTTGAATTTAATAGACAGATATTTAGATATTTTGCTTCAAACATGCCGATTTTTAGGCATTTGAGCCCTCTTAAAGCCTTAACTAAGGGAAAAAGCGCGCAAGTATTTTTTTGCACTCGCCACGCCAAATGTGAGGTGATTGATTACATACAGCCATACAGCCTACTTCAAAATAATTAAGTATAATAATAGTGATAAAATGCAAATGTTTTATAACAAATTATTGTAAATTATAAATAATTTGATAATAATATACTTAATTATGTTTTTTGTCTTAATTAGGGACACGTTTATTTATTCTAAAAACGTAAATGGATTTTCAGCCGTATAAAACCTCTTTGTTGTTACAAAAAAGAACTGTATCTATTACCCGCTGAAATTGAAAATGCTCTGTTGACTCGCATATAACTTGCAGTTAGGTACTAACTTAACTTTGTAGGGATACTGTATTACCCGGTTAAATTGAAAAGTCTCTGTTTACTCGCATATAATTTGCAGTTAGGTACTTACTTAACTTTGGTTAGTAATAGTTAATTTGGTTATAATAATAGTTCGGTTTATGGCCCTAAGATCGATGAAATAAGGCTCACTTTATGAGCAAGTGTGTTGAAAACTAACTAATAACATTGCAAGTTAAATAAAAGCTTGTATAAAAGATCTTCTTAGGGAAAATTTGACAAATATTTAATGCATTAAAACCTGAAAAATAGAAAATACTCCACTATTACTCGGTTAAGATAACTAACTACATATTGAATTGATTGTTTTTAGGGAATTGGCGTATTGGCACTTTTTGTAGTTAACTTTATTTATTTTTTACTTTTTTGCATTTAAAATGAAATTTAATTATTGAAAATAAAGTACTTATTAGAAAAATTAACCCGTCTGCCATCTAGCTTCGATGGGACTCAAACCCACGAACTTCCACTGTCCGGGCAAATGCTCTAATCACTGAGTTCCGGAGTTGTATGTAATAACGACTTTAATTGGTTTATGTAAAGAAAACATCAGTGCCCCTAGCATAAAAACAATAGTTATCGTAATAATAAGTAAATAAAGTATTTTATTGGACATACAAAATAATATCCAAAAAAAAATTTACCAAAAAACAAAGAAAAAAAAACACAAAACACAGACATATCGACAGCTATAAATGCTGTTGCAGTGTGAAGCATTGCTCACACTGTAATAGCGCTGGTATTCTGGAGGGCTTCGATGCGCTCAGTAGCGCCACCAATGGAAATAAATCAATTACGTTTTATTAAAAGCTTAGATTAAAAGTTTTGGTTATTTTGCGCAAATAAAAGAGTAAAATGCATTTTATAAATATACTTTCAAGAACTCAAACTTAAGCAATAAGTCCTGAGTCTCAATAGTGCCAAAAGTGGCCACATTTAGCAATATCGAGATCCATAACTTAACGCTCATATTTGAGGTCATGAAAAAATACTTAAAAATTGCACTTTACTCTTCTATTTGCGCAAAATTACCGAAAGCCCTTGATAAATCGTAAATGATTTATTTCCATTGGTGGCGCTACTGAGCTAATCGAACCACCTTAAGAGGTTTTTTATTTTTATTAAAAAGTCTCTTTTCGTGATTATGTAACACGTCGATGGTTTGGGTCAAGTTAATCGTTATCGTGATCCTATTATATTGCATGAAAACCAGAGCAGCGCCTCTTTCGGTCGTATAAAGAACTAAAATTTAATCGATATTTGACACTTTCACAGCTTTTGACGGATATAATAGTTTACCGACAAATAATCTTGCTAACGGCTACGTGTAAAGGCACTTTGTAACTAATAAAAATGAAAAGAGTCCTATGTGAAGATATATTCTTTAATAATTGTGTTTTTCATGAGAACTTGATGCCTTTATACACAAGAACATTGAAACGGCGACACATTGAATCGCATACAGTTGATTGTCATAATTTTATTTGGCATACATCGTGGCAAAATATGAAAAGCATTTTATTCTTTGCTGGCTTTTCCACGGCTTCCACCTTTAAAATGGCATCAGGACCACTCAACCCATCATACCCACGAACGCCACAAGATGTCGAGCAAAAATATAACTTTCACAAATAATAGATAGAGATAGCAGACTGTTCCGGGATAAAAAAAAACAATTTCCAAAGCTCTGGTTTTCAAACGCATACTAGAAGGGTTACCGTATTATATACGAGATAGAATAAGCTCTGAAAGGCGCGATAAGCCGCTTTGGCCCCGGCTGCATATCTCAATTGCTTAAGACCGTCATTTGGCGTAGAAACCACAATATTACGAACTGGGTTATGTGTTATTCAGGAGGAATGCACGTCTTCACAAGTGGGTCACTACAAAATTTTAATACAGCCGATAAAAATAAAGTGTTTTCAGCCTTTGGAAAAGCAAAAGCAGTCTTAATAGTACGCGTTAGGAGTAGGTATTTTTAACTTATATCTTAGGTTACACATTTTACAAAAAGGTTTTGTGGTTTGTGTGTTTTGCAATCGATTTTCTCTTTAGGCATTCATTAGTCATGTCCCTTTTTAGACGCATGCCTAAAAATTGTGCATTGTGTGTGGAGTGTAGTGTTCATAGGTTAATGCATTAGGAATAATGAATCTCAAATTTCGGTACTCGACATTTGAGTTTCATTATTACTTCATAACTTTTTATTTTTAGGTTGATATTGTAATACTGAAAGACGTATTACACAAAAATCAAGTAACGCAATATAAGACGGAACACATGAAAACTCTTATGCCTATACTTCTATGGCTCTCTAGGGATAACTTTGAAGAATTCATGGATTTGATTCAAGTAAAACTCTAATTAATAGTAAAACTAGCAGCGCCCAGCGGTTTCACCCGCGTGGTTCCCGTTCCCGTGGGAATATAGGATAAAATCCTGTTAGTATAACTTGCTATTCCAGCCATAATCTATCTCTCTTCCAAATTTCATTCAGAGCCGTTCAGCCACTCACATCACTCAAGAACTTGAGTGATTCAGTAACAAACATCAATAAGATAAGACTGAGATTTTATAGACTTTTTATGTGGTTAAAAATATTTTAATGCAGCATTACAGTAAAACAGGATAGTGCTTAGGTTTCAGATGGTATCGTGTTTGAGTTTCCGGACTTCTCACAAACGATGTCTCTTCAGATAGCATGTTTATGCAAAAAGGTATTTATTGATAATTAAATAAAGCTAAGAGTGTGTAACTAAACATTTTTATAAGAAATTTAAGCTATCATATTTGTAAATGCCACGAAGTATAAGTTATTTATTCTAAGAAATCTAGAATCGACAGTAATCGCTCTCTTTTTTAATAATTTTTAGCATGAAAAGCCGGTGTTTTATTCAAAAACAAACATCTTCGAAGAAATTCAACGCTCTAACAGCAAACTGAAAATGTTGAGCGTCGCTTCTGAAATAGTGACTTCTCTTATGGATGGAGTAGTGGTGTCTGGATACCATACAGCAATAGAAGAGTGGAAAGATGTTCTTGTAGAAGTAGTGGAAGCTTTAGATGTGGTAGAAAAGACACGTGATCTCGAAACATGTCACAAAAAGCTAAGAAAGAGAGTAAGTTTTACGATACAATAATATTTAACAGTAATTTGGTTATTTTAATTTTTAGATTTTTGCATTCACAATGCTATTTTTATTATAGAAAAATGAAAAATGAAGTATTTAGAAAAAATCGACCCGTCTCACAACCAGCTCCGATGGGACTCGAACCCACGAGCACAGATAATATAATACTATAAGTAATTTGGTGTTTATTTTGCAAGAATTAGTAACGAGATGAGTTATCAAGATCGTATCACCTCGCGCTCCTGCGTGTTTCAGAAAATCTTGGCTGCATATGCAGTTGGTAGGATCAGAGAGATTTTCTTAAACCACGCTTACCTTGGCCAAACTTAATCATCAGCAACTGATAATATTGATTATGTGTTACTTAATCGTATGTAATATCTTATGAGTTTTTATTATACGTTCTTCAGACCCTGTCACCTCAAATACTACCGATAACAATGATGATAGCAACATTAGTAGCAGCATTGAAGAGCAAGGCAGCTGCCATCTTGCTGTTGACAGCCACAGGGAGATCTACTCGAATGCTCTCTAACATGTCACCGCCGTGCCCGATCTTGGCTATCACTGCGCACAAGTCGACTGTTAGGAGGCTACATTTGTTAAGGAAGGTCATTCCCTTGTTTTATGAAGGTGAGGTATTTATATTATGAGAGACTTTATTAAATGATAGATGTTTTTTAATTTAATTTGCTCTTCTTTATTCAAAGAATTTCATCGTAACAGCCATAACAGCGTTTAATTTAATTCAAGAGATTGATATAGAGTTAAGTTATACATTGGATCGTAGTTTTTAGATAATGGTGATATTAAGTGGATTTCGGAGGTACTGGATCTGTGATAGATTGATTTCTGGGTTATATTAAATTATCTGATCTAAATCGCGGAATTGGATTAAGATCTAGAAATGTAAACCAGCCATTTTCAAAGCTTCCAATCACAAATTATATTTTTATGAACCTAAAATAAATAAGTCTCAAGAGTTAACCTCTATTTAAATTCCTCCTTATAAACTTGAAACTTTAAACACTAATAAAGTAATGCCTATTAACTTGGGAGTAACGAGCAATAAAAATCCCTCGTTACCCCAGATGTGCTGTAACAGCAAAATAGAAACACATATTAGCATAATGTGTGCAATTACAGGGCGTCGGGCCGTAAACTGGAGAGAGGAGTGCCGAAACCGAGCACTTTTTGGCAGCGAATTCGCTCTGAAGACCGGCCTATTCTGTGGTGGAGCCAAATTAGTGGTGCTTTCGCGGTCCGAAGAAGGCGCGGCTTGTTGCAATGAGTTCCAAATTGTTATCGCGCCTCTGTGATGCGATGCTGAGTAAATATTTTGCCTGATCTCTGTTTTTTTACGTTAAACGTCACGTCATTGGATAAGATTTAAAAGTGCGAGCCAGATAAGGCTGCACGCGGTCGTAATCGACTACTAATCTTTTACCACGACCGTAGAACAAAAAATGTACTGAAACTAGCGCCAAAAGTGCCCCTGTCGCGCGCAGAGTTGTTCTGACAAGCACTCTAGTCCGCGTTTGTGCTCAACAAAAATTTGTTGCCACTGAAATATTTTAATTAGTCTGGTATTCAACTCTCTCTTTCACCTTACCTTACTCGTACATTCAAGCTATACAACAAATATAAACTATAGAAACAACAGATTCTGAGGGCCCGCTTCTTGGCTAAGTCAAGTAAGTATTGTTTCGGGTTCCGAAGTCCTATAAGTTCCAAATTATGTATGGTTCTGTGATGAGACAAGTGAATAATATGATGTATGCGTCGTATATTGGTATTTGTGTTTGGACTCGGATTACTTTGAAGTAACTAGAATTATCCGATCAAAAACTAGAACCTGTTACTTTTTCTCCTAGTATCGAGTTCTTGTAACCGTTTTCAAAATGTTAATTAAAGCGGGACCACTGTTAGGGATCAGTCATGCGTATATCTATGTATATCATAAGTTTTTAGTAAAAATTTCATTTTTATGACAAACTTTTTTGGCTGACTGTACTTTAATATTGTATTGTCATCTAAACCAAACCTGAATACAGAATTTCAGTTCCATCGGACACTGGGAAGTGGGTCAAATTAAGCTTGCAAGATTTGTCCCCCACTAACTAACAAACTAACTAACTAACATGGCAAGTTAATATAAGTTTTGAGTAAAAATTTATTTTTCATGACAAACTTTTTTGCGGTCTATACTTTAATATTGTATTGTCATCTGAACCAAACCTGTAGACAAAATTTCAGCTCCATCGGACACTGAGAAGTGGGCCAAATTAAGCTTGCAAGATTTGTCCCCCACTAACTAACATACTAATTAACTAAGTAACTAACATGGCAAGTTAATAAAAAGCTTGTAAAAAAGCTTGTAATAAAAATACTTTTTTCAGTAAAATCTAGAAACAAAGTAGAAACAAATGAAACTTTATGTGATCACGCACAATTGTGATGACCACATCTACTGTGTTCCACAGTTTATTGAAACGAAGGTTTCCCATGCAAAATTAAGTAAATTAAACTAATCCTACCTTACTAGAAAATAGTGTCCGTAATCCAGGGGGGCTGACGTTGTCTCGCCGGCGCGCGCGCGCCCTGGCAAAACGATCTCCACACAACCCCCGATGGGATACTCTTACAGCTAACACTCTTATACTACACAATGCCCTAATAGGCCGCTAAAACTTTCCCGGCGCTTTTCAAAGCGAACACACACGGGTTACAAGTCCGTACCCCGACCGGAGCCCTAGTAGGAGCAAAAACGTAATCTCGGTCCCAATATGGGTAGGTAACTTGCGCGGCACGTCGCTACAGAAGCACGCGAACTTGTCTCACGGCTGCTTACGGCCAACTGCCGATCCTACACCGGCCGGCCGAGCGCATTGTCTCGTGACCTTGACAATGACAACGCACCGCTCGCAGCGCGGCGCGAACATCCCCCCGTCCCGGACAGTAGCAAACTGTCCGCCAACTCAATCTAAGGGCAGGCGAGAGAGGGTAGCGATCGCTCGCTTCAAAACAGAGTCCCCCACCAGGACCTCGGCAAACCTGGGCACACCATCCGACCCCGGATGAAGCTGAACAATGCGTCCTAAACGCCAGCGGAGGGGCGGCAGGTTTGGATCCTTTACCAACACGAGGTCTCCAGTCTTGGGTGGGGTCGTCCTATCCGACCACTTAACGCGTTGCTGCAAAATGTGCAAATACTCCAGATGCCAACGGCGCCAAAAACTCTGCGTAAGCTGCTGGAGCAATTCAAATCGCGAGAGCCGTCCGGAGGCCACTTCGGAATAAGGATATTCCGGCAAGGCGTTAAGCGGTCTGCCAATCAAAAAATGGCCCGGCGTAAGGGCCTCTAAATCATTCGCGTCCGAAGACAACGGACACAACGGACGCGAGTTGAGGACCGCCTCAACCTTACAAAATACGGTCGCGAGTTCCTCAAACGTGAGGACCGTCTCCCCAATAACGCGACGAAGGTGAGTTTTAGCGGCCTTTACAGTTGCTTCAAAAATCCCTCCCCAGTGGGGGCAGGATGGCGGGGAGTACTGCCATCGTACCCCTCTGCGAGAGAGTGTGGATCCGATCTCAAAATTATTCCTATCCAAAAATTCACAAACTTCCTTTAAATACCTATCGGTGCCCTTGAAATTGGTTCCACAATCGGACCTGATTAACGACGGCATTCCGCGGCGAGACACAAAACGATTCAACGTGGCTACAAAGGCTTCTGTGGTGAGGGCACTAACCACCTCCAGGTGGACCGCTTTAGTGGCCAAACAAACAAATACACACAAGTAAGCCTTTTCCGTTCTAGCATTACGAAGCCGCGATGTCTTAACGGTAAATGGCCCCGCAAAATCCGTTCCAACTCCTGAGAAGGGCATCGATTCGTTCACTCGATCGGCAGGCAAATCACCCATCTGGGGCTGCATCGTATCGGCGCGCAAACGATAACACGGGAGACAACGAAAAATAACGGATCGGATTATCCTCCGCGCTGACAAAATCCAGAACTCTCGTTGGAGGAGCGCGGTCAAAGCATTACAACCGGCATGAGCATTCTTTACATGTCGGTCTGTAATCAACAGTCTAACTAACGGTCCATCCTTGGGGAGCAACAAAGGGTGGCGTGATCCGTACGGCAGGTTGGCATGTCTGAGCCTACCTCCGACACGCAGCAATCCGGTACTGTCCAAGAAGGGATTCAACCGCACCAAGGGTCCCTTCAACTTGGACTTACTTGAGCGCAGGGCTTTCAGCTCCGGTTCAAACTCTCGCTGTTGCGTCACTCGCAACCAATGCAACAGAGCGTCTTGCCGCTCTTGTGGGGCGAGGACCGGAGACAACGATTTCTCCTGAGGCTGGCGACAATTTCGCACAAAGCGCCTCATCCAAGCAGTCACGCCGAGCAACTTATCAAGAGAACTGTAGCGGTCTAACAAAAACTCCATCTGCGGAGCCGCCACCGTCTCCACGGCGTGAACACGCATGCCTAGGTCTGGGACTCTGGCCACAGCCGGGGTGGCAGGCCATGAGCGCTCAGGCCGTAACAACCATGATGGACTCCACCATAGGTGGTGGTCCACTAACTCAGGCGCCTCGCAGCCGCGGGAGGCACAATCTGCGGGGTTCAATTCGCCCGGTACGTGGCGCCAAATCAACGGGGCCTTTGAAGTCTGAATTTGTGAGACCCGGTTGGCCACAAAAACCTCAAGGGTGTGGACTGAACTCTTCAGCCAACAAAGGACGACCTGGCTGTCAGACCACGCAAATATCGACTCCAAGTCGACACCGTTTCCCAAGGTGTCGGCAACATGATTGAGTAGCCGTACTAAGAGAGTGGCGCCGGACAACTCCAACTTCGGAATGGTTAGCCTAGTCCGAAGGGGGGCGACCTTACTCTTGGCCATAACTAAGTGTACGGCGACAACGCCTGCTGCATCCACCGTTCGGATGTAAACGGCTGCCGCGTATCCGCTTTCGGACGCGTCACAAAAGCCGTGCAGGGAGGCTTTAAACTTTCCCGAAGGCAGCATTTGCCTCGGTATACAAACCCGATTGACGTCGGGTAGGGATGACACGAACCTCACCCACTCTCGTAGGAGGCTACCAGAGAGGGGCTCATCCCATGACAATTCCGCAGCCCAGAGCTCCTGTAGGAAGCACTTCATGGAAAACACTACAGGGCTGAGCCAACCGTTCGGATCAAAGGTACGGGCTACAGTAGACAGCACCGTGCGTTTAGTCCAGACCTTTGGGTCTGGCAGTTCCAATCTATATGTGAACAAATCCGGGACTGGTCGATACTGGACTCCCAAAACAGACAGCATGTCTGGAGTCTCCGGATTTTCAAAGAGGAGCGGCTCTTGCTGGTGGTCCTTAGGCAAATCTGCCAATAGGTCCGGTGAGTTAGACAGCCACTTCCGCAACTCATAGCCACCAGCCCTCAAGAGCGCAATCAGCTCATCACGTAAGACGAGAGCCTCATCTAAGCTCGAGGCCCCCGTGCAGATATCGTCGACAAATAAGGCCCCCCCCCTCAATAAGAGCAGATGCCCGGGGATAGCGTAGCCGTTCGCGCTCTGCGAGCTCCAAAAGCGAACGGATCGCCACAAAGGGGCTCGACCGCAAACCATAAGTGTTGGTGTTCAGCTCGTAAGCCAACATCGGATCCTGGGGATCCTCACGCCAAAGGATGAGCTGGTATCGTCTATCCTCCGGGTGAATCACGGTCTGTCTGAACATCATGCGGATATCGGCCACAAGACGACAGCGTGCCGGCGGAAGTTGGTCAAAACATCACAGACATCGTGATGCAACTTCGGCCCCGCATGCAGACACTGATTCAACGACACTCCGGTTGACGTGGGCGCTGAACCATCAAAGACCACGCGGATCTTCCCATTGGAAGTCTTCAAAACAGCGTGGTGTGGCAGGAAGTAATGTTCCACATTACGCCAGTCCAACTGCGAGATGGACATGTGCCCAAGGTCCAAATACTCCCGCATGAAGTCTATATACTTCTCCTTGAATGCGGGATCCCTGGCCATCCTACGCTCCATGGACAACAATCTCTTCTCGGCCATCGGTCGGGAGCTCCCTAAAGGAGGGCGAACCGCCAAGAAGGGCAAGCGGGTAATCAAGCGACCCGAGAGGAGGCGCCCAGTGTTGTTCTGGTAGAACAATTCGCACTCCTCGGCTAACGGATCCAACCGCTTGGCAGTGGGAGGTTCCTCCACCTCCCAAAACTTTTGGAGAACGTCGGACAAAGTAGAACCGACAATGGTCTGGCGGTCTACCGACGGGGTCCCTGGTGTCTGTGGTACCTTTCCCATCACCACATGACCCAGCGACGAGGACAAGGCGACAAGATCGGCTGTCTGCAAAACTCGCTTGCTTCCATACAATACACGACCGAGGACATCCGCACCAATCAACAAGTGTATTGGGCCCGGTCGGTGGAAGGAAGGATCAGCCAAAGCCAGTCCAGACGTCAGCTCAATCGTGGATGGCGGCACTCGCACTTGCGGGAGTGGTCCAACCACCTTATCAAAAACTATCGCCGAAGCACCGATCTTCGGCCTTGGCGTGAAGTGGGGGGAGAAGGAGAACTCAACTCGACCAATCGGATCAGGGATCCGCGAGTCTCCCACCCCCCGTACCGCTTCGTGATGCGGCACAAGCAAAAGACCCAGCTGTCGGACAAGCCACCTGGACATTATGCACCCCTGGGCACCTGAGTCCAAAAGGGCACGCACCGTGACAACATTGCCCTTAGGTCCCCAAACATTCACGGAGGCTGTTGGCAACAGCACAAGCTCCGGAGGGGTGGTTGGGTCCGACAGGGGCGCCATTAAAAATTTTGGGGGGGTACTTGTCCCCCTCGCGCCTGAGTCGGCGCGCCAAATGTGGGACGCTCGTACCGGGCGAGCGGGTCCCAATCGGGTACATACTGGCCCCGACCAACAGCACTCCTAGGTGCAGGGTAATACCCGTGTGGGGCGTGCCTCGGTACATAGTACCCCAATCGAGGCCTCTCCATTAGGGGGGGGGAGTAGCAAATAGGGCCCGTGCCCATCGCCACCGTGGCGTACTCTTGTGGTACCCCCCTACCCCCGCCCGTGGCGGGGGCGTCTCTCCTATAGTTCCCCCTCTCCGGGGGGGACTGAACGGGGGGGCTAAGCCCCGCCGAATCTCTAGGGGACCGGTTCCGGGCTGCCGGGCCCCCGCCCGTGCGCGAGGAATTCGAACCCCGGTCGCTCCCGGCGTCCTTGCGGTCCAAACAAAGGAGGGGGTGATGCCTCCCTCCGCAAAGACGACAATCCTCGGTCTGGGGACACGCTGACTGCATGTGTCCCCCCAAACACCTATAGCACCATTGGCGCTGTTTCGCAACGGCCCTCCGTCCCTCTGGGCGGAGGCCTCTAAATTTGGCACATTCGTGCACCACATGCCTATCTCCCCTGCAATACCTGCACCGCTCACTCGGTGCGGGGGGAGGGGACTGCTGGAAGGCAGCATAGCGATTGGTCGGGCGACGGGGCTGTTCCCTCGCCGCCACCATACGACCAACACCTGGAACCGGGGCGGGCTCCAGGTGGTCCGTCACCCTACATTCGTCCTCCAAAAAACGAAGGAGGTCCGCGAAGGGCGGGAGATACGAGGCGCTGTCGCCTCCGTACCTCTGCTCGAAACGCCCCTTCATTTCAGCGGGCAATTTGGCGAGGACTATGTGCAGCAGTATAAAGGACCACTGATCCACCGGCAGGTCCAATCGCCTTAGGGAGTTGACCGCTGACAGTAGCGGGTTCAGCAACTCCCTCCGTAACAGGTGTACCCGCGTGATTCGCGGGAGGGCCAAAATCGTGGCCACGTGGGTGTCCGCCAGTAACCGGACATTCTGGTACCTGCTAACCAGAAGCTGGCGAGCCACCTGGTAGTTGTCGTCACTGATGAGCAGGTGCTGGATTACCGCGCTGGCCTCTCCTCGCAGGGAGGAGCGCAAATAGGCCAACTTCTCACTAGGGGATAAGTCCCGTCGTGAATCCACCAAACTGTCAAACAAATTAATGAAGCCCATCCAGGCTGACAGATCCCCATTAAAAGTGGGAATCTCCAATGTAGGCAATCGGCCTAGCAACGCCGTCGGGGTAGGTTTGACCTCCCCGCTCAAAACCGGCTCCCCCTTCCGAACAGCCAGGGCCCTCTCAGCCGCCTCCGTGAACTGGTCAGCCAGCTCATAGGCCTGGGCTACATCCTGCTCCAGCTGTTCCGACACGGCATCATCAGCTGGGGGGTTCTCCAAATAATACGCGCGACACTCCATGGCGTGGCGCTCCAGGTCTTGCAGCCGAGCTGCCAGCCCGCCATACCGAGCTAGCAACGCGCCTACCCGGTCGGCTCGGTCTATTAATGTGACCGCACAAGCAAGCCAACGCAAAGCTCCTTGGATGCCAGCCCTGGATACGGCGGTCGGATTCGTAGGAGCCATTTATAATCCGTTTTATAAACAAAGCAAACAAAGAAATATAAAAGTGGTAAACATCAACAAAAAAAACAATAGAAATAGGTCGCGTCACGATAATATAAAACACAAGTAATCTGTGCCGGCCGGCGCCTGGTCAATATTGGCCGCCCCGGGTTTGAGTGAACGTTGACAGCTATATGCGTGGTCAGAATTGGCCCCAACGGGGTTCAAGGGTTAAAATTCGGACGACATACACGGACCCTACTAGTTTCATAAATTATTAGCAACTTACCAATTTCAAGGGCTAACAATATAACGGTATAAACAAAACGTATAGGATTAACGGTATGGCATACCTCGCAAATCAACTACTAAACCGTTATCAACAAACGAAAACAAAACTATTTTTAATAATAATACTCGTAATTTAATACTACTAATAATTAAAACTAGTTCCACTTTTTTAACTAGGCAAGCGGACTCGGAACAAACACTAGTATGTGGTACTAATAAACAACACTTTCGAACGAAACTATTCGTCAAATAAATCCCGACAAACAAAAAAAAAATATACACATCTAGGCGAGTAAACTCGTATCAAATCACTAGTATGTGATACTAATAAACACACTTTCGAACGAACTATTCGTCAAATAAATCCGGACACACAAAAAAAAATATACACATCTAGGCGAGTAAACTCGTATCAAAACACTAGTATGTGACAACAATTATATAAGTGTCTATCTATTATCGGATCCACCAAGTGAGAAACATTCGCTTCGAGAATTTACTAGAACAATTTCTTAGTACTTCAAATCGTCTCGGGATCTTCAAATACCCTCGAGATTTCAACAAAAAAAAATAATTTTTAGGTACACTTTTTAGGTACGCTTTTTATTTTTACTATGAAATTTTATGTACCTAGTTAATTTTAATATGAAAATTAACTAATTATATCAACTAGGTACGCTCTGCTACCAAAAATATGATCACGCACAATTGTGATGACCACATCTACTGTGTTCCACAGTTTATTGAAACGAAGGTTTCCCATGCAAAATTAAGTAAATTAAACTAATCCTACCTTACTAGAAAATAGTGTCCGTAATCCAGGGGGGCTGACGTTGTCTCGCCGGCGCGCGCGCGCCCTGGCAAAACGATCTCCACACAACCCCCGATGGGATACTCTTACAGCTAACACTCTTATACTACACAATGCCCTAATAGGCCGCTAAAACTTTCCCGGCGCTTTTCAAAGCGAACACACACGGGTTACAAGTCCGTACCCCGACCGGAGCCCTAGTAGGAGCAAAAACGTAATCTCGGTCCCAATATGGGTAGGTAACTTGCGCGGCACGTCGCTACAGAAGCACGCGAACTTGTCTCACGGCTGCTTACGGCCAACTGCCGATCCTACACCGGCCGGCCGAGCGCATTGTCTCGTGACCTTGACAATGACAACGCACCGCTCGCAGCGCGGCGCGAACAATGAAAGTGAAGAAGAATTTAAAAACAAAAGAAGAAATGGAAAGAACTTTCGTAACATGTGGCGTTCATTGACCCGATAGGTTAAATACCTTTATGAATGTGAACTTTAAGTTCCAACCGACAGCTTTGTATGTACAAATTTCACAGCTAACGAGATTCGCTTGTTTATCTTGTTAATAACAAATTGTTAGCATAATTACGTCGCGGCGCGGGGTGTTTGAGTTGACAATCAGTTTTAATAAGGAAGTTTGGTCACAAATTGATGTTGTAGTTGGTTTCTGATGATCTGCTGGTGGTTATCCTAACTATCCCTTTATTAGGTAATAGATGTTATTTACTATGATAAAAAAAAACAATTTAGTGTAAAAGTGGTTTTCCTATTCTTTTAAAACGGCACATGTATTATAAACATTTAATCAAAGTAAGTGTGTAACTTAAAAATAGATGAAATAATATGCTCAGAAAATATCAAAACATTAATATTTTGGGTAAACAATACACTCAGAAAAAACCTTAAAACTAAGAAAGGTATTAAGTTAAAGTATTCTAATTTCGCATTGACAGCACTAGAATGAAGTAAAGAATGCAAAACCTTATAACACCAGACATCATTTTAAAGCAGTAACATTTAACAACCTATTGTTACTATGAACCAAAGCATCTTAAAATCAGCTAAGCACGCCAAGTACTCGCGCTTTGTAGTTCGGAGGGCTGGTAATGTCACATGAAATAAGACTAAAACAGTGATATTAAGATGAGAGGTGCCTTTGAGGGATCGTTGCACCGAGCGGATGGTACTTGGCTGTGACGTGTAGCGCCTATTCTTCATTGTTTCTTTCGGCGTTCCGTTTTTAGCTTTCACTGCAACAGGGACGGAGTAGGGGAGTTGAAAATTTTCATATTTTTCCATCGATCAACAATAGTACTAGATGAAGGCTCACGAACTAAATGAAAACTCTATATGGACAGACTGATTTTTTTTTTAAATGACAGAAAGCGTTCCAAGTTTTAAATACCTTAGTATTATTGACACTGTCAAAATAATCTACTTATAATTATACTCTCATGTGGGCTTATAAGGCTTGGACATATCTGTCATTCCAAGTATGTATCTAGAACTAGTTAATTGTTATTGTTGATTGAAGTATTTTTCAAAAATAATGTCTTAGAATAACACTCTAACATTTATGTCAAAACTAGCTGACCCGGTGAACATTGTTTTGCCATATAAATTGTAGTTGACTCGTTGAACTTTGTATCACAAACATCGAATAAAGATAAATAATTATAAAAAATAAAAACAAAAAAAACCCACACAATTAATAGCAAACCAAACTAAAAAGTATAAAAGAAGTTTAAAAATATTTTTTCGAGCTCTCGAGTTCGTTAGGGGGCTGGGGCAGGGGTTAGAGCCGCCCAGCCCTGACGCGAAGCCTATTAGGCTTGGTGGGAGGGTGAGGCGCGGCGAGGAGCAGGCCCTGTCTATGATTGAGTCCAACATGCCGTTTGGTATACGTAAATACTGTATTTGCCCTTAATAAAAAAACCGGCCAAGTGCGAGTCGGACTCGCGCACCGAAGGTTCCGTACAAACTTTCACTTGTCCCATCTTGACTAACCGGTCCGGGTTAACTTATCGCAACCGAGCTATCTAAATATGTTTTTTGAAAAAGACTAAATTTTTTAAGATTTATTTACAAATGTATAGTTTTCAGATTTTTGTATGTATTTGTAGTATGTCACGAAATTACTTGCCAAATTTCATAGTTCTATGACAACAGGAAGTACCCTATGAATTTTGATTCCCTTGAGAGTGTCTAATTAGGCGTTTTTTGCTGCATAAACAGCCGTATCTTTTTTTTAGTTATCGGAGAAGTTTGATACTTTCACAGCTTCAAAGAACTGTAAACTTAAGTATATGGTTTTAATTTCAACTCGATACCTTCAAGCGGTTCCGAGATAAAGGCTATTGACCGACATATGGATAGACAGACAGACAGTTAATGATTTAATTACAAATGTATAGTTTCAGATTTTTCCTTATACTTGTAGTATAAGATAATATTATTTGCCAAATTTCAAAGTTCTAGATCAACAGAAAGTACCCTATGAAATTTGATTCCCTTGAGAGTTTCGAAATATGCGTTTTTTGAGGCATAAACGGACATAAGTATCTTTTTTTTTACGTTAACTGAGAAAATTGATTTTTTCACAGCTTCAAGGGACCGTAGTCCTTAGTATAATGGTTTTAATCTCAACTCGATAACTTCACGTGTTCTCGAGATAAAGAGTCTTGACAGACAAACGGTCGGACAGACAGACGGACAACAAAGTGATCCTATAAGGGTTCCGTTTTTTTCTTTAGAGGTACGAAACCCTAAAAAGGCGTAAATGCTTTCCCGTCATTAAAATAAAGAAAAACAATAGTTCAACAAATAGTTCAACAAATAGTTGCAAAACTGCTTTTTAATGTTATACCCCTATTTGAATACGGCACTGTTTCGACGCCAGTCTGCGTAAGGTTTTTTTGGACGTCAAACAGTCTAAGCGCAGACCTCTTTCATTCTCATTGCATTGCTACTTTTTAAAACTTTTCTTAATATTGTTTTTCTTGAGAATTTCAAAAGTGAATTCACATTCCATCGTTGTTTCGTCTTTGATAGTCATTTGTTTTGATTTATGTCGGATTAAGCTTTTAGGGTACAAAGATTAAAGTTTTGGCCATTAAATAAAAGACTTCACGACATGATGTAGGTAATGAAACCTAGAGTAAGCGCCAGATAAGTCTGCGCGCGTTCGAAATCGAAAACATATCTTTTATCGTAACCTTATAACAAGCATGTACCTACCTCGTAAGAAACTTGATAAGATGGAACACTCAAATTAACATTTTTAGTTGCATTTATTTTTTTATAACTACGATTCATCCAAGTTTATAAATTTATTTAAACTTAACTTTCGAGCTAACGTTGAGGCGTCCGTAGCACAGTGATAAGCGTGCTCTACCTCGATCGTTGCGATCGCGAGTCGAGGTTAAGCAACTTTCGCAATGGTCAGTCACGGGATGGGTGACCAAAAACTTTTCATCTCGAGCTCCTCTCCGTGCTTCAGAAGGCACGTTAAACTATGTTGTCCCAGCTGTTGGATTAATACCAGCAATTCGCACTGGGCCCGCGTGGTGGGTCATTTCCCATTCTCCTTATCCATCCATAAGGATGGCCAGTGCCAGCAGTATCGCTGACGATAATGAACCTTCAACTTGTTTGCAATTTGTGACTAAATTGCGCTACGTAACAGCTCGCGTTCATTGTCCGATATTTGTTTCTGCGTAACCGTTGTTTCTTTAAACGGTAGCAATAAAAATGCAAATAGACTGTCTATGTGTTCTGTTGCCTGTGAATTGAATGGAAAACGAGTTTATCTTGTACTTTTAACACAGCCGTTGGTTTTATTTATTTCCGAAATGTTACGTACAATTTGTTTTTATTTGCAATGATAGTAGTTTCACTTTGGATGACTTTCTGTTTTGGATCAGCGTATTGGGTATGTTATACCTACTCGTAATTCTTATGATAAAAGTGTTTTCAAAAGTTTAAGTTTATCAATCCTGGATTTTATGAAACAAAGTCAGGTTAAAACTTGAGTCAAATATTTTATTTGTGATATTCGCATACTTTATCTACCTTTTAGTTGTAATAATTCATAAGAGAAAAAAGTTCAGTACACATCTAAAAACTTGCTTAACAGTGGCACATCGAAAGATAATTTTAATCCTTCGCCATTTATTTCCAAATATCTTGCTAAATACTGAAATAAAAGCCAAAAAGAATGGAAAAACTCTATTCATAATATCTCTTTCGTATTAATGTTTTAGACTTAATAATTAACAAGAGAAATTAATTTAGTAAGTACATATCTAAAATATTTGTTTACGATGTTACTAAGGAAGATAGTAATTGAATCATTTGAAAAAGAGACAAAAAGTAAGGAATCCATTTTACATCAAGACACATTTTAGATACGCATAACCATAAAATGATAAAAAGAGTAAAAAATACGAATTTTGCTTGACTGATCGTGTGATTAAGTATGTTCCATAATTTCCCTAGTGACAACTACCGACTCTCATTCGAGAATATGTTTTATAACCCATTATTTTAATGTCCTATGAAGGGAAAAATGTAATCCAATAAATTACAACATAAATATTATTTTGTAGATTATTAATTGATAAATGTACGAGAAAGAATATTTATTTTTAAAGTCTTTGAAATGGTTTCATATCAAGAGGAGCTCTTACTACAATTACTGAATAATTGATAAAAAAAAAAAAACTACTTTCTATTTGACGAAACGTTATAATGCGGTATTAAACTATCAAAACAAGGACTTCGATAGGCAAAATAGCGTTCATATACCTACATAGAGTTACGCAGTAGACCTACAGGAAAAGGATTGGCTATCCCCAGTACCAGGTGAATTTGATAAGGCTACAGAGATCTAGCTGTATTGTATAAAGTATATAAATAATACAATAAATAATAAAATCATTTATTCATAAACAAAAGTTACAAAAATGGATAATTAGGCCAATCTCTTCTTACACTTTATGTTAAAGATGGGCGATTGTGAATGATATTATTCGAATTATTCGATTGTTGAAGTCATTCGAATTATTCGAATAACCTTACAAATCATTTGAATTTGAAAAAAGCGAGAAGCAAATAAGAATGTATAGCGTCGTCTCATTCCTTTCGATTCGAATTTCATTACTACTAGTTTATATATTCGAATAACCGTAACGTCATCAAAGTAAAGTCTATGTAGTGAGCAATTTTTATTATTGAAAATGAAGTAAGTATTAGAAAAAATCGACCCGTCTCACTCTCACATCTAGCTTCGATGGAACTTGAACCCACGCACGACCTTTCTCCACTGTCCAGGTGAATGATCTAACCACTAAGCTACGGAGTCGTTAGGAGAAGCGTCGAAACGTTGGCTAGACAGAACCAGACCATTCGATAGTTACTTCGAATATCAATTAAAAGTAGACTTTATTTTACAAGAAACAAAGACCAATTTTGTATGGCAAAATGAATGAATGAACTAGCGGTTTCATTCGAATTTGCGAACTAGCGATCGATTGTTTTGGTATTCGATTGTTAACATTAGTAGTATCAAACCGTTCGATTTTTGGAATCAGTAACAATCGCCCATCTTTGCTTTATGTTAGTACCTAAACATAAACAAACAAGTGATACAATATTAATTCTACTAAGTGGGTACATTTTATAACATGAGAAAGAAAGTTTAAGGAATAAAAAAATATTCTTATGCCTGAACTAGGTGATCCTGTGTTTCAGGCGAAGTTTATGTTTGATTTTTTGTTAGCACTTGGTTCTGGTAATTTTGATGATAATTTTTGGACTTATTATAATTTAATTGAGCAGCTCGATGACAGTCAGCATGTTCACCAGTGATTCCGATGAGGCGATGAGGTCTTAAGGAATGGATAATAAAATATTTGCTCTATTGAGATCTTTTTCACATAAGGTAAGTACGTAGTAATATTATAGTAACCTTTGCTTTGTGAGCTCAATGTATGTTATACGCTATTATATGTCTATAAGTGTGAATCAGTTATAAGTTATATTGTTTTTTTTTTCTATGTTATAATTTGATTATAAAACTGTTGATTCACCAAAATAAATAATAATAATAAGGGTTTTAAAATGTCGTATCAGAATCTTAAAGTGATTGATTATCATGATCAATATTTAAAAATTAAGTATTCAAAAAACTCCGTAGACATATGACTCCGTAGCTCAGTGGCTAGAGCATTCGCCCGGACAGTCGACAGTCGAACCAATGACCTTCCGGTCATGGGTTCGAGTCCCAACGGAGCTAGCTGTGAGGCGGGTCGATATTTTCTAATACTCTAATTTCAATAATATACATTGCATTGTGAATGCAAAAAAGTAAGCGATAATTTAAAACTATTTCCTTGCTAAAATTGTCTATTTATTTAGGTGCTGCACGAAAGCTTCAAGTAAAGAGTTTCTATTTGCTCAAATAGTATATTGACTGTGTAAATACTTGTCTTATTTGCTAAAGGAAGCCTGACTGTTTGAAGAGTTCATAGGAAATAGTTTTACAGAAGCCAAGGCTGATTCAACATAAAACAGAATCTTATTTAATGCTGCCTCGCTGCTAAGAGAGTCGTCTTAAGCTGCAGCTATGCGAATGTGGAAAGAGAACTTTTTAAAATTATGGAATTATAATGAAAGAATTTTGAATGACACGATGAGAATGCGAATCACACTAAGTTGTTAATATAGGTAACTAGACTTCCGCCCGCGGCTTCACCCGCGTGGTCTACATGACTTTATTCTGCGGGAACGTGATATTTTTCCTGGATAAAAAGTAGTCTATGTCACTTTCCAGCCATATTCCCATACTAAAAATTACGTTGATCCGTTGCTCCGTTTTGACGTGAAAGGCGGACAAACTAACACACTTTTACATTTATAATATTAGTATGGATTAAGCCGATTGGCTGATGTGCTTATGTAAACTTATTTCCTAATAACTATTTTGTCTACACCTACAACTAAACTGTCAATATTTGCAAAACCTGACAAGTCCTTCTTCTCTATTTTTACCCGACAACGAAGGAGGGTTATGAGTTTGACCGGTATGTATGTATGTATGTATGTATGTATGTATGTATGTATGTATGTATGTATGTATGTATGTATGTATGTATGTATGTTCATCTGTTCCCGCATAACTTCTAAACTGCTGATCATAAATATTCACAATTGAGGTATCGTTGGAAGCGTCTCGATTGTCTGCTGGTTATAGGCTATGTCACGTCACATGAAATTGAATATGGCGCCCTCTAGACGACATAAAGTTGTGAACTAAAAAACTTTTTTTTAAATAGAATGTTTGGTATCAAATGAAAGTTCTTGGTGAGCTCGTTTCAAAAATATATATTTTATTGGTTGTTGCTTGCGGCTTTGCTTGCATAAATCGAATTTTGACATAAGATGTAAAGTACAGGGACAGCGAACTAAGACTATTTCCCCTAGCAAATATTATATAGGTACATGATTAGGTCCTTGTATAATATAATATATGTTTATGGCATTCCATAGTTCACCCCAGCATTGTTTGACGAAAATAGGTAGGTAGAATATTTACATTATTAGGTAATAATTTAGTTCATCATATCAGCCAAACGACGCCCACTGCTGGGCATAGGCCTCCCCCAAGGAACTCCACAACAATGGATCCTGCTGCCCGCATCCAGCGGCTTCCCGCGACTTTGACCAGATCGTCGGTCCACCCTGTAGGGGCCTGCTCACGGAAAGTCGTCCGGTACGCGATCGCCATTCGAGAAACTTACCGCACCAACGGCCATCGGTTCTCCGCGCTATGTGTCCCGCCCACTGCCACTTCAACGATGCAATCCTTCGAGCGATGTCGGTTGTTTTAATTCTCTTGCGGATCTCATCGTTTCTGATTCGATCAAGCAGGGAAATACCAAGCATCGCTCTCTCCATTGCCCGCTGGGTGACTTTGAGCCTTCTTATGAGATACATAGTAAAAGACAACGTCTGACTTCTATAGGTCAGTCTCACGTCCATTATTGCACACACCTGGTCAAAGACTTTCGTCTTGAGACATTGAGGTGTTTCGGACGCGAATATATGCCGGAGCTTCCCGAACACTGCCCATCCGAGCTGGATTCATCGAGAGATCCTTTCTCGAAGTTAGACTTAACTAACTGGACCGTTTGCCTTAAGTAAACAAAGTGTTCAACAACTTCGATTGTAATGTTCCCAACATTAACTGGAGCGGGTGCAACATGGGCATTGGACGTGATTTTCATCTTAAGACCCACTCTTTGAGAAGCATTACTGAGATCTTCGAGCATTGTCTTCAGGTCTTCCAAGGTCTCAGCCATAAGAACTACATCATCGGCAAACCGTAGGCGTGTTAGGCCATTGATGTTGATGCCGCCATTGATGTTGATACCGCATCCTTAAAAATATCCTCCAGCTATCACGCAGCTGTGAACAGTTTTGGAGAGATGACGTCTCACTTTTTAACACCTCGCTGTAGTTGAATAGGATAGAGCTCTGGTTCTGTAATCGGACTGACATGGTGGCATTTTGGTATAAGTACCTGAGCACATCGATTCATGTACCTGGGTGCCTACCGTCAACTTTAAGACAGCGATTCAAAAATAGCGCGATGCAAAATAGGTTCCTAAAATGAATTGCTTTCTTTCATACTATGACCTTCTAAAAACTGGATCGCAAATGAATTGCTAAATGTGAATGACCGAACGATTTGTGTTCTTATTTCTTCTACCCGTCTCTTTCACTCAATTCTCTCGTGCCCGGAGAGTGAGAGGGACGGGTATAACCTGCAGGTGTCATGTTAAATCGACTGGGTTATAAGTCAAATAAGAGGTATTGACAGCTTAGCGGCTGTGAATTGACATTAAATGATCACTGAATCGCTGTCATTGGTATTAAGCTGTCGCGGTACGAATAAGCGAAGCAGATCAGTTTAGGTCCTAAACAAAACCGCAATAATACCTAATGGTAGGCAACCTGTAGTCTACTTGGCACCTCACACAGGTGTCGATCGAATCAAAGGCTTTCTCATAGTCTACGAACGCCTAGCAAAGTGGCAAGTTGTAAGTATGAATGTGGTCTTTGGTGCTATAGTTTTTTTGTAACCCAGCTTGTTCGGGAGGTTGGAAGTCGTCAAACCCTCGAGCGAGACGATTCGTAATGACTCTCGAAAACAACTTATAGATATGGCTCAGAAGCAAGATGAGTATGTAGTTCTTCAAGGGAGTCTTATCGGGTGATAAGACTCTCTAAAGGGTTTCTCGAAAAACGCTTCTGTCCCATGCCTTTGGCGTTTTGCCCTCGAGGATGACTGAATTGAAAAGCTTCTGGAGAACTTTAAGTATCGGCTTCCCGCCCGCTCTCAGAAGATATGTTGTGATTCCGTCATCGCCCGCCGTCTTGTTGTTTTTAAGCTGCATAATAAGCCATTGTTTTGAATTTGAGCCGGTATTGGTCGGAGCTTGGATTTTATCAGCCGCGATCTTTCAAGTTTAACGTTGATATTCAATGTGCCTCTGACCATGCGGTGATCGCTTCCTGTCTTAACAGCGTTGATCACACTGACATCATTGAATATGTGCTTCTTGGTAGACATGATAAAATCGATCTCGTTTTTTACTTTACCGTTCGGACTGATCCAGTACCAATTGCGGTTTGCGGGCTTCCTGAAGAAGGAGTTCACCATAAAGAGGTTCTTCCTCTCCATGAAGTCTGATAGCATCTGGCCTCGTGTCGGTTCGTTGCCCAAATCCAAATTGCCCCACTCTCAACTCATCACCGCAACGTTGCCCCAACTTAGCATTGAAATCTCCCATCACAACCGTGTTGTGTGTTTTATAGCTATGCATGGGTTTCGAAACCTCCCCATGCATAGCCTCCACATCGTCATCGTCATGTGTTTAGGTCAGAGCGCATACTTGTATGACATTTAGCGAATACCGTTTCGATATTCTTATTATCAGGTACGCTGCCCTGCGCGACACGCTTCCGATGGTGATCACACTGTTGACTAGGGACACAAGTCCCGCCCACAAGGACGATAAAACCGACACCAACTAGACTGTTGTCCGCCTTCCCGGTGGTATAGTAAGTTACCGGATTGCAGGATAATCGAGTCCTTCCCCTCTCTTCAGACTTCAGATAATCCAATGATGTCCCAGTGTAACTTACTAACAGCGTCTTCCAACTCTATGAGCTTCGAGTCAGTCCGCAATATGCGCGTGTTGTAGGTTGCCGGGTCAACTTACCCGGAGATTCTCAGCACCCCCTGCCCCGCCGTTACCATAGCCGCTACCGTAGCTAGGAATAGCGGGGTCGCCGTGGAGTGGGGCTGATTTTTTGGTGTAAAGCCATTTTGGGGGGGAGGGGTTGCCATAATCGCCACGCTTGGCCTGCCAAGTTTTGGCGATCGCAGTATGGCCTGCTGTAACATGAAGACGCTGCTGCCCATCCCCTGATGCAGTTTTTCCTCTTTAGCCTCTTAAGACACCCAGCGGAGAAGAGAGATGGTAGTGCTATTCTTTTTATGTGCCGGCACTACACAGCGCAAAATTATGACCCCAAAATAATAAAAATAAAAATTAAGTTCAAAAACTAAAACCCGACTACTGAAAAATCACGCTCTAAAAAGTATGAAACAAGAAAATATTCTCATCAGAAATTTTTGAACTTAATTTTTTTTTGATATACGAGTACAATAATACTACTTCGCTTATAATCTATGAAACTTCATATGATTTTATTTTTGTTCAACATTACATTCATCCATAATCCTTTATAGTTTTTAACTGCTTTTCTTTTTATTTCTATGCTTTTGTTTTTAATAATCCACGACGTAGTTTTGCTGTACACCTCTAATCATATTAGCATCTTAAATCTTGACAAATCATCGATACAGGTTTTCAAGGTAACGATAAAAAAAATCTTAATATTCTTCTTTTCAATAAGTTGTTACCGCAACTCGACAATACTTTGTGCCACTTCTGCATTTGGAGGAGCCAAACCAGGAATGCTCGGAAGGATTGTTTCTAAGATAAAGGGGAGAATCGGTTTGTAGAGGATCAAAATAAACTTAAGACCAAGCGAAACCGCAGCCAGTGTCCAGCCCGCATTAAACAGAAGTCGCTTTAAGTTTCATAGAATAACATCTAGTGTTCTTCTTCTTCTTAGTTTACAACTAGTATACTGCAACTCGACGACCATTTCGGCCTGTTTTGCATCCGGAACTCTAGCCATCCAATTGCTCAACCAATACTGTTCCAAGCGACAAAACGCGAAAAAGTGTTTTACACTTTATAAAAAGTCTATGCCACACTCTTGAGTCCCGCAATCGATCTAGCAGAAGGATTGAAAGGAGTTTATAAGAAGGCGCTCATAGCATGTTGCGGTTTGTAGAGGGGGGCGAACCCGGATCAAATTAAATTGAAGACTAAGCGGAACAGCCAGTGACCGGCCCGTATTATACCCAGGTCGCGGTTGAAGTCACGATTCGGAAATTTTGCCGAGTGGATTGAAGTGTTTTACTACTGGATTGAAATGGGAAATATAATGTTCTGTTAAGTACTGTATTTGTTTTGTTAAGTGTAAATGTTTTCAATTTCCTTCATTGTTGGAGGTTTGGAAAGGAATTGCAACTTGTGTTACTTTGTTTTTTAATCTTGACCTATCACATATTTATCGCAGTATCAAATAGCTTATTAATTACTAAACACATTTTTTGAAAAAAAAAACAGCTCTTTCTGCTCAGACGGCACTCGATATAATATATCTACTATTAATAATGAATAATATAATTAGGTACTTTCTAATTAGGTAACATCTGCTAAATGTAAATAAATGCCATAAAAGCCTAAAAATTTAAGCAAGATAAAGCTATTGATGCTTACACCGAAATAACTATGAAAAAAAGAACTCGTCTATTTCCAACACATGTACGATAACAGCTAAACTCAACCCTCCGAGACGCCCGCGAACAGCTCTGATAGTAAAGTAGTGTTCTATTCCTGATAAAATTAAATAAACGCGAACAAGTTGGGGCTTGTAATGAATATTAATGGCTGAAACTCTCAGAATCAGGTTTGACATGGGCCGCGAAACTCGGGCCCTGGTATAAATCACGGTTAGTTTCAAAACGCTCCTCCCTCGCCTCCTTTGTTCCTAAATAGATAAGAATATCGTAAAAAGTAATTTTGTGTTCGAGTATCAGTTTTATAGGAAACGAATGGGTAGATGGAGGGTTGGATTTCAAAGAATCTATTGGCATCTGCTGCTATTCTTTTAAACTACTTACAAAAGTTATTGTGCTACAACTAAATTTAATATCTGGCTTTGTTGTCTAACAGTATGTAACATCACGCTTTTCAGAATTTGGTCGGCTGATAAAATGAAAATAGCTTTATACCAAGAGTTAAATTTGAGTTTGAATCTTGTTTAAATACAAAATCGCTCTGAGTTTTTAACTGCGTAATGATGTGTGTAGGTAAGTACCCTTTCAAAATAATTATCAGCGTTGCAGGTGATATACATGCTGCAACTTGTGCTGAGCAGTGTCCTTATTAGTTTCACTTTGTTTTATTCTTATCTTAATTTGAAATATTGTCTTTTGTATATTTGTGGAACTAATTAAGTTTGAAATTTCAATCTGAGAAGAAGTGTACATTCATACCAATACACCTAGAGGAGATCTTTTATTTTAGTATAATCTTTTATTTTATATAAATATTTTAAAACGTTGATTTGGCATTTACTTTGAGCATTCTTGAAAAATCGTGTCATTTTACGATTTGCACATTTACGATGTGCTTTATAAGATTTGCACTACTGGCCGTTTTACGAGCTGGGCATAAACCGACGAATGAGGTCGGCAAGATTAAAGATGTTCGGCTATTTCTAAAAATCTGCAGTGTACTGACACAGTTCAATGCTTACAGAAGGCATAAAGGAAAAACGCCATTCTAAAGTTGAATTTTAGTGTGACCTCTTCACCTCGCGGGAAGCCGCTGGATGCTGGATGCAACACAGGACCGATCGTTGAGGAGATCATTGGAGGAAGCTGTGGGCGTTGTACGTCTAACTAACTAACCGATAACTCGAGTTATCTTCATTCATTGTCATCATCATCTTTGTCAGAATGAGAACATAGCTCCGATCTCTAAACAAGAAAAATATTTATATAATAAAATGTTACAAAAATAGACTTCACACATATATCTCTGAACGTGAGTAAGTAGTTACAATATCATATTCATCTACGTGTCGAATGTTGGAATAACATGACTTTTCGCTTATGAACCTGCAATTGCACTGCCTACCGCCTACCACCTAACCGCCTCTGTGGTCTAGAGGTACACTCCATCGGTGTCAGATCCATAGGTCCCGGGATCGATTCCCAGTAGGGACACATATTATATTCGGTTTGGTAGGACTTGTTCTCCTAGTCTGCCTGGCTAGCTACGACCAGCTTATCCAAGTATGATGTCATAAAAACGATATTTTCAGCATTGTTGTTTTTCGGAAGTTAGAGATAAGATAGCCAGTTCCTCAGTAATTGGGGATTCCGGGAGTAGTGAGCTTCCACCTTCAACCTTACCATCATCTAACATCTGCTTAAGTGCTTAGTGCTATCCTGTAGTGTATAAAAAAACCATTAAATTTGACAGTATATTTTTTTAACCAAAGAATCGCACGATACAGACGCAATAAAAATGAATACATTTTTAACTTGAGACGACCATAAAACCGCAATCCGTAATTTTTAATTATTTTCCCCTCAGAAGTTAACAAAAATAATGAAAGGACGAAAGTTCAAAACAGTCTTAAGAATTTTTTACTTTAATAGTAGTCCACCATTTAAAGTTAAGAGTCAAGAGATCCCAGAACTTAAGCAATTAGTGAACACCAGTCAGACAGCAATTAACGAGAAATGCTATTTGAACACAGGAAAGGTGGAAATAATTCAGCCAATAACAGGAGTCGGGCTCACTCGTTAGCTAAATTATTCATTAACTGCTAATGACCGATATATATCAAGAGCACTTGTAACTGCACTGCGAAAGGCGCGACATTAAATCTATATTAACCAAATTACTTAATTAAGGAAGGGTGGAGTTTATTTTGTTTTGGTATTTATTGGAAGCAGGGTTAAGAAATAAATGTCGCTGTGAAATATGTACTTATGCCAATGGTAATAGCTAAGTCGTATAAGTCATAGGAAAAAGGGTTAAATTACTAGCATGTTGTAACTTTTCTTTAACGTTAGGTGTGTTTCCGATCTGGGGCATCATAATCACAAGAAGAAGGTCTAAATTTAATACGGTTTTTTAAACTTTGTTCGTTTGATGAAAATATAAATTAAAAACTGGGAACCTTCTTTTTTTGAAGTCTGTTAATAAATTAGTTAGAAGAGAAAAGTTAATCATTAATACATTTATTACCACCAACATATTCAAGATATAGGGCAGAGTTACCCTTTGTGGCCACTTTAAGACGCAAATTATATCTTAAATTATAGATAATTTATCTACCTTTAAAGGTACATTTTTCAAATTTATAAATGTACAATATTTTTTTTTATATTACACACAATGTGTGAGAGGTACCAAATGTACCGGTTTTGGCCACTTACTGATAGTTAACCTTTTGTAAGTATTGCGAAAAATCAAAACCAAACCCAGGTAAAATCAATATATTCTAATGCGCTATAGAAACCAGTCAATTGCAAAACAACAATTTGATTGTGAAAAACAAAGGTTTATAAAGTACTTATTTCATACAAAACATTTTTTAAAACAGAAAATGGGGTTTATTGAAAAAAAATCTTATGACCTAAGGAATTCTAACGGTTGTTATTATTACCTAAAATCACCTTATTTTAATTGCCTTTATCAAAAATGGTTAAAAGTTGTTTAAAAAACTTTTAGAGCAAAAAGTGGCCAAAACAGGTACAGTGGCCAAAACAGGTACAGTGGCCAAAACCGGTACACCTGCCCTACTTAGCTATTCGATTTTACAGTAAAAAGTAGAAAAACCATGGGTATAAATAACCTACATTTTACCTGTAGCATAACATTCAGAAGCCTACGGCTACAGATATAAAATATTACTAACCCAGAACAAGAGCAGTAGGAACCTCTATTCTACTATTCGACCTTATCAAAATTTACACCGCCGTAGCACATTGTGAAAGGGGCCCCGATCTCGACGTAAAACGTTTTCATAAAAATGCAAATCGCCCCAGAACGTATTGCCGGCGGTCGACTCTGGAACTTTCTTCATCGAATTAAAAATACTTTTTAAAGAGACAACGTCATTTGGTCAAACTTGCTGTGAGCTTTGACGCTCGGGATAATGTCTCGCCTTAACAATCGTAACTATGTCTCGAAGTTCGCAATTATTTTTCTGCCACAACTCGCTTTTCTTGGTAAATGTTCGTTTCGACTTTGTGGCACGGTCACTTTTCTTGCTTCTATTTTCTTTTTCCTGATTTTAATCATGAATTTTGCAAGAGTATAGCATAAACTATGACTGAAATTAAAACTGAAAATGGAAGATAGAATAGTGTATGAAAGAGGATACCGCTTAAAATCATTTCCACATTGTACTTTCAACAACAATACGGCTAAATTAAATAGCAATAAAGTTACATATGAGCTTGCATTTCGAGGTATTCTTCTCGCAGTTAATTAACTTTACGAGCTCGTATCTGCGGATTGATGCAATAAAATCTTATAAGTGGAAGGTATTTTCTGCGTAACGACTTCTGCTATATTTGGAATTAGCCATATGTATATGGAACTATACAAAACATAAAATTGTGCATTTTATCGATGTACGTACACAAACAGTTTACAAATATTCACATTAAATAAGGAACATAAGAACGTATACTATTTCTATAACTTTAACCGGAAAGGTAAAAAAGGAACCAGTGTTGCCTGCCACCCCTAATATCCATTTCGGTTTTTTTATTCCCAAGGAGTTTTGTGTCTCCGGGGCATCGTTATGCACCAGTTGCTGTTGCAATCAGATAAAGATGCGGTACCAAGGACTCACTTAAGGTAATCTAAATATATATAGATAATTTAAATATAAAAGAAGATCCCTTCGAGAAATCGCAAACTATTATACCAAATAAATACTTTTGTAGAAAGAAATTTTTAATATTGTTGTTTAATTAAAACATTTTGAACAATAATATGGCCGTTCTTAAGCGCTTAATAAAGACAATTTTGACTTTGACTAACAACGCCTAGAACTTATTGGATAGAAAACGACAGCAAAGATGGTAGGTAGGTACTTGAAAAGCTAACTTGAAACTGCCGACTGAGCTCTATAAGACCTTCGAATACTCTAACAAATTCCAAGATCAAAAAGCCTTCTAAGTGGATTCCGGAATTTCCCATTATACCCTCAAAAAGGATGCATATCGCCTCGTGGCTTAATTTTCTGGTTAAACACGTCTTTCAAACGGAGCTCTACCTATAGCGTTTTATCTTTTTATTGCACAAATTGTATTAAAACAAGTTTTGAAAAGTCACTTTTTACCTATTTCAAACATAATTTTGGTGATTTATACAAATCTAATCTAGACTTATAGTATCTTTATTAATACTTTTTAATGAGTTACTTTTTATACTTACAATTGTTAATATTTAATACTCATGATATTAACTTTATTGCTTAAACTTAATATCAAGACTATTTAAATTTATTTAATTGAAATTCTCAACGGAATAAATCCGAATAAAGAAAATGTAAATCATGTTACTTAATCCTTACTTTCAAATTAAACGAAAACAAAATTCAAACAAATTTAACCCCCGAACTGTTTACAAGAATTTGGGACGAGAAGCCTTCTTGTTTCTCGTCCAATCCAATTTGTAGTACACTTGCAACGGGGCTTTTTAATCAGAACAGCTGGAATTTTCTTTCTGGGCTTAGTTTACATTAACGACTCGCTTCAATACCGAACAAACAGCTATAAGGCGAATTTTCCATACTGCTTACTGTTTTCATTTTTACACCGTGGCACAAAATAAAGAGTTTACAGAAGGACCGCTCCCACCATTTTTGAAAATCTATACCTATCCTTGTCTGACTCACTAGGGTTGCTTCTGTATTGATTCTGAATTTAAAAAGGAGTAAGTAGTAAAAGTTAACAATCATACATAAATAAATTCGTTTATACATACATCGTAACAAGTTTACATGCCTTAGATGCTGCTTAGATGGTAAACAGAGCATCTAATATCCATTTAAAGTCCCGACGCCACACACGACGAAGACAAGATCCTATTGTACCTATACCGTACCTATTATGTTGTAATGTATTCCATTCCTATATGTTATAATGTACTCTATGTACAAGATATAAATATGGTGTGATAGTTATCCCACTAAAAACATAAACGTGAAAAAGGCACTAAGTAAGTTCGATGAAAACATAAAGGTAAAAAAGGTGCCAAGTTCAGCGAAAAATAGTTGAAATCTAAATGGGTTACAAGTTCCATAAATTTTTTCGTTCAAGAACTTCAAATAATTAATATTTTCTTAAATGTTGAATTTCTAACTTGTCATCTACAAAAATTTAAAAACCTTTATAACGCAAGAACTGTATCAAGCAATAGTGGTAACTATTTTGAAAACAAGAAAGTGTATTTAAATACCTATGTTGTGTTTTTATCGTATATAGGTAAATAAAAAAATATAAGTAGTTTAATAGTCAAAGTCAAATTTGTTTATTCAATTTAGATTGGTTTTTACAATAGTTGTGAACGTCATAGAAGCTACGCTATCGAGATGTAAACAGGTTCATATTTGTTTCTGGCGCAGCTGTTCTTCATAGTCTTTTCTTGCACTCAAGAATGTCGTTTTTCAGCTTTCTTTTTCTGGGAGAATTTGCAGAAACGTGAGTTGCTATTTGTGAATTTGAGTCACATTTAACTTTTTCATATTGTGTACAAGATTCATTAGTCTCCACAGTTGCTTGCGATTCTTCATTTAAATTTTTTTTGACAGGTAGCAAAAGTTTGGGAACCGAACTGTCCTGAAAAAGGCACTAATGCCTTTTTCAGGACAGTTCGGTTCGATGTCTTGATTATAGAATTGGTTTCGAAATGGGCCTCACAAACTCGAAGATATGTTGACCATTTGTTGCGTACATCTTCTCGATCAATTAAACTTATCCATAAGGTTCGTCTGAAAAAAAAATCATTTGATTTTTAAAATGAACTAGTTAGTTTTGCAACGAAAATAGCCTATGGCACTCCTACGATTAAGACGTTAAAATAAATAGGTATACGTATAATCGTGCGTGGTTCGTTTTCTCCTGAACTTGGCTGGCACACTGCCGTGCGTCAAAAAAAACTTTACTGCAAGTAAAATGTTATTTGGGGTAAGTATAATGACTGGCGTTCTCTCCCAAACTTGGCAAGCACACTGCCGTGCGCCTAGATAAAGAAAACTTTACTGCAAGTGAAATGTTATTTGGGATTTATTGATTGGCGTCCTTTCCTGAACTTGGCTGGCACACTGCCGTGCGCTTAGATGAAAAAAAAATACTGCAAGTAAAATGTTATTTGGGGTTTAATGACTGAAGTCTCTAAAATGTAAGTAGGATTTCATAACACTGCTAAAATAAAAGAAAATGCAACGACAACTTTTACTTGAAAATTCGTCAACATGACTTGTGGCTGTGTTCGCTGAACCGCCAAGAAGTTTTGAGAATACTATAACATCTAAATAAGGACCATAGAACCCAATTACTGGCGTTTTACCACAACCAGCTAACTATAAGATGAATGTGTATGGTTCATCGTCGTTATCAAAGCGGCTAGTCCCAAAAGTACCTAGGTATACTCACCTACCAACAAGAGAAAACAGTTTGACTTACCTTACCTTTCAATATCGTTTGGAAATTTAAAGAACGTGTATGCACAGTTTTTAGTCGTATTTAGACAACCAAATACACTGCAACTGTAATAATATTGGTTATTAATTTTTGTTAATTAATAGTAAAATTGGTATATAAGTGTCACAGTGACACGTAGCGGCGCGGACGTGAAGTGATCAATTAAATGCTCTTTGGAACTTGCGATCACTGACCTCTTTGCGATACTCGCGACTGAGTACTGTCCCAAACTGTCCCATTTTGCCTGTATATGTGACGTCTATGTGTGCGTGACGAAAATGGCACTTTGTTCTAAGCGGACTCTCTGCTAGGGCGACCGCCCGCCCGCGTAGTTACTTTGTGACCGTGGTGCGCAAGTCAAACGCTCAGCGAACGCAACGAAGCAAGCCAATTTTTACCACACTTTTATTAGCTTCACTTGTAACTAAGTCACAATGTAAGAAAATCTTGGAATTCAATTTTAACCTACTTCTAATAGTCGTATTGATTTGAAACTTTGCACGTCTACATGAATCCGATGACAATACAATAATTTGCTACCATCGAGCTGATGTGATGATGGAGTCAAGAGGTGGGCAATAGAACTCTTCAATGGCTGCTAGGAAACCCTTCGAGTTTAGGCTCATTTGTTTTGTTTCGATGAGACCTATTCACTACATTTGATGGTGAGGGTCTGATGATGGAGCAGGGAGGAAGCCAGTGGCACTTCATAATGACCACTAGGAAACCCCTTGAGTTTGGGCTCCGTTGTTTCGTTCTGATGAGACCTATTCGCTACATTAGATGGTGAGGGTCTGATGATGGAGCAGGGAGGAAGTCAGTGGCACCCCTTAATGACCAATAGGAAACACCTCGAGTTCTGGCTGATTTGTTTCGTTCTGATGAGATTTATTCGCTAGACTATCTAGTCTCACCATCTGGTGAGGGTCTGATGATGGAGCAGGGAGGAAGCCAGTGGCACTCCTTAAAGCCAATAGGAAACACCTCGAGTTCTGGCTCCTTTGTTTTGTTCTGATGATACCTATTCGCTACACTTGGTGGTGAGGGTCTGGTGATGGAGCAGGAAGGAAGCCAGTGACACTCCTTAATGACCAATCGGAAATCCCTCGAGTTTAGGCTCATTTGTTACGTTTTGATAAGACCTATTCATTACACTTGGTGCTGAGGGTCTGATGATGGAGCTGGGAGGAAGCTAGTGAAACTCCTTAATGACCACAAAAAAACCCCTTGAGTTTGGGCTCATTTGTTTCGTTCTGATGAGACCTATTCGCTGCACTTGGTGGTGGGGGTCTGATGATGGAGCAGGGAGGAAGCCAGTGGCACTTTTAAATGACCACTAAGAAACCCCTCGAGTTTTGGCTCATTTGTTACGTTTTGATAAGACCTATTCATTACACTTGGTGCTGAGGGTCTGATGATGGAGCTGGGAGGAAGCTAGTGAAACTCCTTAATGACCACAAAAAAACCCCTTGAGTTTGGGCTCATTTGTTTCGTTCTGATGAGACCTATTCGCTGCACTTGGTGGTGGGGGTCTGATGATGGAGCAGGGAGGAAGCCAGTGGCACTTTTAAATGACCACTAAGAAACCCCTCGAGTTTTGGCTCATTTGTTTTGTTTAGATGAGATCTATTAGCTACACTTGGTGCTAAAGGTCTGATGATGGAGCAGGGAGGAAGCCAGTGGCACTTCTTAATGACCACAAAGAAACCCCTCGAGTTTGAGCCCATTTGTTTGGTTCTGATGAGACCTATGCGCTGCACTTGGTGGTGAGGGTCTTATGATGGAGCACGGAGGAAGCTAGTGGCAGTTCTTAATGACCACTAAGAAACCCCTCGAGTTTGGGCTCATTTGTTTCGTTCTGATGAGACCTATTCGCTACACTTGGTGGTGAGGGTCTGATGATGGAGCAGGGAGGAAGCCAGTGGCTCCTTTAATGGCCAATAGGAAACCCTTCGAGTCCTGGCTCATTTGTTTCGTTCTAATGAGACCTATTCGTTACACTTGGTGGTGGGGGACTTATGATGGAGCAGGGAGGAAGCCAGTGGCACTTTTTAATGACCACTAGGAAGTAAGGGTTCGGCTTGCGCATCCGGTAACTAATAGAGTCCACTTGAATTTGTAAAACTAACTAAATACATACAATCACGCCTTTGAGTTATAATGTTTACGGGGTGGGCAGACACATGAATGGACTGTGAAATCCATTACCATCCGGCATCCGCCATTTATTAAACTAAAAAGTAAAAAATAAATATGTAGTTTAAAAAACTAAATTAACACACTTTTATAGGAACAGGCTAAAAAGTACAAAATAACCGTCTATTCAGTTACTGAAATTAAAAAGCGTGGTGCGCCCTTTGCAAAGCATGCATTTCAAGTAGGTACTTAATATTGACAACGCGCACCACGCTTTTTAATTTCAGTAACTGAATAGACGGTTATTTTGTACTTTTTAGCCTGTTCCTATAAAAGTGTGTTATTTTAGTTTTTTAAACTACATATTTATTAACCTTACACACGATCCTTAAGTTTGTATCGATACAAACGCCACGTTTTACGAACGCAACCAAGACGCGCGTTTGTATCGTGTCTGTATTGCGTTTGTATCGCATCTATGTCGCGTTTGTATCGCGTTTTTATAGCGCTATCGCGATGACATCGCTCGTGAACGAAGATTAAGCTCGTTTGTATCGCGTTTCATTTGCGACAAAAACGTGCAAAATCTGCCAAAACGCGATGAAAACGCGCAGAGAACGCGTTTATCAAAAACGCGCGTCGTCAGCGCGGAAAAAAAAGTCGTGTGTCCTTATACACATTCTTATACACACGATACTATAAGGGCCCTTGCCCTTATAGTTCTCGCACACTGCTGTTATAAAAATGTATACAAACATTTTCTAACAGTAAAAATTAACTAACAAAATATAACAGATTGTTACATTCCGTTTGAAATGAAATGCATGTTTGTAAACCTTTTCCTACAGCAGTGGAGCACTGGCGGGACTATGCTTTTTTTTCCAGGATTTTTATCCTTTACTTTACTTTTTAGTAGCTCTTGTCACTTTCCAGCTCCATAACAATACCCATACCACATCAACCATACCTTTTTGACGTGGAAAACTGCCAATTAAACTTCAACCCGGGGCATCTTCAGGAGATGTTTGACCGTATTGTCTGTAGACCGTATGCTATCCAGCAAGGAAAGACTCAATGACCGAATGACCGGGTTCCACGTTTTGTGTAGTGTGATCTGTGAAGGTGCACGTTTTGTGATTATTTGCGGAAGAAAGCTACGAGAAGAATATATTATATAAGAATATTACAGTTCGGTGTAAATGGTGAGCCTTTAGTGTGCGTTAACTTGATTCCCTCGTTTTCTTGCTGGGAAACGGCTATATTGAGTTTTTGGCGCTTTTTTTTCTCAACGAGAAACGTTTACGGCATTTTGTCTTTAACTTAACTAGATACTGCTTGTATACTTAAAAATAATTATGAACTGAAATATAAACCTTTCGAATGTTTGTATAATTCATTGTCCGTTATTCCATGGCTACTAGGCTTCTGTAACTAATCGTTCACGCAATAAATTAGTAGTACCTACCTACCACTTTGTCTTATTTACCAAGTTATAAATTAAATTATTTTTGATATGATATAAAATTATTTTGTAAGATCATTTGACACCATGTTATATGCAAATAAAGAATTATGAATTAAATAAACTTGGAGCCCATGGCGCAGTGGTTAGCGCGCTCGGCCTGCGATCGTCAAGATAAAGCAACTTTCGCAATGGTCGGTCACGGGATGGGTGGGTGACCGTGGTGGGTCATGGGGCACATACAAGTACCACACAGAATTGATGACACTGCAACAATCATCTGTCGAGATGTCGTGAGAGCCAGAAGTCAAAATCACGATGTTAGCAAAATAAATCATTGGTTTTCAAATATTGAGTTGGTGGGCATTTTTTACACTAGCTTATTTTTTTATTAGTGGTATCCAACGTAAGGATTTAAGAATAATAATTAAAAACTTTTTGTTAGTTTTTTAATTTGAAGTACCAACTCGTAACTTTACTTTCACCTAAAACAAAACACATTACAAAACGCCATTCTAATATTTTCAAAACCCAAATACCATTAAATGAAAACAAAACACGCTCAATTACTAAAAATATTGAAAACTAGCGGCCGCCCACGGTTTCACCCGCGTTTTCGCATACCGGAATTAAAAGTACCCCATGTGTTATTCCAGCCGCTAGTCTATCATCCAGATCTGCGTTTGCGTGAAAGAGTAACAAGTATCCATACATCCACACATTCATACATCAATACTCACAAACTTTCGCATTTATAATATTAGTAGGATGAAGTATTAAAAAAAGTCGACCCGTCTCACAGCTAACTTCGATGGCTGTCAGTAGTTACTGTTGTGAGACGGGTCGACTTTTTTCTAATACTTAATTTTCAATATTTTCAATTCTTAAAATTGCATAGTGGAAGCAAAAAGAAAAATAAAAATAATACGCTCAATTTACTACTAAAAACAAGCTGCCGATGATGCCGTTAGCAGCGCACAGAACGGTTGATATTCGGCAGATCATTATTTCGAACAAAAAAACAAAATGGCGAATCAGTGAAAGGTGGAAATATTGCAACGTCATCCACCTGTCCGATACACGGGCGACGTTCTCGACGAACAAAAAGTTTTCAAGTGTAGGGTGGCCACCTTTATGAAAATAAAACGTTTATTTTAACTTTCATCTATTTGGAATATGAATTGTGGTTCATTGGAGGCTGAAGCGTTTGTCCAGAAACGGATTCGCCTCGTTTTCAACAACGATTTTGATTAAATCACTTTCAATGTGGCAGATAAGACGTGGACCGCCTATACCTATCGGGCGATGTATGTTAAAAGGCGTATAGCTCAGGGTCTAAATGATAAAAAAATGTGTGTACGTATGATTCATGACAAAAAGCCTATCCATATGCTATTGGTATTTATTTATGTAATTAATGAAATTCAAGGGTAAGTACCTATTTATGTTAATAATTTAATTCCTTTATTTGCTGTATAACTTCTCTTTCAAACTGCTATGAGATTTCGGCCGCAAGAGATTTTTCAGTGCCCCAGATGACTGAAATAATTAAAATAGTCATGAAAAGAAACCTTTTTTTTTTGATGTTTTTTCATGATTTTGAATTGGAGTTTCGTACTTGAAGAGGACCTCTACCAAAGAATAATACGAGTATAAAGGTCCTCTACCAAATCAAAACAAAATCTTATGATTGAAGAAACATATTCCTACTAGTGGCATTCTACGGTTTTACCCGCGTGGCACCCATTCCCGTGGGAATATCGAGACATTATAATAACCTACGTTACTGTTTAGTAGTTTTTGCGTGAAAGAGTAACAGATATCCATACATACAAACTTTCGCATTTATAATAAAAAAGTAAGGATATCCATACATACAAACTTTCGCATTTATAATAAAAAAGTAAGGATATTGAAAACGAAGAATAAAGCTTTCAAATGGTGAAATAATTTGTAAAATCGGTTTTAGTAGTTCTGAATTTATCCGTTACAAACAGACTAAAATTCATATCTATCCCTTATTAAAATATTAGAAGCAATAGATAAGTATCTACTCTAATAGCGAGTATATCAGAAACATATAATATAATTTCCATCTCAGCTACAAAACATAGCGCCCCTAGTAACGGATAGCAACATTCAGTGGAATTGGCAATGGCCGCGCGAGCGATAGTTCTCCAAAGGGATCCTCTCGGGATAAAAATTAGATTTGCGAAACTGAAACGTGCCGCTTGCGCTCAAGGAACGGCTGCGAACCCGAATTACCGCTACATGTAGTGTTATGTAAGCGTAGCCTTATGTTTTGAAAAGTGTTTTGTGACTACTAATTATTTGTCAGGAATTTCTGTGAAAAACGGAAGAAGCCATTACGCAAAAAAAATGTCGAACATTTTTATTTGGTGAATGAAGCAAAAGGTGTTAGTTTTTCCGATTTCTGAAATTCACAATAGAGATAAAAATGTATACAGAAAAATATTTCTATCGTATAATAAATGAAATTGTATACCTAGCACGAAAAATTACGCTATACGATGCTAAATGGTTATCGTGCGGTTGTATTATTTTGAATGAAAACCAGAACAACGCCTCTTTCGTTCGTGTAAGGGAACTAAAATTCAATAGGTATTTGACAATAGCAATTTGAGAGCTTTTGACGGATGGTATCGATAACAATAACGTAATTTTGACGACCGATTTGGCGCAGGGGTAGGATACCTTCTTCTGCGCCAGAGTTCTCGGGTTCGATTCCCGAACAAGACAAATATTTGTATACATGATCATGTCTATTTGGTCTAGGTATTATCTATGTGTATTAAGAACATATTTACAAAAAAGTTGATATTTATTATGTATTATTTACATATAATAATAAATATATATTATTTATTATTATATGTTATTTAGTTTCTATACGTATCAAAGTTTTTAAATAAAACCTACTTATGAGCGAGATATTTGGTGTGATTTTAATAAATAGCTATGTGTAAAAGCTCTGCACACCAAAGCCACGCGGGCCGGCCGGGCAGGCGGCGCGACGGGGGGCGGTCTGATTTTCATACAATCCTTGTAAAATATTAGTGAAACAAGGGTTGTGCCGTCGGCTTTGGTTATAGAGGCCATAATTGTTTGTACGTATAAAACAAACAATTATGGCATCGAACCTGACCTCTGAGATTTTCAATAAATTTTGAATTTTAATTTTCACTTGTCCAAATAATTTTAATATTTTAATGCGTTATTTCACATTAAACAGTAACCTTTCAAAGCAACATTTTACAAAGTGATTCAACAAAAAGACAAAATCTAAGCTCAGCAATCCTATATAACATCAACCGTTTATTGTCAAGAAAAATATATATAACGTGTGAATAATACAATCCTATTCAATAACGGCCGTACCTTTTTGTTCGATGTGCCCGAAAATAGAGATTCCTTTAACAAGATTACATTATGGACTGTATATTTGGGTCAACTTCCGTATGGCGTTAGCTACGCAGCTCCACGAAATAAGAATGTCTTCATTTTTCTCGTCCTTTAAAGATTACTTTCGCCTTTTTATCGTTCGCTTTTTATGCCTGCGTTTTTGCTTAAACGAGAATTAAGTGCCTTATTTCAAATAGGCTTTAACAGCTTAGCAAATACTTTTATTAGTATTAATTAATGTCTTTAAAGTAAGAGGTCGTACCTTTTTGTTCGATGTGACCGAAAATAGAGATTCTTTTAACAAGATTACATTATGGACTGTATATTTGGGTCAACTTTCGTATGGCGTTAGCTGCGTAGTTCCACGAAATAAAAATCTCTTTATTTTTTTCGTCCTTTAATTAAAGATTACTGTCGCCATCGGGACAGCTAGATATAAAATAGCCAGTTCCTCAGTAGAGAATGTTCCTCAGTTGAGGATTCCGGGAGTAGTGCGCTTCCACCTTATATTCATTTAAGGCGATACTCGGAAAAATTATGATAAAGCGAGATAGCAATGAGAAAACGACGCGCGCGGGAGCGAGACCGATTTTGCAGATTCCGCAAAAAAAAACACAAAATGACTTCGTATTAAAAAACTATAGCGATTTAAAAAAAATGCTTCTATACGATCCTAAATATTATTGGTCTCCACTAATTAAACCAATTTTCAATGGTATATTATGTAACCCCATTTAAGAATAATCTTGATATTTCGTATTTTTAGAGGTATTTTCGAAGTGTCGAGGCAAAATCATAAAATCGTGTTTCTGAAACTATACGATTCTAGATAAAGGTATAAAGAAATATATATCTTATTACCAGATTTATAACAACTATAACCGTCCTATAGTTTTATATAAAAAAGTCCATACTTTTTCAGAGTAGCGCCTTAACTGTGTGATGAAGGCTAAGTGGTACCCCGTGCGTATAAAAAAACAGATAACGAAAACCAATCGCACGAAAACATTACATCAATATTGCCCTGAACTTCGTTACCTTCACGGAAATAAAGTCGCTTCCGCCGCTTAAGCAGAATCAATCAGTATTTTGGCTCACTTGAGTTTACTCTTAAATGCACCTATTTTGTAACGTTAATTCTAACTCTGGTACTTTATTATTCATATTGATATTATTGTTACAAATGTTAAAGTGTGTTTCTTTGTTTTTTCGTCTTTCACGTCAAAACGGAGCAATTAATCGACGTGATTTTTGGTATGGGGATAGCTTGGAGCTGGAAAGTGACAAAGGCTACTTTTTATCTCGGTAAAATATGACATTCCCGCGGCATAGCGTCTTGTCACAGCCATCTCTATCGTAGAACACGATAGAGAAGGCTGTGGTCTTGTAGACCTCTCGGGAGAAGCCGCGGGCAGAAGGCTAGTTTAGATCATATTTTGAAAAGTAATCTAAGGTGTTTGTTTCCCTTTCATTTTTAATATTCGCGATTAAAGCTTGCCCTTGTCATTTTCACTGATTCATCAACACTTTTTCTTACTAATTCATAATATAATTCTTCAATATTAGTTTAACGATGAAGGCTTACAACAGGGACAGATATTTTGCATTTAAATAAATAGATTTCCCTTGAATATTTAAGTCTGTTAAAAAAACTAATCTTTCAACTACGCCATTACCAAAATCCGTCAATATTAGTACATTGGTTAAAATAAAATCAAAATATGTTTAATTTGCTTTTAAAATATCTCCCTATCATAAGGGGAAATTCCAAAAAATCTATTAGGTAAGACAAAACATTCCGTTTCAAGGAAAATAAGTTTTATGGTTTGTAAAATATTGGAGGCATAAATAAGGCAGCTGTCACGTCCGCTACCTCCAGTCGTATTTTATCGCGGATTCTCTTATACCGTGAAAATAAAAAATGGATATAAAATCGCTAACCTGCACTCTTGTGCGGGACTGTAGCGTTAGGCTTCGTTTTAAGTTTATGTTTTGAGTAAATCTATGTGTTTACTGAGGGCTAAAGTAAAAAAACAAAAACAAAAACACTCTCTTGTAACTTTACATATTTTTAAAGATAGGTACTTACTTTAAACTGTCATAAAGGCGTATTGTTATTTTTCACTGTGGGCAACTTTTTGGCCGAAGATGTTACTGTTTTAGTTAAGTTTGGCTTTCTAGTTTAAGTATGGCTGTTGTTGTCACAATAAATAAAAAAAGTAAGAAATAATTCCTCACCAAATAAATAACGTAAGTACTTTGAAGTCGGGCGTGAAACATGTAAGTACAATTTTTTGTTGTTTTTGTTAAAACCCGCCCGACTTCAAAGTACTTACGTTATTTATTTGGTGAGGAATTATTTCTTACTTTTTTGATGTTGTTTTTTTGAAGGCGGTTTAATTTTTTTTATAAAAATAATTTTTATTTCACTCTTTTTAGTGCATCGTGCAGGCAATTTACGTGTTTTCTGGTAAATAGGTATGTGATCAAACTGAAAACCTCCTTTTTCGAAGTCGGTTAATATACCTTGAGGTATCCCCTTTTTAACAAAACAAGAATCATCTCAATCGGTTTATAAACAAAGGAGTTATGCCTAAAGATACGTATTAAATTTACATAAAGTGGTAACGAAAACGACAGTATTTTCAAGATTTCCTGAAAACTACTGAACCGATTTCAAAATTTCAAAAAATGGGACCAATTTGGAAACCAACCTGATGCAATAACGTTTGAACCATTTCAATCGGTTCAGCCGTCTTCGAGTAATCGGTGGACATACACAAAAAAAAAACATACATACAGACGAATAGAGAACCTCCTCCTTTTTGATTTAGAAGTCGGTTAAAAATTAAATAAATTAAATAAATAAATGAGAGATAGAAGTAATGATAAGTTCATTCATAGGTAACTAATTGAAATTTGACGTTTGACTTCGTATTGCCGTAATGACATAACGACGCACACGTCACGCAAAGCAAACCTATAGTCCTACAATCCTGTCTGATCCGGTGACATCCGTGACAGAGGAATCACTTGCAATACGAAATTAGCTGTCAAAATAGACTGTCGTATGAAAACTGTTTTAGTTCCAAAGATTATCACCGGAACAGAAAACGTTGTCGCACTGTCAAAGCCGCGCGTTATCAAAAAAATATTTTTATAAAAAAATTAAACCGCCTTCAAAAAAACAACATCAAAAAAGTAAGAAATAATTCCTCACCAAATAAATAACGTAAGTACTTTGAAGTCGGGCGTGAAACATGTAAGTACAATTTTTTGTTGTTTTTGTTAAAATCCGCCCGACTTCAAAGTACTTACGTTATTTATTTGGTGAGGAATTATTTCTTACTTTTTTGATGTTGTTTTTTTGAAGGCGGTTTAATTTTTTTATAAAAATAATTTTTATTTCACTCTTTTTAGTGCATCGTGCAGGCAATTTACGTGTTTTCTGGTAAATAGGTATGTGATCAAACTGAAAACCTCCTTTTTCGAAGTCGGTTAAAATACCTTGAGGTATCCCCTTTTTAACAAAACAAGAATCATCTCAATCGGTTTATAAACAAAGGAGTTATGCCTAAAGATACGTATTAAATTTACATAAAGTGGTAACGAAAACGACAGTATTTTCAAGATTTCCTGAAAACTACTGAACCGATTTCAAAATTTCAAAAAATGGGACCAATTTGGAAACCAACCTGATGCAATAACGTTTGAACCATTTCAATCGGTTCAGCCGTCTTCGAGTAATCGGTGGACATCCACAAAAAAAAAAAAAAAAAAACATACATGCAGACGAATAGAGAACCTCCTCCTTTTTGATTTAGAAGTCGGTTAAAAACGGTTTTGCAACGTCAACTGCACGTACACTTGACTAATGCGTCATAGAGTTACCGCGATCGGGGCCCGATGGGGCAAACGGCGTCCACAGTAGATCTCCAACGCGGTCGGTCTTGAGCATCGCTTTTCAATTGGCTCCACGTTTTCTCCATGCTTTTCGCTTGTGCCAGTACGGTTCGACGCGACGCCAGGAGACTCTGAAACGCAAAATCCGAACCTTTCACTCGAGTCTGTCACGACAGGGGAGCGTGAGGAACAGGAGGAGGGTTTAACAACACGTTTCAGAGTAGATAGATGCGATCTATCTACAAATGAAAAAATATTTCGACTCTCCATACAAAAAGTAAAAGATTAGTTGTTAAAGGAGATTTTTCAGTTTAGTATAGAGCCTCGGCTAGGACTTTGTACACTATACCATAGGCAAGCAAAAGATAAATATAATAACTGAAAACTAATTATATCGCAATAAGCTAACGCGTTTGATTGGCATTGGATAACGCATTATCTAGTCTTAATAATTATGCAACCCCGATTCAATATGGCGGTAAAATGTCACATTAACATTAAAAAAAGGTTCACATTGACAGATTATCATCAGTCGTCAATCTCATCGTTTTTTCGTACAGAAACATCAAAGTTTCCGAACGTGATTTAAATATGGTTGCCAGTGTGCCATGGATGGCACAGAATTTTTATTTCAAAGTTTATTTTTGTACCATTTATCCAGAAATACAATGAGAATTTTAATATTTTATTTGACTTCACTATATTTTTTACTATTAGTACCTACGAATAGTGTAGGTACAATGTCCTAGCTGAAAATGAAAAATGTCCTTTGTATGAAAAGTCAGTTTTTTTTTTTATTTCCGACAAAAAATCTTGCTGTACGTTGTTCAGCATGATGGTCTGAAGCCATGGATAAAGTTTTTGCAAAGGTGCCCCTAACACCCTGTTTAACCTCATAAATCATTTTTTACTAAACAGTACATTAAAAATACAGCTATATTACGCAAAGTTTATAAAATTATTATCCAAAACAACCTACTAACCATAGAAAGTTACAATGTTTCATTAACATACACTTCATTTAGTTACCTTACTTAGGCCCGATTTCACCAATGATATTTAAACGCGATTAACGCTAAACGTGTTTAAAACGTATTTCTGTTTCTGTCACATTCAAACAGATGACAGAGACAGAACTATGTATTAAACAAGTTAGTTTTATATTATTAGTAAGACTCCGGATACCTCCAATAGCTAAAACACTTATCTAACCATACAGAAATACCCGAAAACTGTGTCTTCCATCGCAAAACGAGAAAGCAAGTGTACTTGGGACCGTATGTATAAAGAACCTCCAATAAAACTTTCCCGCAAAAGATTTTGCCGCACGAAATGAAAAGATATGGACGTAAAATTGGTAACCAACTCCTTAAGCTGCATACATACTGCAGTTACTTTTTGTAAAGTATATTTTTCAAGTGTAGCTATCTGATTACGGACCTTTCTTGTTTACTTTTGAAAACAGTAACGTTATATTAAACTATATTTTGTCACATAATGTTCCATGCTCAGATGTTCCATGTCTGTTCAGTTACCTTCTTGCTGAAGTTACGCATTGTTATACTTTGTTAATTGATGTTATTGGCGGTATATAAGCAATGAGTAACTCTACCTACTATTCAACAACTAGTAGCTATAGAAGAAAGTAGTTTATAATAAAAGTATAAAATAATGTTATCGAGTCGCATATTGTTGCTCCACAAAAAGTATTAAATCTGTGGTGTAGATGCACTATATGGGGCAGTTCAGACAGAAAGGAAAAAGGAAAAAGGAAAGCTCGCGCAGGATCGAGCATCCTCACACTGAGAGCAAAAATGCGCTACGAGACCGTGTGACATATGAAATAACATTCTCGAGGACTCCCGAACCGCGAGCATAAGCGAGACAGTGTCGATATTCATAAAATTTTCTACTTTAGGCTTTATTAATACTGTCCTACTTTCAGCCAGAGCCAGTAAATTGCTCTAGCATTTTCCTGCTCTGTCTGAACTGACCCTTACAAATCGACGGATGTATTGAGACATCGGGAACTAAATGGACCGCCCTAAGTCCTAAGAAAACACATGAGAATTCGCACAGAATCTTGATTTCGTTTTTGTGTCTGATTTATCCGCGTTTTGATTCAGTCACTCGTCATGATTTTTTCCTCGTTCGGTCGGCACTTTGGACATAAATTGGATAGAGGGCCGCCCCGCTATCCAAACATAATGCGTTAATGTGTGTGTCTGTTGAGATAAATAAAGGTTTTCTTATTCTATAAGTTTAGTAGAAAAGTAACGAAGTCTGCAAGTGCCTGCACGAAACATAAAAAGATCAACGTGTAAATTGAAGTAGACACCAAAACAAGAAGTTTGGAATTTTTTGGTTCGTCTGTATCTCTGTTTTTGAGAGGATGGATGGAGATCATGCCGTGAAACGTGCGTACCTGGGACCGTACTCTGAAACGCTAATCCGAAACTTCGGTTTGCCCGTTCTTTTTACTCTATTCTGTCATTACTGGAGCTTGAGAGGTCCGGGTATATCGAAGTTTCGGGTTTTGCGTTTCAGAGAAGGCCCTCTGGGTTGGCCGGTTAGCGGTTACGCGTCCCAGATACCGCTGGGGAGACGAGGCTGAGAAGGATCTGTCCGAGCTCCACGCGGATGACGGCAGCAGGTGGCGCAGGACAGACCCAGATGGAAACTCTTATTATCGGAGGCCAAGACTCATTTTGGGTCGCTGCGCCATCCTAGTAAGTAAGTAAGTATCTCTGTATACTTTAGGTACGTATATAAAATAATTGTAATACTTACTAAACTTTTTTTTTTATCCACAACGGGGTAGCACTTACCCATCATCACACCTAATGATAAGTGGTGATAAGGCTGAAGGTGGAAACGCACTACTCCCGGAATCTTCAAAAACTGAGGAACTGGCTATCTTATCTCCAACTGCCGGAATACAATAATGCTTAAAACACCATTGTTATGGCGTCAGACTTAGATAAGATGGTGGTAGCTAGCCAGGCGTACTAAGAACAAGTCCTACCACCAACCAATCCGAATACAATATGTACCCCCACTAAGAATCGAACCCAGGACCTCTGGGTCTGAAATCTGGTGGTATGAACCACTAGACCACAGATGCGGTTAAATTGTAATATGAAAGTTATTTGAAGTCTATGCAAGCATGAATTTGATTAAATATAATCAATTGAAACGAAGTGAGACGTGGTCTTTTACTATGGGTCTCATAAGAAGGCTCAAAGTCACCCAGCGAGCAATGGATAGAGCGATGCAGGGTATTTCCCTGCTCGATCGAATCAGAAATGATGAAATCCGCAGGAGAACTAAAACAAACGACATCGCTCGAAGGATTGCATCATTGAAGTGGCAGTGGGCGGGACACATAGCGCGGAGAACCGATGGCCGTTGGGGCGGAAAGGTTCTTGAATGGCGACCGCGTGCCGGACGACGTTCCGTGGGCAGGCCCCCTACAAGGTGGACCGACGATCTGGTCAAGGTCGCGGGAAGCCGCTGGATGCGGGCAGCGCAGGACCGATCGTTGTGGAGATCCTTGGGGGAGGCCTATGCCCAGCTGTGGGCGTCGTTCGGCTGACATGATGATGATGATGATGGGACAAACGGAAAACCAAAGCTAGAAATGTATAAAAGTGATAATTTATTACAATCCGTAAAGCAAATCAATTCACTAACAATTTCTTATTTTATAGTACAACCGAACATAAGTTTGTAGTTAAATTGTAACCCGATAGACAATTCAAACAGCGCTCAGATCCAATCGTTAACTTCCAACATTAAACCGAGTAGTTAAAGTTTGCTATTTTACAAAGTGTTTATTACAGTGTAACAGATCAATGTTACAAAGTGAATTGATATAAACCAACATTACTGGGTAACCAATGACGTCATTGTGGGTAACGAACAATAAGGGACCAATAGGGTATTTCACTGATTTTTTTTTATTGACTTATCATGTTTAGTGCAAAAGTAGCATCACAACACAGGTATTTATTTACAAATATCTTGCATATTTTCAGCGATATAAAGCATCAAACTTTCTAATTAGACAAGGAGAGCGCTATAGTTATGTGACGTCACATTTCTATAGCGCCATACTCTCGCCATAGAAAATTTCGTTTAAGAAAGAGACAGCTAGAGTCACCATTAAGTAGATCATAATTCACTTGTTATAGTTTTCTTATTTCACATTTGTTATTCAATAATGTTATACTTCAGAATGTCATAATTAATTATCTACATTTCAACAACAGTCAAATACCCAATTCTGTGAACGGGTTCACCGCATTTGTCCCTGGTTGTACCTAGTTTAGGAGGAGCCTGTGGCGCAGTAGTTAGCGCGCTCGGCCAGCGATCGTTGAAGCTAAGCAACTTTCGCTATGGTCGGTCGTGGAATGGGTGACCAAAAATTGATTATCTCGATTTCCTCCAAGCTTCGGAAGGCACGTTGAGCCGTTGGTCTCGACTGTGTTTGCAGTCGAATCCGTATTGTCATTAGTCGTGGTGCATTCTCCTTATCCATCTATAAGGAACCAGAAAATTAAGCCATGAGGCAATATGCTGCATCCTTTTCGAGGGTATAATGGGAAATTCCGGCATCTACTTAGCAGGCTTTTTGATCTTAGAATTTGTTAGAGTATTCAATAGACTTATAGAGCTCAGTCGGCAGTTCCAAGTTAGCTTTTCACGTACCTTATATCTTGGTTGTCCTTTAAGTTTTAGCCATTCTTAGTCACAGTAAAAACTATCTTCATATCTCTTGAACGGTAATGTTATTGTTCAACATGTTTTAAAATGACAATAAACTAATTAAAAGGTTATTTTTTTACCGAAAAGTTGTTACGTAAATCGTTAGAATAATGATGGAATAGTCTTTTAAATAAAGTATTTAAGGCGCTACTCGGAAAAATATGGACTGTTTGATATAAAACTATAGGACGGTTAGAGTTGTTACAAATCTGGTAACAAGATATATATTTCTTCATACCTTTATCTAGATTCGTATAGTTTCAGAAACACGATTTTATGATTTTGCCTCGACTCTTTTTATTTTCGAAAAGACCTCTAAGAAATACGAAACATCAAGATTATTCTTAAATGGGGTTACAAATACTATTGGAAATTGGTTTAATTAGTGGATACCAATAATATTTAGGATCGTGTAGAAGCATTTTTTTTAAATCGCTATAGTTTTTTAATACGAAGTGATTTTGTGTTTTTTTTTGCCTAATCTGCAAAATCGGTCTCGCTCCCGCGCGCGTCGTTTTCTCATTGCTATCTCGCTTCAGCACGATTTTTCCGAGTATCGCCTTAATTCTAATCTCTATTTGCGCTTCGCCACAGTTTCACAACTGTAATACAAAACAATTTTCCCAGCGCTAAATTTAATTCAACTACGATTCCCGACGCAACAAACTGAATTTAAAAACAAGACGGTTGAAAGCATAGAATTTATAAAACAAGAAACTCTCTCAGAATGCAACACTTACCGCCATGAATAAGCCAGTAAGACTGAGCCGGGCGGTCGGCGTCGAATCCTTTAAAGAGTCAGTTTTAAACATAAAATTTCGCCTCGGGTTTGATTGTCGAAAAAAACCACGGTCTCCTTCAAAGGGACTTGCATTCCTAAGTGCAGCGAGGCTACAGTGGTCTGAATTTCCTCTGCCCTGAATGGGTATTCACTAAATGCAGGCTTTTTCTTTACCTTTTATAACTCGGAAAGACGCGAGCTCATTCCTTCTAAGATCGCACTTTTTTTCTTTTCAGAATCATTAATTTTTTCGGCCGTCTGCTGTTTTGTGAGTTTACTTCATCGTGATATGATGGCGAGAATATGACGTATTTAATTGCAGTAGTGCTTCATGAAAACTTTTATTTCCATAAAGAACGATTTATCATATTATAATGCAATAAACAATGTGCAAGTTTATGTTAGAAAATTGATTTTAACAAAGGCTTTTTATATTATCATTCATATCGGTTGTTTTTGTTTTTCAGAATGCTAAATTACTTAACTATTCATTTAACTTTTATTTTATTTTCACTCATTATATTATTATAGAAATATAAAAACCACGCAACAAAATAAAATACACATCACGTCTTGTAGCATACTAGCGCTTTGCTCGTGACTTCATTTGCGTGGACCCTCTTTCTTACCCCCTATGAGGAGAATTTCCAAAAATCCTGTCTTAGTGGTTGTCTATTCACTCCCCAAGGAACATACATGACAAACTTCAGCTTCTTGCGACCAGTAGTTTCGGCTGTGCGTTGTCTGCCTGCCAGTCAGTCAGTAATGCGAGAGTTTTATATTTACATAGATTTGTCTCTTTTATGAATTTGTGTTTGTCGTTTCTTCAGACAAACACAAATTCATAAAAGTCCTATTGTACCTATAAATAATTTCATGCGAGTCAATAGGTGCTATTTCCCCACCCTCCTAAAATAGGGGATTGCAAAAGTACAATAAAGAATTGATTGGTCCATTTACGGATCCTGGCTCTATTAAACTTTTACAATAAAGAAGGGAACGGCTTCGAAACTCACTTTCACCGGAACGTAGTGTACACAGATAGTATTTTTTCACATGTGTCTCGGAATTTACGAACGTAATTTCAAAGAAACGATCCTTCGTTATTTTCAAACTCACCTAAATATACTCTAAATAAATTTTCTTTTGTTTTTCCACTTGCAGTATTGAAACCTGAGGTATACAATTGTTTGGGAGTAATATAATATTTTTAAACATAAAAAGAAGAAGAACAATGTTACATTGTTTTTTAGTTAGTTTAAAGGATGACTAATGCTAGACCATGCCGGGTCCGAGCCGAGCTCGAGACCGAGCCGAGCGTCGACCTAGGCTGACATACACCAAAAACTTTTTGGTGTGTGGCAGCCTTAAATATTATATATACGTTGTTTGGACGACACTCGGATGCCGCTCGGTATAGGGTGAGTATGCCCATACAAAATATCACGGACGACGCTCGGCTCGGAATCGGCACGGTGGTGTAGCGTGAGTGAGTCATCCTATATTCTATGTAGAATTATTGTACTTTATTACATTCGTTATTAAAAACTTGTTCTTGCATTAAAAAGCCAATTAGGTATTACTTGCAGAGCTCATTACGAATCAAACTGTGAGTAACGTCATGAGTTAATTACACATCAAAATAATTTCACTATATATATATAAATATTGATTCTGAGCCGATATCGGCTACGGCGACTGCTGGGTAGGCTCTGCTAGTGGCATCTTCTTGCTCCGCGTGGTGGTGTGCCTGTTGTAGTAAAAAGTAGTAATTTCACTATAGTACGGCTGAATACATATGTAGGGAGATTAAGACTTATTTAGAATTAGAAAATTTAAAATGACATTATTATTTTAGCATAGAATTTAATAATTACTTTGAATTATGGTTTAACTCGGTGAAATTCATGTAATTTATTAATTGACATAATTATTTCTTATTGTGATCATTGCCTTTTTTTATATATATATATTTTATTGTTCTTTGAAATACTATAACGTCAAAAAAAACAATTGACGAATTAATGTAATAGCTATATTTAGGTAATGTAATGTAATAACTCTATGATTTAATATTGGTTCTTGTAAAGTGAATGTTGTATGACTTGCTGGTGTTTTGGAGGCATGTTCCTCTGTAAACCAACATGTATTTTTTATCAATAAATATCAATAAATAAATATCAATAGTAAAATTGTAAAAAAAAACCTAATTAACAACAATCCCTCAACGAAACACAGCCATGTTCTAATTCCTTCATGAGCTGAGAACGTGAAAAATGTCGTCATTAGAAGCAATAAAAAGCTGATGACTAATTTCGAGCGTGTCCAAAGGCCGCCGCAGCTCCGCTCCGTCATCATAAGGACGGCAATAAAACACACCATACTCGCTGGTATAATTTCTTTATCTCTGTGAACCAGCTACGTTTCATTTGTCGGTTTCGTCATAAGCCGAAGGGGAGATATAAATTGTAGCGATGCGTGCTTTGAGGCCTTTGAGGAAACTTCTGTTGGTGCGGGTTATCGAAATATGGATGGAAGAGGCGTACAATGTGTTTGTTAATTAACTTACTAACCGATATATTGTTTTATATGATCAAAAGTTAAACAAGACAAGCTTAGTTGAGATTCACCGTCGATAGAGTAATAAAAACAACACACGTGTGACTCGTAGCTAAAACTGGACATAATGTTATATGGTGACTTTTGTGTAATATGTAATTTGCTAGAGAACAAGGCTAGTTCCGAATGTTGCTACATTTTCGTTTCTTAATTTGGCAAGTTCGAGTTCAGTGATTATTTTAACAAGAAAACTTTATTAAAAACTGGATATGTATTTGAATGATGATATACAATTTTTTTATGCCGGACCAATCGTTGTGGAGATCCTTGGGGGAGGCTTATGCCCAGCAGTGGGCGTCGTACGGCTGAAATGACATGGTTGTAATTATTAAAGTTCATCTTCTTCGCTTTCGTGTGATGGTAGGAAATTAAATTAAATCTTCTTCGCCCAGAACTCGGCTAATCGAACTACAGGCTCAGTAGCGGACCACAGGTCGTCGAGTGAGCAGTTGATCGGACACCCTGGGCAACATGAGAGATAGGACAGAGATTGTGGAGTTACACCGCACTCACACCGATCGCCACTGGAATAGCCCCAGAGCGGCACATGTTTTCCTTGCAGCGGCCGACTTGTGTTCTTAAGTCTGTTTAAAGACTATCATCTAAAGACGACAGAGTGTCGCAAAATCCTTCTTTGGCTGTTCTTTAATAATAACGCCACCGCAATTCACGAATGTCCCTTAATATTTCAAGAATTTGATTTAAATGATATTCTTAATTTAAATCACTTCAGATCAGTCGCAAGCTATTCAGTGTCGAGAACAATGTATGCAAAGTTACTGAAATAGCAGTTTTTTTCATTTAGAATTCTTTTTCATTGAACTAACTTCGGAGTTCTGCATTGAATGAGAGTGCAGACTTAGTTAACTTAATTAGAATTCCCTGAGCACTTGCCACGGGATTGTATTGGCCAGAAATAGCTTTAAGGCGTTGAGTCAAGTCGATTCCACTTTTAGAGGTACTGGCTTGTGAGAAAAGCTTCCTGTCAAATAAGTGGGTTATTCCATTGGGTTATTCTAAAAAATTATTCATAAAAATTGCATTGTGAATGCAAAAAAGTAAAAATTAAAATAAAATAATTATAGTCACACCAAAGCTTTTTTATATACAATTCACTGTCAGTCTAAAAACTAAATATTAGTAACTAATTTATAAATACATACCATTTGGTTTGTTTTCAGAAGGGCAAAGTATTTTTTTTTGTTTAATTTCACATCTGCTCATTTTACTATACATGTATACATGTAAGGCTTATGCAATATTCGTGATAGTGCCTTAATCGTTATTTTGATGTCGTTGGATTCCCAAAAACAACCTCAATGAATAAATAGTTCTGTGCTTAGAATGTCTGGAGTAGCTTTCAAGATAAAAATATTATATTTCTGAAACAGGACAGATTAAACATTCTTTTCATAGTAATTCAGCGGAGCGAGTTCCATATTTGTTTTGGACATGTGTTCTCTGAGGTTTTACGAATTGGAAATAAGTATAGACTAGAGATAGTTTTCCTGTTTAGAGATAAGTTTACCGGTGACTACGTAGCTCAGCGGTCAGAGCATTCGCCCGGACAGTGAAAGGTGCCAGGTTCGATTCCCGGGGAAGCTAATTGGAGGATGGGTCGTTTTTTCTAATATTGTATTTTAAATTATATGAATGAATGAAATAATTATTTATTCACTTAGACATAATAAATATGTACTTATGAATCGTCAATATTTTCCTACCACCCATTTAAGACTTTCTTAACCTCTCACGCGTTATAAAAATATATATATATATAAAAGGGAAAAATCACTCACTCACTCACTCATCACGAAATCTCCGAAACTACAAGTGCTAGGAGTCTCAAATTTTGCATGGGGGCTCCTTTTAGGGCGTAGCTGCTCACTCAGATGGGATTTTGCGAAATTCAATCCCTTAAGGGGTGAAACAGGGTGGCAAAGTTTGTATGGGAGAACGTGTTTCCTTGGCCCGATTGACTTAAAATTTGGCATAGATATTCTTTCACAAAATTAATTGAAAATGTGTTTCGTATTTTTTTATATAAATCCCTTAACAGGGTTAAAAAGTGGTAAAAAGCTACTTTTGGGGTGATTGACTTCGAAGTTGGAATTGAAACCTTCTTAGGGCATATCATTTGTCATCTCAACGTAGTATTACATTCTCTTTGGTCATTTTCCCTGATAGTAGGCACAAGTGCAACAAAGTTTTCTGTTCCGGTTATAATCTTTGTAACTAAAACAGTTTTCATACGACAGTCCATTTTGACCATTTTGACACCTTATTTCGAATTGCAAGTGGCTCCTCTGTCACGGATGTCACCGGAACAAACAGGAGTGTGGGACTTTGATTGTCACCGCACGAGCTGACGTTTCGCGTCTATTTATTTAGCTTTTAACATTATTTTACCCAGAATAGCAAGCGAATAGTTATTAATCTATGATTTTACCTGTCTACGATTTTACCGTATTATTAGTCAAATGAAACGTTTATTCTTTAAAAAAATATTTGTCGGTAATAAAGCTCCCCTATTATATATGCGAAAGTTTGTGAGTATGGATGTATGGATGTTACACTTACCCTATCACGTAAAAACTACTGAACGGATCTGGATGGCAACAGATATAGATTATAGGCTGGAATAACACATAGGATACCTTTTTACCAGATATTCCTACGGGAACGGGAATCACGCGTGTGAAACCGCGGGTGGCCGCTATACTTATAATAGAAAAAAAGACCTCCAGGGGCCTTCTTAAACGAAACGGATACTTACCAAAAATATGGTTGAATATGTGAATGATGTGAGGAACTGATGTGGAACCCTAGCAGCCAGGTTAAGCTTTAAGAGACACAAACATAGAGTCTAAGGAAAGGTGTTTAACGTGTTGAACATTTTTGATTGACGTAAAATATCGAAGGTCTGGTACACCTGATGTGGAACCCTATTAAAGAGTCTTCAGAGAAGTTGTTCAGCGTGATAAGGTTTTTTATATTGACACTAAAATCTAAAGTATGGTTCATCTGATTACCCCCAAGAGCCCAAATAAAGTTTAAGATATATGAATATAGCGCCCTAAGGAAGGGCCTATTCCAGATATTGAGAAAGATATTAATTAGAGAACCATGCTAACCACACAACACAGCGTGACATCAGAGCTGTTACATTTTACAAATTTCTTATAATATCTTGAGCATACATTAAAAGATTTTCTTAGTATTTGATTGAAGGAAATGAATGCATGGAGAAATGAAAAAAAACGTAAATAACATAAGCTGGAAGTACCTCAACGTGGTGAGTCCGGAAACAGTTTAAATTTCTAACTGTAATTTATTTTGAAGATCGAAATAACTGTTTTTTATCTTACTTTATTTAATTTCCCGGGATGACGTCGTGTAGTCCACGCGGGCGAAGCTGCGGGCAGCCGCTAGTAAGATATAAAATAAGAGTATAAAAATTGCATTGCAAATGCAATAAAGTAAAAGTAATGGGAGATAGGTTGTTTTTGTTGACCTATAAGCATGGGGCAATTGACAGTGAAATAATGCAATAAAATGGAGCAAAGTTATCATAAACTAGCATTTTATGACTTGGACAGTATGTAGGTATTTGTTTATTTTACAAACTAACTAGTTCAGTAGTTTAAGTGTAAAGAGATTACCGACAGATAGATGGAGTTCTTTTCGCATTTATACTATTAGATTGGATAGATACTTTGAGTGTTTTGAATACTCAAAGGATAGATACTATGGATAATTTGCATAAATGGATGGAATGGAAGACTTACGAAGGTTCTATACTCGTAAGTCATATGAAAAAAACAACTTTCACTCACTGAAATATCCTCCTTGCTACGTAAGGGCTCGTGCACCGTGCCGGCGATATCGCGCGACTTCGGTCGCACCGACTAGCATCTGTGGCCCGATTCTGCTAACGTTAAGTCATAATCGTGTTTCAATCGTGTTTCAATTGTTGTGCTTTTTTACACACTAGTTACAAGAAATGTGAACTTTTTCACAAAACTACTAATGGTCACACCACACACTACATTCGAATCACATCATACTGTCATAATTCTTGTAACTAGTGTGTAAAAAAGCACAAAAATTGAAACACGATTGAGACACGATTACGACTTAACGTTAGCAGAATCGGGCTACTGGTCTATCAAGCATTGGTCGTTACTCGCGGGCACGCTGCACTAAGCCGTTAAGTTATACCTACACGTTAAATCAAGTCTGTGCGACCGAAGTCGCGCGAGATCGCCAGCACTCTGCACGAGCCCTAAGCTGCCTGAAACATTTTTCAAGTAGCGGAAAACATTCCGCTGCATTCATCCGCTGATCATGAATGACCCCATTAAGGTGAATTGGTCACGTTATTATTTAGTCCGATCAGCCACACGTCGCGGCCTTCATTGCGTAGGTACTATTTCTATGCCAAAATTGCACTAAATTGATTCAGTGGTTTATCCATAAAAAGGTTTCAGACAAAGCATTTATAATCTTAGTTGGATAATTTGGGATCATATGCAAAGATAAATGAAATAGAAGGTCAACTACTAAGGTTCTACACTCAAGCGTCTTTAACAGCCGGCATCTCAAAACTATGGAAAAAACCACCTTCACTCACTTAAATAATCCTCCTCTAACGGCCTAAAACATTTTTCAAGTAGCGGAAAACATTCCGCTGCATTCATCCGCTGATCACGAATGGGCCCATTAAGGCGAATCGGTCACGTTATTATTTCGTCCGCTCCTCCTCACGTCGCCGTCCGTCATTTCGACCCTCTTCAATCCTCACCTCCCAAATTCAATTTGACCCGCGCGCGTCACTCGTCCGTCTCGAAATGACGAGTTTTTTGTTTCGGCACGAACTGCGATCGACTTTTGTTTGTATAAGTTCGACTATTTTGTTTATTGGTGTAAAATCTTCAATCTATAGAAACTCTATATTATGGGTAGTACTCGAATAGAACTTTTGTGTTTAAATATCAACTGTCTTATACACACTTTTTGTAAGACTTCATTTTCAATATTTTCAAAAATAAAAATTGATTTGTGAATGCAAAAAAGTAAAAATTATAATTTGAAATAGCAATTATTACATCTTTATCGATTGTCAAATATCTGGAAAGGTATTTCTTTCGAGTGCGAGGGTAGTAATATCTTCACATTGATGAAATGAACGCTGGCTGACAGCGAGCTAGATGTATTGGATAAATTCAACGCTTCTCCCAGCAACTCCGTAGCTCAGTCGTTAGAGCATTCGCCTAGACAGTGAAAGGTCGTAAGTTCGAGTCCCATCGAAGCTAGTCGTGAAACGGGTAAGAGTTTTCTAATACTTCATTTTCAATAATTTAAATTACAATTTGAATGCAAAAAAGTAAAAAATTTAAATACTTAATTCATAGAAGTATTAAAAATAATCGAGGAAACATTAAATTTTCTATTTTTAGCAAAACAAATACCAGTGCGCTATCACGTTTACGTTATTAAAGCTTCAATGCAGGTATTACAAATATGTAAGCAATTTCCAATTATTCATATTAAATTCTCGAAAAAGCTCACAGCACAAAAATGGCAATAAAGTTCAAACAATGTTCATTGTACTACGACATCGTCAAATTGATCCTCACAGACTATGTGACTTTGATTTTGTTTTTTTACCGTCTTTTACCACTTACCGCCCTCGCGTGGCAGATTCAATGGTACCGTCTGATAGGATCTAAATTACTCTGTGGCAATATACTTGTGAGATTAAAAGGGTGTCTGGCGCCCCCAGCATGTGTGAACAAGTACATGTGTGAAGGCTTTAGCAAAAAGAAGCGGCGGAAGCCGGCTCAATCGCTTGTCTTAAATAATTGAAGGCAGAGTGCACTTGAGATGAACAAAGACAATTGCATTTGTATGCTCAAATTACGATACGCTTTTGTTTTGTTGTTTGAAAAACTTGACAACTTGTATCCCTTTGTTAAACTAACATACACTTTTTTATCCACTACGAGGTAGCACTTCATTACACCTGATGTTAAGTGATGATAAGGCTGAAGGTGGAAGCGCACTACTCCCGGAATCCACAACCACTGAGGAACTGGCTATCTTTAACTGCCGAAACACAACAATGCTGTAAGTATCATTGTTAGGTATGGCGTCGGACTTAGATAAGACTAGCTTTCCGCCCGTGGCTTCGCCCGCGTGGACTTCACGACGTTATCCCGCGGGAATGTGATATTTTTCCTGGATAAAAAGTAGTTCTATGTTCCTCTCCAGGCTACAAAGTATCTATGTCCCAAATTTCAGCCAAATCCGTTCAGCCGTTTTGGCGTGATTGAGTAACAAACATACAAACATCTAAACTATCACATTTATAATATTAGTAGGATGGTGGTAGCTGGCCAGGGGACCCAGAACAAGTCCTACCACAAACTAAACCAAATACAATAGTTACCCCCACTGAAAAATGTAAATGTAAGATATCTATAAAAGAACTGTTAACTGCGTTGAGTGCGTGTATTTGAAAATAGTCTGAGAAAATTATTATTTATGTAAAGATATTCAGCCAGCATTTCAATGTCAATTTCGTATTCCAACTAAAAGAAATAATATTCACAAGACAAAATGTGAACTACATATCTAAAAAAGAACTGTTAACTGCGTTGAGTGCGTGCATTTGAAAATAGTCTGAGAAAACATTTTAAATCTAATTTTGTATAGATATTCAGGCAGCATTTTAATGTCAACTTCGTATTCCAACTAAAGAAATAAAAATAAATCATTATTCACGGAGACAAAAGGTAAGTGTTTACATATCGGCAATAGGGTATTTTACTGTTGTTGAAATGTAGATATTTAATGATGACGTTAAAAAATATTGCAATTAAGAATACCAAATGGGAAAAAATAATTTGAATTTGTTTTATAATAAAAGAATTATAGTCTGTTTGATTTTGACTAAAGCTGTCTCTTTCTAAAACGAAATCTTCTATGGCGTGACTATGACGCTACTAACCCACTGACGTCACTAAGATAGCGTCCTGTCCTTGTCTAATTATAAAGTTTGAAGTCCTATATCTTTGAAAATATTCAAGATAATTCAAAATGAAAACTTGTTTTGTGTAGCTAATATTTCGAAAAACATTTTAAAGAAATAAAAAAAAATCATTAAAATACCGTATTCGTCAGGCTCTAGATAACAATTGACTATCAGTTTCACAAAGTAGTAGTACAAAATAAATAATAGTACAAATGTAGTAGTAGAGTCCGTGTCAGATAATTAACCCTGCGCGCGACTGGGCGTTGTTGGTGCTAGGTAGTTACAGTACATTTTTTGTTTTAAAGTTATAGTATAGTAAAAGATTAGTATTCGATTTCGACCGCACGCAGACTTATATTATTATTATTATTAAAAACTTTATTACACAAAAACAATTTACAATTTTAATTACATTTCTTCGCAAAACCTAATGATAGGTTTGTCTGCGAGTTGGTAGGTAAGTTATTTACTGACGTATATTATCTTATGTTTTATAATATTTAATCTAGTTACAAAAAAAAAAAAACTTAGGTTACATACATTTATCAAATTACTTACATTACTGTGTGTTCAGGTAGTGTTTCTTAAGCCTGTTACTAAATATCCTAAAATTGTCTATTGCTAAGAGATCAGCAGGCAGACTGTTCAGTAAATAGGGCACGCGCTTAGATAGGGTTCTATCGCCGTACACGCTGGTGACGCGTGGTACACTGTACTTGCCGCGTGACACGGCTCGCGTTGCGTGGCCGTGGTGCAGTGGTGTCAGGCGCTCCCGACAGTTATAGTTGTTGATCAGTAATAGGGATTTTTGTTTGAGACTGACGGGAAGAATTTTACATACCTTAAATAGTTCATAATAATTGTGTTTGTATTTATTTTTTGTTTTATTGTCTACAAGTAATTTAAGAAAGCGGATCTGCAACGATTCTATTTTTTGAATGTGAGTTGAGTAAGTTAGGCCATAACTGTCGAGAGCGTATGACATCACACTCTCCACTAACGCCTTGTACATACACTTAAGAATGCTAAGAGGTATTTTATGTTTCAAGTGATAAAATTTCCCCAAAAGCATTCGTAGCTTGTTACATATGTTATCTATGTGCACAGTCCATGAGAAAAATTCATCTACTGATACTCCTAAATATTTAACGTATGGAACTATTTCAATATTAGTACAACTACACGGGCTTACGGGTTTATGCATACAGGCGTAGCTGTGGGTGACAATATTACAATTAGTGTTTTTATAAATGCTATGAGGTGATCTTATTATTAACATATTGGTTTTTGAGGTGTTTATTACAATCCCGTTGTCATGGCACCATTTCACTATGTTGTCAACATCTTGCTGACCATTTCACTATGTTGTCAACATATGGCGCGCACTTTACATACTGTAAGGATGCTTTTCCACAGAAGCGGAGTTGCGCAGCGCTGAACTGTACATTGACCTAAGAGCCAGGTGGTTTCAGCTTAATGGGGAGAAACAGGCAAAGCTTTTTGTAGATGGCGCTTTTGTGAATCTATAGATTTTGACAGCTGTTATGATTGGTTGATAACAAAACAACCAATAAACAACAAAAGTCACATAGCTCATACCCACTCTGTCATTATAAAAAGTGTTTTCCTCCCCATTGTCAAATGTATGGAAACACACAGCTCCGCGTTAGTTCGCGACTTCGTACGGTGAAAGGGTAAAGTTTAAATGTCTCTTTACTAAGTAATTGAGTTATAAACCAAAAACATTTAATCCGATTACACGTTCAACCAAACAAACTCTTGTGACTTATTAGGTATATATTATGCTTACAATCACTACACCTCAAAACTTTAACAAGTGTAGTCAACATTGATACCAATATTGGAGAATTTGTAAATATCAAACATCTTTGAACATCTATGGCGAATCAACAATTTTGACCTTTTTAACTTTCAAAGGACTGGCTTTGAAAGTCAAAAAGGTCAAAATCGACAGTTACTTGGAATATAGAGCTTGTTTTTTCGTTATGATTGTGTCTCTTTAGTTTTATTATTGGAATAGTTACATGACTGTTATATTCCAAATCAAACGAAATTTATGTCAGAAGACTTGTTATGAAAAATAAAAAAATATAATATTTATCCAGATTATTTTGATTTGATTAATGTTTAAAATAAAAAAATATAGCCGGCTTCTCATTATTACCCATAGTCGCAAGGTGTAAATCACTATCGTTTTTCCATACTAACGACACATCCAAGCTAATTTTAATTTTAGGTACAGTCACGAGCAATAATATGTATACAACATAGAACTATGTCACGTTACAATATTGAATGACTTCTGTGACACTGATTGTTATCTTTCGGCACGCTTCAATGTGACAAAGATCTATGTTGTATACATATTATTGCTCGTGACTGTACATAATAGGTACCTACTTTCCATTATGAATGAATTTTAATTGTAACCGAAGCATTTACATTAATATTTTCAAAATGCAACAATATTACAGACAAAATTATAAGAATACTAGCTTTCCGCCCATGGCTTCGCCCGCGTGGACTACACGACGTTATCCCGCGGGAATTTGATATTTTCCCAGGATAAAAAGTATCTTTTGTTCCTCTCCAGGTTACAAAGTATCTGTGTCCCAAATTTCAGCCAAATCCAGTCGGCCGTTTTGGCGTGATTGAGCAACAAACATCCAAACATCTACATAAACTTTAACATTTATAATATTAGTATGAAGTAGGATTATTTTGAGCTTGAGTTTTAATCATGTACACATACAAACTTGCTCGACAATCTTCTTTACAAATTAAGCGAATAACTCGGAACATTTCGTTCCCCTGCAAATAAGATAAACCTGTCTCGACCATCTGCTTTCTTAAATCAAAACATAATAAAAGGGACGCTCAACGAAAGGAATTACTTAGCCTCAAGCAAATGAGATCCACGTTCTGGGGATATGTAACGAATTATTTTATTCTATTAAAAATATACTACAAAATTTGTGTACCTAAAACAATCGTAAGGCATGAAACTTAAAATAGCACTAGAAATAAATTAATAGCAAGACACATAGATGCGTTTAATCTGTTGAATTTGATTGTGATTTTAATTATTGAAAATTATGTAAGTATTAGAAAAAAACGACCCATCTTACAACTAGTTCCAACGGGACCCGAACCCACGACCTTTCACTGTCCGGCCGAATGCTCTAACCACTGAGCTACGGTCACGTTTTTTCTAATATTTCATTTTCAATACAAAAAAATTTCATGGTGAATGCAAAAAACTTAAAGTAATTTGTGGTTTTAATTAATTTATTTTTTTGTTTCATCGTCGTCATTATCAGCCTTTATCGCCCACTGCTAAGCATAGTTTTAAACCTATTAAAAATATCAGAGGGATAATGTTAAAGGTGAAGCCATTAGATTCATTTCTTATTGCTTTCAATAATTTTCAAGAGATAAAAATAAAACACCTACTACTTACATCAAACTCAACTCACAAACAAAATTGTTTTGCAAAGCACTGTTTTATTTCCCGCTCTTTACAAACAAATTTACTTCTTTAATATCATTAAGGCGATACTCGGAAAAAATGTGCTGAAGCGAGATAGCAATGAGAAAACGACGCGCGCGGGAGCGAGACCGATTTTGCAGATTAGGCCAGAAAAACACAAAATCACTTCGTATTAAAAAACTACAGCGATTTAAAAAAAATGCTTCTATACGATCCTCAATATTATTGGTGTCCACTAATTAAACCAATTTCCAATAGTGTAAGTAACCCCATTTAAGAATAATCTTCACTTTTCGTATTTTTTAGAGGTCTTTTCGAAAAGAAAAAGTGTCGAGGCAAAATCATAAAATCGTGTTTTTGAAACTATACGAATCTAGATAAATGTATGAAGAAATATATATCTTATTACCAGATTTGTAACAACTGTAACCGTCCTATAGTTTTAAATCAAAAAGTCCATATTTTTCCGAGTAGCGCCTTAAGTTTGCATTAAGCTTAGCGCAGACCAACATTTACTCTGGCGTTATTGCACCGTACGAAATGCAGGTCAACACTATTTAGGTAATCCTCCGTTTTCTTATGCTAGGTTGCAGAATATCTTTAAGGATTCTAAGCACTACTGGAAGCAACCCAAGTCGGTGGTATGTGTGTATTATTTACAGAGCAGGAATAAGGTGCTAAGGTGTTCTAGTATTTAAGTTACAAAATTGCTTAGCTTAAGGAGACTTTATGACAAAAAGTCACGATGAAAACATAAAGTTTATGTTTTCATCGTGTACAGACAGAGTGTGAAAAAATTGCTTTTGTAAACAACAAATATTTGCTGAATGGTAGCAATTTAAGAAAGGAAACTATTAATAACATAGGCTGAAAAAGGAATATGAAAAAATCTTTAAATAGGTTTTTTAAAAAAACATAATTTAAGAAAAAGAATTTATATTTTAGAAAAGTCTTTAGAAAATTAATCTAATGACACCTCATACGTTAAAATCCTTCAAACCGTTTAGGCTGTAGTATGGAATATAGGATTTTGCATACATTCATACATACATACTCTCGAAAAACATAACACTCCTTCTGTCGAAGTCGGGTAAAAAGTACTTGTTAACTGAGGAGAGTGTCTTTCCGTAGTCGTTGCTATGAATTATAACTTATCAAATGTAGTAGAATTATCTCAGTTACTAGTTATATGCATTTTTATATTGTTAGTTTTTTTTATCGACGACAATGGGGTAACACTTAGCCTTTATCACACCTGATGTTAAATGATGATTAGGCTGAAGTTTGAAGCTCACTACTCCCGGAATCCTCAATTGCTGAGGAACTGGCTATCTTATCTCCAACTGCCGGAATACAACAATGCTGAAAATAGCGTTGTTATGGCGTCAGACTTAGATAAGATGGTGGACGCTAGCCATGCAGACTATGAACAAGCCCTACCACCAACCAAACCGAATACAACCCCCACTGGGAATCGAACAGGGACCTTTGGGTCTGATACCAGAGTGGTGTGTACCACTAGATCACAGAAGCGGTAAAAAAGGTATAGTCGACTATTATTTCAGTTACTTACTTATAATTTTTGAATTTAAGATAGAAGAAATTATATTTTCTGTAATGCGGCTAAAAATTACTTTATAACAAGTAGTACTTAGTAATAAGTTTTATCTGTTTATTTGAATGAAACATTCATATAACCAATCCATCGTTCTGCGTCGACCTTAGTGCAACACTGACACTCTAAAAGTATCTCTGGCGGTACTGAAAAATTCCAACGTTTACGTTTTAAAGCGGACGTTTATCCGTGAGATGCCCCTACGGACCAGTTCATACAATATTCATACATCTAAAGGTCCCTCCACGGGTTACACACTGGAGCAACGTAATAAATATCAATTTCTAAGCTATATAACAACTTGGAATAACTCTTAGAAGTTGTTCTAAAGGCAGTTTTAATGCTACCGACGGAATAAACTTAGTACTTATTCCATCAAGTCTCAACTTAAATGTAATGGCCACTAAATGTTAAGCGTTTACTTTTTCTATATCTGTATTACTTCTTAGAATTTTACAGTTGGTTCTTCAACTAAGTTCTGAGAGGTAAAATAAATGACGACCAATCCTCTACTATCAGCCATTTTATTTAGAAAAAAATTGGTTATTTATTCTTATCATAATAAAAAAATGACCCCTAATGAATGTTGATGCTGATATACCTACGTTATCGTGTGGTTTATTTAACATTTACATGTTGCAGCACCGAATATATTATCAGTGTACATGTATTTATAAAACAAAATTACTAACAAGTATTTACATTATCAACTAAATTAACAAATATTCTACATTTCAATATTTTCTGAGCTAACTTGGTATTTTTTGTTGTTCAATGTATTATTTCCCTTTCAAACCAAACTTACTCAATGAAAATACGTGTGAACGAGACCTTGGGCCCATCGGAACGTATGCCGGGGACAAATGTTCCTGTTATGATTCCTTTTGCATGTCAAAAAGCGTCCGGCTCCCATCTATTCGTATGAATCGATGCTGTCAAACAGAAAATGATAGCAACCCAAAAAAAGCTGAATCTATGAGAGACCCTTTTGTTCTATTTTTACACTGAATTTAAACCTACGCGACTTTAAATTTTTTGCATGGACAATTGCGCTTCAAGAATTGGGAATCTGTGCAAAAAAAAATTGAGCTCTCAATGGCTTTAGTTTTTCTGTCGTCATACATACTAATGTTTTCACCTGTTTTTACTCAGTTTAATTGCAACGAATTCAACTTGGATACATCATGTGCAGTTAGAGGCCTAAACTCACTTGGGTGGATGTGCCACAGGAGTAAGTAAACTTAAAGTATGTTTTTGTCAATGTGAAAGCTAATTGAACTCATATTAAAAAAACCACAACCTTCTCTATATCTATATCTATACTAATATTATAAAGAGGAAAGATTTGATTGTTTGTTTGTTTGCATCGAACAGGCTCTGAAACTACTGAAGAGGTATGACGCTTTACCGAGGCTAAGGTAATAAAAGAGATGTGACTTGTTCGGTGTCAAGATGTATATTGAGATAATAATATTGAGTACAATTAAAGATACATTATCTTAGTAAGCGATCTTATTCTAGATTGCTGAGAATGCTACGCGTGTGTTCCAATTTTCTGTAAATGCGCGATAATGCAAACATCTTGTTTGTGTAATATGTTGCAATCATACTTCATCTCCCCTGAAAAAGTGGAAGGATCATCCCCTCCCTGCAAAAAGGAACAGACTCGTAACATTGACTTTAACGAACTTAACCAAAATTTAATTACTTAAGTAAAATAAGTAAACAAAATTTAAACATTATCAACATAGCAAAGTTAAAACTATTTCATTTATTAAATCGTACTAATACAAAAACGTTTTACAATATAAACAATATACCTAATTAAAATTGTATCTAATTAAAATGGTATCGAATTGAAATGGTATTGAATTAAAACGGAAGCTTCACATTTTACACTTAATCATAACAATAACAAAGTGTTAAGTAACATGGTATGTAATTAAGTACCTATACTTATAATTACGTATCAAATAAAATAGTTATTTATTGAATGGTTTGGTATTATTCTTATGCACAATTATAGCTTTATTTTCTTTTAAAATTTCTACATTAGACGTCATATCTCTTAAAACTTTATAAGGGCCATTGTAAATACTATCTAATTTATTTCCTACTTGGTTCTTTAATAATAACAAATCGCCTAACTGATAGGTAACATTATTGCTAGTTTTATCATACAATAATTTTCTTTTCTCTTTAGATTGTATCAAGTTACGTCGTGCGTCGGATTGCGCTTGTTGTAAACGATACTTAAGTTCTCGGGGATAACTGTCATAGTTATATAAGGGGTCGATTTCTGATTGTAAATTATTTGGAAGGTTACAAATTTTTCCAAAAACTAATTCGAAAGGCGTATATTTAGTTTCACTATGCACTGTGGTATTAAAAGAAAAACACCAATATGGAATCCAGGTGCTCCAGTTATGTTTATAATTATTACACTGGATTCTCAGAAAAGCTCCTAGGGTTTTATGAGTATTTTCTAAAGCGCCTACAGTTTCGTGATGGTACGCCGTAGAATTTAATTTTTTAATATGTAATAGAGAACATGTTTCGGACATCACTGATGACATGAATTCGGTTCCCTGGTCAGTCAATATTTCTCTAGGAATACCATAACGTAAAATGAAATTATTGGTAAAAGATTGAGCAACTGTGACCGAGTCTTTACTAGGTAATGGATACGCTTCAACGAATTTGGTTAAATCGCATTGTAATGTCAATACATATTTATTATTATAGTCATCAACATCGAGTGGACCCATTATATCCAAACTAATTCTTTCGAATGATGAGTGGGCTGTTGATGTTATGGTTAAGGGCTGCTTAATATGTTTATTACTATGCTTATGATATTGACATTGATGGCAATTTTTAACAAAAAGTTTTACATCATTACTCAAACCTGGCCAAAAATAATATTGCTTAATGTTGTTCATCATTCTATTAACTCCTGCGTGTCCGCTGGTAGGTAATAGATGGAAATCATTTAGTATTACTCTTTTTTGTTCACTATCATATATTCTTAATATATTTTTTGTTATGAGAAAGCGCGGGGTAACAGAGTTAATTCTTTTTGTTGCTTGTACAAGACTTTTGATTTTACTCTCGTTACATTTTTCTTTAATAATAAGTACCTCATGTATGCCTATTTTTTGACATAATGACTCTAAGTCCCTCGCTAACACCTCTGGGGTAGATGACGATCGGGTACTCAGATATATCGCTGATTGCGAAGGTACGTAAACGTAACAACTTGCATTAGAAATAATGCTATCTTTAGACTTTGAATAATTGTCAAACTTTAATTGATTAAAACTTAATTCAGTTACGTCATCGGGTTTCTTGAGAAGTTCTACCGCAATAGGTTGATCAGGCCTAGTGCTGGTGGAGCTCTCTGAAGAAGAATCAGTGGGGGTTTTTAATTTTTTACTTTGTGCTCTAGTTAAAACTGATACTGTGTTTTGATGTAATGATTTTAAAGTAGAAGATGTAATAGGTATGCGACTCAATGCGTCTGCAGCTGCATTGTTTCGTCCTGGAACATACTCTATTTCAAAATCATACTCCTCTAGGAATAATCGGAATTTAGTAAGTCTGCTTGTTGGGTCTTTCAAGTTAAATAAATAAATTAACGGTTTGTGGTCTGTTATAATTTTAAATTTACGTCCATATAAATAAGGGCGAAAATGTCTCACAGACCAAACAATTGCTAAAAGTTCTAATTCTATGATGGGATATCTCGTCTCGGCGGGTTTCAGGTTTCTACTCGCATACGCGACTACTTGACCGTTCATGTTAGATAAAACAGATCCTAAACCTGTCTTACAAGCATCTGTTTGTAGCCGAAAGATGTTACTTTCTGAAAAATCTGGATAAGATAAAATAGGGGGTTGAATTAATGCTGATTTTAATTTTTCAAATGCCGTTTGACACTCTGATGACCATAGAAACTGTACATTCTTTTTTCTTAATTGATTTAAAGGATAAACAATGTTTGCAAAGTTCGGTATGAATCGTCTGTAGTAATTTGCAAACGCGACAAAACGATTGACATCGTCGCAGTTCATCGGCACTGGATAGTTTTGCATGGTTGCAATTTTACTTTCATCTGGTAAAATTCCATCAGAAGTTATTTTGTGTCCTAGATATATTATTTCGTTTCGCAAAAATTCACACTTCATAGGATTTAATTTTAAGTTAACTTTTCTAAATCTCTCTAGTATACTAATTAAGTTTTTATTGTGGTTTTCTATAGATTTCCCGAAAATTACGCAATCATCTAAATAAATAAAAGCCTTTTTATAATTTAAGCCTGACATTGCAATAGTCATAAGACGTGAAAATACACTCGCAGATGTCCGGAGACCCATGGGACAGCGTTTCATCTGAAAAATTTTATCACCAGCAGTGAAAGCTGTGTACTTTCGTGAATCTTCGCTTAAAGATAACTGATAATAGCTTTGCGAAAGGTCTAATTTTGAAAAATAAATGTTATTTGCAAGCGAATCTAAGATATCAGTTATATTAGGCAAAGGGAATTTGTCGTCCTCAATACGATTATTTAACTGCCTGTAATCTATAACTAATCGCCATTGTTTCTCGTTTGACCTATCTGTTTTTTTCGGTACAAGCAAGACGGGACTAGACCACTCTGACGTAGCCTCTTCTATAATATCATTTTCGAGCATAATATCTATCTGTTTCTGAACTTCCTTCCTTAGTGCGAACGGTAATCTATGTGGCTTGACATAAACTGGCGAGACATTAGGTTTTAAAGTTATATTATGGGTCATTAGGTTTGTACAAGAGAGTTTGTCGCCTGGCAGATGAAAAACATCTGCGTACTTAGCGCAAATACTCTCAATACTTCGTTTTTCTTCTAAATTCAGTTCAGGTAAATTTAATAATCCTAATAATGTTTTTACACGATCGACAGAAACCTCCTCTTTTTCAAAATTACAGACTTCAAAATCATTCAATGAAAAAGTCTCTAAATCGGTAAGATCTAGATCAACTTCTTTCTCAGTGGTGTTTAATATCCTTACTGGCATGCGACCATTACAAGGTTTCGCTATTATACTTCCTATAAAAACTCCTTTCTGTATCTCTTTAGATAAACAAACACAATCGTCGCCTAACGATGTAGGTATATATTTTATTACCTCACATCGTGGCGGTATCAAATGTCTATAGTGACTCAATATAGGTATAGACACATAATTACTATCTCTAGTTAAAAGCAAAGTATTTTCTTTATAGTTAATTATAGCTTGATAGCGTTTCAAAAAATTATCACCTAAAATACCATTTGCAGAACAAGACATATTTTTAAACACATACATTTTTTCTCTAAAAACTAACCCATTATAAGACAAATCTAAGTAAATATATCCTTCAGATACTAGTTTACCGCTAACACCTTTTATAACTAACTTCTCAAATGTAATTAAATTCAATAACTTCGGATAATCGCATAACCATTCGTATTTTAAAACACAAAGGCTTGCTCCGCTATCGACTAAAAGATCGATATTGCTATTACTTACGTTAAAAGTTACGGTACTACTATTATTGTAGTTTAAAACATAATTTTCAGTAGGAACGAAAAAAATCTAAATTATTATCGTTCTGGGGCTCAGAACGCGCTTGTGACTCACTATTGGTCGATTGCTCGTGGCTAGCGTACTGCACACGTTGAAAAGGCACAGCTGAGCGCGGCGGGCGCGGGCTCGGCCGACCGCGGTCACGTGAACGTGATTGTGTTCCTTGCGCGGCGCGGGAGTCTCGCGACATGTACTTACCTTGTTGTGGTCTCGTGTTTCCGGCAGCGTACCTATTGTTTGCGCTAAATCTATTATAGTAACTATATTTATTAGAATAATTACTTGGCTGACGCGGATAATTAGTAGGTGTGCGTGAGAAATTACGAGTATGAAACTTTTTAATGTTCATAACTTCCTCGTGTCTGGTAGACATTGACTGCTCGTCTAGGGCAGTTCTTATAGCCTCTGGTAAAGAATCAAAGTGACGTGATGCTATGATAGTACTAAGCTTTTGATTCACTAATCCATCTGAAAAGCGCTTGATTGCAACCTTTTCATTAATGGGACGCAATACTTCAAACTTAGTAGCGTCGTCATCCGCTTGTGCTATGGTTAAATTCACAAAAAGTTGTTCTAGTTCCGAGCCGAATGACTCGATCGACCTATGACCTTGACGACAGTTTTGTAATTTGTGTTGGATAGCAACAGCAGATTTTTTCTGAATCAAATGCGTATTCATATCTCTAATTAAATCTTTAATAGTTGGATAACTACTTTTTAAACGTAATTTTGCGCTAGGAGAGAGCCTAGTTTTAATCACAAAATCAATAAGTAACCCATGAGTAGCATCGCTGATCATTGAACTATATAATTGTATACCATCAATTAGAGATTTAGTGACGTGTTCTTGACCTGTCATCGTTGGTAAAAGTGCAATGGCTGTCTTCAAGTCAAATTTATCTTTTTCTGCCATTTTTGAAATACTACTAACACTTAAAGTCTCTAAAGAAATAATTTTGTCATAAATGATCTGAATGTCATTTGCTATTTTATTAATTAAAGTTATATCTTTAGTTGATACCTCCGATTTTTCAACTAAATTATGTACTTGAGCTAAAATATACTCTAATTTCGCGTATTCAAGTTTCGCTTCATTAAATTTCGTAAAACCTAACTCTTTTTGACGTCTATCTGGTCCTAGTTTTACTAAATTATCTTTAATATACAATAGTTTCTTATGCAATTCATTTAAATCGGAAATAATAAATGACATTATCTAATAAGAAAAAAAATGTAATCCTACATATTATTTAAAACGTTTAGGTATAAAATAACTTACGACTTACGGTGGCATTATAGCGCGCGAATAAAATAATTACGTCTCTGCACGATGAGTAGGTATGTGGTGACCGGCGTGGCGTGTGGGGGCTGGGGCTGCGGGCTGGGGGTTTTCTCATGCTCCTTGAGTGTGTAGGATCTTCAGACTTCTAAGATGGGTTCCTGGACCGCTTGAAACAGCTAACTGAAGATCGGGCTGGGATTTCCCTTGCCCCTCGTACAATGGGCCGGGTTTCTACCCTGGACACCTCCTGGTCTACGTTGATGGTTGAGTCGACGTCGTTGCCAGTTCCACGGAAGATATTGTGTTTCTTAGAACTGCGCTGTTGAATTCTCTACGGAGTCGGTTGACAATTCGGTCCCAAATTTTCCGGATGCAGGCGTAAATGATGAGTATAACGATGAGAAGCAGTATGACGGATAGTAAAATTTCTGTTGTAGTGAGCTGGCTTGAAGTTTTCTACGTTGCTTGGGCGTCGCCGCTGGCGGTTTGTGCGATGATAACTTCTTCTTTACTTTGTGGTGCTCCCATATTATTGTTTTGTCTTCCCAAGTAATGCGATGAACAGAAGTGTAGAGCCAAATAGCACCGCAACGAAGACTGCTGCTAGTATGGTGTTGAAAATTTTGCTTTGCTGCTCCATGTAGTAATGATTTTCCCGCAAAAATTTATAAGTTCGGTTGGCAAAGGGTCGCCATGAAGAGGTATGACGCTTTACCGAGGCTAAGGTAATAAAAGAGATGTGACTTGTTCGGTGTCAAGATGTATATTGAGATAATAATATTGAGTACAATTAAAGATACATTATCTTAGTAAGCGATCTTATTCTAGATTGCTGAGAATGCTACGCGTGTGTTCCAATTTTCTGTAAATGCGCGATAATGCAAACATCTTGTTTGTGTAATATGTTGCAATCATACTTCACTACTGGACCGATTTAGAAAATTCTTTGACCATTAGAAAGCTACATTCTTCCCGAGTGACATAAGCTATATTTTATCCCGATATTCCCACGGGAACGGGTAAATACTACGCGGGTAAAACCACAAGGATCCGCTAGTTATATACAAATTGAAAAGGCAACCCTAAATTTATACCTGTTTCGATTATCATTATTATTATTATCGGATTTGAATAAATAAAGATCTAACTATCTATCATTTAAAAGTGACATATTTATATGCCAAAAAATAGTATTGTTCAAAACAATTTCATAACTTTCGTCGTATTAACGTCTGCATTACAAAAGTAGGGGCGTGTCGTGTCATGAATAATAATTTTATGAAAAATCTTGGATTCTGTGTGAACTCGAACGATTTAACATTTTTGTCGTTGTGTAAGTCGCACGCTATTAATCATGCGACACGGAAGTGGGCGACGTGTTTGTGAAGTGGCTCAGGTTGAGTTAATACTGCAATTATTATTAATAAAAGAGCTGAGGTACTTATTTGAAAGTGTTTGTGATAAAAAATACTTTTCTCGTGTGCTTTGGTAATTTATATCATGTGAAATTTTCTCAATTGGAAAATGAAGTATTTAGAAAAATCGACTCGTCTCACAACTAGCTCCGATAGGACTCGAACCCACGACCTTTCGCTTTCCGGGTTGTGAGAGAATTGTGAGACGGGTCGATTTTTTCTAAATACTTCATTTTCCATTTTTCAGTAATAAAAATTGCATTGTGAATGCAAAAAACTAAAAATTAAAATAAGTTGCAATAGTAATTTCATCTTTAGCGATTGCCAAATACCTGGAAAGGTATTTCTTTCGCGTGTGAGGGTAGTAATATCTACACATTGATGAAATTAACGCTGACTATACAGCGCGTAAGAAGTATTGGATAAATTCGACGCTTTTCGTAACGACTCCGTAGCTCAGTGGTTAGAGCAGTCGCCCGGAAAGCGAAAGATCGTGGGTTCGAGTCCCATCGGAGCTAGTTGTGAGACGGATCGATTCTTTCTAAATACTTCATTTTCCATTTTTCAGTAATAAAAATTGCATTGTGAATGCAAAAAAACTAAAAATTAATAGTAGATTGTACAACAAGTGCATAAAACATACCATTTTACCCGAGACGTATATATCCACCCGAGCCGTAGGCGAGGATGGATAGTCAATTCGAGGGTAAAATGGGTTTTATGTACGAGTTATACACTCTGCTTTTCACTTCGAGTGTGAGGAATATAAATTACAATATTGCAAAAAAGAAAAAATAAAGACTTCACCATATTGGCGGGAAAACTTTCTTTTTCTTTTTTTTATACGTGGAAGTGGCAGCACAATTACTTAGCATACATCGTAGTCCATAATGCTCTTGAAATACTTATTTCTTACAAAACTCATTAATTTTGCCTAGTTTTATTTATTTAGTAATTTAACATGGATTATGTACAAAATTTAAGAAACAGAATGAAACAACAAGTTTATTTAACGAAGTTTAATTGCGTGTGTGACTGTTTACCTGACGACCTTTGTCTTAGAGTCTGAGACATAGACGAAGATTTTACTTTATGCACTAGAGCATAAAAAGCGATTTTATGCAGCCTATACCCAACATAATTACGAACTTGACGAGCATGAGAAGTGAAAAATAAGTTGCAATAGTAATTTCATCTTTAGCGATTGCCAAATACCTGGAAAGGTATTTCTTTCGCGTGTGAGGGTAGTAATATCTACACATTGATGAAATTAACGCTGACTATACAGCGCGTAAGAAGTATTGGATAAATTCGACGCTTTTCGTAACGACTCCGTAGCTCAGTGGTTAGAGCAGTCGTCGCCCGGAAAGCGAAAGGTCGTGGGTTTGAGTCCCATCGGAGCTAGTTGTGAGACGGGTCGATTTTTTCTAAATACTTCATTTTCAATTTTTCAGTAATGAAAATTGCATTGTGAATGCAAAAAACTAAAAATTAAAATAAGTTTTCTCAATTGATTAAAAATTCAACTTCTAAGATGTTTAAGCTGGACAGTTTTGTTAAATTCACTAGGTAAAAGAACTTTTCAACGTAAGATATTATATAGCATGCGCCCGTCAAGGTCCATTGTGATGCTTCACTAGCTTTATAACATCTATTGCACACCTTTATATGAACACATTGGTGTTCATATAAATGTGCCCGGCCCGGCCAAATGGGGCCAAAAACAATGGAAAATCTGTTGTATCTCATTTTCGTGGAGATCGCGTTTAGGCAATCGTAGCGTAGGGCGCCCTGCTACCAGTAGGCCTACTCTCATTCCACGAAAAACGAAACTTCGTTAGCCCTGCCGCTTTCACTCGATTCTGTCACGCCCGGAGAGTGAGAGGGATGGGTATAACGAAGTTTCGTTTTTCGTTGAATTAGAGTACGTCTGCAGGTGGAGCGACGACCTGCGGAAGATGACAGGCGGGGGCTGGCTGCGAAAGCTTAAGACGGAGCTCAGTGACGTAAATTAGGAGAGGCCTATGTTCAGCAGTGGACGAAAACGGGCTGGTGATGATGATGAAGGATGAAGGATTAAGAATAAAAAATCATTGTTAGAATCTATTTGTCAGAATTCTGCAAAACCATAAGTTCAAAAGCTGCATACATTTCCCATCATATAAACATAACCGTACAAAAATTGAGCCTTGAAAAAGTCAAGGTAATTAGCTGGCATGATAAATTGTGTGAGCCACTTTTTAAACAAGTCTACTCGCCTTCAATGATTGATGATGTGAACGGAGCAGCATCAAAAGCCTTCTAAACGGGTGCTCTGCTATTTAAGTGATTTGTAAAACGTGACAACTTGCAAAAGGAAATTGCATGTTAATTCTGCTGCTGTAAAAACTGGATTATAACACTTTTATAACTAAATCGGCGATAGACAGGTAGAAGTATAATGAAAAGGCTGTCCAATTGGTATATAATTATCGTAGTAGTTAAACTCTTTTTATTTCACAGCTTATGAAAATTAAATTATACTATACACAATAAAGTACTTACTTACTTACTTACTATTATTTCAAGTAAACTGTTAATATGGACGAGTACTAATGTGCGTAAAGATAATGAAACACAAATCAATATAATCGTGTCATCTTACCATAACATTAAATTAATGCAACCTTTAAAATCACTATGTATTGAGACTAATAAATATAAATTGAGTATAAAATATATGAGACAGTTTTATGCATACTACCAGCTAAATTATGCTATATTATTAAAGCTAGTTTTAATTCTATTAAATCATTACTAACGGTAGTATTCATTTGCAAAATTGTATCACACGTTACGTTTTAATAATTAACATTTTAAACTACCCTTTATTCTGCTTAGTAATGAAAGCAAGGCCTAATTAAATGGAATGCTATTTTGTATAATTTATAATAATAATTTTGTAAGTGGAGAGTCTAAGGCGTTGGGACATAAGTTTATGGTCAGCGCAAACGGGCGACCGACTACTGAGGCCGGCGCCGAGGCGGTGGCAGTTTCGCGTATCCGCCACTACACTAGTCTAGTAGGGTGAAGCGCGTGACCACCAATGTCCACACGTGTGTGGCGAGACCCTACTAAATGTATGAAAAATCATGTAAATAATAATCATGTACATGATTTTCACATGAAATCTCACAGTATAGACCCATATAATCAATACCTTACAGACTAACATAAGTACATATTAGTTATATTAACTTGACACTCAATTTTAAACTGTTTATTTCCACGTATTATCGCACTATTCACACTTGACTACATTTTGTCGCTGCGATGTAGTGTGGTACGTGTGGGTCGACCCTTAAGTAAAGTAAAGTGTACGTCGCTGCCACCGGCACCGGTGTGGTGGTGGTTGATCGCCTGTCCGCGCCGAGCTTGTTACGTTCCCAAAGACTTCTAAAACTATTTCAATCAATTATAGCTTTCATTAAAAAAAATGTGTTCACCTTGCCTCGTACTTTGTACTTCCTACATAGTGACAGTGTGCAAATCATTACAATAAATTCTATTGGGTCAGGTGTGAAAAAATAACAGAAAGCCAGAATACTAAGGCCTAATTTTGAAATTATTACAATAAATACTTCGATCAACAATAACACCTAGTTCTAGATACATAGTTGAAGTGACAGACATGGCCGAGCGTTATACGCCCACTTGAGAGTATAATTATAAGTAGATTATTTTGACAGTGTCAATAATACTAAGGTATTTCAAACTTGGAACGCTTACTGTCATTTATAATGTAAGATCGTAACATTCGTAACCTTTTTTCTCCGTTTAAAGAAAATCAGTCTGTGCCATAAATAAAGTTTTCATTTAGTTCGTGAGCCTTCATCTAGTACTATTGTTGATCGAAGAATAAATATCAATAACACAACAAAAAGAGTATTCAAAATAGAAACAAATTACCTTTACAAAAGATCCTTGAAAATAATAAACACATAAGTAAAAGGTTTTGCCTAAGGCGATTAGAAAGAAGAAAATAATGACGAAATAGTGTTCAAATGGCATAAATATTATGGATTCAACCCATAATATTTACATTGTAACTCTATTTCCAAAGATTATGCTTGGAATTAAGTATTAGTTTGATTTTCATAGAAATCTACTTTCACTTAAAAATAGCAATCATTTGAACCATCCAAAGTTTTCATTACTATTCTTGAAATTGATATAAGAAAATTAAGGTAAGCGCGATGTTAAATTCTATGAATTTTCTACAATGCAGAAGATTTTATCTCTGAACGTTAGCCCATGAAGTGGTTGGTAGTAGTAGGTATAGCACGGCACAAAAGTTGTAAAATAACATTTATTCAAATTCGTGTTCCGTTTACATACAACTGCTTATTTCTACAGTTGTAATGAGAAGCTATTGGACATTTTTGATAAAATTGGGCTGAAAATAAAATAATTTAGTTTTTCTTCGAATAACATTTTCATCATATTGAATGAATCCAGAAGGAACAATAAATCAATTAATGATAAATGGTTAATTGTAAAATAAATTGGTGTCTATTTTAGTTCCTATTATTTTCGTTTTAAGTCGTAATTTTAACTGATTAAAAAAAGGAGGTTATCAGTTTGACTGAATTTGGATAATATTAAGCATAGCGTTCTATTTAGGTTTTCAAGCACGCTACGTAAGTGTAAAACCAAAAGTCATATCAAGATGTTTCTTTTTGACTTAAATTCTAAATTAGGTAATTAATTAATTTCTTAACTATTAATTCCAACTAAGAGAACACTCAACATTTCATCAAAATTGGTTCAGTCGTTTTTGACATACTTATGGTACAATCTACATAAAACTTTAAGAAAAAATCTTATTTTAAAAATTTCATCGACTTCATAAAGTACCTTTTAAGTGAAAAGGAAAAAATAGTAGTTATCTTTAAAGTACCTACCATTTGAGGTTGGTGACTTTTTCTGGCTTTTTCTTGCTCCTGGCTGGCCCAGGTGTACTTTTTGAAGTCGGTTTAATATTTCCAATTACTTTCTGTTTGCTTGTTCACTTCTTTTCGATACAATTTTACATTTTTAACCGACTTCTAAATCAAAAAGGAGGAGGTTCTCTATTCGTCTGTATGTATGTTTTTTTTTTGTGGATGGGCGGGTTTTAACAAAAACAACAAAAATTGTACATGTTTCAGACCCAACTTCAAAGTACTTACGTTATTTATTTGGTGAGGAATTATTTCTTACTTTTTTGATGTGATTTTTTTGAAGGCGGTTTTACTTTTTTAAAAATATTTTTTATCACTTAAACATAACACAAACTCGGTCTCACGTAACATTATAGAGACTGAGTTACTAACAACATATTTAGCTAAGCCGTTTAAAGTAGTTATTCCACTTTTGAACCGCACAGCTTTCAGAGATTTCATCATGTTATGAGAAAGGCGCTGCTCCGGCTAATGAGAATGAATTGCACTCTGGCCTTCAGGCCAACGTTACTTCGGAATTAGTGCATTTTTCACTCCGCTCCTCAATGCAATTCATCTTAGCTTCAACCCGGCGCATATTTCTGAATTGGGTTTTTAATGACTTTTTCGATGGTTCTTCTGTTATAACTTGTAAGGCATTTGCTTTTGGAGGGAATCCAAAGTGGTAACTTTATGGTTTTATGCTGGTTAATGTTAAGTAACAATGTGACGGGTGTAGGTATCAGTTTCAATTCAAGGGGACTTTGAAATTAGTGCATTTTCACTGCCCTCCTCCAATGTGATTCATCCTAGTTTCAACTCGGTGCATATTTCTGAATTTGTATGTAGTGAAGTTTTCGATGGTTCTCCTGTTATGACTTGTAAGGCGTTTGGACCTAAGTAGTTTATGTTGGTAAATTGTCTAGTTACAATTTTAGAAAGGTTTCTATGCCCTTTAGACAAGTTTCGTCTGTTTATACATTGACAGGTGTTATTATTATTCATTTTTTTATTTATTTGTTGGGAGAGAATTGAAAGAGCTTTGATAATATTGTCTTAAGGCACGGGCATTTTTTGGCAATCATTGCCTGGCAACCTTCGATCAACAATAACACCTAGTTCCAGAACTGTTATATTGTATTAAGCCGGAGCAATTAAGTGGAGCGATGTTGCTCCATATTTCGAGGTATTCTGTGGCCGTATTTGACAGGCATTGACAGGAATTGTGCAATTTTAGTTGCCCGTGTAAGCGTGCCCCAAGAAATTTGTATTACCTACAGTTCCATGGCGTGCCCTAATGCGTGTGACAATACTTACAAAAAGATCTAACATAAAAAACTTGATTGCCTTGTTTTACTAGAAAGAAAGAAAGAAAGAAAGAAAGAAAATTGATTTATTTGGCACACACAACGAGTAAACAACATCACACTATACAAGCCACAAAATTAAACACAAATAGGTACCTATACATTAATAGGTAACATTGAGTACAGTCGTGTGATGCCAAACTGTGCTCAACTCAGTATGGGCAGTAAGCAGGGCTTACTGCACTGGTTTTCTGTCGAGCACAGTAGTGACATCAGGGACGAATAAGCTAAATGTATATGTGCAAGAAACATAACAAACAATCCCAAAAAACCAAAACTTTACTAAAAGCTACAAAACATTTATAAAAGCTGCATAACAACTTAACCTTTGCCGCGAATAACAAAAAGACAGGGATAAAAAAAGAAAAGATTTACAGTAAGGTAGGGCGGGGCAATTTCGACTGGTTTGACGCACATACAATTTTCTTGCATCAAAATTTTATACTTACATAATAATAATGTACTCTAAATCAAACATAACCTGGTTATAAATTGACTTTTGGTGATTATTTATGGTAAACATCCATAAAAAACTCATGTTATATTTATTGAAAAACGTTTTTAAACATAAAATGTCAGAATTAGTCGAAATAGCCCCTTTTCGGGAAATTCCAACTATTTCTTTTAATTTCTCATCTAGTCGTCTGAGAAAGCTCTAAGTTGAATTCAGAGTTGATAAACGGAACTGGCACGTAAATATGGACCTTATTATAAATTAGAACGCTTCGTTTTCGTAAAAACATACTTTAAAAATTAAGAGGGGTAATTTAAACTACGACCCATAGTAACTAGTGACGGGACACAAAATATCGAGTATTTTTTGTACGAGCACAGTCGATCATGTCGATATATTATTTTTTCTATTTTCTACATTCATAAAAATTCTACTTAGGTAATGTATAAACCTTAAATAAAAAGAAGCTCATTATTTTTAAACCAGTCCCAATGTTTGCAAAATCTAAGGTTTATGCCTTTAAACTTTTTTCTTAAATTTTCTCATTGCAAAATTCTTAAATTTTTGTGATTACTTACATGTTGCCTTTCGCCATATAAATACCTATATTATTATCAATTAAGGTCTTTAAAAAGTAGGTCGAAATGGTTTAAGTATTAAAAGTGCTTTATTTGTGGCACTTAGTTAAGCAGGTATAAGAGTTTGAAAAAATATAGTTATATATATAGGTATGTCAATTGTATAGCAGAAACTATTAAAAAATGTCGAAGTTATAAAAGCAATCGTCAAGGATATTTATCGACGTAATATCGAAACTTGTACAACACTATCTTTTCGCACTTTCATATAAAATTTGACGGGAAATTCAGACTGTCCAATGTAGTTGGAATTCCCCGAATTAACATTCACGTGGGGTTATTAAAACTAATACCATAACTTTCTAAATACGCAAGGAACACAAGAAAAAACATAAAATAAACAAAAGGGGGGATCTAATTATCCATCTTGCCTTGAAAAATCGAAGATTGAACCATTTGAAGCACAAATAAATCTTAAAACCTTAGGACACTTGCTTAGACGTACACACCAGAAAATGGTGGCTGGCAAAGTATCATTGTTGTAAGCGTCATGCACATGTTTAGCGTCACCATCTATGTTCGAGGTATAGTAACTTGCTTTCGGCTTCCTGTATATAGATGTCACTGTTTCAAATAACGGATAACACCGAAGTTATTCAAGGTAGTTTGAATTGCCCCACAGTTGTAATTGCCCCGCCCCACCTTACGCTATTGTCTACAGCTTAGGTGCCCGAAAAAATGGATCTGTGCGTAATTTATATTTTAATAGTTCAGGCATTGTTTGAAGGGTTAATAGAATAAAAAAGTTCTACCGTTTTTTTAAATAAATTAAATACGTCATATCAGCTGTGTCTAGACTAATATTATAAAGAGGAACAATTTTAATTATTGAAAAATGGAAAATGAAGTATTTAGAAAAAATCGACCCGTCTCACAATCAGCTCCGATGGGAGCTCCGATTGTGAGACGGGTCGATTTTTTCTAAATACTTCATTTTCCATTTTTCAGTAATAAAAATTGCATTGTGAATGCAAAAAAAATTAAAATTAAAATAATTTTAATTACTGTTTGTTTGTAATGGATAAAATAAAAACACTGGGCCGATTTAAAAAATTCTTTTACCTGTCGAGAACAGCATCACTGCTAAGTGAGATAGGCTATATTTTATCCCGATATTCATATGGGACGGGGTACGCGTACGGTAAAATTGCGGGTAGCCAATGTAATATAATAAGGTTAATACTCTCTGATCTGTTTTATAAATAATTATATAAATCTTGAAACTTAAGCAACCTCTATCCAAAGATAAACTGGTTAGAATTACAAGCTACGGCAAGACTATGAATTAATCCCTTCTATCGTATTAGCACCACTTATTAAGATACACATTAGGGGAAACTAAACATTGAAACCTTCATCCTATTCGGAGCGTTTTCATAATCGCGCAACAATGTAATGTAGCGTGGTATCTTATGATAACTTCAGAACTTGTATTTATCTTTACTGCTGTCGTTTGCGCTATAAACCTCCCTCTTATCATTACCATAAGCCGTGTTCATTTGAGAGCGTCTGTTGTTGGGCAAAAACATACGGAGCTTCTTAGCGCTCGAGCTGCCCTATTATCGTACAAATATACGGGCCGGTATTTCGTACTGTAAAGCTGTCACGAAAACTTGCGAAAAAGTATTCGTTTCGTTACGTATCAACTTCTAAACGGTATGCAGCAGAGCCCTAGCGGGCGTTAGTGCAACTAAATGTATCCGAACATTTACACGACATGTATGCCGAAGGGTACCTACCTGCCGTCTGCGTTGTGGTGGCGAATTCAGTCCCAGCGCGAGACGAATATTTGTTTGTTCATTTAACATGTTTATTTGTCTAAGGCCGTATACAGAAAGAAAGCTGGAAGCCTATCGGCGCTTATAGGCGCCGGTCCGCGCCGGAAACCAGCGAGGCAGTCTCTATGAACAAGAGCCGATAAGCGCTGATAGGCGCCGATAAGCGCCGATAGGCGCCGACAGGCGCCGATAGGCGCCGATAGGCGCCGAACGTCGCAGAGAAGTTCCGAAATCCGACACGCGCTGGTCAGCGCTGGCCTGGCCCTTTTGTAATAATGATTATACTATGGACTTAGAATAAACTATTGTGAATAAAAAAGATGTGTATTATTTGCAATAATTTCAAAATATGATGCTACTCAGAAAATCGGCTTCAATCGGCTTGCTTTTGTAGCTGTTGTTACCTGAATTGACCGGCGCTTATAAGCGCCGGTAAATCGGCATCGGCTTCCGGCTTTCTTTCTGTGTACGGCCTTAGTCTGGGTGTTGAATAAGCATTTTTCGTATGTAGATTCTTCACAAACAAAGTGTATGAGAATGTTTATGCGTTCTTTATAAAACTTACTTTGGGCTTCATAATATATTGGTGTGTGCATTATTTATTACTTTCGCAAACTTTCGTGCATTCAAACCAGGTTGTATAAAATTGAATGCAAAGTTAATATCTTAAGTTAGTAGTCAAAAACTCAGGACATCCTTTACCTACCTAATAAAGTTACTGCGCCGCCACGCTGCATGCGAAAGCGAATGTTCACCCGTATGTCCCGCCAGAAGGCCTCCGTTCGTTGCACATGTTTATCCAATTTGGCGTAGTCTGGAAAGTTGCGAGCTCGCAACACGTGTGGTGTGACGCTCAAATTAGAGATTCATATTAATTTAGGACTCGAGGAGAGTCAGTACTCTGCGGCCCGATTCCAGAGTCGTAGCCCCAAGTTTCTGTGCATTACCAGAATTATAATGGGCGAATTACGTTTGGAGATTTCGCCGTTATGCATACTGAGAACGGATAGGCTGTAACAGTAGTTTCCATATTTTAATTTTGTTCTATAGAACATGACGTCATTGGATAGAATAAGACATTTTTTTCTTATTTTGTACTATAGAACATGTAATACTAATATTTCTCAAATTGTTCTATGGAACAATAAAATAAGACCTCTTTTATTATTAATCCATAAAGTTGTCAGTATCAATGTCATATATAACATGTCATGGAATATTTTGGGAAAATATATGATCCCCATTTTGTTCAATAGCGGTAGATTTGGGTAAAGAGCTAGTATGTAGTTCTATGGAATAAAAAGGGGAAAATTTGTGTTGTTTTTTTTCAATTACGTCATGTTCCATAGAACAAATGGGAACTACCGGGCTGTGGCGAGTTGTTAAATAATTTGAAGTAGTTTGCTTGGGTTAGCGCAGTGTTCTGTCTGCAAATGTGGAGCTTTTGCGAAACTTGCTTAACTTTTGCAAAGCTGGTCTTCGTTAAAGTGACCAACATTGTATTACCTTGCTCTGTCTGTACTTTGGAAGATAAATACCTAAGTACATGACTAGAAGGTAAAATCAACTCATTATTTTTGTAATTTCAATTTAGTATCTATTTGATCGTGCCGTGTAGTGCCGGCACATAAATAGAATAGCACTACCCCCTCTCTTCCCGTGGGTGTCGTAAGAGGCGACTAAGGGAAAACTGCCATCAGGAGATGGGCAGCAGCGTCTCCAGTTACAAAAGGCCAATACTGCGATCGCCAACCCGCCTGCCAAGCGTGGCGATTATGGCACAACCCCCCCTTAAAATGACAACACAACCAACAAATCGGCCCCCAGTCCCCGGCGGCCCCGCTATTCCTAGCTACGGTAGCGGCTATGGTAACGGCGGGGCAGGGGGTGCTAAGAATCTCCGGGTAGGCTCCGGCTACCAACACCGACGACTCGACCTGGCAACCTACAACACGCGCACATTGAGGCTTGACGCGAAGCTCGTAGAGTTGGAAGAGGCAATAAGTAAGTTACATTGGGATATCATTGGGTTATCTGAAGTCCGAAGAGAGGGGGAGGACTCGATAACCCTGCAATCCGGTAACTTACTATACCACCGGGAGGGCGACCAACAGTCCATTGGTGGTGTCGGGTTCATCGTCCATAAATCCCTTGTCAACAACGTGACCACCATCGGAAGTGTGTCGAGCAGGGTAGCGTACCTGATACTCAGATTATCGAAACGATATTCGCTGAATGTTATCCAGGTCTACGCTCCGACCTCGACACACGACGATGACGAAGTGGAGGCTATGTATGAGGAGATCTCTAAAGCCATGCATAGCTATAAAACCCACTACACGGTTGTGATGGGGGATTTCAATGCAAAGTTGGGGCAACGTTGCGGTGATGAGCTGAGAGTGGGGCAATTTGGATTTGGGCAACGGAACGATAGAGGCCAGATGCTGGCAGACTTTATGGAGAGGGAGAACCTCTATATGATGAACTCCTTCTTTAGGAAGCCCGTAAGCCGCAAATGGACCTGGATCAGTCCGGACGGTAAAGTCAAAAACGAGATCGATTTTATCATGTCGACGAAGAAGCACATATTCAATGATGTCAGTGTGATCAACGCTGTTAAGACAGGAAGCGATCATCGTATGGTAAGAGGCACATTGAATATCGATGTCAAGCTCGAAAGATCGCGACTGATAAAATCCACGCTCCGACCAATACCAGCTCAAATTCAAAACCCCGAATGCTTTCAGCTCGAGCTTCAAAACCGCTTCGAAGCCCTTGAGAACAGCATAGACGTGGACGATCTATACAACATGGTGGTGGATACTGTCCGCACGGTAGGGTCTAAGTACTATAAAACCCGCCGTCCCAAATTGAAGAAACTCTCCAGTCAGACTCTCCTACTCATGGATCAGAGACACGAAATGAAGCTGCAGAACTCAGCGGATGCCCATCGTTATCGGCAGCTCAATAGACAGATATCTAAGTCCTTGACGCGCGACCTTCGCCAATTTAATACCGAGCGTATTAAAGAAGCCATTGAGCGGAACAAAGGCTCCAAAGTGTTCGCGAGAGATCTGTCTATCGGGCAAAGTCAATTGACGAGGCTGAAAACTGGGGAGGGTAGCATCGTTTCGTCAACACCTGAAATCCTGAGGGAGATTGAGAGTTTCTATGGACAGCTATATTCCACGCAAACACCTGTTGAAAGCAAGGCTAAAGACCCTAGAGCCAAGCTTACCCGACACTATACCGAAGGATTTACCAAAAGAAAAAAAAGACTTCATTAAACAAATAAAAGCTCTATTGATAAAAAAACAATAGTACACTATACAAGAATATTTAAATGATAAAATTTTGTGAACATAAGTTATACAAAAGACTTCAATAAATAATCAACAATAATTAATTTTTACAATGAATATCATAAATTATACAAAAAGCTTCAATTAACTAAAATATTTTTTTTTCTCAATGAATGCATACTTCAATTATAATAAAATTAAATGTAAACTATAACATCATCAATTAATGTTATTAGCCAAAGGAAAGGTCTTCCCCCCTCACCCTTGTAGTTGCTGTGCCCGACAGGGTCCATATTTAACTGTTCATATTTTGTTAACACCTTTGTAACTAATATGGTTGAAGCAATAAAGTATTGAGTATTGAGTATTGAGTATATCCCGGACGTCAGCCTGTACGAGATTAGAATGGCTCTCAAGCAGCTCAAAAACAACAAGGCGGCGGGTGATGACGGAATCACAACAGAACTTCTAAGAGCGGGCGGTAAGCCGATACTTAAGGTCCTCCAGAAGATCTTCAACTCTGTCATCCTCGAGGGCAAAACGCCAAAGGCATGGGGCAGAAGCGATGTGATGCTGTTTTTCAAGAAGGGTGATAAAACTCTCTTGAAGAATTATAGACCCATCTCGCTTCTGAGCCATATCTATAAGTTGTTTTCGAGAGTCATTACGAATCGTCTCGCTCGCAGGTTCGACGACTTCCAACCTCCCGAACAAGCCGGGTTCCGGAAAGGCTACAGTACCATAGACCACATTCATACGCTGCGGCAAGTTATACAGAAGACCGAAGAGTATAACTTGCCACTTTGCTTGGCGTTCGTGGACTATGAGAAAGCCTTTGATTCGATCGAGACCTGGGCCGTGGTGCAGTCTCTCCAGAGGTGCCAAATAGACTACAGGTATATCGAGGTGCTAAGGTACCTATACCAAAACGCCACCATGTCGGTCCGATTACAGAACCAGAGCTCTAATCCTATCCAACTACAGCGAGGTGTGAGACAGGGAGATGTCATCTCTCCCAAACTGTTCACAGCTGCGTTGGAGGATATTTTTAAGCTGCTGGACTGGAAAGGATGCGGCATCAACATCAATGGCGAGTACCTAACACATCTACGGTTTGCCGATGATGTAGTTCTTATGGCTGAGACCTTGGAAGACCTGAACACAATGCTCGAAGGTCTCGGTAATGCTTCGCAAAGAGTGGGTCTTAAGATGAACATGGACAAGACGAAAATCATGTCCAATGCCCATGTTGCACCCGCTCCAGTTAATGTTGGGAACATTACACTCGAAGTTGTTGACCACTATGTTTACCTAGGACAGACGGTCCAGTTAGGTAAGTCCAACTTTGAGAAAGAGATCTCTCGTCGAATCCAGCGTTTGGGAAGCTCCGACATATATTCGCGTCCGACATACCTCAATGTATCAAGACGAAAGTCTTTGACCAGTGTGTGTTGCCAGTAATGACCTATGGAAGTGAGACGTGGTCTTTTACTATGGGTCTCATAAGAAGGCTCAAAGTCACCCAGCGAGCAATGGAGAGAGCGATGCTTGGTATTTCCCTGCTCGATCGAATCAGAAATGATGAAATCCGCAGGAGAACTAAAACAACCGACATCGCTCGAAGGATTGCATCATTGAAGTGGCAGTGGGCGGGACACATAGCGCGGAGAACCGATGGCCGTTAGGGCGGAAAGGTTCTTGAATGGCGACCGCGTGCCGGACGACGTTCCGTGGGCAGGCCCCCTACAAGGTGGACCGACGATCTGGTCAAGGTCGCGGGAAGCCGCTGGATGCGGGCAGCGCAGGACCGATCGTTGTGGAGATCCTTGGGGGAGGCCTATGCCCAGCAGTGGGCGTCGTTCGGCTGACATGATGATGATGATCTATTTGATTGAATCCTGGCGGAAGTCCCTAACCATTATGAAAAATATAAATATATGTAGCTTACTTCCGAAAATAATCACAAAACTTGCACCTTCACCGATTACACTACTATCCACGTGTTGCACGTATTCTACGTGTTCCACGTATGCAAGTCATCAGAGCTGGATTGCATACGGTCAAATATCTCCTGAAGATGCCCCGGGTCGGGGCGAAACACGTGTAGAGTAGTGTAATCGGTGAAGGTGCAAGTTTTGTGATTATTTGCGGAAGAAAGCTACATTATATTTATTTTTTACAATAATTTTGTATCTATTATTTACTTTTCGGTTGAATATATTGTGCAGTATGACAACTAAAATAGAAAACTCTGTTACATAAGCGAGTATGATTATCACATCTTTCGTGTTCTGAATTCAAAATGAGAACAAGAGTTAGGACAATTAACAAATTAAATGCAGTGGTGAAAATTAGAGCCTTTTCGCACAGCATCCACATTTACATCTTAACCAACTCCTAAAATTATTCATTATTAACAATGGATTTAAGTTATTTCTTCATTTTTCAAGTTCTTTCACTATGATAATACTATGATAATGATGAAAATATTTTATTAGAAATCTATCGTTATCAATGGAAAGATGTAAGGACATAAAAAACATGTAAGCTATTAGAAAAATCTGACCCCTGTCTCACAATTTGCTCCGATGGGACTCGAACCCACGACCTTTCACTGTCCGGGCGAATGCTCTTCGCCCGGAGAGTGAATCGAATGCAAAAAAGTAAAAATAATTAAAATTTGAAACAATGTTGCCAAAACAACAACACATGTCATGTGTAGGCATGTAAGCTATCAAATTACTTTGTACGCTGAACTGTTTGTCCTGCTGAATAAGTAAATAAAAAACCAATTCTTACTTGTTGTAAATAAACTATTTGTAAATGAATATACAAAGTCACTCTTGAACTAAAAAATACTCGTGAAATTTTTTAAACTTGCAACAACATTTCGAACGATGGAAAAATAGTTGAACAAAAATAATTTTAACGAACATGCACATTTAGGGCTCTCCACGTCGGAGACTTAATATTTTAAAGCTTAATTAATACGCGACACGCCATTCGTCGGAATTAAGCTACGGTCTGGAGTTTTATTAAATAGGTAGATTTCCGAAAAAAAACTCGTTAGATGAGTCCCGGATTTAAGATATAAAGTCGGGTCTGGAAACGTAATTCCAAGTTTCTGGTTCACACTTCATAATTGACTTATTTTAATACACTTTGCACCGTACCGGATGACGCTCCGTGGGCAGGCCCCCTACAAGGTGGACCGACGATCTGGTCAAGGTCGCGGGAAGCCGCTGGAAGCGGGCAGCGCTGGACCGATCGTTGTGGAGATCCTTGGAGGAGGCCTATGCCCAGCAGTAGGCGTCGTTCGGCTGACATGATCAATACACTTAGTGACGTCACTCAGCTCAAACCACTTTACTTTTAGCTGACAATTTTGTCTACTAGCTTTAGCATTAAACGAGTGTGCTCGTTTACCGTTCTTAGTTTGTCGTGTGCGAGTTAAACGGAGTACTTGCGAGAGTCTTTTCTTAGAAAGAAAAACGTTTTGACTTCTGACTGAGCTGGCTTTTTAACCGACTTCAAAAAAAGGAGGAGGTTATCAATTCGACTGTATATTTTTTTTTTATTTTTTTTTTATTTTTTATGTGTGTTACCTCAGAACTTTTTAGTTAATGAACCGATTTGGATAATTCTTTTTTTATTTAAAAGGTGACGCTTCTCGTGTGGTCCCATTCAAATTTTATCAAGAACTGGCAAGAAGTTCAGGAGTTATCCTGAATAATGTGTATTTAGACTTTATTTGGTTATATGGACGATTTCATAGTTTCATCAAATTGGGGATCATTTTCAAAAATATTTTTTTTCGAAAGTTGGTTGGTCAGAAGTACTGACCTGATCTTACTTTCACCAAGTCAGGACCAGGGGAACAAATCCCAGGAAAATTGAGAGAAATTCTCAAATATCGGCAAGCCTTATGCGTTCCATTTATTATTGAAGTTAATCAAGTATTTGCATCTGGTAGTCATCATCTCATAGTGATGAGCTGGTGATGGAAGCTACAACTCCTTAACGGTTAGGAGTTGGAGAATATTTCTTTAAGTATTAATCGTACGTATGGGCCAATAGTTATATTCTTTCAGGTTATTAGGGTGAGCTGCTGATGAGAGGTGAAACTCCTCAACAGTTAGGAGTTATATTATGATGTTTTATAAATACCATATGCACGAATGGACCTTCAGTTGTATTCCTTCATGTTATCTAAGTAGCTAAAGATGGAAAGCTGAATTCCGTAAGGGATAGGATATTTACAACAATTTATCATAATCACCATGTAGTTTCTTTAGCTACTTCACTAAAAATCGAAAAATAAAACGTTTTTGAAAAAAAAATCTAACCGCCTTCAAAACGGATCTTCAAACAAAAATTAACAAACACTAAAAAACGAAAAAAATAATAAGATTTTTAATTCAAACGACGATGATACGTGACTTTTTCTAATTTATCTTGGTACTTACTGAACTGTTTGAAGTCGGTGCCAAGCCAAAAAGAATAAGAACGAAATATACTGAGTATAACTAACATATAAAAAAAAACCCGGTCCCAAGCGTGAGGTGTAGGACGTAATTACCTCAATACGTATAAGACGGCACCGACTTCAAACAGTTCAGTAAGTACCAAGATAAATTAGAAAAAGTCACGTATCATCGTCGTTTGAATTAAAAATCTTATTATTTTTTTCGTTTTTTAGTGTTTGTTAATTTTTGTTTGAAGATCCGTTTTGAAGGCGGTTAGATTTTTTTTTCAAAAACGTTTTTATATGCTATTTTTGTAGGTATTACTAAGATTTAAGTATGGATGTATCATAAAAAGCTGTGCGTACAAAACTAAAACTTATCTCTGTCTTCTAACTAATGTACAGCTTTATATTACAAAGTAAAATTATTTTATGTTTCCCTTGAGCTAGAATCTTAAATACACTGAGATAATTGTCTAACAGCACGCAGTGAAATGAAAAATATCCGGAAATGTTTTTTTTTTGTTAGATAAAACACTTGACGCTGTTTATACTTGCAGTAAGATTTCAAAATACTGTTATTTTCGAGTCATTTAACCATGTTCGTCTTGTTCGAGATTAAATTTGTACAGAATAGTTCTGCATATGATGGTGCCAAATGTGTTTTACCATGTCACAGAGAATGCCTTTGGAAGTCTGCAAAAATCATTTCAGGGTGTCTAGATTGGAGATACCAATTCTTTTTAGATGTGGCAACTATTTATTTACGTTCAAGTTTGATTAGTTTATGGTAGTTTATTTTGTAAATAATTATATGCTGCTTTATAATATTAATTTACATATTGCATAAATACTTCATATTATTATGAGTATAAATTCTTTCATTATAATGTTTATGTATGAAATATCAATTAACATCTGATCATTGTTGATGTTTTATGCAGGCATAGACCTTTGTTCGCTGGATACCAGATTGGCAAAATACCAGATTCGCGAAACACCAGATTCTCAGATTACCAGATTCGCAAAACACCAGATTCTCAGAATACCAGATTCGCAAAACACCAGATTCTCAGATTACCAGATTCGCAAAACTACAGATTCTCAGAATACCAGATACGCGAAAAACCAGATTCGCAAAATACCAGATTCTCATAATACTAGATTCAAAAAAGATAAGTAAGATCACAAAACATAACCACAAAAAGAAAATGTTAATATTGTCATTGACTTTTTATGGTAGTGAAATTATGCTGAATTTTATGACTATTTAATATAATTACAAGAAATCACGGCACATTACAGTATTTACTCATTTCTCGCTTTAGAACACATCCTTTTAAATTATTTGTGTAACTTGATTTGTTACATACAGTTAAGTTTTCTCAAGAACGGATTGACACAGACATCAGTCAAGTACCGTCTTAAAGGTTTCGCGGCCGGACGCTGCACAAAATTATGACTGAACCAATTTCGACGAAATTGGGCATATGTATAAAGGTATCTGAATTTCAAGCGACTGAAGCCGCGGGTAAAGGCGAGTTTAAACATTATTTTACTACTAAATATACTTGGTAAATCAAATGAAATTTTCAGCAATGACCAAACTCAGTCTCTTCCAGCGCACTATCCAGCACTAGACTTCACCGCCTCTGTGGTCTAGTGGATTTCAGACCCAGAGGTCCCGGGTTCGATTCCCAGTGGGGGTACATATTGTGATGAGCAAAGGATACTATAAAGTAGACGATTATTTGAATGACCGCAATGCATGGTCATGATGTAACACATAACATAATCACTGTTTAATATGATGTATTTTTATACTAAGCAATTGTTGTATTAGTAACGATATGTTTTTTTTTTTTTGTAAATACCGTTACCTAACTAAGAAACGCTGGCAAGTTTCTTGCGCCCATTCTTCTTGTCAGTTAAAAAAGTCTTGAATGGGTGGTAGGAAAATATTGACGATTCATAAGTACATATTTATTATGTCTAAGTGAATAAAGAATATTTTTATCTTTATCTTATCTATTCGGTTTGGTTGGTGGTAGGACTAGTTCTTATTCCGCCCGCCAAGCTACCACCATGTTATCTAAGTCTGTCGCCATAACAATGATGTTTTCAGCATTATTGTGTTCCGGCAGTTACAGAAAAGATCAGTTCCTCAGTGATTCAGGTCAGGTGTGATGAAGGCTAAGTGCTACCCTGGTTGTGGATAAATAAAATAAAAAAAAACTAGAAAGGCTTCTGGAGGGGATAGGCAGCCTCGAGCGCCTTTTGGGTACTGCTCAAATATCGTCGGCAGTTGAAAATGAAGTATTAGAAAAAGTTGGAAGACGGACAATTTTTTCAAATACTTATTCAATTTTTTTCTGTTTCAAAATTTATTGTGCTTTATATATTTAATATTAAATTTCTAATGATAAAAATTGCAACTCGGTCGAAACGCCGGGAAAAGGTAGGTGGGGGTAGGTGGTGGGTAAAAGATGGGTTAAACACCTATGTTTAGTTTAAAGGCATCTAATACTTGTGTTCTTATGCCCGAATACTCGTACGCTACTTATCTTTGGGAGCGTCTCAAACATCGCTCTGTCACTTTAAATGTCAAACGTATGAAAGAGATGCCATGATGTTTGAGACGCTCCCAAAGATGATTTGCGTTCGAGAATTCGGGCGTTAATGTTATACAATGAATGCTACGCGAAAGTTTAAAAGTGTATAATAAAATTTGCATTGTAAATGCAAAAAAAGAAAAAAAATATTCATGACAAATTAATTCGGATTTTTTGGAACGACCTTCACCCAGTCTCTTCTAGCACACTATCCAGCACTAGACTAGAAAGCCATATGGAGGGGGTAGGCTGTCTCGAGAGCCGTCTGCCGTAAAGTATCGCTTAATGACGTGTAACGAGCGGTCTCTGCATTCTCGTATACATGAAAAACCCGACGCGACACGAAATGAAAGGATTCTGAAACGTCGGCCGATTTGTTTGTGGCAACTTGGTACTAGTGGGATTTTTTTGGCGAGTCATTTCTGAATCATCAAGTTCAATTGTGAATTTAGTTTAAGATTTCGTAGTCAATAGTTAAGTTCAAAAAAGTTTATGAATTACAAACTTTAAGGCCGATTTTTATTCCCGTTTATAGTCAACGAATCATTTACAAATTGGCGAATTATGCCCATCCTAACACTGCTAAGATATTATATAAGATGACAAGCATGGTCTCTGCATTCTCGTATACATGAAAAACCCGACGCGACACGAAATGAAAGGATTCTGAAACGTCGGCCGATTTGTTTGTGGCAACTTGGTACTAGTGTAATTTTTTGGCGAGTCATTTCTCAATCATCAACTTTAATTGTGAATTTAGTTTAAGATTTCGTAGTCAATAGTTAAGTTCAAAAAAGTTTATGAATTACAAACTTTAAGGCCGATTTTTATTCCCGTTTATAGTCAACGAATCATTTACAAATAGGCAAATTATGCCCATCCTAACACTGCTAAGATATTATATAAGATGACAAGCATGGTCTCTGCATTCTCGTATATATGAAAAACCCGACGCGACACGAAGTGAAAGGATTCTGAAACGTCGGCCGATTTGTTTGTGGCAACTTGGTACTAGTGGAATTTTTTGGCGAGTCATTTTTGAATCATCAACTTTAATTGTGAATTTAGTTTAAGATTTCGTAGTCAATGGTTAAGTTCAAAAGTGCGACAACTTTTTCTGTTCCGGTGATAATTTTTGGAACTAAAACAGTTTTCATACGACAGTCTATTTTGACAGCTAATTTCGTATTGCAAGTGGTTCCTCTTTCACGGATGTCACCGGATCAGACAGGATTGTAGGACTATAGGTTTGCGTGATGTGTGCGTCGTTATGTCATTACGGCAATACAAAGTCAAACGTCAAGACCCAAACGCGATGAAGACGCGCTGCATAGAATTACGGCGATTGGCCTGCTGCTTGTACTCGTAATATTGAACAACTTTCCCCAAGGAACACGAGTCGAAACGTGAAAAAAAAATTGTTGGTCTCCATACAAACTGCAAAATTAGCTGATCGATTTTATATGAAGGGACCAAATTTTTTTGCAGATTTCGACCCACGTTTCTTGGGGACAGTTGTTCAATTTTATAAGTACAAGCTGTGGTTTCGGGCTTGCAACTGAACAAATGAACACCCTGTATAAGATGACAGGAATGGTCTTTGCCATGAAGCTCGACTTAATACTGAGGTAACTGGAGAGTGCAGTACGAACAATTTTTTGAATACCACAAATAACACAGTGGCTGTCTTCCGTCTCACCTACACTTTAAAAAAATACGTATGGTCATATGAGACAGCTGATAGCCACTACATACATAAATGTCAAATTTGCTGGCGACACTTTTTTATTCAAGGTGAGAGCTCCAGTTACCTCAGAGTATTAAGTCAAACTTCATGGTCTTTGCATTCTCATATAAATAAAGTATAAATAGGTAAGCACGAGTATAAATATGGGACACCATCGCATACATTGTTTCAATACTAAACTATAGTAGCTTGAGCACTTGTGTTATGGAAAGTGGAAACAACGACGGGTATTACCACATACACCCAGACCCGAGGAAATATTGAAATGTTCATTTTCAATAATTACCCGACCGGGAATCTAACCCGGGACCTCTAGAGATAGCGGCACCTTGAAAACCGGTCCGTACACCACTCGGCCACGAAGGTCGTCAAAAAGTCTCGTATACATGAAAAACCCGACACGACTCGAAATGAAAGGATTCTGAAATATCGGCCGATTTGTTTGTGGCAGCTTGGTACTAGTGGGAGTCTTTGGCGAGTCATTTTTAAATCATCAGGGTGGTAAAGTTTAATCTAGTTTGTAATATCAGGATCTAAGGGATGAATTTAATAAGCTTTTAAAGTGCATATTTAAGGAGGATTTTTATTTCAGTTACTCTGCTGATACTCACATAAACAGACGTTAAAAATTGAAAATTAATTAGTAATAAAACTCGACCCGTCTCACAACTAGGTCTCTTGGGACATGAACCCACGACCTTTCACTGTCTGGGTGAATGCTCTAACCACTGCTACTGAGCCGTTAAAAGTCGCGTCAAATTTATCCACTGTTAGCCAGCGTGTGACGGGTCGATTTCTTCTAATAGGTACCTACTTAATTTTGAAATAAAAATTGCATCGTGAATGCAAAACGGTAAAAATAATTAGAAGTTATAATGTTCCTATATCTTATTTAATGTGATTAAAGCAAATTAAAGGAAAAATGCATTTCAGGCACTTTAACGTGGATAAATAAACGATTTCCATGAAAAATAAAAATTTTCATAGCAGGATTTTTATTTCATTGCCACTAAATAAAATTTATCGATTCTAATTTTGTACCTTTAACTAGCTAATTTGATTACAGTTATTATCCCCATCACCAGTTATTGGCAACCTGTCTGGCCACGAGTTTTAAGATCTACTTTTTTTCTATCGCAATGATTTAAAATTAACATTATTTTGCCATTCTGAAATCGTAGTTTCTTTAAGCTCAAGACAAAGTTTATCGATTCTATTTTTCATAATATAACTAGCTAATTAAATTACTGCTATACTTTTCCCATCACCAGTTAATGGGAACCAGTCTGGCCACGAGTACGTTGGGGCCTCATCAGAGTCATTAAAGATCCACATTTTTCCATCGCAATGATTTAATCAGCAGCAGTACGTGCTTCGCACAATCTCATTATTTCCCATAGTACTGAGAGGTTGCGAGAACTGAGCCGATAGAAATAGATACCTACTGAATCATCATTATTGTATTAAATTGCTTAGTTACTTTCATTCCTCTGAATGTTTTGATGTGTAAAAAATAATATTTTCATCGGATTTTCCTCTTCTAAAACGTTAAATAAATATAACAATACAATTATTATATTACTAGCTTTCCGCCCGCGACTTTACCCCCGAGGACTGCACGACATTATCCTGCGGGAATATGAGGTTTTTCCGGGATAAAAAGTAACCTATGTCACTCTCCAGCTCCCATACTATCCCCATAGGTACTCCCCAAAAATCGCGACCATCCGTTGCTCCGTTTTGATGTGAAAGACGGATACACAAATAAAGATACTTTCACATATTAATATGGATTGCTTAGTGACTTTTCTTCTTCTGAATCTTATGATGTGTAAAAAATGAATTTCACCGGACTTTCCTCTTTTATTTAAAAATGTTAAATAAATATGACAAAATGATTTACATTATTATATTATCTTCTAAATTAAAAGCTATGTACATACACCCGTTTATGTAATTTAATTACCTACCTTACATATTCATATTGTAGAAAAATAGGAGACAAAGCACAAAAAAGCAATAGTACTTTTTTATGTTTATGTTTGAAATACATGTAATTTTTTCAATTTATAAGTACACAACCTGCTTCATTTCAAAACGTATAAACTCAACGATAAATATTTTATACAAAATTTTGCAGCGAAATTTTCGCACAGTTTCAGTATTAATCGCTCGCCACGCCTCGGTGCGACTTTTTCGTCAATTTGCATACGTAATTAATTAACTTTTTTTGAGAGAACGTTGAATTTTTCCCAACTGCATCAGGTAGACGAAGATAAAACAGCGCAGCTGGTCGGATTTTGTTATTCTAATTTAATTTAGTTTTACTGTTACAAAGTATGTTATTACACTGTCTGGAAAGCGTAATAATGTGTAACTTGTTATTACAGTACCTGCAGGTAACATTTGCAGTACCTACCTATTATAATTTCAGAGGAAACTACGTTACTATACAAATAACTGTTGATTTAAGTACTCTGTTAGTCGTTAATAATAGTCGGGTTCGCCGTCATCAAAATCGATGAGGAGGACTATATTATATTAACTCTGATTAGTTTTACTTTTTTTGCATATACACAATGCTATTTTTATTTTTGAGAATTAAGTGTTAGAAAAACCGCTCGGCGTGTTAGTACGAGTAGATTTCTTTATAACTTTATTTTCTTTTAAAGATTATAAGAATCACAGGAACTTACAGGTTTTGAAATACGCAGTCAAATACTAGATACTAATTAAATACGATACGAAGGTAAGTAGAAGATAAGCTCAAAGTTGTTGATTGCAATACAAATAATGACACTGTACTACAAAACTATATTAAACCTTGGTGTCACACAAATATTTGCTTTATTTAGTGTCACACAAATATCTTTTTGTGCGGATCAAATACGTGACCTCAGCGGCAGACCGTTGTTTGTCAAACAAATTACATTTTCACATATTATAAAAGTTTTTAAATAAACTTAATTCACCATTTATTCATTGAAAACATTTTTTTAATATTAACACACAAAAACCGCCGTCTAAAAAACCACGGGCGTGAAACATGTACAATGTTTTGTTGTTTTTGTTAAAACCCGCCCGACTTCAAAGTACTTACGTTATTTATTTGGTGAGGAATTATTTCTTACTTTTTTGATGTGGTTTTTTAGAAGGCGGTTTTATTTTTTTATAAAAATAATTTTTATTTCACTCTTTTTAGTGCATCGTGCAGGCAATTTACGTGTTTTCTGGTAAATAGGTATGTGATCAAACTCAAAACCTCCTTTTTCAAAGTCGGTTAAAATACCTTGAGGTATCCCCTTTCCAACAAAACAAGAATCATCTAAATCGGTCTATAAACAAAGGAGTTATGCCTAAAGATACGTATTAAATTCACATAAAGTGGTAACGAAAACGACAGTATTTTCAATATTTCCTGAAAACTACTGAACCGATTTCAAAATTTCAAAAAATGGGACCAACTTGGAAACCAACCTGATGTAATAACGTTTGAACCATTTCAATCGGTTCAGCCGTCTTCGAGTAATCGGTGGACATACACAAAAAAAAAAAAAAAAACATACATACAGACGAATAGAGAACCTCCTCCTTTTTGATTTAGAAGTCGGTTAAAAAATATAGTGAAATCCTTGCGGCATATTAGCTAATCCAGTACAATGAGCATCGAAAAATGTGAAATTGTTTTAGAAGACTTGAAAAATCAACGTTTTTAGCAACGATAAGTGTATGGTTCATACAATACTACTTTAAGATGATAGTAAAATGATATTGATAATTCGGGGATGATAAATTAAACTGCCCGTATAGAATGCCGTAGTTGCACTGATTTTTATTTCGATAAATATGAACATTCGTGGCGCAACGCCTACATAAAATCGCGACGTAAGCATACGTCAATGAACTGCATTATTTCGTAATTAAGTAAAGTCTAACATTAAATGGTACGGTTCCGTACAATAAGGTTATAGTAATCCGCTGAACTCATCAGGAATTCACTACTACTTGAACTCCATTATACGTATCGCACTCTAATCTTATTATAAGCAGAAACATTAAAAGCTCTTTAGGAAAACCTGTGGACTCTCACGGGGCTGGTAAATATTTAACAAATTGGTTTCCAAGGTAAGTTTAGGGAGCCCAGCGTGACCACACACCCTTTCAGTGGCGGAAGCTACTAAGAAGCTCCAGGTATCGCTATCCTATGGGATGTTGTGGTACCGGGATACTCCTGGTAATGAGCGGAGATTAGATACTTTGTAAAATAGATTGCCACCGACCTATTTCATGTAGTTTTCATACACGTTTGAACTCGCCGCACACGGTTAACGCCGGTAGTCGCCACTGGTTTCTTTTTCTAGCTTCAAGTGGCGGCGGCGTTTGTGGTTGTCACGTGTGGCTCGTGTGCGGACTGCGGCGAGACTGTAAAATACACGCGTGGAGTCTGAGGAGGCAGCACCCATTTTACTACAATCTCGCCATTTTGTCTTTTGTCTTCGAGGGACTTTTCTTTAATTTTAACTAATAATATTTTGTAAGTATAGGAAAAATGTGATAGTAAAAAACCACGAGCCCTATAAGTAGCTTTCAGGCGGGAGCTACTTATAGTGCTCGTGGTTTTTTACTATCACATTTTTCCTATACTTACAAAAATTGCATTGTGAATGCATAAAAAATAATTTAAAATCTTAATAATATTTTTTTCATACTGAAAGTCAAAACGTAGCGGTGACTATTTATACTTATAATGTTTAAAAATAAACTTCTTTAAAAACAATGAAGAGATTCGATTTTCTGAAAAATTAAACAATAATTGTAAAAAAAGTGTATTATTAGTTTCGCCCTAACTTGTATTATTTTATCTAAATATTGTTGTAATATTATGAGTCGAAAGATTGAATCTGACGTCAGTAACGGGAACCCTTACTCTAGCCGCAAGTATACTTACATGCGGCTTCTTAGGAAAATTACATCAAATCAAGTGAATTATTGAAAAGTTAGTGGAAAGTGGCCAAAGTTTGATGGAAACTCTTGTAGTTTAAGGGGTTTAGATGCTTTTTTATGCATTATATGTAGGTGCTTAGGTAATTGTAAAGTTTTTGTGATAATAGTGTTACTACGAAGAATTAAGAGTATGTGGCACGCAAGATTAAAAAATTAGATTTCTGTCTAGCGTCAGTCGATCTGAAACGATTCTAATCCTTACTCGCTCGTACGAATTATAGTGAGCTCATAGTGACTTTAGTAGTAAGTGCAAAGAATTCACCAATCCTTACTTCCTTACTTATATTATAAATGCGTCTCTGTCTGTCTGTGTGTTACACAATCACACCTAAACTACTGAACCGATTTGAATGAATTTTGGTACAGATATAGTCTAGAGCCTGAGAAAGGACATAGGCTACTTTTTATTCCTGAAAAATATCACCTTCCCGCGGGATAACGTCGTGTAGTACACGCGGGCGAAGCCGCGGGCGGAAGGCTAGTTCTTTTATATATTTGTTTATCTTAGCGATTCGACTATTGCAAAATATCCCTATTTTATATATATTTAATATTAAAGGCTATACTTGTTTCCAGCAAAACTTAAATTCCAACCCAACTCACCCTTGACTACGTACCTGCTTTTCCTAAGATTTACCTCCCAAATGCTTGTAGGTATTAGAATTTTCGGCAACTCAACTTAATATTGCAATAAGCCCGGTAGGTCGTCTAATCTACGCAACAGTGGCTATACCTAAAGGCTTGGTCGAGGTAATTAATTTTCAAGGGATTACTGTACAAACACCGGGGATAAAGAAAGGGCAGCCGTGGCCGTCTACGGCGCGAATTAAACAATGTAAACAAAATTAGAATGCGGGAATATTCCTTATTAAATCTCTGAAGCTGACTCCAACTGCTTATTGCTTCATGCAATTTTGTTCAAGTCTTCTTGAGTTTGCTTGAGTTTTTGTAACAAACGGATTAAATTTTTAGGAGAATAATTTTGTGGAAGTATAATTTGCAAGACTAAATCTTAGGTTGAAATTATTTGGTTTGAAATTTTGTACAGTGTACACCAGCTGCGAACTGTAAAACAATGTTACAGATGTTTTATCTCACGAGGGCGGGTGAGCCACGTATGTGCGGGTGACCAACACTTGCGTGTGTAAAATTTACATGCACACTGTCTTTGTCTGCGTAAGATCAGGGTGCCTACCATCAACTTTAAGACAGCGATTCAAAAATAGCGCGATGCAGAATAGGTTCCTAAAATGAATTGCTTTCTTTCGTACTACGACCTTCTAAAAACTGGATCGCAAATGAATTGCTAAATGTGAATGACCGAACGATTTGTGTCCTTAATTCTTCTACCTGTCTCTTTCAATGCACGTCGATTCTGTCATGCACGGAGAGTGAGAGGGACGGGTATAATCTGCAGGTTACCTGTTAGCTTGGCCGAGTTATAAGTCAAATAAGAGTTCGTGACAGCTTAGCGGCTGTGAAATGTCATTGATCACTGAATCGCTGCCATTGATATTAAGCTGTCGTGGTACGAATAAGCGAAGCAGATCAGTTTAGGTCCTAAACAAAACCGCAATAAGAATTGATGGTAGGCACCCTGGAGTGCTCACTTTTGTTTGGCCGGCAGACGACGCACGCAGGAGCGCGTGTCTATCTATACGCATTACAACATGTAGGTAGTATGGCCTATATAGACCGATAGCGCTAGGTTTTGTGGTTTAAAAAACATGAAAGTTGTTTGTGTTTCGCATATAGTTTCCGGACCATTTACCCAACCTAATACATTAGTTTGTGTCACCCTAAGTACTTGCATAGGTATAAATTTAGGTATTTGTCTCTTGGATCAGTATTGGACGTAAAAGAAAATAAGAGATGAAAATTTTACTTTCATGATAAAAACGAAGTAAGTAGTAACTTATGTAGCATAGGCATTTTGTGTCATCTCTGTCCACGAGAATCCTGATATTAACACGTCGTCGTCGCCCAACTGACTCTAATAGTACATTACAGCCGAGGACAGGTAAGTAAGAAATTACATTGTCGAGGATGGTTTGAAGCACGAGCCGCAGGTGAGGGCTTTAATCATTCGAGGCAAGGTAATTTGCTTACCGTACAAGGCTTGTATAGTGCTTTTCTCAAGAAATGCGAGGAAATACAAAAAAAAGTGTTTAACTAAATAAAATTTATATAAACTATGACAACACATGTTCGGGCAATTATTAAATGTACCTAAATGTTATTGTTTTTCCGGGCACACTTATGTATAAATCGCCCATAATAATATTATTTTAATGATGTATCATTATAATACGCCAACAACACAGATTCCGAAAACGTATGCGCCTTTTTTTCACTTTTCCAAATCAGATCGTAGGTTTTCATTTATCTTTCTTTTGATTTTGCTGGCAGTATGTTTTCTGTTATTAATTTTGCTTCTGCTCTCAAATTTGGTGGAGTAGGTACAAACATACAATGTCTGTATATGTTTCATTGGCAGAACTCATTTTGATAATTTATTACACAATAAAAACTGTATTGATATCAAATCAACCGCTGAAAATAAATCCCGCCGTTTTTTTTTTAATATTGGCTTGTGAGGCCATGTGGAACGGTCATACAGCCTATTGATACTTACTACTTGCTACTAAAATGCGCAACTTCAATACCCGCTTCAGGGCGGTAGATGGCGCTGTATATTTCCCATACAAAATTACTCGTAAAGGATATTTTGTCTATGATAAATCTCGTTTTGTTTTTCGATTGATGTTCGTGCTAAGAGGAGTGGATTGCCACAACAAAATAAAGAAGAAGATGTTCGTGCTAAGGGTACACAGCGCTTGTGGTACAATACGAAGTAATATACTCTGTGCGCACCGTATTTAAAAAAAAGTTAACCTAATTATGATATAATTAGGTTAACTTTAATTACCTATATAATAATAATAATAATGTGGCTGTATGGTGCAAATGTCCCTTTGCTTTTTCTGTTTTTATACACAGGAATAACGAAAGAAAAAATAAAGAAAAAAAGTTGGTAATAATATCTTTGGGTAGTAGGTACCAAAGCCATCTTCTATCTCACTCGTTGCACTGGGCGCAAGCAGCCGAGAAATAATAGCGGGCCATGGTAGTACCTTTTCCGAGGTAAACATTCTAAATTTGAAAATCACTGCAGTAATGAATTTCAGTACTTACTTACTGCACTAAAATCAGTGCAGTAAGTAAGTACTGAAATTCATTACTGCAGTGATTTTCAAATTTAGAATGTTTACCTCGGAAAAGTGCCACGTACTGCATTCTTTTCTCAAATATAATATTAACATTTCAGAGCATAAGTGTGAAAAAGAATATTACGAGTACAAGGCTGTGCAGTCTGCACACTAGCGCCGCCATTGGAAAAAAAATCATAATGTCTAAATAAAGACGAAATTGTAAATTATCTCTCTGCAGTGCACTCCGAAGAAGCTTTGTGGTACTTTTTATCGCTTAGGATATTTGTTAGCCTGTCGTTTAGTTTAGTTCAGTTTTTTTGCGAAAAGTGGCCACTTTTAGCAATAAAACTTAATTAAATTAAACGACAAGCTATACAATATAGATAAAGCAATAGAAAGTACCACAAAGCTTCTTCGGAGTGCACAACAGAAAAATAATTTACAATTTCGTCTTTATTTAAGCACTATGATTTTTTTTCAATGGCGGCGCTAGTGTGCAGAGTGCACAGCCTTAAGTAGATGTTATGCGTTTTAGAGTACTGATATCTGTTGTTCAAAATATTTTTGTGTCAAATGCATCCACGACATTTAGTTATATTTTTTTTTATTACAACATCCTGTAAAAGACAATAGAAAATGCAAGTTAGTAGCGTTGACGTGTTTTGGATTATGATGGTGTAACAAACCCTATTCATAATTTATGTTGTTTTTATCCACGAAATCTTATTACTTGAAAAAAAAAATTTTTACGATTTTACATAGAATACTTAATGTCTAGAGAACTATTGGCTACATTTTAATACTTTGTGATGCAGTGCAGTACCTACCTACTACATTTTAATACTTTGTCAATACCCTTAAAAAGTATATATTTAAAATTTATCTACTTACAAAAAAGAAGTCGATACGAAATCGATCCATACTTTTGTAGCCCGTAAGGGTGATTCTTTACTTACATTTTTATATCTTTAATTAAACAATATTTTTCTAGAGGAGAGTTATCTTTTTTTTTACTTTTATCTAATAACAACATTGTAAACTATTATTTCAACACAAATTGGTCTGTAATAATTGTTTATTTATTAGTATTTATTGCATGTTTTAAAAAGAAATCGGTAAAATATTTCCTTTTCTGCAACTTCAACTAGCTGTTTCTAATTAAATCGTAATAAAAATCCATCTACAAGTTATACAATCTTATTGCAAATTTAACTAGCATTATAAATCAATAATTTGTTTTTATTTAGTCCTTCTACTTTTTGAGTAAAACTTAATTTAAAGCCGAGCGAGCGAAGCGGAGCGGAGCGGAGCTGTGCTGAGGAACCATTGCCCCGTAAGCATATTTAAGCGTGCGTAACCATTGAGTGGTTATTCGTACCACGACAGCTTAATATCAATGACAGCGATTCAGTGATCATTCAATGACATTTCACAGCCGCTAAGCTGTCATGTACTCTTATTTGACTTATAACTCGGCCAAGCTAACATGACACCTGCAGGTTATACCCGTCCCTCTCACTCTCCGGGCATGACAGAATCAAGTGAAAGAGACGGGTAGAAGAAATAAGGACACAAATCGTTCGGTCATTCATATTTAGCAATTCATTTGCGATCCAGTTTTTAGAAGGTCGTAGTACGAAAGAAAGCAATTCATTTTAGGAACCTATTCTGCATCGCGCTATTTTAGAATCGCTGTCTTAAAGTTGATGGTAGGCACCCAGTTAGTAATATCAGAACAAAAAAATAATCAGTAAAATAAACAGTTCTTTTGGAACCAACGATCTCAGTGCAACACTACAATGAGTTGCCAACCCCATTCCAATAAGTAGACTATCTAATGACCTGACGCGGCTTATTTTTTGGCTTGTACGATATTAATATTCTACTCAATTGATATCTTGTGTATGTGTGTGTGTGTGTGTGCGCGTGTAAATTATGTGTGTATTTGTGCAATATTAAGTGTATTGCCACCAGAACTGAATAACTATGCAAAGTTTCATATTTATGCTCCTAAGCGTTAAGGAGTTCCCTCATGAGAAGACACTTTTGGCTACAGCATCAAACCATTCTTGACATATTAGTGTATTATCACCAGAAATTAATAACGATACAAAGATTTTTTATCTATGCTCTTAAGCATTGCGGGGTTCCCTCATGCGAAGTCACTCCTGGCTGCGGCATCAGACGATTCTTATCATTTAGTCTATTTCTACCAGAACTGAATAACTATGCAAAGTTTCATATCTATGCTCTTAAGCGTTGAGGAGTTCCTTTATGAGAAGACACTCTTGGCTGTAGTATCAGACCATTATTGTTATATTAGTATATTATCACCAAAACTGAATACCTAACTATAGGTACATAGTTTCGTATCTATGCTCCTAAGCGTTGAGGAGTTCCCTCATGCGAAGACACTCCTGGCTGCAGCATCAGGTTATTTCTATAATTTTAATGTATTGTCATCGGAACTGAATAGCGATGCAAAATTTCAAAATCATAAGTTTAGAGGAACTGGTTCAAATAAAACTTGCAAGATTTGTCACCGATTATCTAACATTACATGGCAAGTTAAATATAAAAAAAACTTCTTAAAAAGTATAGATTACTTTTCTTCGGTTTTCAAAAGATAAATTACCGCCCTTATTATAATATTGTTTACCTACGAGAGATGGCGTTGTATCATTTTGAATCGTGATATACCTAGTTTAATCGCCAGCTATTGAATAAGTATGCGGATACCTCATAGGTCATCACTTATCTACATTTTAATTTACTATTTATTCACTGTTAATCAAAACAAAATTTTTGGATGACAACGATGCGAATTTCAGCATCGTTTCTTACATTGAGTAACTGACTAGCGACATGGCCCGGCTTCGCAAGGAGTCCTTTAAAAAAATTGTTGGTGCTTCGACAGTGATAGTACGTCGGCATCGTTACTAAAAGTGCGTTTTTTTAAATATATATATTAAATACAAAAGTTTCATCTTGAATCAGACAAAACTGCCAGTAACTACAAAATGTCCCGTGTTCACAGCAGATTTTTCATTAGACGCCACAAACAGATTGTCCATGTGGAACGCACCTGCAATGTTTGACCCCGTGACTTTTTGATGGTCATTGCAAAAGATTTTGAAATTGCAGTCGTTTATTGAAACGGCAAATCCGTTGGTATTACAAAAATCCGGGGAATTAAAACAATTTCTCCAGTTCCACATTCGGTCAGTATTGTGCACTCTATTATGTAGGTTTTTTAATCTTTTACCTGCAAACGTGTACCATTCTACAGTTTTAGTGGATTATGGTCGCGTAATAAAATAATGGTATTTCCCTGCTCGATCGAATCAGAAATGATGAGATCCGCAGGAGAACTAAAACGACCGACATCGCTCAAAGGATTGCTCAGTTGAAGTGGCAGTGGGCGGGACACATAGCGCGGAGAACCGATGGCCGTTGGGGCGGAAAGGTTCTCGAATGGCGACCGCGAACCGGACGACGTTCCGTGGGCAGGCCCCCTACAAGGTGGACCGACGATCTGGTCAAGGTCGCGGGAAGCCGCTGGATGCGGGCAGCGCAGGACCGATCGTTGTGGAGATCCTTGGGGGAGGCCTATGCCCAGCAGTGGGCGTCGTACGGCTGAAATGATGAATAAAATAATAGGACACCCTACTTTTAACACCAGTTTATGTGGGGGGAGTCCAGAGGGCTGCTAATAATTGAGAAATTCTGTAGGAAAGTGAACAGCTTCTTCATGATTGAACACAGTGTCTACAGAGTAGTATCAGTCTGGTAGTATATGCTTGCGTCGGTGCATCAATGTTCGAAAGAATCAAGTTGCTTACTTTGTCTAATTGTTCTTTAGTGGGTGACAGAATCGGAGTCGCTCACTTGACAAAATGATACAATAATGCCAAATAAATACCTTAGTGACCTGGCAGAACGACAAATAGCCTTTTCTGATAATGTGTTGTCCCAATGAGAGTCATCTTCCAAGACACATCGCTTTGTATGCTGCTTGATAGGTATTATAAGTAACTCCTTGAAGAGTGGAAAATGAAGTATTTTGAAAAATCGGCCAAGTGCAAGTTGGACTCGCCAATGAAGGGTTCCGTACCCGCTTAACGTACCTATTGCTTAACCTAGCCAAAATTCCACTATAACTTTTTGTCGGCAAAATATAACTTTGTTTTTCATTGAGTTTGTATGAATGAAAAAGTTACATTTGCGGTTTATGAAAATGTGTTATATCTCAAAAAAAGTACATACTATATTTGAAGTACGCAGGTGTCCACTTGCCGAGGGTCCTGTCTTTTTCTTTAATATGTGTATTAGTCATTCATATTTACCAGCAGAATTAATGAAAACCACTGTCGTGCCCATTGTGAAGAACAGGACAGGAGACATCTCGGATAAGACTAACTATCGCCCCATATCCCTTGCTACCACGATAGCTAAAGTGTTGGAAGCCTCAAGCATACTGTCCAATACTACAAAGATAGAAAGACACCGGTTTACGCATGTTTTCTAGACCTCTCCAAAGCCTTCGATCTGGTTTCGTATGATGTGTTTTGGAGGGTGGTGGAAGACAGGGGTGTCCCGGTGTCCATGTTAAATATCTTTCGATATTGGTATGCAAACCAGATGAACTATGTAAAATGGTCGGACAGTCTCTCTGAGCCATACAGGTTGGAGTGCGGAGTGAGACAGGGTGGGTTATCGTCTCCTAAGCTCTTCACTCTGTATGTAAACGACCTCATAGTGGGGTTCAGCAGCATGCGTGTTGGATGCCGTGTGGGTGGTGTTAATATAAATAACATCAGCTACGCGGACGATATGGTGCTTCTGGGCTCGACTGTGAGGGCTATCAGGGAGATGCTACAAGTTTGTGAGACCTACGCTGCGTCACACTGTCTTGCATACAATGTGACAAAAAGCGAGTGTATGGTCTTTAAGGCCGCAGGTAAGCGTCCCAAAACTTTCCCTCCAATCACTCTAAACGGACTTGACTTAAAGCGGGTTTATCAGTTTAAATATCTAGGGCATTACCTTACCGACGACCTTAAAGACGATCTAGATATAGAGAGGGAGCGTAGGGCATTGGCGATACGTGGCAACATGTTGGCCCGCAGATTTGCTCGCTGCTCTGAGCAGGTAAACATAACTTTGTTTAAGGCGTACTGCTAGGGTCTGTACACGGGCGGTCTCTGGACCAATTACAACAAAAAATCGCTGAACACCCTGCGTATACAATATAATAACATTTTCAGGATGATGTTGGGACTCCCTCGCTTTTGCAGTGCATCAAGCATGTTCGCACAATGCCAAACAGACGGGTTTTATGCCGTCATTCGGAAGGAAGTGGCGTCACTGCCGGGGAGGGTGCGAGGGAGTAGCAACAGCATCCTGAAAACCATAGCGGGTGATCCATACGCGCCCATCTTGAGGCACTTCGCGCGGACGATGACCGCAGTAGAGGATAACTCCTCTGGGTGTTGTCCGCGCAGGTGGCCTCTGAGGTATTAATATTAATCTATTTTTAATTAATTTGTACCTAAATTTACTAACCCTTATTTTTTAAGTATCTTTTGTTTACTAACCCATGGATCTTTGTTGTCTGAAATAAATGAATTTGATTGATTGATTGACTACCGGTTAGTTAGAAAGAGAAAGATAGCGATACTTCGCTGTAGCCCGCTAATGTAGCCGCAGCATTACGCGCTGTATAGCCAGCGTTAATTTCATCAATGTGAAGATATGACTACCCCCACACGCGAATGAAATACCTATGAGACGGGTCGATTCTTTCATAATACTTCATTTTCCATTTTTCAATAATAAAAATTGCATTGTGAATGCAAAAAAAAGTAAAAATTTAAATCCTTGTAGAATTTTTATCTATACTCTATACAAATAAATAAAATTGGAGTGTCTGTTTGTAATATTAAAATAACCGTCTTTTACTACATGCATATGATTATATATACGGTACATATACCAAAATAACATTTTTTACAAGTTTTGGCTGTCTGTCTGTCGGTCTGTCTGTCTGTCTGTCTGTTTGTTCCGGCTAATCTCTGAAACGGCTGGACCGATTTTGACGGGTTTTTCACTGGCAGGTAGCTGATGTAATAAGGAGTAACATAGGCTACTTTTTATCTCGATATTCCCACGGGAACGAGAACCACGCGGGTGAAACCGCGGGCGGCCGCTATTGTGTTCATAAGATGTTGTTCCTTTTACAACATGAAGTAACATTTTCAAGTAAAAACATTTGCGGTTGGCAGGGTGAACCACATAGACCCTTCCAAGAGCCTCCGTTTCTTAGTGCAGGAAATTCGTGAACTTGTGTGCCTTGCTTTCTCCGTAGGAAGGTCTTGGCAGTCTGATTTCCACGGGTTCCTTACGCCATATCGAATACCAAATGATCGAAAATCAAAATATCGAACACTATTCATCGAACGGTCAAAAAATCGAACGTTCAAAATATCGAATTTACAAATAATCGAACGATCAAAATATCGAATGGTTAAAATATCGAACGCTCAATACATCGAATGATTAATTTATCGAATTTCAATATTTTGCATTGTTTTTTGAATCCGTCCAAAATGTTTATTTTTTGGGACAGGATAAGCTTTAGTAGGGCCCCACGGACATTATTGTCCAAATTTATTAGTTTTTTAGCACAAAAATACTTAATTCACACATTCCACATACAAAATATTACTCCGTTATTGGGTAGAGCAAGAACTATTTGACGCTATAGCTTCATTCGGAAATTAAGTTTTATGAAACCTCATTGAAATATCTACTTGTTGTTCATGATGTAAAAAACTTTTCAAAATATTGATATTGGATAAATTAATCATTCGATGTATTGAGCGTTCGATATTTTAACCATTCGATATTTTGATCGTTCGATTATTTGTAAATTCGATATTTTGAACGTTCGATTTGTTGACCGTTCGATGAATAGTGTTCGATATTTTGATTTTCGATCATTTGGTATTCGATATGGCGTAGGGAACCCGATTTCCACGTATATTATTAGCTTGGAACATTGTCATATGTCAGTGTTTTTGCAAAGTTCTCCCGAGCACATCACTTAAAATATGCTGTTAAGATTGTGCCTCGCGAATTATTTACAACATCATGAATGTAGTTTTCAGTGATATAAACTCTCTATCTATTTTAACGGTAAGGTGAGTAATCGTAGGTCCCAGTCATGCACGTTAAATGATAATATCCTCCATACTGTTTCTGAGCTGTATATGTAACGACAGACTGATAATTCTCCACCTCGTTTGGTGACAGTATGCTAAATGTAGCTTGGTCAGTTCTTTTGTTTGTGTTTTTTGTAATGACTGTATTGAATTGATTTTACCGAACTGCACAATTCAACGTTAATATGAGCGTTGAACATTTTTACGAAACGACCCACGGTTGTCAATTTTATGGTTTCGTACAGAAGCGGTTTGCCCACCTTCGTCTGGCAACCGCAGACGATATTTCGGGTATCCATCGTCGTTGGTAGATGTTTGGCTCTAGAATGCTTTTAGAAACCGTTTCGCTGCAAGGGATTTTTAGGGTTCCGTAGTCCAAAGGCAAAAACGGAACCCTTATAGGTCCGTCACGTCTGTCTGTCCGTCCGTATTGTGATGGCATTCGTATTATTAGCAGATGTGCGGGCCGGGCTCGTAAAACAAAACTAGGAATAAAAAAAAAAATTCAAAAAAAATGTTTCGAATATTTCTTCTAATAGATTAAGAGCGACAAGATTTATTAGCGCACGGCGGGGACTAAGACAAATGAAGTCTTGGGTAGGCCGTAAATTACGCTCAACTGTCAGACAAACTATTCAAACTGGTGAATGATGGACAATTTTAGTTTAAATGCACAGATTTCTAAGAGTTTGGTAGATATTAAATGTGTTGCAGATGGGTGAAGTAGACGAAGGAAGGAAAAGACTTGAGTTCTCTGAATTGTTAGGGCGGATCGTGAGAAGTTGTGCGTAGGCGTCACCATGGAGATTGCAAGCATCAAGCTGACCAATGAGGGATCGAGATGGGCGTAGAGCGGGAGGAGATAACTTCAGTAGAGATGGAAGATAGAAAACGGGGATGCAACTGGCATTGGGGAGACGCTATTTGATATTTTAGGACAGTGATAGATTGGGAGTTTCGTGACTCCATTGTAACTAACTGTGTGAGAAATAAAGATTAAAGAGTTAACTATTAATTAAATACTAACTTTGTTAAGTAAATTGTAGATTTGAATATTAAAACAAGTGTAACTATTTTACAAAGTGAATTTAAACAACGTCGAGAGGGGTATGTAATTGTGTACATTGTGGCTTATTCCGTGTGTCAATAAAGGTACAATCTCTAGAATAACGAGCGGTATATCACATACAACGTAGAAATGTATCAATACGAAGAACAACACCATTCTGGGGGTTTCGCTTTAATAACCGAATGGAACCCGATAGAACATCTCATTTTTGTGTTGGCTTTAATATGCGCAATAGTTGTGTTAGGGTGTTGTGGATATAAGATATTCAGTTATTGCAATCGTCGAATATTAAATAGACGGAGGTATTTGCAAGATGGTCTACCGAATGAGATAGAAATGCAAAGAGCCGGGTTAGACCTCAATCGAGGCTGAATTGGATTGCGTCTTTTCTCGATGCATAGTTAATCTCAGAGATAGGGATGGTTAACGTGAAAGTATTAATTAAAGCTCTAGAGACTGTAACTTTATGTAGCCTGGTGGAATACGAAACACTAATATCTACCATGAATGTTAATAATCAAGTCTAAATTAGACTAATATGTGAAATAGTTTTCCTTTCCATTTTTTCAATCAATGGAACAGGTTTGTTCTATAAATGTGTTCGTATCTCACTTTAGACTTAAGTTGTAAAATAACTATTGAAACTTTAGTGTGTGTTTAATTAAATTTAAGTGTGAATCTAGATGACCTTAGAGAGTTTTTTCTTTGGATTTTCGCTTTCTCTCTATGTAGTATGGTCTTAAGATAGGAGCTGAAAATCTAGCTGTCATTATATAGCAACCTATAGGTGACAGCTTAAATAATCAAACCAGTTTCTTTTTGCTATTTCGAAGATAAACAAAACACATTTAAGTTAAATAAATAATATTTTTTTTCCATAATTATATGTTTTACTGCTTAGATATAAGATTCCTAAGAGGAAGCACAGTGTGAGGCATAGTCAAATCCGTGTTCAATACTAAGAAATACTTAGGAGAACCATTGAGCTAGTTTGTTTGACTTCGCTTAACACCTTGCGTTCTCACATGTACACCTTTCAGTTGAATCACGATTTCTATGAGCTAAATTCGTTAGATTTCAGTCTAGGTCTAGGTAGATTTCTATACATATACCTAAATAAATAAACATGGGATAGTAGGGAGTGATTAAAGACTTTAAGGGAGAGACTACATTCAAACCGTTGAGGTTACCTGTGTATAGGTAGTTTATTTAAACGTGTTAGTAAAGGGGTCTAGCTGCTGAATTTGGACGAGAGAGACAACAGGAGCAGAGCAGAAGGAAGTATAATGTATTAGTGTTGAATAGGTATAATGTGTAAGTTCATTTTGCCTCTACACAGGACATAGACGCTGTTAGGTGCACTTATAGACTTGTATTTAGGATAGGAAATAGAGATAGGTATACTAGGTGATCTGTGATGAAATAGGACTTGCACAGGGTGTTTAAATCCTGGGGTGTTTGACCGCTTGAGGCTGCGAGCTAGTCATTCCACCCACTGACTTTAATCGAATGAGGGCCCTTGACTATAAGAGATTATTCTCTTAGACTACTGAACGGGATGCTCTGGCCGGCACTCGCGAGCTCAGCCTTATTGAGCCTAAAGGCTATCTGCGTGTGGGTTTCAGTGAACGGGTAGCAGCATTTCTGGGTCGTCGTCACACTTGCACTTCCATAGCGTTCAGTCATCGCCCGATTTGGCCAAATCGAACTTTCTCAATTAATACAAATATGAATAAATAAAGTATACCATGGTATTATGGGGAAAGGTGTCTAGCGAACACCTTATAAAATAAAGTAAATAAATGTCCACATCCTGGAGATGTCTGACATACGCTTCGCAGCGTAACAAAGATGGCTGACGTTCCCCAAATAATAAATCTCAGAAGGGTTTTTCCTAGAAGGTTTTGTAGGCGCTACTAAACGACCAGAGTGTAATCCACTACGTGAGCAGACATCTATTGGTTATAGCTTAGGAATTAGAGTAGAAGAGAGGCGAAGGTCGCGATCAGATTAAAACAATTTGCATTTTAATATTAACAAGCTTCGCAATGTTATTTAAAACCATAGGCCTGCGGAATGATGGATTTATCTCGATGAGCTTCCGTTCTATTCACACGCAGCTACTAAATAGTACAAACATAAACACGATTCGCAGATCACTTAGATGCCAGTAACATCGACTTTCACCAAGACCACCAAATACATAGAAAAACATTATAACTAGACGATCACATATACAAATCAGGGTTAGAGCCACTACAGTATGTCACAGTCAATTTATTCCAAAACTACAAAAACTACACAGTTGAAGCCTTTCGGAAGCTTAGTTACTCAGAGCATTGCGCCGGATTCCCAGCGGTGCGGGTTTGAATTCCGCTTGAAAGCTATTTGCAAGGTTGGTGGTTTTAATCTATCACAATTTTTCCTAAATCATGAGTTGCTTAAATAACCGTTTGTCCTTGGTACCCACCCATGTCCATCCAAACTACTGTCCCTACACTTCTTTAACACATTTTTATCATTACAGCGCACCGTCTTGTAAAATATTCACGTAATTTACTATAAGAAAGGAATTTTATATTAAAAAACACGTTAAATTAGTAATTTATTTATGAGAGCAGAATGTTGCACCTGGAAACTTCTAAAGTGGCAGTAAAGAAAAGAGAAATATAGCTATATGCAAACGTGGTGCATGCGGAGATGCTCGGTGAAGATAGCGTCTCATTTGGACGGTTGCGAGTGCAAGGATTATAAGACATTTAAAATTATGGCCAGCATTTAACCATATTCCGAGGAAAACAGTTTGCCGTAAAATACTAGGGATTTGGGTTTTTTATTGTTGAAAGTAGAAAGAAGGTTTAATAGTAGATTGTTTAGCAAGGGCTGTATGGCACCCATAACAGTCGAGTGTTTTGGCAAAACACAGCAGACCACACCTCTAAATTTTAATTAGTACAAAGATTTTAGGGGATGATAGTGTCCATCAATACGAACAATGTTTACTATGGGGACAACCACGGAAACTATGGGGACTTTTACTATGGGGACAACCATCGCAAAAAAATAAGCTGTTTCACACATTTCATTTTCATTCATTTTCAGCAGATTTTTTTTCGCGATTCCGAGGTTGTCCCTGTAGTAAAAATTGTTCGTATTGATGAACACGATCATCCCCAAAAATCTGTATATATTCCCCACTAGCCTTCCGCCCGCGTGTACTACACACGACGTTATCCCGCGGGAAGGTGATATTTTTCAGGAATAAAAAGTAACCTATGTCCTTTCTCAGGCTCTTGACTATCTCTGTACCAAAATTCATTCAAATCGGTTTAGTAGTTTAGGTGTGATTGTGTAACACACAGACATATAATATAATATAAAAGTAAGGATTTAAAATTATGGCGAGCATCAAACCATTATTTCCAAAAAAAATAGGATTGTTTAGAATTAAATAGAACGATACATTATTGTCTTTTCCGTAACGTAAAAACTCTTTTATTATGCTACACTCAAAGCACCTCCAAATACCTGCTACAAATACCTTTTAAATTTTCGAGTTGCTTCTATTTGGGGTGAGAAAACCCGCGCAAAGAGGTCGTCATACTAAAAGGAGTAAAATAAAAGCCGCAGTACACACTACATTCAATTCAAACAAATCTGCCGGCGACGTATATGCGAAGTTACCCGGTGAGCGCAGAAGCTTTCTCCACCTATCCACTATACAAATAAGGACGCCCACAAAAAACGTTTCTATGCAAATAGCGGCAAATAAACCGGGTGCGAGTTGGCTGTGTAACGAAATACAGCTGCTGGAATCGCTATGCGACTTCGTTTTTGTAACACGCTTTTTAAATATAACGTTATCTCGTTCTTTTCAAACACCACATTCCTAAATTGATTTTTAAATTCAAATATGTACTTATGAAGATGAGAAAAAAGGTTACCTTACCAGTTTAAAAATAGAACACTCGTTTTAATTTGTACTTTTTTCTCTCTGCATATTCAAGAAGTTTCTTTACTACGAAGGTTTGTAGCACATCCATTCGTAGAATTTCTGGGCGGAGTGACTTCGTCTCCCGTCCCGTGAGATCGCATTTTCGGCGGCATTTTATACGCGACGCATGCTTGATTCCCACTATACATATTTATGATCTCCCCTGCTTTGGTAACGTGGAAAGGAAAGAATTTTATGGTCTCTTAGATAGGTGACCGTGCCGGAGTTACGAGGGCGTGTGTTTTGTTTATGTCTGAATAAGAACAACGTGTACTTGCACGTTTTGAATTAGAATAGGTGAATGTTTTATAAGTTTAGAAAAGGTAGTAGATTTAATAATTCAAGTTTTCATTTAAAATTCATTGAAAGTCTTAATTATGTACAGAATGAAATTTGTATTTTGAAACTTTGCTTTGGCAGGTAACGTATTTCTCGTTGATTTGGCTAGATTTAGATTCCCTAATATTGAGTTAAATTACCTTGCAATAGCACTTAAAGCTATTCAATACTGAAATTGGAGGCTGCAAAAGTTAGTACGTTCTCAATGCCAAACAACTGACCGAACCGGTGTAATTAATAAGAGTGACTAAACGTAGACAACATAGTATTGCAATGAGGCAAAGGGCTCTAATATAATTAATGACTGGGGCCGAGCAGCCCTGCCATTAATGAGTAAAGCGTCTCTGGCTTTGCGGTTCAGTCCTTAAGTAAGAGACATAATTATCTTACCTTCCTGAATAGACCGTTGGAAATGCGAGCAATGCGAGGCCGCTATTCGAAATACAGGTGAACGCAATTTTATGATTTGGATATTAGAACGATGAATTATGCTAACTGGTAATGTATTTTTTACATAGAGTAGTTTCTACATTTCTGCTGTAGCCAACGAATATTCCCGCGGAAAACATATAAGGTGATATAGGTAAAAACGTGTAAAAACCGTAAAAAAGAGTTCAAACTGATCTTTACTAGTCTGTAAAAGCCTTCACACACAAGATATTGCGTTCAGGACACTACCCATCGGCAAAGTTCGCATATTTAATGAAAAAAGCTGATTCACCAAATTGTAGCCGTTGTAATAAAATTGAAGATGTCCAACATATGCTGATGGAATGTGTTAGGAACCAAGCTGAAAGGGAATCACTGTTTAAGGAATTTAAATTGAATATCAGAGATATTGGCCTAATTCAAAACATTTTATCAAAACCTAAATTAGAAGTAGCAAAAAAATTATGTATTTTGGTGAAAGTCTTTGAACAGTGATTCCTTTTCTTTCATTAAGATCGTAATAACCTAGCCCACTAGCTTACTTTTAATTTATTTTAGATAAAGTTATTTATTTTGTAACAGGGAAGATACAATGGGGCTGGCATATCCATGTGGATAAAAGCCCCAAACTAAATAAAGAAAAAAAAAAAAAAAAAAAAAGATATCCAGATATTGGTTCGACTCAAATGCTACATAAGACGAACCTACTTACCCGATGTTTGTTCAATCAATCGCAACTTTCATAGGTTACGTTTACATCAAGCTTAATATATTAAAATAATAAAACAATCTAATTTACAGGCATGCTAAAGAGTTCAAACCTATCTCTAAAATTTAAAGAGCTTGAACTTACCACAGAAGATACCCAGATGTTGGTTCGACTCAAACGCTACATAAGACGAACCTAAATACTTACCCGATGTTTGTTTAATCTTTTGCAACTTCCATTACGTCATATTTACAAAGACTTTAATTACCTAGGTACTTATGTACCTACATTACAGTTTTTCAAAAAGAGCGTATAGATAGAACAGTTAAAAAGTTCTCGCCTGCCTAAGGAGAGATCACGAACTTTACACACAAGATACCCAGATATTAGTTCAAACGCTACGTAAGCCCATAAGACGAACCTAGATGCCCGATGTTTGTTCAATCAATTGCAACTTCCATAGGTTATGTGTGTTTTAGGATACGGGCACGAGTTTGGCGCTTCGTGACTTGGGTTTCAGAGCTTCCAAGTTGTAACTTGTAATAGCAAATTGTGTTAACACTGCTTAAGTTATTGATTGGGTAAGGTATTTGGTTTAGTTTCACCGGTGTTTTATTGTAAGTATTTTTAATTTATTTAATATTCCTGAATGCGTTGATAAATGAAGTTTTGTATAATAAATTTAAAAGTACTGAAATAATATTATTTTTATACTAACTAGAAGCTAGAGATGTTTTTCTGTAAGCTTATGTGCTATTCTATATCATATCATAATCTATATCTGTGTCCAATTTCATCCAGAGCCGTTCAGCCGTTTCGCCGTGATTGAGTAAGCAAGATTCAAACTTACGCATTTATAAAATTAGTAAGATTGTTTTGTTCATTTTTCTATTGTTGTGTTACTTTATATTAATTCTTGAATAATGGTAGCTGCAGGATTATTATATTTTAATACAAGGGAATGTAGCCACAAAAATTTTGTGTATTTTTTTACTTTTCAATAATATTTACATGCTATTTGCAATCATAGTAGGTAATAAAAGGAATATTTAGATTATCCTTTGAAAATAGCGATTCCGTCCGTGATCGTTAGTTATTTTGGGCTAGGTAATTTTCTCATAACGTAAAGATTTTTTTTCCATTAAAAATCTAATAATGATATTTGGACTACAACTTTAATATCACTAACAAAAATTTATTTATACTTTTGTACACACAAACCTAAAATTCCACATTGATTCTTACAGCATATTAGATATTAGCATACTGCCGCTCTTTCTACGTTACTAGTCCTAGGAATTCGTTTTGTGCATTCGGTGTACAGTTGCTGCGCAGTTGCAAAGGAATGCTAGGATTCACCATGTTTTTGCTTTGTACGGGACGTGAATTAGTGTACAAAACTATGTAGGTACTTGCGTTTGGATGCAACGGTGGTGTAAAAGTTACTTGAGTGCACTAAACTGTTCTAAAACCGAGTTTAAATACGATAAATATAATAGTAGTGTAGATTTAGTAGTAAAGACTAAAAACTTGCTATGTATGTAAATGGGTGTGAAAGTTCGCGCACCGAAGGAGAATCGAAGAATAGGGGGAAAATTCAGATATTAAGTTTTGTATATCATGCCACCTGAAGGGAAAATAATCGAAACAATGGAAATAGTAAATTTCTGTGAAAGTAACCAGGTTCCTTATTTTTGAAAATAATATCAAACACCTAGGTATCGACCCAGCTAAAAATTTGGTATAGCAACATCCTGTGGTTTTGTCGCATCAATCAATGAGGTCTATGAAAAAATCATGGGGGTAATAGCAAAAATGATAATTAAACGAAAGTAAAACAGACTTCATGGATTCGATGTTCAGTCGAGTCGATGACATACTTTTCTATGGAAAAGAAGATTTTTTAAAAACAATTGTTCCTTTGACTTATATTTTCTATCTCCAGTGTTTCGAGTATTCACCCTCCAGGCAGCATAAAAACATTCCATCCTGAATAAAAGGTTATTGACTGATCTATCGACATACAACTCAAACCTCTGGACGAATTGCGCTGGGCACGCTGATAGTTTATATATCAAAACGGAAGAAACGGGAGTGAAGCCGCGGGCAAAAGCTAGTATCACCATAAACTGATTTAAAGCATGATTAAAACTTAATCATAATTATAAAGGCGGATGCTGAAAAGTCCGTGAATATGGATAATTTATTTATTGTTTCGTGAATAATAAATTAAACCTTCGTGCCTAAATAAACAATGTTCAGCGTTCTGTGTAGAATAGACTGTCTGTGGCACGCACGCCTTAGTTATGGCTTATAAACCGGCAAAGTTTAGTTACCAAATGTAATTTATTATATGTAATATATTGTAACAATATGTAAGCTTAATTACAGTATTTGAACATCATTATATTATCTGTAAGGAAAGTGATAATTTAGGCGGTTCTCACATTGGCGACGGCGACGGCGACGGGCCCCGCCGCGGAGCGCAGATCCTCAAATCACGCGTGTGGCGACGGAGATATTAAAGGTCACAGTAGACTTATCAACTCGGCAAGGGATCGACACCGTATCGCCTTTCGCCTCGCGGTGAACCAGGTGTCAACCTAACGTAAGCACTAAGCACGTAACCAAACCGGTACCCCTAGTATGAGTTTTGCAAACTGTATTCGTAATCGAAAATTATCGCTCTATCTCTTTCATGTCCTTTCACTGCTTTACCGACATGAGCAGTTCATCCGATAGTTTTCGTAAACGTTGACAGTTAAAATCAACTCATACTAGGGGCACTGATCAGCGTCGGTGCGTCGATTCGGCTACGGCTAGGCGACGCCGCGCTTACGGCTCGCTGGCCCCGAGGCGAGGTGATTACGTTACGATTCCGATAAGTGTGCGTTGCAGTAGGGAGTTTCATACAAAGAATACTGAACCGCACGAGTTGATACGTTTACGTTCCGTTTACGAGTTGATAAGTATGCTGTGTCCTTAAGGGTCACAGCAGATATATCAACTCGGAAAGGGATCGACACCATATCGCCTTTCGCCTCGCCCCGTCAACCAGGCGTCAACCTAGCAAGCACGTAACCAAACCGGATCAGCGTCGGTACGTCTGCTCGACTACGGCTAGGCGACGGCGCGCTTACGCCTCGCCGCACAGTGGTCCCATATCAAAAAAGGTGGACATGGGATCAAATCTCGGAATTTCAGTCAGATTTTTTGAAATGTGGTTAGTTCATTTTCATTTTCAGACCACTGTGCGTAGAGCCGTAAGCTCGGGTACGGAGAGACGTGAGCGCGTGGACGACTAGCGGTAAGCGCGGGGATAGCAAGTTGTGCGACCCGCAAAGCGGTTCATGAGCTGGTCCCGAGGCGAGGCGATTACGTTACGATTCCGATTAGTGTGCTTTGCAGTAGGGGGTTTCATACAAAGAATACTGAACAGCTCGATTTGATACATTTACGATCCGTTTACGAGTTGATAAGTCTGCTGTGACCTTTAGTCGGGTGTACGTGCAGTTGATGTTTACGCGACGGGCAAACTAAACGCAAGTAAACGTCGGTATCGCCGTAAAAAAATGTTATAAATCAATAATAATAATAATAATAAGTAATTTAAGCAAGAACTTTCTCAAAATATTTAAAACAGAGTATCGTTTCACTTTAGCGTTTTTTCAGCTTGTAAAACAACGTATACTCTTACAAGGAGCAGTTTGCAGCAAATAGTTATTGGAAAGGTTAACCTTTTCCATAAGAATGCAAATAATATTGTTCTTGAAGTACGTAAGGGACCCAAAGGTACACTATCAGAAGTTCCCTGATACCTTCCAGTTGTTACCCTATCTCTTAAAGGTACGGATAATGGGCCTGAACAAACATTCTACTGACCTTTTTGTGCAAGGTTTCGATCCACTTACGAATCGACTGAAGAGACGAATTTTGAATACTGAAAGTATTTGGATAGGCAAAGCGGTGTTTTAGGGACGCTCGGGATTGGGTTTCGCACTAAAACTGTCTTTGGATATCTTGCGTCAATAAAGTGTAATGTAAATTGTCGGTTGATTCTGAAAAATGAAAAATATTAGATATAGACTCCTAAAGACTCAAAATATTAGATACTGAGTCATACAGATACAGACTCCTTGATACGAGTTTGAAGTGATGGCGGAGTTACGTTACTGTATAACTAGAGTTCGAGCCAGATAACTCTGCGCGCGATTAGGGCGTTTTTGGTGCTAGTGGCAAAACATATTTTTTGTTCTAAAGTTATGGAAAAGTTTAGTATTTGCTCTCGACCGCGAGCAGACTTATCTGGCGCGCTCACTACCACATATTTTCTGTGAACTGGACGACGCAGCGTAGGACGGCCCCCCACAAGGTGGACCGATGACCTGGTGAAGCTTGCGGGAAGCCGTTGGCTGCAATTAGCCCACAGCCGCTCTTTGTGGCGCTCAAAGGAGGAGGCCTATGTTCAGCAGTGAAATCATAGTGGCTGATGATGATGATGATGACTGATTACATATCAGGCAATTTGTTGTACGATTAAAATGTCAATGTCATTCCCATAAACATCGTTATTATCTTCATATTATCTTACGTAGGACGCTACGTATCGTACCACACTCTGATCACGGGTTTGAGATCTAAAGTAATTAAGAACGGCGAACCTAGATTTAGTTAGAGGATTCCTACTAAACAACTTTAATTTGTATGGAACTGACAAGCGACATGATAAGCGAATGAATTTGATAATGGCTCTAAAAATTGCTCACTTTGTGACATAAAAGCGCTGTCAAAGTGCTGTTGTCAAATATCTATTGAGTTTTAGTTCCTTATACGACCGAAAGAGGCACTGCCCTGATATTCATACATAAAATAATATGATCACCATAACGATTACGAGAGTTTTTGTGCTTGGGGTACTGATTGCTTAATTTGAAAAGGAATACAGGGTTAATTTTTGAACACCATCCAAATTTTTAAGATCGTCTCAGAATCTGTAAGTGAACAATTTTCTCCTAGAACCATGGGTCGATATATGACATAATTTTTTTGACTTTTCATACAAATCAGACTGATTACACGATCGATTTAGTATGAGAAGTCCAAAAATTTTTGTCGTATTTCGACCCATGTTTCTAGAAGAAATTTGTTCACTTACCGATTCTGAGACGAGCTAAAAAATTTGGATGGTGTTCAAAAATTAACCCTGTATAACCGACAGACTAAAAATTACTAAATTTACCTACTAAAATACTAGGCTTGGTTGCGGAAAATAGGTTTAGGTTAGGTTACATTGGCGACTGAGTCGCTCACCTATAGTAGATTGTACAACAAGTGCATAAAACGTACCATTTTACCCGAGACGTATATATCCATCCGAGCCGTAGGCGAGGGTGGATAGTCAATTCGAGGGTAAAATGGGTTTTATGTTCGAGTTATACACTCTGCTTTTCACTTCGAGTGTGAGAAAAATTAATAACAATATTGCACAAAAGAAAAAATAAAGAATTCGCCATATTGGCGGGAAGACTTTCTTTTTCTTTTTTTTATACGTGGCATTGGCAGCACAGTGACTTTAGCATAGATCGTAGTCCATAATACTCTTGAAATACTTATTTCATAGAAAACTCATTAATTTTGCCTAGTTTTATTAATTTAGTAATTTAACATGGATTATGTACAAAATTTAAGAAACAGAATGAAATACGTTAGGTATTTATAAAATTTATTTAACGAAGTTTAATTGCGTGTGTGACTGTTTACCTGACGACCTTTGTCTTGGAGTCTGAGGCTTAGACGAAGATTTTACTTTATGCACTAGAGCATAAAAAGCGATTTTATGCAGCCTATACCCAACATAAACACGAACTTTACGAGCATGAGAAGTGAAAATATTTTTGTCAGTAAATAGTATTTTAGTCGATTGTTTAATTACTACCCATTTAAATACAAATAAGTGTATTGACTGTTCAACCATTTTTTGATTGATTGCCTTATCCATTAATCCAAAGTAGACCTGAGCCCAGCCGTGCCCTGGCAGTAGAGACATTTAAGGCGATACTCGGAAAAATTATGCTAAAGCGAGATAGCAATGAGAAAACGACGCGCGCGGGAGCGAGACCGATTTTGCCGATTACGCAAAAAAACACAAAATCACTTCGTATTCAACGACTATAGCGATTTTTAAAAAATGCTTCTATACGATCCTAAATATTATTGGTGTCCACTAATTAAACCAATTTTCAATAGTATATGTATCGCCATTTGAGAATAATCTTGATATTTCTTATTTTTTAGAGGTATTTTCGAAAATAAAAAGTGTCGAGCCAAAATCATAAAATCGTGTTTCTGAAACTATACGATTCTAGATAAAGGTATGAAAAAATATATATCTTATTACCAGATTTATTACAACTCTAACCATCCTATAGTTTTATATCAAAGAGTCCATACTTTTTCCGAGTAGCGCCTTAATTGTCCTTTTGTCATTTACTTTTTATTACAAGCTTTTAATTACTTTCCATCTATAAGTTAGTTAGTATGTTAGTTAGTTAGTGAGGGACAAATCTTGGAAGCTTAATTTTACCCACTTCCCAGTGTCCAATGAAGCTGAAATTTTGTATACAGGTTTGGTTCTGATGACAATACAATATTAAAGTACAGTCAGCAAAAAAGCTTGTCATAAAATGAAATTTTTACCAAAAACTTATTATTTCAAACTTTTAAATGCACTTTTCAGCTTTTCAGCCGTTCAGTTTACAGTTTAAAATTCATATGAATAGTTATTTTATACATACAACTGCTGCAATAAAATGCTAATACGATGAATGGGTTACACATAACTTTATTTTAAATGCTCTGCATATGACGGTTTAAAAATATTACTGAAAAATGAACGAGCGCTGTCAGCTACAGGCTGACTTAACTCATGATGTTAATGTTTTTGCAAGAAATTACCATTACAAGCACCATTCATACTATTTAAAAAAAATATTTGATCAAAACCAAATAAAAAATAAATAATATCACAAGTCAAAGCAAATATGTATTGAAAAGGTTAGATATGTTTTAAAATATAAATAGAAAGTTATATCAAATCATTTCGGTCAAATGAAACTTCTAGAACACAAATTTTCGCATTTATTTATAATAAGTAACCATTCAAAGTATAAAAAGTGTTTGCCTGAATGATTTCATCGCATTTCCCTTCAATACAAATAAATAAACATTGTCTGCCACTAAACCAATAAAAGCGGCTTCGTAAACCATCGTTTACCTTGCTCGATGGCGGCTCTCTGAAATATCTTCATACAATATTGATGTGATGTCCGATGTTCAAGCATTCTGTTGTGGACCCTGCTCTTTATACAGTTATTATTTATGATTTATCACTGAATTCTGGAGTTAACTTTCTATTATTATCTAGAAAAAGTAATAAATAATAATAAATAAATAACTTTTCACAATCACACCAAACCCATGTCCTGGTGGCCTACCACAAGCTCTAAAAGCAGTGATTTTTAAGTTGAGAGAGTGAGACGCCGCTATACGGCGTGTAAAGCGGCGTCTCACTCTCTCAACTTAAAAATAACTACTATTAGGGCTTGTGGTAGGGCACCTGATATCTGTCACAATATGACATCAAAATGTAACTAGCTCATAAGTAGTTATCATTAAGAAACTGTGTTATGGAAAGTAGATGACGGATAAATATATACTTTTATTTAGTAAATACATACATAATATACATAGAAAACATCCAGACCAAGACAAATAGACATGTTCATGCACACAAATATTTGTCTTGTTCGGGGATCGAACCCGAGACCTCTGGCACAGAACGCAGTTATCCTACCCTCGCGCCAAATCGGTCGTCAAAAAGTGGTGGTAGTAATGCTTTACTTTAATTATCAAGTGCTGCAACAATGTCGTGAACGTGAAGATGTTAAGGCTGTCCATAGAAGCGGAGCGAGCTGACGGAGCGGAGAAACAGAGAAATTTTAACCAATAGGATTGCATAAAACCTCTGCTCCGCTCCAGTGGACAGGGATTTGAGAGGTTTATTTAAAATTCATACATTTTCGGAAGCGGAGAGAGGTAGCGGTGCGCGGCGGTGGAGCGAGATAGCGGAGCGAGGAGTATAGGCCTAGCCCCGTACAGTCCGCAACTCCTCTCCGCTCGCTCGCTCCGCTCCGCTGCTTAGATCGCTCCGCTGTCTCGCTCGCTCCGCTGCCTCGCTCGCTCCGCTGCCTCACTTGCCAACAGACACAGCGGGCCAATCGCCGTAATTCTATGCAGCGCGTCTTCATCGCGTTTGGGTCTTGACGTTTGACTTCGTATTGCCGTAATGACATAACGACGAGCACGTCGCGCAAACCTATAGTCCTCCGTGCCAGAGGAACCACTTGCAATACGAAATTAGCTGTCAAAATAGACTGTCGTATGAAAACTGTTTTAGTTCCAAAGATTATCACCGGGACAGAAAACGTTGTCGCACTGTCAAAGCCGCGCGTTATCAAAAACGGTTTGGTGCACGTCAACTGCACTTCAACTGCAAGTACACTTGACTAATGCGTCATGGAATTACCGCGATCGAGGCCCTGTCTGTAACTCCTCTCCGCAACAGTCGCTCGCTCCGCTCCGCCAGCTCACTCCGCTTCTATGAACAGGCAGCCTCTTGCAACGCTCATCTGCGTTAGCAGTAGTCCTAGCACGTAGAAATGTTGTTATGGTAACCATTATCGTGATCGTATTATTTTGTTTGAAAGCCGGAGCTGTGCCTCGTTTATGAAACTGAAATTCAAGACATATCTGTCAGCTGCACTTTGACAGCTTTTGAAGGATGGTATAGTTTACTATCCGATTACCATAACGATAGTTTTTCATGCTAGGGGTACCGATCAAGCTGTTGAACTAATGTAGCGGCTTGCACGTGCGCCCGTTGCGGCTGCGGAACAGCTGGTTTTATAGCAACTTGCAACACCGCAATTCGTGTCGCCGTCAATTACCCGCTGTGTTTGTGGTAGGTATTCTGTGGTATTAGGTACCAATATATTGGCGCACAATGGACTCGTAATTAAATAAAACCACCCGTAGACACGGCGGCGGGGGCTGCAAAAGAAAAGCGGGCGTAAAATGCATAGCAATTGTAATTGTTTTTTTAAACGTAACTGTATATTATACCTACAAGTCCTACGACATGGCCGGAATTAAATAGGCACTACGAAATGGCAAGAAGGCAGGCAGGCAATTAAGTTAAAAAGCACTATATGGGATTTACCTGCAAGAGTATGTGCTACTGTGTGTACTGTGAACTACTATGTGTACGTGTATCATATAAAATCTTTGTAGTTTTACAGCTTTACGTTTTGTAATGTGTGATATTGTAAGACCAAAGAAAGGAGCAATCAAAAAATTACTCACTCAAATTTAAATATATCAAACAGGCTAGTTCAAACAGTTTGATAAATTCATGTTTTTCCAAGCTATTTGATAACCTATCCATAACCATTAAATTTTATCAAATTTTATCTCAGACACCAATTCCAATTTGATCAAACGTTTTGAACCAGTCTGTTTAATCAAACTTGAACGTATAGGAAAATTGTGATAGTAAAAAACCACGAGCCCTATAAGTAGCTTTCAGGCGGGATTCGAACCCGCGTCTCCGAGAATCCGGCCCGATGCTCAGACCAACTAAGCTACCGAAAGGCTTACACGACTCGTCGAATTTTGCTATCACTTGTTACGCTGTAGGCCAGCGTTGCTTCATCAATGTGAGGAAACCCTCGCATCCGAAAGAAACATTTTTACAAATGTTTAACAATCGATTAAGATGAAACAGCCATATTGAGATTTTATATTATTTTTATGCATTCACAATGCAATTTTGTAAGTATAGGAAAAATGTGGTAGTAAAAAAAAAAACCACGAGCCCTTTAAGTAGCTTTCAGGCGGGATTTTTTACTATCACATTTTTCATATACTTACAAAATTGCATTGTGAATGCACAAAAATAATATAAAATCTCAAACTTAAACGTCTATGGCGGCCATTTGGCGGCCCTTATTTAACATTTTTGACAATAAGTATGAATAAGTATGCTTTCAAGAGTTCAACATTTTAAAAATACGTACAAAATCTTTACAATCTCCTGATAAAAGGTTCTCCACATTTGCGTTCCACACATAAAGTTGCATAAGTTTTACAACATAGGTGACTAATAAAGAAAGGTCCGATATAATATTTGATGCCACGGCTATAAAGTAGCATTATATGTCAGCCACCGCAAAATGAGCTCTATTGTGCAATAAAAGAAGTGATGTTAAGACAATCCTGTGGCAAACTGGCCCCAAGGGTTGTGGATTGATGACCCGTACGGCCCCAGGTGAGCCCGGGATAAATTGCTATAGCACCATCAGAAGACTATTGCGCTTTTTGCTTTATGAGTGGCTGTTTGGGGAATCCTCGGATGAATGCCTGGGCGGGAGGTGTGGATAGGCCCCAGGTGAAAGCTGTAGCAAACACACATAGATATTACTAACAATATTAAAAACCTCCGATGCTTTTAGGTATATAAAACAATTACATAATATTGAATTATACATACTAGGAAAAATCAACCCGTCTTCAAACTACTTCCGTGGAAACTCGAACCCACGACCTTTCACTGTCAAGGCTAATGCTCTGATCGCTGAGCTTAACAGAATTGTAAATGCAAAAAAGTTAAAAAACAATAAAACACAAAAAAATGAGTAGCAAACTCTCACTTTAATTAATAATTATACATACTTATATAATTATATACACGGCTAAATTTTAATTAGCATAAATATTTTAGGGGATGTTAGTGCCCATCAATATGAACAACTTTCACTATGGGACCAACCATGGAATCGCGAAAAAAAAAAACAGCTGTTCCATACATTTCAGTCGACTCGATGTTGTACTTTTGTATGGAACAGCTGATTTTTTTTTCGCGATTCCATGGTTGACCCCATAGTGAAAGTTGTTCATATTGATGGGCACTAACATCCCCTAAAATATTTATGCTAATTAAAATTTTGCCGTGTATACGGACCGATTTTGACGGGACTTTCACTGGCATGTGGCTGATGTAATAAGGAATAACTAAGGCTACTTTTTATCCCGATATTCCCACGGGAACGAGAACCACGCGGGTGAAACCGCGGGCGGCCGCTAGTTATGAATAAGTAGAGGTGGATATAATAAACATTAAACCGGTTAATTAAGAAATAATGAGTTTCCCTTGCGTACGACTGCACCTTTAAGGCGGTACCCTGACCGAAAGTGGCGCCCTCGAGAGGTTTTTATTTAATAAGTTTCTAAGAGAAAAGGATTTTCATAAAATTTTACAAGGATTTTTTAGGGCCCATAATCTAGTATTCTTCAAAGGTATCGCAACATTCCCTTATAGTCATTCGTAGAAGTAGATAGCAAATGTGTCAAAAACGGCCACTTTCAGCAGTTCTAGCAGTCTACTTCTAGCAGTGACTACGAGGGAATGTATTATAACCGTCTAAAAATACTAGACTATGGGCCTTAAAAACTTCATGTAAAGTTTCATTCAAATTGTGTATTATAATTACAATATTAAATAAAATTCACCGCGGCGCGGCGCCACTTTCGGTCAGGGTACCGCCTTAATTTACTTTCTAAGAGGATATTTTCACGATGACCGGAAGATCAAAGTAGAGTGTCTCCATCAGCCCAATCTTTTTCGATAACAATATTGGTTAAGGAATACACATGAAAAGGAACATACACGTCTGTAGGTGTACCAAACCAAGTCTTTAGTAAATTCGTCGTACCGACATCTATGATTAGTTTCTTATATTTTCGCAACGTTTTCACATAGCACAGGATGACTAAGCAACTTTGAGCCTGAAGCCACATGAATATTTACTTTGTGCTGAAACCCTACTCAAATTCAACGAAAAACGAAATTTCGTTCGCCCCGCCTCGCTTTCACTCGATTCTGTCATGCCCGAAGAGTGAGAGGGACGGGTCTTAACGATATTTGCAGACGATTCCTATCATACGCCAGTAACAGATACCAGTGGCCGAAATGAAACTCTCATACATTTGTATGATGGCTTGCACACTACACTATTAGTAGGTGGTAGTAGTTTTATCTCACGAGCGCGGTCCGCGGCAATTTCAGATGAGAATATTTTCTTGTTTCATACTTTTTAAAGCGTGATTTTTCAGTAGTTGGGTTTTAGTTTTTGAACTTAATTTTTTTTTATATTATTTTGGGGTCATAATTTTGCGCTGTGTAGTGCCACATAATAAATAATAGTGCTAAGGCACAGAAGACTCACTCTGCAAGCTCATTCAAATAAAAATAAATCTTTCTGCGTAGAAATAAAGTTCCAATTCCGGTTGCTTTGCCATCGCTTGCCTACTGTTATAATAACCTAGAGTTCGCGCATGCAAGCAAAACTGTACCCAATAGCTACGAGCGAGCGTTTCTATTTCTATGAATGTCTCAAACAGCTCGCTCGCTGGTTAGGGTTGCGAGCGACTTGCGAGTTCGGTTTTGTTGTTTATTTTGTTCTTTCTTTTATTTATATACCCGTAAACACAACAGTATCTTATATACGGATTATAAGAACGTTTAGTAGTCATTGTTCGGTGCACAAAAATCACAGAAATGATCGATCGTTTTACGCGCGAACGTCGAGCGTACGAGCCGAGCGGCATCCTTCTGCCATACGCCTGCCCGGCAGGCGTGCCGGCCGAACGTACCTAAGCTGCGGAGTGACACCCCCCTGGTAGTGCCGGCACATAAAAATAATAGCACTACCCCCTCTCTTCTCGAGGGGGTGTCGTAAGAGGCGACAGAGGGAAAACTGCCATCAAGAGAGGGACAGCAGCGTCTCCATGTAACAGCAGGACATACTGCGATCGCCATTACTTGGCAGGCCAAAGCGTGGCGATTATGGCAACCTCCCTTCCCCCCCCCCCCCAAATGGTTTTACACCAAAAAAATCAGCCCCCAGTCCATGGCGGCCCCGCTATTCCTAGCTACTAGCGGCGGGCAGGGGGTGCTGAGAATCCCCGGGTAAGACCAGGCAACCAACACAGATGACTTGACCTGGCAACCTACAACAAGAGCGTATTGCGGACTGACTCGAAGCTCATAGAGTTGGAAGAGGTTGTTAGTAGATAAGTTACACTGGGACATCATTGGATTATCTGAAGTCCGAAGAGAACTCGATTATCCTGCAATCCGGTAACTTACTTTACCACCGAGAGGGCGAACAACAATCCCTAGGTGTTGTCCACATTCCACAAGTCCCTAGTCAACAACGTGATCACCATCGGAAGCGTGTCGAGCCGGGTAGCGTACCCGATACTCAGAATATCGAAACGGTATTCGCTAAATGTCATACAAGTATACGCTCCGACCTCGACACATGACGATGACGAAGTGGAGTCTATGTATGAGGAGGTTTCGAAACCCATGCATAGCTATAAAACACAGTTGGGGCAACGTTGCAGTGATGAGTCGAGAGTGGGGCAATTTGGATTTGGGCAACGGAACGATAGCGGCCAGATGTTGGTAGACTTCATGGAGACGGAGAACCTCTTTATGATGAACTCCTTCTTCAGGAAGCCCGTAACCGGCAAATGGACCTGGATCAGCCCGGTCGGTAATGTCAAAAACGAGATCGATTTTAACATGTCGACCAAGAAGCACATCCTCTATGATGTCAGTGTGATTACCGCTGTTAAAACAGTAAGCGATCACCGATATGGTCAGAGGCACATTGAATATCAATGATAAGCTTGAAAGATCGCGGCTGATAAAATCCACGCTCCGACCAATACCGGCTCAAATTTAAAACAATGGCTCTCAAGCAGCTTAAAAACAACAAGGCGGCAGGCGGGCACAACAGAGCTTCTGAGAGCGGGCGGAAAGCCGGTATTTCCCTGCTCGATCGAATCAGAACGATGAGATTCACAGGAGAACTAAAAAAACCGACATCGCTCGAAGGATTGTACAGTTGAAGTGGCAGTGGGCGGAACAGATAGCGCAGAGAACCTTTCCGCCCCAACAGCCGTTGGGGCGGAAAGGTTCTCGAATAGCGATCGCGTACCGGTTCCGTGGGCAGGCCCCCTACAAGGTGGACCGACGATCTGGTCATAGGCCCAAGAAGCCGCTGGATGCGGGCAGCGCAGGATCGATTGTTGTGGAGTTCCTTGGGGGAGGCCTATGCCCAGCAATGGGCGTCGTTCGGCGATATGATGATGATGAATTTCGTGATAAATTCAAAATTCGATTTATGCAAGCAAAGCCGCAAGCAACAACTAATAAAATATATATTTTTGAAACGAGCTCACCAAGAGCTTTCATTTGATACCACACACGATATTCTTCTCAAAAAAAAGTTTTTTAGTTCACATCTTTATGTCTTCTAGAGGGCGCCATATTCAATTTCATGAGACGTGACATAGCCTATAACCAGCAGACAATCAAGACGCTTCCAACGATACCTCAATTGTGAATATATGATCAGCAGTTTAGAAGTTATGTGGGAACAGATGAACATACATACAAACATACATACATACCGGTCAAACTCATAACCCTCCTTTTTTTGCTTTGCCGTAGTCGGGTAAAAAGGAGGCTGCGGTCTACACACACAAGCGTGGCTCACCCGCGCTCGTGAGATAAAACATCTATACCATTAATCAACAACGTGTCACTCAAAACAAATGACAGTACCTTTAGCACAAAAAACTATCATTATCATGGTCGTATCATTTTGTATGAAAATGAGAGCAGCGCCTCTTTCGATCGTATAATAAAGAATGAAAATTCAATAGTCTTTGGACAGCAGCACTGACAGCTTTTGACGGATGGTATATTTGTTACTGACGTTAACTGTCGTTATGGGCGTTATCGTGATCGTATCATTTTGTATGAAAACCAGAGCAGCGCCTCTTTCGGTCATATACGGAACTGAAAATCCATTCATATTTGACAGCTTTTGAAGGACGGTATTGTTTACTATTCGATTACCATTTTTCATGCTAGGGGTACTTTAAATGACAGGTCTCAGCGATTGGCATCGGATACCGGTTGTCTATAGGTTCTGTAATGTAAGAACGGGGTAAGTATATTCGAGAACTTATTTAACTTAAGTCTATGAAGAAAACGCAGACTCCAGATAACACTCATATAATTATTGATCCAACTTACAGGTACAGGCATAGTACAGGTATAACAATATAGATACAGTCGACGTCTTAGTGAACTTATCCCCTCGAGGCTAGTTTGAAGAATCACCTCTCTTTGCTCGTTAATCGGGCTCAAGTCTAGCTACCCCCCACCAATTTTACCACAGATTAGCCTATTAAATTTAACAAAATGGCGGCAAGAGACGGCATTACCAGTGTTGCTATTAAAAAATATGAAAAACCTTCTAAAATCATGACATTCGGCCATCTGATAACGTGCTGTCTCCCGACGCACATATAAAAATTATTTAGAATCAATTAATTAGGTAAGTATACAGCTAATATACTGATACACAATTATTCTCAATAGTAAAGTCTTACAACTATGTACTTACCTATTTAGGTTAATCTTATAGTGATAAAAACCTTAAGTTAAAACTTAAAACATAATTGAAACAAATACATTATATTACACAATGCTCAACAATAATCTTTTAAGGAAGCCGATGACTTGTTTAGAATATAGATATTATCGTGAAAATATTGTTTTAGTAAATCGTTAAGTAATACATAATCAAATAAAATAAATTATCAATAACAAACTAATCTAAAACTATTTGAATCAATGTATAAATTAACATAATCATGACATTCGTTAACAATCGACTATTATTACTTAGAAAACTTATTTTGAAACTATACTTGTTATATAATCATGTATTGTGTAAGTAAGTATATGGAATGATTAAAGTAAAGTCTGGTTATAATCTATAAGCATTAGTTATGGGTCATAAAAGAAAAATGGATTAGCTTGGTACTAGTTTACATCAATGCATTGTCAGGAGCTACATTCAAGAATATTAGATGGTGTCAGAAGCAAAATCCCTAAGAATGTTACATTAGGAATAGGTAGGTACAGAATTTAACTTTAACCTGATAACTAGACACCCTTATCACTTCACTCAAATAGTGGAAAAAGCAACTACGAGTCATGAAAGGATTAAAGACCTAATATTACATGAATTTAACTATCGCTAAGTTTGACCTAGTTTAGTCCTTACAAAAACAACTGTAGGCCTCTGCACAGTTACCAATTTTTACCCAGATATGAGTAACAAACCAAGTTATAGATACGTATTTACCATAGTGCACAATTTGTATTAAATCAAAATATGAGTTAGGACAACTAAAGGAATTATTTAAAGGCATGTTCGTAATAGGCATTATTACCGATTAATTTAAATATCCTTATAAGGAAGTTACACTGATAATGAAGATGCCGCAGGTACAATTTGAACCGTCACAGCAACAATTTGCTTTTTCAACTTGTCAACCAGTTGTCCAAGGTTTCCAGAGCATTCTTTTCCAGCACCAAATCTTAAATGCATCTATTCTCTGCCTCTGTTAGAATAGTACAATACATGGTTCCACTCCGTACATGAAAATCAAAAGATCATATTATTATCATTTCTAATGAATAAGTTAATGATTTTAAACAAGTTCGCAATTTAATATCAAAACTTAAAAATGTCTACAAGGTATCCTCATACGAGCATGACCCGCATCCTTATCAACAAATATTCATATTACTATGAATAATATTAGTGTAAATAGATTTAATAATTATAATTGGGATATGAAGAAGTATATTACCATGGATAGAAATAGAACAAGTAAAATCATGAACAGCTTTTCGCCCAAATGAATTAACTACACGATGATTTCCCGTGGGAATAAAATATCCTCCCGGGGTCAAAAGAAGCCGATATGCTATTCCACAGACAAAAGATTTTAAAGATCCGTCCAGCCGATAGCCGTGATTGGGGAACAAACATACAAGCTTTTGCAATCATAATAGTAAAATGAGATAAGATACATGACATGATAATATATACTTCAATATAAGTCAATTTCAGTATCAGCGATCCACTCGTCTCAATATCCGACTTACAACCACAGCCCACGATGATCATCATCACAACAACGATCACTCTGTGATCTGCACCTTCAGTATCATATTATCTCCTCTCATTACCACAGCACGTACACTCTGCTGTCTCCAGTTTGTATGCTGTGTTGGTTCGTACGTTCAAGGGTAGCGGGATCCTCATTATTATATTAACTCGATGCTAGCTCATGATAAGTACCTACTGGATGCTACAATTGGCATCTGAAAGCAGTAAACTCACAACACACATAGTAACCAAATCAATTTTATTAATCATTCAAAAGAAATAGATGTATCTGATAATGAATCAATAGAAATAAATGTAAGTATATGAATTCTCATATTCTTTTATAAACATTAGTATGTAAGGTACTTAGTAACTTCAACCATAGTAGAAACAAATGATCAACTGACCAGATCTAAAAAAATATGGAAAGATTACTACACAATATGTGAAGGAACTTCAAAGGTCCGTGAGAATGGTAAACTGCTAAGAATTTTAGTATCACGAGCCTACCAAATGAGACGGTAAATTTGACAGATCTACTTGATTTTTGGTTTAATAAAGATATTAATTCTCATTAAAATAACAATAAATTAGATTCACATAATTTGAAATCATATTTTGTCAATACGTACACTAGGACGGTAGTATTAAAATCCTCAAAAACTAATTATAAATCATACCGCCAATAACAACAAAAACACGGCAAAACTAACTTGGTATGCTACAGCAGTGGTAACTTGTGGCTTTATTTGTTAGAACAAGTTTAAAACATGAATTAAAATGTTTGCATGAAGCTGTATAGAACATTTTAATAAATTGAGAGGTGTGATTGAGCAATAATCGTTTTACTTTATTTTGCTTAATTAGGAAAACATCAGTTACAACTTGACAGTGTAATAAACACGATCTACTTAAATGCACTATGGACTGTTTACATGTTTTTGCATTAAAAACATAATTTCATCACTATGTTGATGAAAACAACTAGAATAGATATCAGTGAATGCTTCTTGCAGTGCTGTCTAAGCAACTAAGTATTTCTGCTTTTGATTTGCATCTAAATCATTAAGAGAGATCTAGAACACTACGCAGTACGCACAAATAGCAAAATAGCTTCTAGTGATTTTGGCTGTAAAATTTTCCATCCGCCTAAACCAAAACCGAGTTGCCCGGAAGAAACCGCAGTAAGACGATAAGGCCACCATTTGGTTAACAGTTTTTTATCTTTGTATTATTATTATTATTTCGTGTGTGATTGTTCCGTTCGTAATATTGTGTACAAATAAAGAATTAATCTATGTATCTATCAAACTAGGTACTTAGATAAAGAATCTTCGACGTTCCCGGAAAAATGTAAAGAATGATGATTTCTAATCAGTCTTATGGCTTTATTGTCTAATTATGTAGAAGACTCGGAAAAGTATGTTCCTGATAAACTTTCTCTAGCACTCATCCACAATTTAGTTTGAATTTAAATAAAATTTGAGATTTAAGTTTGCCACTAAACTCAAATTTAAAAAGTCAAGCATAGTGAATTCTTTTAAATTAAGCTACATATAACAAAAATAATAAACGAAATGTCCACTTGAACAAAGTTACAAAAAATAAAATAAGTAATAGGAAATAGTAAATTTTGGATATCTTTGCATACCTACATTGCTTCCATCCCGAACTAAGTAACTCAAGCACTTGTGTTATGGCATTTGGGAACAACGACGGGGATTACCACATACAATCGGGCAGAATGTTGAAAAGTCCGCTTTAAACATTCACCCGACAGGGAATCGAACCCGGTAGGTACCTCAGAGACAGCGGCACCCCGAAAACTATGCGTACGTACACCGTATCTACAACACTGCTATGGAGATTGTTAAGCTTATACCAGAAACTAATATTGTTTCCATAGTTAAAAGGTCTATAACAATCTAAGTGACACAGATCACAGTTTATAAAAGTATTACCCAATCGCAATCTTGGAATACTAAATTCGCGACTTTAATAGTGTGCTCTTATTCAAAAGTGAATCGTCATCATGTCCAATCTTATCAAGATCAGAAATACATCCAGTTCTGCGTAAAGGTCACCTGGGCATAGACCTAGGCATAGAAAAACAAACCTAGCTCATGGATATTGACCACTCATGAGAATCAAGATATGGTATGGATTTCGTATAAATGGAAACTAAGGTAATTATAAAAATCTTAAATAGATAAGACAATAACCCCTACTCAAATTGTGGAGCATGTGGATACTTATTATGCAAGGAAAAAGAAATGATGCAAACATAATTTAGTATATAAATATCTTTATAAGTAAGTAGGTACTATGTTGCGATAATTAGAGCGCATATTGACAATAATACTTTAAAGGTATCTACTGCTACAGCTGTGGTACCTACTAGATACTCAATGTCAAGCACGTAGGCAACTGTAGATTTAAAAGGCTTTTCATTCTTCCCTAAAAGTATTTTGATAACATCTAAATGATTCTATGAAAAGATAAGTTTTTATAGTTTTGTTTTGTTTTAGGTAGACCTTTACAAACTTTATTTAAGGGGGTGTTACAATCAATTTAGTCGGTTATGCGAGATGAAAATTAAATCTTAAATAGTTTTATTCGATATGCAAATAAATAAACATGAAACATTTTAATCAAAACAACTTCAATACTTTCCCATAAACAAAATGCTCTGCATCATCTCAAATCCTCTTTGACCAGATTCAGCTACGAAGAAAGGGTATTCCTCCTTCGCTCAAGACTCCCCTGGGTCGGCCACGTCACCCTGGAGGCCTACCAAGCGGCGCACCAGGTGGCGCGGGCCGTATTCGTCCTCAGATGCTATTTACCTTGGAATGTATACATTATTCATCGGCAAAAGATCGTTCCGTGTCATTCTATAATAAAATCATTAGGTTATCAACACAATATGCCCTTCAGGAAAATTCATGATTTATACTGTTCACTAGCTACAGTAGCTACCTACATCCTTTATTATTTACAAAAACCATTTCTTTTATTAAGAGCTACTTATCTAGTGCAAAAATGTAAAATGAGTATTGTAAAAACAAGAATAAAACGTTTGAAATTATCTTTGTTCTGTTGTAGTTTCATTTAAATCTAATAATCTTAAAAGTGGCCATACGGGTAGTAAACATAAGTACGGGTAGGAAATATAAGTAGGTACTCATTTAACCAGCCTGTGAGAAACGTACTCACTTAACATTTAAACATATTCAGACGAATGTATGCCACCAACATACATCGTTCGTACTCTTAAATCCGGCGAGTGTATGCCACAAACATATACCGCCCCCTTAATTCCGACGAGTGTATGCCACAAACATACATCGTCCCCTAATATCCGACGAGTGTATGCAACATACATACATCGCCCTCTAATATCCGACGAGTGTATGCAACATACATACATCGCCCCCTAATATCAAATTCAATTTAATGCATTTCAACAAACAAATTCAATGTATCTCTTATAACCAGTGAGCATGCATAGCTTGCTCACTCAACCCAGTGAACACCTTATATTTGTTCGCTCATCATTAAAAATTAAAAATATTCACATTAGAGATATCCAAATTCACGTAAAGACTTTCATATTTAAATATTTAAAGATACCATATTAAAATATTTGTATTTAAACTCATATTCATAGTTCAAGCAATTTATATTGCTATTCACGGTGTTCATATTAATTGAATCCACAAAATTTGTACCTATTAATTAATATATCAATAAATAGAAAGCCAGAATTCAATTGTAAGTAAGTAATACGTACCTATTAAACCAATCTTACCAGGTAACGTAGGTAACCAGTAAGCATACATGACTCACTCAACCCAGAGAACAACACGTTCGCTCAATACAAAAAACAAAGGAAAATTAGTAATAATTAATTTCAATAATATTAAGATAAATGAAATGTGAGCAACCAATCATAAATTATTCTTACTCTTTACTACTTCTTACTAGCTTCATAACTTATAGTTTTCTTTTATTTACTGTTGGTATTAGATACCACGTTAAAACATGGATTGTATGCAAGATTTAGTAGCCATAAGTGATTTCACTCTGTGCAACAGTAAAGGCTATCAAAACTAGCTCCAATTAGTGCTAGCACTAATTACTTAAAACATTACATGTAGGTACACAGCCAAAACTGCCAGTCCTAGCTCCATGTGTAAGATTATAAACAACATAAACAGCAAGTACTCTTATAATATAATAATGCCAATCATCTCCATTAATTCTGTACAATCCACATTTAATACATCATGTAAATTAAACAACAACAATCAAGATATTATGCCAGATTCATGGTACGCTATGATCGTGCCATACGAAAATATCTACTACATACCCGCGTTTAAAATTATGTAAGTATAATCGGAGGGTAGCCCCGACCGTACACGAACACAATTAATCAATTCAAATAAAAGTGTGATCTAGTTTATGTCCGTTCCGTCGGAGAGTAGCCCCGACCATGTACGGAACACAATCCGCCACACAAATATTCCAATCTTAACGCTTTAGATTTAACTAACACGATCGGAGAGTAGCCCCGAACACGAATTAGTAAAATCTTAGTACTAAGCTACGCATATAGACTTTTTAAATTATGTTAGTATAGTCGGAGGGTAGCCCCGACCGTATACGAACACAATCAATTAAAACACAAATGCGATTTAGTTTATGTCCGTTCCGTCGGAGAGTAGCCCCGACCATGTACAAAACACAATCCACCGCAAAGGTATTTAAAATGTCATTTAGATAAAAAAAATACGCATTAACATGGAATCTGGAATATTTATCCTTTCTCTGCGTGAAGAGAATAAAATAACTCGTTTGGCATTACTATAGCACAGAATAAGCAAATTATTCTTATTATCAGGTTTAGAAATAAACTTACGTGGGTACTTTACCGCTTCTGAAATATGAAGAAAACGCAGACTCCAGATAACACTCATATAATTATTGATCCAACTTACAGGTACAGGCATAGTACAGGTATAACAATATAGATACAGTCGACGTCTTAGTGAACTTATCCCCTCGAGGCTAGTTTGAAGAATCACCTCTCTTTGCTCGTTAATCGGGCTCAAGTCTAGCTACCCCCCACCAATTTTACCACAGATTAGCCTATTAAATTTAACAAAATGGCGGCAAGAGACGGCATTACCAGTGTTGCTATTAAAAAATATGAAAAACCTTCTAAAATCATGACAAGTCTATGAAGTGAATAACGTTAAACACGAAATTGCCTTCAACTTTCCATGAATACATCATCACAACAAAAGAATGCCTATCAACAAATCTCTTTCATACGTTGTAGCATTCTATTACGGGCTTCATCGAACCGTACATACATTCAAGATGCAAAATCCCCAAAGGCAAGTATTAGGAAAGTATAAGAGGTTGATAGGGGCCATCGTTAGGCTCCGAGTGTCCGCCGTAGCGAGATATTTCACGGTGTTTTAACAAATTTAACGAGCTACCATATTTACTTCGATGAGCCAAGTTTAGAAAGAATTATGTAATCGATTTGAGTTAAGAATTGATTTTGTTTTCAGTTGTTTTTTGAGATGATTATGTATGTTTCATTGTGTAGAACCAAACTGTGAAGAGGAGGATGATTATCTTTTAGGGTTTGAGTCTCTTGTTTTTCTTTTTTTTATTGTTATGGTCGTTTTGTTTCTGAAGTTGTTAATTTAAGGGCTGCCCTAATAAGGGGAGATGGAGCAGTGGCTCTACCTCGCCAAACGTTTATGCCTCGAAACGTACCTGATTAAAGGTCGGCGACTGATCGCAGGGAGATGACATAAGAAAAAATAAAGCTAAAGTTGTTATAGTGCGACAAGCTTTTCTGTTCCGGTGATTATCTTTGGAACTAAAACAGTTTTCATACAACAGTCCATTTTGACAGCTAATTTCGTATTGCAAGTGGCTCCTCTGTCACGGCTGTCACCGGAACAGAAAAGCTTGTGGCACTGTAATATCAGTTTGTCGATTAATTATTTTATTTGTCGTAGGCGCCTGTTTATCAACAGTCGGTTCCGTTAATATGAGGATTTTGTTAAAAGTGGCCAATTTTGGTTCAAACCCGTTTCAAACTATTGAATGAGTTTTGTTATGTTGTAACGTTATTAATAAATATTAGACGTCATTCACAAGACCTTGACTGAATTCTGGGTGCCTACCATCAACTCTTATTGCGGTTTTGTTTTGGACCTAAACTGCTGATCTGCTTCGCTTATACGTACCACGACAGCTTAATATCAATGACAACGATTCAGTGATCATTTAATGACATTTCACAGCCGCTAAGCTGTCATGAACTCTTATTTGACTTATAACCCGGTCGATTTAACATGACACCTGCAGGTTATACCCGTCCCTCTCACTCTCCGAGCATGACAGAGTCGAGTGAAAGAGACGGGTAGAAGAAATAAGGACACAAATCGTTCGGTCGTTCACATTTAGCAATTCATTTGCGGTCCAGTTTTTAGAAGGTCATAGTAGGAAAGAAAGCAATTCATTTTAGGAACCTATTCTGCATCGCGCTATTTTCGAATCGCTGTCTTAAAGTTGATGGTAGGCACCCTGTTTTTACAAATTGGGCGTATTTAGAATAAATAAAATATAATCGATTGGCGGCGCTAGTTAGTTCAACGTTCGGTCTTTGATTTATACTTCGGTGTCAAAATTATAGAAATGGATATTCAAGGTATGAAATAATTATTACAATCTGCTCGACTTTGAGGCGTCATCGTCATAGTACTTTCCACAGGATGAAAGAAGGTACCAAACAAAGTAGAGACGTGAGCTGAATTCACGTTAGCACGTTTTACAATTTGTTACATCGCTTAAATTGTAATAAAACTCCAGAGTAACACATACGTCTTGCGATAGACGCTACGTAACTCACTCATAATGCAATCCAATAACAACGCAAAAATTCCGAAAATAAGGTCGAATATCGCGTGCATAAAGGTTGGACTTGTTCTCTTTTGGAACATGTTGTATTTGCATGAGGTTTATAGAAAGAGGTGTACTGTGAATCCCGGATGGATAAAGTTCGTATTCTATTTACTTTAACAGATGCCGTCATTATTACTCAAGCACGAGAAGCAATGAGCAAGAAAAGAAATTTAGAAATGCAGAGTGACTTTCTTTCTGCTTTTAAGATAAACTTATAGTGAGTTGTGAAGATTTTTTGACGACTGAGTTTATACATACCTACGTTATTTCTTATACAGGATATTTTTTTATCAGTGCACAAATTTTTAAGATCTACTCAGAATCGGGAAGTGAAAAACTTTCTCCTAGAAACATGGGTCGAAATACGACAAAAATTTTTGGACTTCCCATACTAAATTGATCACGTGATCAGTCCAATTTGTATGAAGAGTCAAAAAATGTTTGGCTACAGAACACTTTTGCGCAAGATAAACGAAAAGCACCCTCTCCACTTTCACCACTTTCTCCACGCAAAAAAAAAAATGCCGTCTTTCACGAAAAACCCGATAATTTCGGAATTAGGCTATATTTTTTCATTATGTAAAGTGTGTTTATCTTATGAATGTTTTTGCCATTTTTAGGTACTAAGACCTAACACCAGAACTCTACAGTATAATAGTTCTACGTGGTCAAAGTGCAGCAATAAACTTCGCCGAATTTTTCAGATTTTGAACGATTTTATTCCTATATATTCCTATGTAAAACACCAAACGAACACCTTTTATAACAGTAAAATGGAACATAACTTGCTAAAAACTTGGAAACAACAGAAATTTTCACAATAAATTATTTACCACGATTAGCAAACACCGAGAAAATTTGTCGACTTTCTTTTTTTTATGTCAATTGGAAAACACAGAGCGGAAAGATATTTTTGTCACAGACTAACTCAAATTTATCAAGCTTCTCAATGAAATAAAGTGTCCCATACACGAAAAGACGCTATCATAGAGAAAAAACCGATAATCGGTGCCAAGTCTGAGGAGGACCCAATGGTCCTTACTTGACAGAGTCGGCAATATAGAGGACCGAATGGTCCTTACGGGCATGCTTGGGTAAGGGGAACAGTTGTTCACTCAGATTCTGAGTCGACCTTAAAAATTTGTGCACTGTCAAAAAAATTATGTATGAAACTAACGATAATTTTATTTTTAGAACAGATGCGAAAACTATATTGGAATAGCTTTTAAAATTTTCATGATGATTAACACTACAAATATTACGAAAAGCACAATAAATCAAAACAAGGTAAAAGGTAAAAATCCCGCTGTTCGTAATATTAACAACGAAGTTGGGCTAGTAATCAAGCAATTTAAAATTTTCCTCAATAAAATAAACAAAGCTACATCTGATAGGTATTATTTTAGGCCAACTTGAGAACCATCATGGGGTCCCCTTAATTGCTATACCGTAATTGCAGTTACAATGAAATATGCAATAAAGAGGCCGACTCTAAGGTTCATTAGGCTCCTTAGTGGCAGTAGGTAATAAACGGTAGGGACTACGTCTGCTCTTAAGTGTTTAGCCATGACTTAAGTAATAGCGGAATGTCTGAGAAAACGCTATGTGTAGGTTTATTTTCTGATAAAGTGGTTTGAAAACTGAAAGTACTCCTACAATATGTGTTTAGTGGAAGAGATATTACGAATAAAAAAAAATATTCAATGATGATGATGACATTTCACTGAATTTCAGTTCTTACGTCATTTCATCATACAACTGATAACATCAGCACAGCACAGCAGATTCGTTTTTTCGCACCTAAGAGAGAATTTCAAGGAATTGTTTATTTATTCCCTTTCCGTTCGCCGCTCTGCTCACCGCTCCGCTCGCCGCCGCTTCACTCGCCGGCTTGCTCGCCGATCCGCTCGCTGATCCGCTCGCCGATCCGCTCGCCGCTCCGCTCACAACTTCACCCAAAGTCGTGGCCAAACCGTAATAGTCAAGGCCTTGCTTTAATTACTTACACATCTATCATTACAACTGTTTGTCTGGAATTTGATGTCTCACTGTTTACTGATGAGATAGTAATAATATATTATGGTTTTGTTTGTCGAAGATAGATTATTATTTGTGTCATACCAATAAATAGATCATTATAGCTTTAGTAGTTACCTAGGTAAACTACTCAAGTTATAATGATCAGTTCTAGAACTAGTTCTAATAAGTACTATATTTTTGTTGAAAATATTTTTTTTTGCGAAGTGATAATAGTATATTATGATACAAGTGGGCTTAGGTTGCTCATTATACACGAGGCTGTGGGTTGCAGCCCGAGCCGCAGGCGAGGGCGTAAATCAGCCGAGTGTCTAGTGAGTAAGTTGCTCACGAGTTTCATACGCACTTTTTCAACACACTTGCGAGGAAAAACATTTATTGCATACATATTGCACATATATAATATTAACTAAGGGAAAAAGCGCGCAAGTTTTTTTTTTTTTGCACGCGCCAAATGTGAGGTGATTGATTACATACAGCCATACAGCCTACTTCAAAATAATTAAGTATAATAATAGTGATAAAATGCAAATGTTTTATAACAAACTATTGTGAATTATAAATAATTTGGTAATAATATACTTAATTATGTTTTTTGTCTTAATTAGGGACACATTTATTTATTCTAAAAACGTAATGGATTTTCAGCTGTATAAAACCTCTTTGTTGTTACAAAAAAAGAACTGTATCTATTACCCGCTGAAATTGAAAATGCTCTGTGACTCGCATATAACTTGCAGTTAGGTACTAACTTAACTTTGTAGGGATACTGTATTACCCGGTTAAATTGAAAAGTCTCTGTTTACTCGCATATAATTTGCAGTTAGGTACTTACTTAACTTTGTAGGGATAATTCTATTACGCAACTAGTACTGTAATATTATTATGCACGCGTGGGTTATAGTTCGGTTTATGGCCCTAAGATCGATGTAATAAGGCTCACTTTATGAGCAAGTGTGTTGAAAAATAGTTTTATCATTTAATACAACATTTGTTGCTGAAACCTAGAACGTAAAAATTCTAACAAACTTTTAATCGCCCTTTATCTTAAATCTCAAAGTAAGTATACCTTTTAGTACATTTCCACGTGATTAAAATTGGGATATTTATAATTTTGGGAAATATGTATTTCTATTGATCTTGCTCCAAAACTTTTTTAATATTACAATGTTTATAGTCCTATTTCCTAAAGGGCTTTTCAAACTGGATATCAATTTGTCCCGAATGAATGTGAGAAGAAAATACCGCCCCCCAAACAAACCGTAAGCGCAATTTATCAGTATAACGAGCTTTTTCGAATCTCTTTTAGGTGACACTCGGTTCATTTATTCTTTTTTCTTATCCATTTCAGCTCGATCACATGTAAGGTATTTTTCTCCTTTAAATCGTTATCGCAGTCCTGTCTAAAAGAACTATTTGTCAACCCTGAACGGCTTCGCTGGAAAATATAAGTGGACTGGAGTTTTTAGCTGATAAAATGGATTGAATAATTTTCTTCTTATCAGCTTTCGACTTGATAATCAATTTAAGTCTTATAGAAACGTATTAGAATTTAAATTTATTGTGTAAGCTTTGTTGGAGTATTGTTATCGTGATTACATTAGGTCCTTTTTAATTTCATTCATAAATTGATAAAAGTTGATTTGTTATTGAAAATTGCTACAGATAAGGTGGGTTCATTGTATAAAAAAAACTAGGTATTTGTCTAAAAGAACTATTTGTAAGTACCAAAATTGTCTTAGGTAACATTGGTTTTGTAAAATTTAAATTGAAGTATTATAAAAAGTCGATCCGTCTCACAATCAGCTCCGATGTGACTGTTGGGTTGTGAGACTTACTTCATTTTCAATTTTTCAATAATAACAATTGCACTGTGAATGAAAAAATAAAGATGGTTTTCTTAAAAAAGAAATACTTAAAAAGTAGGTAGCATAAATTAAGAGTTGGTTGAGTTATCCTGCTAATTTGTGAAGAGGAGGTTCCGAAAAAGATATTAAAGTCCCATCGCACTTAAACATTTATTCATGAAACTTGAGAAACCTTAACTTAGTCTGAAAGGATTCAGGCGAAATTATAATAATCTTTCAAAAGAAGCGGCAGATTTGAAAGTATGGATCAAAAGGTATTAGCATTTATATTCGGATTGAGGTAGGAGTTACTTATCGCTTCTTAGCATAATGCTTGACTATTTGTCTCGCTTGGAGGATACAGCTGTTTACCATTCAAACAAACAATTTGGGAAGTACATTTTACTAATGAATGGCGGCCACGCGATACTTCCGCTGTGGATTTTATGTATCCTTAATGTTGACTCAAGCAGTATATTATCATTACTACTTACCTACCACGTGCTACTCTTCGATTAAATTGGAGATTACGTAATTTTAATTTTAATTTGCGCTTCTGAACGCAGAAGTGGAGGAGCTGTACGCCGAACCAAATATCCTTGGTGAGGTCAAAGCGCAGAGGTTTCGATGGTTAGGCCACGTCGTGCGAATGGAGGACGGTCACGCAAGCAAAAGAGCATAGGTACCTGGGCCGGACAGTAGGGCGCAGGCCAGTCTGTCGACCTAGGTATCGCTGGGCTGACGAAGTGGCCAAAGACCCACGGGAGCTGCTGCTGCCAGACTGGGAGGAGGTCGCGCTATGCAGGGAGCAGTGGCGTCTTTTGTTGTAAGAGGCCAAGATCCACTTCGGGGTCATCACGCCATCAGAGTAAGTAAGTAAGTAAGTTCTGAAACCGTGCGTAAATATTATTTATAAATTAATAAAATAAAATAAAAAATCTTTTATTCCAGAAATTGTTATTTCAATATTTGGCGCCGAGTCTGCTTGTGAACTTTAAGCCATTAGTTATTGGTAGTTAGTATTGGCTGCATTTCAAAGTTGTCAACAAAAATATTGAGGCGTACCAGATCCCAGCAGAGAAAACATTAAAAATGGCTGAAGAAGATAGCATGATGATTTATTGCATCTCATCTTAAAAAAAAAACAATCTCCAAAAATGCGAAATCAACGACGAATAATTTATGATTTGTCGACTTTGAAATTAATTAACAAAGTTTTAGGGCCGTCCAATACTTCGCGGGTGCAAACTCCGAATTGAATTTAAAAAAATATATAATTTAAATACTATTTTTCATTGTTACTCGTCTCGGATCTCGAAGGGTCCGTCTCTTCCAATTCCAGTTACAATTAAACGTAAGCATTAATTACGTTGTCCTCCCTTCTCCCTTGCCGCCTTATTTCCCTTTTGCTTATTCGGCGCGGCTATCACAAAGTCACTTTAGTTTACTGGATGTGGCAGTGTGTTTCTAAATTGTAGAAGCTCAGGTATTCAACCAGTTGGTAAAAACAGATCTAGTTTATCTAATATTTTTATTCTTCCGTAAAATAATTTCATGGAAACGAATAAATATTGTATTAATAATATCTTATTTCCAGTTGAATTAGTTTCTTTCTGTGTAAGATAAGAATAATGCTTCCGCATATAAATCGTATTTATTATATTTTCAATCAAGGTAGATGTTTTATAATTTGATTTTGTATTTATATAACTTTTTATAATTCGTCATTGGAAATGTTAAATCTAAATATATATCATATCATAATTTTATGGACGAGGGGGACCTCCTGACACACGCATCTTGAATGCTTACTGGGTTGGTCTCAACCACAAGTAACTAATGTATTTGCGATTATTGAATAAAATATTTTTGATATTGATTTTTTGATATCGACTCCTTTTATAACAAACATATAGTTTTACATTTTATTGCTTAGACATTGTAAATTAGTATTCTTATCTATAAGGATGACCTGTGCCTCAGCAGTGGAAACATGGAAATGGCTGATGCTGACTAAAACGCATTTCGACGATTAATTGCCTATTAATTGATTTATGAAAACTCTACGTCTACGTCTTTAAAGGACTTTTATTTTACTACCTAAAGTTATTTTTTTAATAACGCCTCTTAATTAACAAACTAAAATTTTTCATCGTTAAAGTACGTTTTATAATACGGTGCAAAAAAAAAAGAAAACAGTATTACCACATAAAACTCTATTATACACATTCTGTAGATTTCTTCATTTGTGAACGACATTGCCGTTAATTCAAAACATGCTTTGACTGGATAGATATTTGTTTAACATTATTAATTAATTATTAAAAAGTAAAAAATGGAAATTACTCTTACGTAAACAACAAAATAATTTTTCGAAGAGATGTTAGATGGATATTTTTTTCATGTACTGGCAACACGCAGGCACAAAATATTTGTGACGCAGGGGTGACAAACCTACTTTAACATGTGTGTGATTATTTGATTGATTTTGATTTGTATTTTGTTTACTTTACGCGGGCTCCTAACTGCTTTGCGTAGAGTGCTTGTTTTACATTATTTCGTAGATTTCTTGTTGTTTCTGTTATTGTTTTTGTTTATTGTTAAGTTTGAACCGTTGTTACTTGTTACTATTGTGTCTCTACTATTATTATCTAACCCATTTTGAATTATCTTGTGCGCTTTAATCCAAGATATAGTTTTAATATGTAGATTTAAAAAAAATCTGTAAAACCAAAACCTCACAACAAAACTGGTTTAAAAGAGACATGAAGAAAAAGGTTTACGATACCCTGTTGCCAAACTCAAATGTGAAAGTGACTTTTTTTTTTTGCACCGAATTATAAAACGTACTTTAGGTATTATTACTATTACCATTACTGTCCCGACGGAAGATTAGCGCTGGCCACAAGCTAAGCATTATGCTGAGTCAGGATCGTTTTGGGACGTATGTACCATAGGCTGTTTGAGATTTTGGTTTACGTTATGTTTTTTTTATTGTGATGTCCCAAATAAATGATTTATCTTTTCTTTCTTTTATATTCCGCAACACTTTTTAACAAAATGTACAGATTTTCGCAATTTATACCTTGTCACATCCAGTAGCTCTACAAAATGGACGTGTTACGATTTTATTGTAGGCAATTTACGGTGCGATATACGGTCCCTTTAACGCCATCCCTCGTATAATTTGGATTGTGGGACTAATAAGAAAGAAACAATGCTAATGAAATAACACTTATTAAACGGCATGTTTATGAATTATTTAATAATTTAACTTATGTTAATGTGATTATAGGTCATAGCGTAAACGCATCGTCGATTGGGTTTTTATTAAGTATTATCATTCAATGACTGCCTCTACAAGAAAATATTGTTTGTTAACATTATGCTAGTTTGCAGATCTGGAAAAGGATTCAAGTAAATGAAACGGGTTGTATGAGTAGCAATATTTAGATTTTGTACGAACAACAAATATTTCCCAAACACAGTGTAAAATACCAATGAATATGACTCCTTATTAGGATAAAATTTAGGTGTACTTAACCACATTAAATTTAAGCATCCTCTAATCGATTGCTTAATATTAATTTATAAATCACTGTCGTAATAGGGAGGCGAGTCGTTGGGGCGTGATATTGGTATCAAATTTAATATAGCCTACCCCTGTAAACTTAAGGACTTGGATTAAATTACACAGCTTTTTGGATATTTTGCGGTTTTGCACAATCATTTGCTATTGTACTTTAAAGCTGTTAAACTGTCTTCACTTCGTGGCCTAAAGAATTTTTCGACCTAACATAAAAACAGGGTAGAGATTTAAAATTTAGTTCTTAAAGTTTTAGATCTATATTTAACTTAAATGAATCATGGTCATCCCGTCACTTCGGGAAATGCAATTTAAACTGGACTAAAACAAGAAACCTGTATCCTTTAAAAGCTGTTTTATTTAAATTCACAGTACCTATTCGCGAAAATTTTAGTTGCACACCTTATGACAGTTTCTGTGATGTTGTAAGTAATTGTTTAAAAATAAATTTGCATTATCCCAGATTGCGACGTAACAATACACTGTGCAAATATCTGCACCGCAGAATGAAAATTTGCATTCACAAATGAGATCGGGAACTGAAATGCATATACGAGCTTATCTCTTAAATAGAAATTACCGATATGGAACAAGTTTCCTCACAGAACTTCGAACAGCGGCGTGTGAGTTTAAATTGTACTTTGTGACGATCACATTATGCAATTATGGTTAAACGTTAGACTGTATGCTAGGAATTTTGGTAGTAGTAACAATATCATAATGCTTAGTTTAACTGTAATGAAACAGAGCATGTTAAAGATTTGCTCAATTTAAAATGTATGTAAAAGCGGTAGAGAGGAGGAAGCATCTCGAAGGACGAGGTATTTCGTTGAGGATTAGGAAGTAGGACCTAATCGGGCAATACAAAGCACGAAAAGAAAACACTTTGTTTTCTATCACAGTCAGAATCGACTGATCACAGGTGAGGGGCGATTCACACAACCATGGTGTAAGGGCCTTACACCCTGTCCAAAACTACGTGCGAGTGACGCGTTTTGTAATACATCGTCCGCTAACTATTGGCGGTCCGCGTCTTATCTGCCACATTGACAGTGATGAAATCAAAATTGCTATTGAAATCGCGGCGAAGTCGTCCTTTCCGGACAAGCACTACGACCCTGGCCAGGGGACCTATTTTTGAATTTTACCACTCGCGTCGAGCGCTCCTAAGCGAGCGCTCAACAAGAGTGGCGAAATTCAAAAATAGACCCCCAGAACTAAACGCACGCACGCACCAAGCGCTTATCCAATATCAGTTCTGGGACGGACTTATAAACCACTCGTAGTGTAAAAAGCACCTCACGAAATATACTAAAACAGTGTAAATTGCTTTTATATTTTTGAACCCCTCGCGCGTTATATGTCATTAATCTATACTAATTTGATTGTTTGTTTGTTAGTTTGTTTGCATCGAATATATTTTATCCCGATATTCCCACGGGAACGGATACCACGCAGGTGAAACCGCGAGGATCCGCTAGTGATATATAAAAAACTACATCTTCCTAATACGAATATTTTATTCAACGTAAAAAAATAGAATATCTGTCTAAGAACTTTATTAAACTTGTACTACGGACTTTTGTACAGAGTTTATAATCTTCGTTTTGCCTTCAAAGCCATTGCAACAGCCGTCACAACTTATAGCTTATCCTCGAACGCGCGCAAACTAATCTTGCGGATTGGAAGAATTCAATTTTCTCCTCCGAGCGGTTAGAACACTGAGCAACAAACTTGGGGCAAACTAATTGTATGAACTAAAATCGCTGCCCGCTACGACTCATAATTTACTTTTAGTTGAGATTTCGCTTTGTTAGAAGGTAAAGCTGATTCCTAACTATATGACTGCATACCTTTCTATTCTGAAAATTATTTGAGACTTTGTTTTATATGAAACGAATTGCATTAGCAATTGTTTTGTTCATGTAATTTCGATGATACCAGATTCTGCGAAATAGTTCTATGTCTCCGATGTTCAAGAACTATATTTTGACTAACATCGGATTTTAAATCCCATCTACTTTCTGTTATGACTGTGTCAGTTTCGGCTCCACCGCTAAGGGCATGATAATACAGCAAAAAACAATAGAACAATTTGGTTAGCAAAATGAAATTTTATTTTATTAAAGACAGCAAAGTCCATCTTTTTATCAAAATCTTCTACCGCTCTATAATAAACCTTACAAACTCAAATTTAAGGACCTCACGAAATTAATAACAATAAATTTAGGTCTCGTTACAAAGCACCACGTAAAAGGCCGTCAGTGATACGTGACTTCATCAAACTAAAGTTATATTGCTCTATGGCTGAGTTGGTGAATTTTTCACTAGGAGGCAAGATTTTACGTGCAAACTTAAATTGCGTATTCCACGGGTGACAGTTTAGATAAAATTTTAAAGGGACCCCGGGAGCTTCGGCGTTAGTCGGAATCATCTGTATGTTTTTGTGAAATACAGAAGTTGCTTTAGGCTATGAATTTTTTAACGACTCGACAGTCAGATGTGAAAGAATTAGCGATGTAAAATTTTTGTGCGTCGCTTTATTTGATTTATTTAAACGGCAGCATGATGTTTAGGTATCTATATTTGAATAGTGGCTCTCCGTGGTTTAACATGTGGCTTTTCCTATAAAATATAGCCTATGTCACTCAGGAAGAATAAAAGTTTTAAAAAGTAAATAATTAAAATAAATTGTTTTTTATGTATACTTTTTAAAATCGGTTTAGTGGTTTTGAGTTAATCCATTACAAACATACAAACAAAAAACCAAATATTTCCTCTTTATAATGTTAGTATAGAAGGTAGTATAGATAAAATAAAACATATTTGAGTCCAGGATAGGTAAGTTCAGAAAAGTATCGCATTAACTGACGGCATAAAAAGCTCTACACCATTGAGCTGAAATTAATAACGATCCAATAATCAAATAATGAAGTAAAATCTTTATCTCATAACTGATTAACCGGTCGAAGTAAGTCACGGAGGGTAATCCTTATCCGTAATTATCCGGTTAGCTCCGGATACCGCGCGTCGCCGCTTATATTTCCTGATGACTGCTACCGCTGTTCCGCCGCCATTTTCCGAATACTTCACAGTTATTATATAAATGTTATTAAGATCCGAGTTTGTTCTCAATAAACGTAGAAAAACCAAAAAAGATCTTCTATTGAGTATGTGTTAATCAAGCTCCAATGATCTAATAATGAAATCCCATCTTTATCTCTTAACTGGTCTAAGTAATCCTTATCCGTAATGACCCGGTTCAGGCCGGATACTGCGCGTCACCTCTCAAATTGCCCAATGACCGCTTGTAATCCGTGGCCGCGCTTCGCCGGTTATCCGCATACTATACGGTTATTATAGACCCGGGTGCGTTAATTACGAACGATTTTGTAATGAAAGGTTGAATGACGTTGATTAATTAGCAATTTGCATTTTCCTTTTGTTTTTTGACAAAATCTAAGTATTTTTCAATTGACATGAAGTGGAAATTTAAACGACGTTCCGTGGGCAGGCCCCCTACAAGGTGGACCGACGATCTGGTCAAGGTCGCGGGAAGCCGCTGGATGCGGGCAGCGCAGAACCGATCGTTGTGGAGATCCTTGGGGGAGGCCTATGCCCAGCAGTGGGCGTCTTACGGTTGAAATGATGATGATGATTAACCAAAAAAAAATACAAAATCATTTTATTCACACAGAACAGAGTGCATACAGTTGATGTTGATTACAATTCCAGTTCTCTGCCTTGCCAAACAATGGGCATGATTATGTTTTTACATTGGCTTATACAAATGTTGAGTGATAAAATAGATCAACAATTTTATGAAATAAGAAAATTAGTGTGAAATCATCATTGTGATTCGTTATAATAATGTTGTGTTAATCAGTTTTATTTTTGACAAACTTCCGCTCGTGGTGGCGCGCATGAACAACACGACGTTTTCGGGTAAAAAAGCCTTAATTCTATTGTAGACTTGTCTTTATGTTACTTAACACCTTTTTCTGTGCCAAATTTCATACTCACCAGTTTAGCCGTTTCGTCGTGATTGAATAACAAACATAACTTTGACATTTATAATATTAGTAAAAGTAGTGGTATCGGCTACATGCACGTAACACGTTCCCTGTGGCAGCACCAAAACCTATTAGTTTTACTGCTAGTGCCATATACGTGTCATATACTTCCCGTATGAAGAATGCCAATCTTGCCTTACGATTACGGGAAAATACAAATCCGTATCAGGTCCTGACTTCAAATGACCTCGAAGGCGTGAAATATCATCATTTTTTGATTTTTTAATACTAATCAATAGACTATATCCTTGAGTATATTAGCTGCTGTCGCCCGGGGTCTACGTAATATTTCAGGAGTTATAGACATTTCTCGAAATCTGTTTTACGGGAAATTACTTCCCATGCCGCATAGACCACTTCGAATGCTAGGGATGGGGGTAAATTAAAAAAAAATGCACGTTATATAATTAAGCATAAAAAGTAATATTTTTTTATATTTTATGAAGGGTATCAATTTCTATACCAAACATAGTATAAAATTAGGTTATTCAACCATATTGAATAACCTAATTAGTAACAGTAATCCGAATCAATGTGCTTATTCCGTGAATTCGGAAACACAAAACAGTTTTTGGGTACATATTTAATTACGCTACTATTAGTGTGTAATGGTGAACATCAAAAGGTGAATCAACCACATTAAATTTTAAAGATTTGTTCATATTTTAGCTTTTTATGTAATCGTCTCATTCGCAGCGTCAACACGAGTGAAAGCTCTTTGCAAATTAAAGCGCCCGCGCGCGCTACGCTCGGTGCTGTACGGGGTTGTGGTTACGACCAAATAGTTCCCGTATAGCATCAAAGGAATATGATTTTACTTCTGTGCGCTACGACAAAATACTTCCCGTATTATTTTTCTTTTGGAACAGATAATAAATGAAGAGGAAATATTGGCAAAATTATTTTCACTTTTCTACCTTCACGGGATCCTAGAAAGATCCTAGAAACCCCGCACCCACGGCAAAACAAGCACACAGTGCGAGAATCAAATACGACCAAATGCTTCTCCGACACGCAGAGAATGTGTTAAAGACTTCCAGCATTACTATTTTTGGCACCTTCATTTCAGTTATTCTGAATCCCGTCTTTAACACAACAACGGGCCTACAAAAAAAAGAGTACATTTAGCTTTTCTCTGCGGAATATTTCGCACTTAGCAGGATTAAAAATATTATTCAAACTGAACGTTACATTGCACAATATACTAACTTTTTATTTTCAGATACTCTAATCGATTTCGTAAATAAAAAAGCTATAACTAAAATATGGTAACATGTTATAAAATGGAATACATTTTAAGCTTAATGCTTCCATACAGCTTAATAGAAAAAGTTTTTTTTTCATTTACGAGTAAACAAGTAAACAGTTCTATGTTGTTTACTTAAACGTTATTACGTTTTACTCGTGACTGTAGGTACCTACTTACAATAAATACAATTTTTTATTTGATTAACAGAAAAAAATGGATAGCTAGCTACCTACTCATGTATGATAATAGTTCAAACTTAAGCATTTGTACGTTTGGTTTAAGTAATCAATAAAAACAAAAAGAAAATGCCAAACGTCACAATAGTCTTTATTACAGAGTTACAATAAAAATTACTCAAATTCAATTAAAACCCGTATTCAAGCGTAAATTCATTCTACAATGCAGTTTAGCTACATAGTTTGGCAAATTAAAATGCTCTCTTAGCGCAGAGTATTGTCGTTGATCAGCGAAGCCCGCTCACGTACGCTCTAACTAAGGTAGGGAATTCGTTAAGCGTTACGTTACGTTACAAACCAGATTCAAACTTAAATCCTATTAGCGTGGCCGGCAATTAGTCAGGTGAGGACGGGACCACCCAACTGTATGTATACTAAAGACACTATAACTGTTGTCGTAAGACACATGCTAATAATGAAGGGACCAACAAAATTAGACACGTATTATTATTATTATTTAACAAAAAACAAAAGAAACTCAAAAACTTTATACTTACATTTAAAAAGTATTTATGAGTATTCGTTCGGGGATGAAACATTACAAATATAATATTTTCAGCATGTGTCGTATACATTTACGGTACATAAATGAACGACATTTTATTGTTATCGACGTCAATTTATGGCAAAATGAAGAAATTCTTGATATTGGATATCGCTTTTTCCAGTGATCTTGAACCAATCAGCAGTACCTATTGCTGATTGGTATATTATATTTCTCACACAATATGCTTATGCTTTTAACATTGTTCAAAGCCTAAATTTTATAGAAAAAAATTCTGCTCGATTACTGAAGTTGAAAAATTGAAGAGTTTAAGTTAATCAATAATCACAGACCTATTTTATGATAAGTTCTAGCTTTGACATTTATTGTATTGTACCTATAGATTATATACCTATAATAATTTATAGGTTATACTTTCTTCAGTGTAGCATGGGTCCTATGACAGCTCATTCGTGCAAGGCAAAAAGTTATTTATGCTATTGGAAAAATCAAGGAAAACAGAAATACATTGAAAAGGAAGTATTAGAAAAAACGAACCGTCTTCCAACTAGCTCTGATGGGATGTGACACGAGTCGTTTTTTCTAATACTTCATTTTCAATAACAAAAATTGCACTGTGAATGCAAAAAAGAAAAAAGAATTAAATATGTTTTAAAGCAGCTTAATGCTAGAAAATTAAACCCTATTTTTAGAGCAGTAACAACATTTTGCTTTGCAGGAAAATGGGCAGTTATAGGACCCATGCTACAGTCATGATTACTAAACTAACCTTTACTGAAGTTGGTATAAACTGCTAATATTAAATTCCCTTTTGGCCCAAATCCGCAAGAATTAACTGTTTTTCTTTCCACCTCCGTAATAAATTGTCCTACCACATTCGCGTACACTGTTATCGTTAGTTGTAGTATTTGGGTAAGCAACTGTACTAACCCAGTTTAAAGTTAAATCTAGTTAGTGCGGCCGGCGCTTAGTTGAAGATGCGAATGTGCCAGCTCAATTAACGAAAGACGTAGTTAATGTGTAGGTACCAGTGTAATAGGTGTTTATTATAAATTGTTTTAGTGGTATTTGATTGAATCAGGCGTCACTTGGCGGAAGTCCCTAACCATTGTGGGGTAACCATAGTCCATAACCTAACCAAAAATAAATATAATTGTAGCTTTCTTCCGCAAATAATGTTTCACCCCAACCCGGGGCATCCTCATATAAGGATGCCCCGGGTTGAGGTGAAACACGTGTAGTGTAGTGTGATCGGTGAAGGTGCAAGTTTTGTGATTATTTGCGGAAGAAAGCTACAATTATATTTATTTTTCACAATGTTTTAGTGGTGGTGCATTTATTGTTAATTTGGGTAATGACAGCCTGTTTTGTTCTGTTTAGTAAATGCAACCTGTGGAGCATCGGCGAGGGCCCGCCAAAGCCAACTTATTGCTGTCTTAGGTATTTCTATAGAAATTAGTCTCTAATACACGGTGCCGATAGCAATAATTTACCCAACTGTAAATCTAGAAGAGGTTAAATAAAATCCCATACTTTGAAGTAGAAATAATTAATGGCCAGTATATAGACTGACTGGCAGGACCGAACGTTGTGGAGAGAGTTGGGAGGCCTGTGCCCAGCTGTGGGCGTCGTATGGCTGTTGGTAATGATGATGATGATGATATAGACTACGAGTACAATTTTGTTTAGTTATAAAGGGAGTTACTTAAATTTTTACTTTTGTGCATTCACAATGCAATTTTTATGATTGAAAAATGGAAAATGAAGTATTTAGAAAAAATCGACCCGTCTCACAACCAGTTCCAATGAGACTCGAACCCACGACCTTTCGCTATCCGGGCGACTGCTCTAACCACTGAGCTACGGAGTCGTTACGAGAAGCGTCGAATTTATCAAAATAATACTTCTTACGCGCTGTATGCCAGCGTTAATTTCATCAATGTGAAAATATTACTACCCTCACACGCGAAAGAAATACCTTTCCAGATATTTGACAATCGCTAAAGAAAAAAATACTATGGCAAGTTATTTAAATTTCACTTTTTTGCATTAACAATGCAATTTTTATGATTGAAAAATGGAAAATGAAGTATTTAGAAGCGTCGAATTTGTCGAAGCTGGCTATACAGCGCGTAAGAAGTATTTGATAAATTCGATGCTTCTCGTAACGACTCCGTAGCTCAGTGGTTAGAGCAGTCGCCCGGATAGCGAAAGGTCGTGGGTTCGAGTCCCATCGGAGCTGGTTGTGAGACGGGGCGATTTTTTCTAAATAGGTACTTCATTTTCCATTTTTCAATCATAGTTGTAAAGGAGTTTATTGAAACCAGTTGTGTTGTTAAAATTGCTTTTGGGTAAAGTACCTTTTTACGGGATGAATACAGGTTATAACTGAGTGGCAAGAATGATAAAAAGTAATCGAATAAACGCAAAATAAAAAAGTGATGCCAATTATTATAACTCAAAATCTTCAAGCGCATACATATCATTCATTGGTGATATTGAATATTAGTCCAGTCAAAATAAAGTTTGGGGTCACATTAATGGCACCTTTAACAAATTTATTTTTAAATAATAATATTGCCTTTATTTTGAGCACTCATCGTGATTTTGTAGGTATACTGGTGTCCGTTCGAGAGAAATACCTAAAGTTGTGTTTTGGCCGTTTATAATTAGACAAAAAGGCACTTTAGGTGAATATTATAATATAATCTATGGATACCCTTTAAATTATGTTAGGCAAGTAATCCCTGACGTGAGCACAATATTCTGCACATTACAACGTTTTTTCAGTCACGACGTAAAAAATGAGACTTACAAAATCGCACTTTCAGAGATTTTACTACTAATACACTATAGATAAAAACCTCGAACCTATTTTAAGTTTTCACCTAGGTGACTTTCTTGGAACCTGGTTAAAAGTGGTTTTTTTGCGTTAAGTCGGTTATACATTAAAGTCACTTCAGTTTTTATGTAAGATTTCTATTAACATATTTATTTTATATATAAAAAAATCATAATCCCCTGATAACATGAGAAAGATTCCTCAAAATATAAATAAATGCACAATCACCGCAAAGTAATAAAATAACTCATTCAAAATCCAAATTACGCGTGACCTTGACGGAGCGTCCGCATGGCCAGTCGGTGTGCGAGAGAGACGGAGTTATCGGGCGTGAAAAGGATGGATAGACGCGGCGCGTTGCCGCGCGGCGGCAATTCATCCTACTTCCTAATTAAATTGATTATGTGAAATTGATTTGTTACTCGATCACGCCAAAACAGCTGAACGGATTTGGCTGAAATTTGGAATCTAGATACTTTGTAGCCTGGAGAGGAACATAGGCTTGTTATTTTATTTATTACACAAATTCGCATCTTATTATCTAAATTTCAAAAAAGTTTGCTGCGTATTGTGCGCAGACTAGCCGGAGTAAAATTATTGATACTTTAATTGCGGATGTAATTTTTTACTAGCTTTTATTTAACTTGCAGTGTATGTATGTAGGTATGTATGTCCGTTCGGGTCAAATCTTACGAGCTAAATTTGACCCACTTGCCAGTGTCCGATTGAGCTGAAATTTTGCATATAGGTTTGGTATGGATGACAGTACAATATTAAAGTAAGGCCAGCTAAAACGCTTGTCACAAAAATGTTTTTTTTATAAAAAACTTATTTTTGTGATAATTAGAAAGATCATATAATTATTTAAGTTTTATAACATACTATTTTTATTTTATTTTTTTATTGCAATTCAGGTTTTGGTACTATTTTGACAGGAAAATAGCAACGCAATGTTAAAATATTAAAAAATCCAAGATGGCGGCCAACTTTTTTGTTTGTGGGCCGATTTTGATAAAACTCGATTTCTAGTACTATTTTGAAAAGAAAACAACAACGCACTGCTAAATATAAAAAAAAAATCCAAGATGGCGGCCAACTTTTTTGTTTGTGGGCTGTTTTTGATGAAACTCGGTTTTTGGTACTATTTTGACAGAAAAATAGCAACGCAATGTAAAAAATAATAAAAAATCCAAGATGGCGGCTAAAATTTTTTGTTTGTTGGCCGATTTCGATAAAACTCGATTTCTAGTACTACTTTGACAAGAAAACAGCAACGCAATGTTAAAAATAATAAAAAACCCAAGATGGCGGCCAACTTTTTTGTTTGTGGGCCGATTTTGATAAAACTCGATTTCTAGTAATATTTTGAAAAGAAAACAACAACGCACTGCTAAAAATATAAAAAAATCCAAGATGGCGGCCAACTTTTTTATTTGTGGGCCGATTTTGATAAAACTCGATTTCTAGTACTATTTTGAAAAGAAAACAACAACGCACTGCTAAAAATATAAAAAAATCCAAGATGGCGGCCAACTTTTTTGTTTGTGTGCTGATTTTTATCAAACTCGGGTTTTGGTACTGTTTTGACAGGAAAATTGCAACGCAATGTCAAAAATGATAAAAATCCAAGATGGCGGCCAAATTTTTTGTTTGTTGGCCGATTCTGATGAAACTCTATTTCTAGTACTATTTTGACAAGAAAACAACAACGCACTGCTAAAAATAAAAAATAAATCCAAGATGGCGGCCAACTTTTTTGTTTGTGGGCTTATTTTGATGAAACTCGGGTTTTGGTACTATTTTAACAGGAAAATAGCAACGCAATGTTAAAAATAATAAAAAATCCAAGATGGCGGCTAAATTTTTTGTTTGTTGGCCGATTTCGATAAAACTCGATTTCTAGTACTACTTTGACAAGAAAACAGCAATGCAATGTTAAAAATAATAAAAAACCCAAGATGGCGGCTAACTTTTTTGTTTGTGGGCCGATTTTGATAAAACTCGATTTCTAGTAATATTTTGAAAAGAAAACAACAACGCACTGCTAAAAATAAAAAAAAATCCAAGATGGCGGCCAACTTTTTTGTTTGTGGGCTGATTTTTATCAAACTCGGGTTTTGGTACTATTTTGACAGGAAAATAGCAACGCAATGTCAAAAATGATAAAAATCCAAGATGGCGGCCAAATTTTTGTTTGTTGGCCGATTCTGATGAAACTCGATTTCTAGTACTATTTGGACAAGAAAACAACAACGCAATGTTAAAAGTATAAAAAAATCTAAGATGGCGGCCAACTTGGGTGGCGCTGCGAGCGTTGACACGGTCGGTTGACTCTGCGTATTTCTCTCAACAAAAAATAGTATTATCACCGTATCCGTCTTCTAAGTGTTATTATCATTTGCTACAGGACGCCGCGCATCTGTGTTAGTGTTCGCATTGCGATAGTGGTTGGGTTTGTGTCGTGATTGTCTTTATAAAGGGCTTAATTCTGTGCTTGAAATTGTCGCTTTATTCGTAGTGCGGGTACTCATATATAGGTACATAGTTAATCGCTTGATCGTGGATCGTGATCAGTGGCGACATCTAGCGGGATCTATGCTCCTTGCATAGGACAGCGCCATCTAGCTGGGTGTACATAAACTATTTTTCATAGCAGTACTTAGCGCCATCTATTTTTGCGTACTTTAAACTTTTTGCGCCATTTAGTTACTATCATGGCAAAGTGTTCAGCGTGCGGAAAGTTCATCTCCGCAGCGGGCGGCGCTAGCTGCACCACTTGCACCAGCGTTTATCATAAAGGCTGCGTTGCGATACAGGACAACTCAAAAGTACCAGATGAGTGGGTGTGCCCCGACTGTAAAAAGAGGGTAAGGAAGGGCGACAACAGTTCCACTCCCGTGAAGAATGTCTGCGGCGATGTGACGGCGCTTGCGCCCGACGCTGCTCCGCAACCCAGCAAGGAATCAGAGATTAGTGCAATGCGCCGCGAGCTCGCGTCGAGCTTATCCGAGTTCCGCGATTTCATGCGCGAATTTCGCTCCGCCATGAAGAACATGGAGGACCGCTTTCACTCTTTCGAACATCGGCTGGAGACGGTCGAGCGGAAACAGGCGGAAGTACCTCCAGCGGCGAGTGATGTGGTGGAGCTGCGTCGCACTGTGGAGAGTCTGAAGGCGGAGCTCAGTGTCCGGGATCAAGAAATGCTACTGTCTGATCTCGACATCGGCCATCTACCGGAGGAGAAGGGCGTCAGTCCGCTCCATACGGTCACAGTGCTGGCCGCTAAGCTGGGTGTCACCCTTGCGCCCACGGACATTGTGTTCGCCGAGCGTGTCGGAGCCCCGCCACAGGACGGTGCGGGGGCGCGCCCGCGCCGCGTCATCGTGCGGCTGGTGCGCCGCGAGCTGCGAGACGACCTGCTGCGCGCCGCGCGCGTGCGCCGCAACGTCACCTCGGCTGACATCGGCGGGGCGGGGCCGCCGCGCCGCGTCTACATCAACGAGAGGCTGACGGCGACTAACCGCCGCCTGTTTCACCGAGTGCGCGAGGAGTGCCTCAAGCGCCATTGGAGATACTCGTGGACCAGGAAAGGACGGATTTTCGCGCGGCAGGATGACGGCAAGCAGGCTCACAGTTTCAGGTCGGACTCTGATGTGGAACGTGTTTTTGGCTTGGATGACGTTACCCGTGACAGTTAGATCTGTAATAAAATTATTTGTTGACAGTAACACTAGTGGGAAAAAAAACAGCCGATTGTATCAATTTTTTTATTTTTTATTCATTACATTAAATTTTGTAACTAGATATATTTTTACTACAAGTCTTAAACTTAATTTAAAATCTAAAATTAATAAAATGTTGAACCTCTATCATCAAATGTTTGGGCTTATTAATCTAAAAGTGGTCATTAGAAACAGTATACTTTATTTTTACATACTTACTTTAATTGTTAAAATGATACACAAATGGTAACTAATTGTTTAAAAATCGGATTGTATAATGCAGGCTCTCTTGGAACAAACCACGACGATTTTATTGCAACAGCTACTCGTTATGACTTGGACGTCTTAGCAATAAATGAAACTTGGCTGAGAGATGGGGAGGAGGGCCGGGCACCTGCCCTACCAGGGTACCGACTGCGACACATTCCGCGACCGCGCGGTGGGCGCGAGCGCGGGGGAGGCGTCGGTTTTTACATAAGACGAAACGTAACTGTTCGTACCTGGCCTCACCCTGTAGACCCGGTCCATAACTTGGTAGAGCAAATGTGGCTCACGCTGACCCGTAACGGAAAGAAGCTCATTATCGGTACTGCATACCGGCCGCATTGGATGAATATTGATCTGTTTTTTGATGCAATTTCGGACACTATTAGTTCTATTCCCAGTTATGATAATATTATATTACTTGGCGATTTTAATATTAATCTATTACAGCCGCAGGATTTAAATACTGTTAAATTCAATTCATTTTTAAATAGTTTTAACCTTTCACAGCTGGTTTCGGAGCCGACCCACTTTACTCTACACAGTCAGTCACTTATAGATGTGGTATGTACTGATTTGAAAATAAAAAATATTGCCCTTGACCATGTCGGTACTATGTGTGGTCACTGTCTAGTTGTGTGTGAATTTTACATTAGGCGTGACAAGTATTCGCCACAAACTATTAATTACAGACCCGTAAAATACATATGTGAGGAAAGCTTTTGTAAGGACTTGAAGATGATTCGATGGGATCTTTTATCCGAGACTGAATGTATAAATGATTTAGTGGAAATCTTTAATAGGTGTATCTTGGCTGTATTTGACAAACATGCACCCGAAAAAACTATCACACTGAAAAACCGCAGCTTACCATGGCTGACGGACACAGTCAGACTCATGATGCAGCTGCGTGACCAAGCTCTGGCAGACTACCACAAAAACAAGAAAGATAGTACCTTTGCATACTATAAAAGTTTGAAATCTATGGTAAATAAAGCTCTATACCACGAGAAGGCAGCATTTTTTAAATATAGTGTCAATAACAAAATTCAAAACCCTAAGGTATTATGGTCTAATCTTAAAAATACAATTTTGCCAGAGAAAGGTAATGATCTACCTAGATTTTTTGATGATCCTGATGTAATAAATAATTATTTTTTAAATATACCTGGCAGTTCTAAGGTTAGTTTATCACAGTTGTCTTATTTCGAATTTAACCGCTTCTCGGACAAAGTTTTTCATTTAAATCCCATTGAATTAGATGATTTCATCAAAATAGTGCGCAGTTTGAAATCAAATGCAATGGGATGCGATTCAATCAGCCTTAACATGCTGATAAGGACCTTCCCCTACACAATTGACATAATAAAAAACATTATTAACACATCCATCACATCTCAAACATATCCTCAGTCATGGAAATTAGCTGTTGTTCTCCCACTCCCTAAGATACCTAATCCATCAAATTTAAAGGACCTAAGGCCGATTAGCATACTTCCGTGTATGTCCAAGATCTTAGAAAAGGCCGTTGGCATGCAACTGACTGAATATTTGGAAAAAAATAACATCTTACCTGAGCTACAATCCGGTTTTAGGAAGGGCCGGAGTACAACTACTGCTCTTCTTGATATTACCGACTCAATTCTTAATGCTCGGGATCAAGGCATGTGTACTTTGCTTGTATTACTCGATTTTTCCAGGGCATTCGAAACTTTAAATATTGACCTTCTCTTATCTAAACTAAGCTACTACGGTTTTGACTCTCAGACTCTGCGATGGTTCCATAGCTACCTTACTGGCCGTACCCAATGTACCAAATTGAAAGACAAGAATGGTACCACTAAGGAATCAGGTAAAAAGCCCATATATAGAGGAGTACCACAAGGGTCTATCTTGGGACCAATCCTATTCATTCTTTATTCTGCAGACATAACAACATCCATCAAACATAGTAAATACCACATCTATGCAGACGACACGCAAATGTATATCTCATTTAGACCAGAGGACATTGATGAGGCAATTGCTAAAATCAATGAAGACCTCTCTAGCATTGTAGATTGGTCTAACAACAACTGTCTACAGCTTAATGCCTCAAAAACAAAATATTTGATCTTTGGGTCCAAAAAACAGATTTCAAAATGCCACCCATCCCTTAATATTAAATTAAAGGATGTGGAAATAGAGAGAGTGTTTGAGGCTAGGAATTTGGGCCTCAAGATGGACAGTGATCTTCATTTTGAAAATCACATTGGCAACTGTGTTCGAACTTGTTTCTATAAACTTAAAATATTATATAAGGTTAGACGCTATCTCAGTGTAGATCTACGTATCCAGCTGGTAGAGTCCTTAGTATTATCACAGCTGAATTATATGGACACTGTGTATGGTCCATGTTTGCTTTTCAAAACAAAAAAACTAATTCAACGAGTGCAAAATGCGTGCGCACGTTTTTGCTTCAATATTCCGTTACGGGCCCACGTGACTCCATTTCTGAATAAGCAACTTATGCTAAAAATGAGACACCGTCGAAAGTTTCACTTGGCTTGCCTAATGTTTAATATTGTTAAAAGCAAAGCACCTGAATATCTGTACAGCAAGCTGTCCTGGATCTCAGCCCACAGACCTTATGGGGCCCGCAAACTTGCTCCGCAGCTGGTTACTGCTCGTCACGCATCAGCTGCCTTCCGTGGTAGCTTCCGTTATGCAGCTTCCAAATGTTGGAACAATATCCCGCCGCCGTTAAGAGATCTGAATAACATAACAAGTTTTAAACTTAATCTTAAAAATTTCTTATTTAACTGTCAATTAACTCAAGAACACCAAGCTCAGGATTCCAGCATATTGTAATTATAAAAAAAGCATAATATACTTACCATAATTTTCTGTCTCATGTGTTAAAGGTTGGTTTGGTAGGTACTGCATAACGGAATGCTGTGATCTGTTTGGTGAAATATTTGCAATGAACTAATAGCAGGCATAGTGAGCATGCGTTTACTTGATCACAAAACACTTCCATCCATGCTGTTCCTGGGAGCCCTGTAAAATTTTAATATAATTATTAAATTTATGTTAGTTTCTTTATCGTTTTATATATTATTATGTTTTTACGCTTTATTAACTTACCTCTTTGTTTGGCTCACTTACTTCAGCCACGATTTACCAGTTTGTGATGCCCTCTTATGTTTAAGTATAGTTTTTGTAGTTCTTTTGCTTTCTTGTAGTTAAATTGTATGAGATCATTAGGTACCATAAGTGTAAAAAATTTCCATGCATCCATGTTGTTTACAAACCCATAATATTTCTTGTTTGAGGTATATAAATAGTATACTTATTCACTTTTTCTAACACATTGTAACTGTTTTTCAGTTTGTACAGCCAAAAAACACCACTTTATGATGCCCACTTATGTTTAATTTCTAATTTAATAGTTTTTCGTCGTAGTATAAATAATTATGAATTGTTTGTTACACTTTGCAAATTTGTTGGCGCAGTTTTCTTTCTTTTCTTTCTCCAACTACTACGTGATGCAACTTCTGCTTTTTACTGTAGGTTATTACCTAGTTTTAAGTATTTTCTATTGTTTTAATATAAGTTATTGAAGTTTAGTTTGTAAGTAAAACTATTTTCAAGTTTTTTTCGTTCGTAGTGACGCTTGGAGACGCAGACCGGTTACATCTAAATAGACGCTAGACGGCTAGATGCGTCGCGTCATTGTCTATGAATGTTTTTTTTTACCAGCCCTGGCCTTTAAGTGTTTAAGTCTTGTGTGTTTTGTTTGTATTAATTGTGCCTTTTATTATGTTGGCCGATATTGTGTAGGCTTCGCAGCCCTACCAAACACGGTCCCGACGGAAGATCAGCGCTGGCCTCAAGCCATGCATTATGCTGAGTCGGGACCGTTTTGGGACATACCTACCTGTCCTATGCTCTAAGTGCTTATGTTTTGTTGTTGTGATGTCCCAAATAAATGTATTTCTTTCTTTCTTTTTTTCTTTCTTTCTTTTTTGTTAGCAGGCCGATTTCGATGAAACTCAGTTTCTGGTACTATTTTGACCAGAAAACAGCAACGCAATGTTAAAAATATAAAAATCCAAGATGGCGGCCAAAATTTTTGTTTGTTGGCCGATTCTGATGAAACTCGATTTCTAGTACTATTTTGAAAAGAAAACAACAACGCACTGCTAAAAATATAAAAAAATCCAAGATGGCGGCCAACTTTTTTATTTGTGGGCCGATTTTGATAAAACTCGATTTCTAGTACTATTTTGAAAAGAAAACAACAACGCACTGCTAAAAATATAAAAAAATCCAAGATGGCGGCCAACTTTTTTGTTTGTGTGCTGATTTTTATCAAACTCGGGTTTTGGTACTGTTTTGACAGGAAAATTGCAACGCAATGTCAAAAATGATAAAAATCCAAGATGGCGGCCAAATTTTTTGTTTGTTGGCCGATTCTGATGAAACTCTATTTCTAGTACTATTTTGACAAGAAAACAACAACGCACTGCTAAAAATAAAAAATAAATCCAAGATGGCGGCCAACTTTTTTGTTTGTGGGCTTATTTTGATGAAACTCGGGTTTTGGTACTATTTTAACAGGAAAATAGCAACGCAATGTTAAAAATAATAAAAAATCAAAGATGGCGGCTAAATTTTTTGTTTGTTGGCCGATTTCGATAAAACTCGATTTCTAGTACTACTTTGACAAGAAAACAGCAATGCAATGTTAAAAATAATAAAAAACCCAAGATGGCGGCCAACTTTTTTGTTTGTGGGCCGATTTTGATAAAACTCGATTTCTAGTAATATTTTGAAAAGAAAACAACAACGCACTGCTAAAAATAAAAAAAAAATCCAAGATGGCGGCCAACTTTTTTGTTTGTGGGCTGATTTTTATCAAACTCGGGTTTTGGTACTATTTTGACAGGAAAATAGCAACGCAATGTCAAAAATGATAAAAATCCAAGATGGCGGCCAAATTTTTTGTTTGTTGGCCGATTCTGATGAAACTCGATTTCTAGTACTATTTGGACAAGAAAACAACAACGCAATGTTAAAAGTATAAAAAAATCTAAGATGGCGGCCAACTTTTTTGTTAGCAGGCCGATTTCGATGAAACTCAGTTTCTGGTACTATTTTGACCAGAAAACAGCAACGCAATGTTAAAAATATAAAAATCCAAGATGGCGGCCAAAATTTTTGTTTGTTGGCCGATTCTGATGAAACTCGATTTCTAGTACTATTTTGACAAAAAAACAACAACGCACTGCTAAAAATATAAAAAAATCCAAGATGGCGGCCAACTTTTTTATTTGTGGGCCGATTTTGATAAAACTCGATTTCTAGTACTATTTTTAAAAGAAAACAACAACGCACTGCTAAAAATATAAATGGCGGCCAACTTTTTTGTTTGTGTGCTGATTTTTATCAAACTCGGGTTTTGGTACTGTTTTGACAGGAAAATTGCAACGCAATGTCAAAAATGATAAAAATCCAAGATGGCGGCCAAATTTTTTGTTTGTTGGCCGATTCTGATGAAACTCTATTTCTAGTACTATTTTGACAAGAAAACAACAACGCACTGCTAAAAATAAAAAATAAATCCAAGATGGCGGCCAACTTTTTTGTTTGTGGGTAAATTTTTATGAAACTTGATTTCTAGTACTATTTTGACAAGAAAACAGCAACGGCAGGTTAAAAAATAAAAATCAAGTTGGCTGCCAACTTTTTTGTTTGTGGGCCGATTTTGATGAAACTCGGTTTTTAGTATTATTTAAAAAAAATATTTCGGTTTTAGTTCCATGTATGGGGAGTCTCCCTTAATTTTTTTATATTTTTAATTTTTGTATAAAAATCGTAAAGCGGTTAACAGAATACATTTAACTACCAAGTTTTAACTGTGTAGTTTTTATAGTTTTGATATAAAGTGGCTGTGACATACGTACGGACGGACAAACGGACAGACAGACAGACAGACATGACGAATCTATAAGGGTTCCGTTTTTTGCCATTCGGCTACGGAACCCCCCAGATCCTTGGGGGAGGCCTATGCCCAGCAGTGGGCGTCGTCGTTCAATCTATAAAGATACCTGATAATGTTTACTACTATGAAAGTTTCTTTTTGTATTTTCAGTTTGGAAACAGTTATAAATGGTTAAAGAATTTATTCATATAAAAGATCTTTCTTTTCTACATTCTCTAAATATTCCTGCGGTGGTGTCGTGTGAGTCGGGTCGTTACGTTCCCTAAAATATGGTTGAACGAAGCGATTTGGCTGGCTCATGCGTCATGCTCGTGAACGGGTGCTGCCAGTGGGGTGGGTCTGCTCGTGTCAACTTGTGTTAAAGGTGTTCGGGATATGGTTTATAATAGTACTAGCTGACCCAGCGCGACTTCGTTCCCGTGGCCCTACCCCCTACTCCACCCTACCCTACCCGTACTCTACCCCTACCCTACTCTACCCCTACCCTACCCCTACCCTACCCTACCCCTACCCTACCCTACCCTACCCCTACCCCTACCCCTACCTCTACCCTACCCCTACCCCTACCCTACCCTACCCATACCCTACCCTACCCCTACCCCTTCCCCTACCTCTACCCTACCCCTACCCTACCCTACCCATACCCTACCCTACCCCTACCCTACCCTACCCCTACCCCTACCTCTACCCTACCCCTACCCCTACCCTACCCTAACCCTACCCCTACCCCTACCTTACCCTACCTATACCCTACCCTACCTTTACCCTACTTCTACTCTACCCCCACTTACCCCCTCTTCCCCTATTTTCTCACCGTAAGAACCTTCCTTGGACTTCCACGAACATTTCAAGACCAAAATTAGCCAAATCGGTCCAGCCGTTCACGCGTGATGTCGTGACCAAGGGAAATAGGGATTCATTTTTATATATATAGATTATACTCGTAATATAGTTTTGTTAGCGAGCTGGTGTATCTCATAGTAATTTTGGTAAGTACTCGTGTCTTACAGTAACAGAAATTTTTTCTAATTATTGTTGTAAGTACTTAATATTTATTCAAAAATTCCTTTTATTTGTTAATACTTATAGATTTGAATATACGGCGCAGCTTGCAGTTTCCTTTTATTAATCCTATATAATATAATGTAAATAAGATTAAGATTAGTGCGTCCATTAAACTATTTGATTCCTCGTTTAGTTGAAAATTGTTTACTGTTTTAGGTAGGTAATAAGCAAAATTGTACTTACTTTAAGCGGTATTCTGTATTGTGATGGAAAGTAACCTTACTATTATGTAAAGGCCACTTTTCAAATTTGACGACTCTGTATAAATTAAAACAGGGAGTAAAAAATAGCCCATGGCGAGTTTCTTGCCGGTTCTTCTCGTTACAAGGTCTCCTGCCGTAGGATTTGTGAACCGATGGCGTAGCTTCATTGACGTTCATAAGTGTTGAGACAAACCTAAATTGAATAAACGAAATTAAATTTAGCTTTTTTTTTCTATGTATTTCAGAAATAAATGGATACAGTACTTTGTGCCCATACAAACTATTTTAAGAGAATAGAAAAATCTAAGAAATGAGACTATTTTTTGAAGTGGCCGCGTAGGCAACCTATTTGCCCATTGCCCTTTATACAATAAAATATTATGGTCAAAATAATACAATATGGTTATACTAAAATAAACAAATACTAGTAATTTTATAGGGCGACCAAAAAATCTTAAGCATGAAATATTAATTCGTAGGTATAGTTGTTTAATATTTTCGCTGATTTAATTTTAGACTTTTTTTGTTTGTTTCAGGTTTATCACAAAGTACAGTTTGCAGAATTGTAAAGTTTGATAATCAAAGTGGTGGAAAATTCATGACTCCAGCTAAACATTTTACTGCAAAAACGTCGAATATAGGAATTCTGCAAAGATTTCAGAACAGTGTGCTCAAAACACTAAGAAGTCCATGAGTATCTGAATATACCAACCGTCAAACAGCACATAGCCAATGGCATTAGTTCGTATAAAGAGCGAATTGGTATTCATAAGAACAAACTGGCCCAGTGTCTTATTGAACCATTGCAAACAAGACGCCTGAAAAGACTGCATCCTTGGGACAGCATACAATAACTATACCAGTTAGCAAAACACAAAGGCAGCCTGACACTGGAAAGGCATGCCTACACGTCTGCATTAAAACCCAAACCATTTGCTTATGGTCTCAAGACCGATCGCATGTTTGCAAACAAGTACAAACGTATTATATCGAAGTCATCTAAATTTTTAGGAGTGTTTAGCTGGAGTCGAGAATTTTCCACCACTTTGATTACCAAACTTTACAATTCTGCGAACTGTACTTTGTGATAGAAACAAACAATAACAGTCTAAAGTTAAATCAGGGATAATAGTTTTCAATACCTACAATGTTTTCTACGAATTAACATTTCATGCTCAAGATATTTTGGTCGTACTATAAAACTAAGAGTATTTGTTTATTTTAGTATAACTGGTATAACCTCTTAAGTTAGGATAAAAGTATTAAAAATGTACCCATGTGGGGTAATTCTTAAAGGACTAACATCCAGGATCAATATAATACTTTGTGAATACGCGTCGTGCAACTTACTTACTTACTTACCCGTGAAATCCACGGTGCGTTGGTAAACATCGTCGAGACTACTGAGCAACTTTCCTGCTTGGAACTCCGCCAAACATCGTAAAAACACCTAGAAAACTATATCACGGGCACCGCCACGGATTACCTTATTCATAGTTATGAAATTTCCACGTCTCTTCTACGAAATACAATAAACAAATAATACTTATAAATAGTCATAACTTTAAACTTTTTAAAAGGCATTCTTATGGCCGTTTTCACCAAACGTTAAGACGTTCCTAAGGCAATGCTTATCGTTAAGCGATTCTTAAATGGATCTTTTACGTTTCACCACAACTTAAGAATGCCCTAAGTAGTTAAGAAGGTCCTAAAGTTAGGACACAGAAAACGGCCGCCTAATTGTTAAGGATCAACTTAATGTCAAATGAAACGTCAAACTTGACTTGAGTTATCTCCGTAAATCTTGAATAAAGTTTAAAATAATCATGAATTTGTATAATAAAAAATGAATGTGTAAGATTTGTTTGAATTTCTTTGAAATTTTTGACGACGATGAAGGTGATATTTGTACGCATAAAGACAACGACGGATAACGCCAATACACACGAAGCGCTCTCATGCTGTGGAAATATACGAGAACTTGTATCTACATTACGGAAAATGTTGGTTTCCTAGAACTTTCAAGACTTTCAAAGGAACTTTATGGTACCTACCTAATCTATGCTAGAATTCATTTTTCAGAAGTGACATTCTATAGAGAAATTGAAGGGTACAGGGGCAAAACAAGAAATGTCACAAACAGGTTTTTTGTTTTTTATTTTTTATTTTATTATTTTATTATTTTTGCCTTGCATAATTATTTTTTATTAATTTACTGATAGGAACCTAAGTTTACTTTACAAAGATCGGCTGTAAATACAAATAAACTTTTGACAAATGTTCACAAATATACTTACATTAAAATGTAAATTACACAAAAATCTGTTTTGTGACATTCCTTGTTTTGCCCCTGTACCCTTCAATTAAACTTAACTAAGACGTTCCTATCTAGGAATCTTTTTAGTAGTTTTGGTTGGTGAAACGTAACAGTGTCATAAGGTACTGTTTAAATTAAGATATTCTTAGCTAAGAAATACCTTACGAGTGTTTGGTGAAAACAGCCATAAATTTTCAAAATTACTTATTTTGCTAAGTATACCTACTGAGACGCACGGGGGTCCCACCCCAATGATAATGCGATGTTCTTCAAATTGTATCTGCGGTTGGGAATTCTCGCCTTAATGACGCGCGCGCCTCACTTCATTTGCGTTTTTGATAATAATTATAATTAATTATAACTATAACATATTGGTACGGGATTTTTACTGTTTTGAGTTTATATAAATTATTTCTACATGGATTACTAAAAAAATTCGCGGTGACTTTAATGTGCGAATTTTAAAATCAAATAAAACTGCATTTAAAAAAAATTACCAGAGTCACCTTGGTGATAATTGGTATACTTATTACTATTATTTATATACATGCTTTGAATAAATATCACTCGGTGTGCCATTATTGTTATAAAGTTAGAAATAATTTGACATAGTATATTCGAAATACACTCAATAAATCGACCTAGACGAGAGATTATTTATTCCTTAATTAAAGCATTCTAAAAGACTCTAAAATGAACAAAATCACCAGTTTTCCATTTTTTGTTCACACCCAAATTATTTTTTCTTACTTTATTGATTAATTAACCGACAAGTACGAAGTTAATATCAGAGATTATTCTGATTTCCGGTTTTTCAAGTATTCATTTATGTTATTCCAAATTATCACCCAAAGTGCTAATATTGCAACCTACTCCATACAAACACATTTATTTTGACTGGACTATATTGTTTTATAATGATATTGTCTTGCATAAAATAGTGATGAGCCTGAATAAAACTTTTCATACCTCAACCCTTTTTACCACCACGGATTACATAAGTACATCAAGCATTCTTTTTCAATGACAAAGATCCACCCCTTGAATAGCAAAACAGTGAATCTCACTTTTTCCCAAGCGTGGGTCGTTTCTTTTATCGATCTCGTATCGAGACCGTGTCCTGAATCACAATGAAGTATTGACTGTAATTTTTGTAAGACGAATAGGTGCTTTTCAGAAACCTCTTTCGTGGAAACATGTCGAGTGTTTCAGTAATGATGCATACGTTTGACTTTGCTTTGATCGTGAACCTATAAATGGCTCAATGGTATTAATGTCTTTGGTTTTAATTTTTATTGGTTGACAAGTGTGAGTAGAAAATGTTTTTTTGACTTTCTAAGAAATAATTATCAGTAAGTAATTAAAAAAGTTCGGGCGTGGGCGTCGTTTGGCTGACATGATGATGATGATGATGATTTAAAGAAGTTAAGTAGAAGAAAAAATAAATAGGCGATATACAAGGTTTTATTAACGTTTCCACGCCGCCGGCCCGGCCAAATGGAGCCACACAACAATGGAAAATCTATTGTGTCTCATTTTCCCAGGCTTGAAGAGTTAAATAACTTAATTTTATTTCAATAATACAATAATGTTGATTGATTTGCTTTAAACAATTTCAATATATTCGCATGAAAATTATATGAAGACAATCGCAGCAAGATACAACGAACATAATCATACTATACTAAGATTTGTCATAAACATGACCTAGATGAAGGAAACTTTTTAATGTTGGTCTTATAACGGTCTTATAGTTCAAAATTAGCTACTGGATTAATAACGCTAACTTTAACTTTCAATCACTAAATTTTCCGTTTAGTCCCCTGTCACAATCTAAGTCGTGACTAATGAATCTTAGGAACTTAGTGAGTACACAAAAAACTAAGTTCTAAGTTATAGGAAGCCGCAGCGATTCATCAAATGAAACTATTTAAAGTTAGCAAGGGATAAGTTTCTTTGGCAGATTTGACGTTCTTAATGGTCCGGCGGAACTATGACCAATAAATTGCCAGGTTGAAGTTTCAAAGACGTTTGATGGGATGTTTAATAAAATTATTTGGTCAGATAACTGTTGAACTTAATTACCGTTAAAACACGTTTTGCAGATTAAAGTGTGAACTGCTTATTAACACCATATTATATATTTTTAGTGTTTTGGCACCTACTTTGAAGTCGTAGTCATGGGGTCACTAGCAACTTATGAGTTTGCCTTGGAAAATCTTTTTGATTTAAGTAGGTACATAAAATAAAACTATTTAAAGTTTGCTACATGATAAGTTTCATTGGCAGATTTGATGCTCATAATAATTGTTCGCCGGAACTTTGATCAATTAATTGTCAGGTTGAAGCTGTTTCAAAGACATTTTATGGTATGTGTGATAAATGTATTTGGTCAGTTAATAAACTGACCGAATAAATGTATCACACATACCTGGGGGCCGATTCTCACGCAATCAAGAAAAGTTCACATTAATACGCTCGAAATTTAAAAAATATTATAGGATTACACAGTTTGTGTATTGTCAGAATTTCACAATCGAAAAAGTTCGATAGAAAACTAGTCGAACGCAACGAGTGGTACTGACCAATCGATGTTCGTCAAAATGAAATTGTTGACATGTGGGACAGTTTAGTTTGTTTGAAACGTTCTAACTTTTCAATAGAAACTAAATAAATAGGCCCCTGAACCACAGGGTAAAAAAAATAAGTCCTGTGTGCCTGAACTTAAGAACGTGGCCGAGTGGTGTAGAAACCGGTGCGGTTTCTACGCACAGGTTTGATTTCCATTCGAAAAAATGTTGAAATACTAAGTTTTTATTATTTTCTTGTGTCCGAGTTTATTGTGGTTGTCGATATCCGTCGTTGTTTCAATGAGCGATTTCCTGACAGGCCATTTAAAAAAAAGCCGCAAAAGTTTCACTAGATGGCGTTGAACGAAGTATGTACATGTCTATGGTATATTTTGGTATGAATCATAATTAAATTAATTACTTTTTAAAAACCAAAACGAAACTAATAATAAATTAAATTAGTACTGATAGGTACTACTGTGAGGAACAGAAACGAAATAGGTAAATTTAAAGATTAAGGTAAATAAATAACATCTGTCTGACGTTCCGTTTTACGAAATAAAAGTCGAGTCAAAGTAAAATTTAGGCACTGATTTAAAGAGGCAGTTGTAAATAGCAGTTGTGGTAAGGTAAAAATTATAAATGGCACGTTTAATAACTAGTTCAGCAGTTAAAACTAAGCAGTGAAGTAAACAAAACTGAGTAATAAAAATAATGAAATGAATCAGTGAATATATAATTGAGCAGGAAAATAAATAAATGAGCGGTAAAAAGTATTAAACGAGCGGATACGTGTGGGCAGTAATAAATCGGAATTTGTCGGTAAGAAATCTCATCTTAAGCAATTCTATAAACAATGAATCTTGGTAGGTAGATGAATTCTGTAACCCGCACTAGGTTTATTATTTTCACAAAAAAAAGTAACCACGAAATTTAAGGCGAACGTTTCGCTGCGCTTCGCGATCGCCTTAAATTTCTAACCTATCACGTGTTCTACAGGACTTCCGGCAAACGTGCTCACTTCTAATGCCTAGTTTACACGTATTAAGTAAGCAAGTGATTAACTTAATTTTAAGTTAATTTTAAGTAGTAAAGTGTTTACACGTGTTATAACTTATATTCAATTTAGTTTAGTCACAATGGATGAAGGTACTTTCCTACTTCGCTAAATTAGTGCGTTCACACGCGAACTAAAGGCAAATTTAGTAAAGACCACGCCTACCGGGGAATATGCGCGATGCGGGAGGGGGGGTTACTTAAGCAAAAATAGACTCGATTCTATTCTACTTACTCACTTTTTCACTAAATCGTTTACTTAGCACTTGTGACTAAAGAGCTGTTAAGTAACTGTTTACACGCGTGAATTTAGTTAAAATTAACTTAAAATTTAGTTAACTACTTCATCACTTAATACATGTAAACAACCCATAACTTAAAAAATAAAAAAGTTAAAAATCTAGAAATAATAATTGCTCACCGTGAACTGCCGAACTATGTATCTATCTGCCCATTCCATCATTTTACTGGCCATTCATTTATTACACTGCTCGAACAATTTTTGAGTCTTCATTGTAGAATGAATTAACCGCTAAATTTTCTTTTTATTACTATTCATGTTTTACTGCTGTAGTAAATTTACAACCACCCGAAAATTAAGTAACTGCTCAAATATTTTTTTCAACTGATCATAATAACATACCAAATGTTTAAATAACAGTTGGAAAAATTATTTCCCTAAAATTTATAACGTTCCGTTCCTTCTAACTGCATAGGTGGGACAGCGCCATCTAGTGAGCGAGCTTTCAGAAGGCTTTCAGATCTGTCGCCCACAGGTGCTACTACTTAGTTTGGGTTTGAAGCGATGTATATGATAGTGCATATATTTATTTCTTTAAACCTAACAATTCGAAATTCAATCTGTGACCTTAATTTCTATAAAAGGCTGTAGGCGGATTAGGGTACAAAAGTTCGTATTTAGACCTTGAACATGATCCTCGTGGACGAAGTCGACATTTAGGCATAATTTTGTGTCTAACTAGCTGTCTTGCACGTCTGATGATAGGAACTTGTGCTCATTAATCAAAAGTCGTAAGTACCTACCTATGGATATTCATCTAAAATAAGCATTTACGTGGTAACCTTAGTAATTTTTGGGACCGAATTAAGTTTCTGAATTTTTAAACTTTCAAGGTTAGTTTTACTATTATGAAAAATCGGCCAAGTGCGAGTCGGACTCGGTCATGAAGGGTTCCGTACCCACTTAACGTACTGATTACGTACACCTAGCAAAAATACCACTGTCATTTTTTGCCAGAAAAAAATAACTTTGTTTTTCATAGTACTCGAAGTTATATTTGCGGTTTTCGAAAATGTGTTATATCTCAGTGTTATATCTCAAAAACTTGTAAAGCCTACTTAGCTGTGATAGTTTTCCTTTTAACTTCGTCATATGTACTACTATCGTGAATTTTTTCACGTATCCAGAAACAACCATTTGGCTGGAAGGGGGGGGGGGGGGGGGACAAACAGATGCCTCAATCAAAAAACTGTCTTCACTTCAAATTGCTATCCAGCGACATCCCACACTATGGGGTAGACAACAAAAAAAAATACATACTCACTTCACGAGTAGGGGAGGTAACCTAAAAAAAAATATTTTTCAAAATTTTACTTTACCACTTTGTTGGCGTGATAAATATGTATATTCATGCCAAATTACAGCTCTCTAGTACTAAGAGTCTATGAGCTAGACTGGGGTCAGACGGACGGACAGACGGACATGGCGAAACTATAAGGGTTCCTTGTTTACTACGGAACCCTAAAAACGGGATATTTAGCATGTTTAATTTTGTTTTCGAGTCAGTTACTCCGAGATCATGACGCGTGCAACTGCGCCGAAATATCGGGGACTCGAAAACAAAATCAAACATGGTAAATATCCTTCCTGATCAGAAGGTCTAAGTAGCTAAATGTCCAACAGCGCGAAACGTCTAATTAGCAGTAAGTCTCATTAGCAAAATGTCTATGTAGCAAAACGTCCAACTATCAAATGGTCTGTATAGCAGAACATCTATTAAGCAAATCGTCACATTATCAAAATGTCTGGATACTCAGGCACAAAATTCAACACACAAATTACATCGGGAGGGAAACGAACAGGGAATTATAATATGACGTACGTACAGACTTGTACATACCTACAGATTCTTTGGTCTATGTAGCTTAACTCATATCTTTTTGATGGTGACTGACAATGTATTGTCAGGAATGCTATTTGATTATGAAAGCTCTTAGAAAAGAAGCGCTTTGGCAAGATCGCAAATACAAGAATATGTTAAGATTTTAAACTTACATGGTCATTATCACTATAACTATTATGAACTATCGGGAACATCGGGAATATCGGGAACTCGGAAAACAGAATAAACATGGTAAAAATCCCGTTTTTTATAATAGTTATACAAGAATATTATTATGTTATTTGAAGGAAATAAAAGAAGGAAGATCGATTTAATGTTTAATGCCAAATACAAAAGAGTTGCAAAAGTTTGAGGGCCAAAAAGATAGTCCCTTTGAATTTTTGATAAACCTTGGTCATATCAAAAGAATAAGTAGGTAAAAAAATACAGGGGAATTTGTGCGCCTAATATCCTAATAATATTTATAGCGCTACTAGCTTTTTAATCCAGATTTTGTTTTTTCAAATAAATGTAATGTAATTTACAAATGACTTTTCCTTTTTATCATGAGTGTACACATTTTAAAAATGACTTTTTGCTAAATAGATGTTCTGCTATACAGACCATTTGATAGTTGGACGTTTTGCTAAATGGACTTTCTGCTAATTAGACTTACTGCTCATCAGACGTTTCGCGCTGTTGGACATTTAGCTACTTAGACCTTCTGATCAGGAAGGGTAAATATCCCGTTTTTCATAATAGTAACATTATAATTATCAGTGTTTGGCACTTTTGCCTCGGGCAGTACCTACGGCCTAACGCAAGAGATGGGACATGAATTGCGAAGAGGCACCGCACAAACACTGGACGTCGCTAGTGTAGCTCCAGCAGCATATATTTTCTTTGCAGTGGCCGACTTGTGTTCTTAGCATGTTCAAGGACTTCCAGACGGACCACGGGGTTGATTATAGCCGAAAGCAAGACACAGACCGTCAGGCGTGCAGGCGTCTCTGCACGCCTGACGGTCTGTGGTCCGCTGCCGAGCCTGCGGTTTGAGTGGCCGAGTTTAGGGCGGGGAAGATTTTAGACGATCGTCGTCGAGTCGAGAGAAAAAGTTTTTAGCTATTTAGATAGATAGATAGATAGATAAATTATTTATTTGCAAAGAACATGCACACATTACAAAAATAATTACAAAAAGGAAAAAAAACAATCAAATATAATTAAAGAAAAAAAACATATTTAACATCACTTTGTGTGCCGTAGCGATGCAAAAAGGCGAAAACTCAGTGGTACATTTACTCATAGAGTAAATCACTGATTTTCAGTTTCCACCCATAAAAAAAAATAACGAGTATACGCGCAAAAGTAATTGATATGAGCTATGTCTTGCAATAAAAGAATTTGAGAATTGTATTGTTTTGTATTTAAAATAAATGTCAAATTACTTACTAGCTAGAAATATTAAATATCAAATAGGGATTGTTATAAAATTATTAAATAAGATAAATATTCATTCATAATTCTAAGATAGTGAGTGCATTAATCAAGTTCATTATAAAATAATAGAAATTTATCAATTATTTGAAATAGCAACACTAGGAACATAATATATAATAATATTCATAAAAATAGATATTTAAATATTGCCTCTCACTCTTTCAGAGTATCCACCACCATGGCCACTATTTCAAATGTACGTACCCATAGCTGTGGCAAAATACTTATGACCATTGCAAAAATTACTTTATTTCCATTGTTTGCAAGTCAAACACGCTAATAGAAAAACCATCTAAATATCTCTTTTTACAAAAATGTTAAAGTGTTGGTACTTATTAAAAATTAATAAATTAATAACTTTTCAACTTAAATTTTCAACGAGACAGTCTTGTTCCTTTAAATATTTAATTAGAAAGAAAAAGCAGACTCCATGTAAGTATAGGTTTCGAGTGTTCGGTTGTACAAATATCTTCCAAACTCTTCAACAAACTTTGCTATCGGTAACATATCTAACGCATCTATCGTTAATCTATCGCCAAAATCATAGCTAACAGTCGGCGCGAATCCACCATTAATACATAGCCACGGGGCCACGTTGCTCCAATTTGTTCCAATCCCAAAGTTTAAACAAACTTCGCAAGGAAACTTTGCATGATTCCCGTGATTAAATCGATTTTGGATTGCCACCGAACGGTATTCCGAAACTGCCGATTCGTCGTTATAGTAAACGGCATCGGTAGGTACCGCAAACTTTGAACACGTAAAATTTTAAATTCCGGTTTTATTTCGGCTTTCCCGCTAAAATTCGGTTCAGCTTGATGAACTCGGAGTTACAGAAATTCTAGTTCGTTTATGAACGTAGTGGATCAATAAAATACCCACGTGATTATGTTATGACCTATTTTACATATTATATCACACACGAAAAGTTAAGCAAGCTGAACCTAAGAGATAACACGCAATAGACGACTTCAATTGGTACCTAAATAAACAGTTATAACACTAAAATAAAATTAAATTAGAAAACAGCATAATACTTCTATTACGTAACCTATTCATTATTTACATCATGATACTGATTGCATAAAAATATAGGATAAAACTAAAATAAGTAATCCTTGCTATTTTCACCTTATTTCAGCGATCAGAGTAATCACCTGAAATAGGCAGGTTATTTTAATCCAGGAAATACAAAGTCAAGTGAAACATCTGGGCAGTCTACCTATTTATATTCAAACTCAATTGTTCACAAATTCAACAGAACTAGACGTAGCTAAACGAAAACGTTCATTTGGCGTTTTTTATGCTAAGGCTTCATTTTGCAAACTGTAAAGTTCCGTATTTTGCCATATAAGCAGAAAGAACCGAATCTCTTTTGATGTAGCTTCACTTTTAGTAAATGATCTTTTTACAAACTTGAAAATTCATCCCGATCAAATAATTATGTAAGTCAATCAATAAATCGTCCTATCAACTCGCAATTAAGATTCAATCTTCCAAAATCGCCAATAAAGATGGCATCAGAGTTTATAAAACCAAATAAAACTTTGCTAGCTTCACATGAGTTCGAATTGCTGTCGATATCCGAGACTGCCGATTCACCGGGAACTTGAGCACGTAAAATTTTAAATTCCGATTTTATTTGGCTCCGATCAAATTTATACCATTTAAAATTTTCTGTGTAATTATAGAGGCAGTTGAATCGGTCCGAATGGATTCGTAATTAATTTTTATACAGTTGATCTGTTAAGCTGGTTTGCATTTTACGAAAACCTTTACGAGTATTCGTGCATTTCTTTAATTGTTATTGTAGTTGATATACCTACACAAAAACTTTATACGACAAATGCTAATTATTGTGACATATTTCTCACGAATATAATGTACTCGTATTTGTCAAAAACTAAGTACCTACCAATTAAAAATATTAACTAAAATTTTTGCTAGCATTGTGTAAATGTTCCAAAATATTTATTAAAATGTAATAAGAAATATAATACAAGATGAATATTATAGATATACCATTGTAAATCCAAGAAATTATATAAAACTGAAGGTTATAAAAAGGTCTAATTTCATCGAAATACTACTTTGAAGAAGCTCATGAGTTCGAACTAGCATTAAGTAGCAAAGAGCTGGATCAAGTCTTAAATTAGGACCGACCCACCGGGGCTCTAATAAAAGACCTGTCGGTTAACTTGGCCTTTCCAGTTTGGGATAATGCTCTGTTCAGACGAAAACGAATTCAGTAAAACAGTATTCTTGTACCAGGACTACATTAATCTTTGTACTAGAAAACGTAATACTATTATTACTAAATTAGTTGTTAAGAAAAAAACTAAACCATTTTTTTTGTTTCATCTTGCCCTGTAAATAATGTAGCCCCATGCTCATAACTATCCATATTTTTAGCCGGTAGCCCCCCTGGACTGATTTATCACTTTATCCTACTAATATTATAAATGTTTATATAAAGACAATGTAAGTTTGAAATCTTATTTTAAAAGTTTAGATGCAAGTTTGGATGTTTAGATGTTTGTATGTTTGTTACTCAATCACGCCAAAACAGCTGAACGGATTTGGCTGGAATTTGGGACACAGATATTTTGTAGCCTGAAGATCCTTCTTCAGGCTACAAAATATCTTATATCATAGGCTACTTTTTATCCTGGAAAAATAATACGTTACCGCGGGATAACGTCGTGTAGTCCACGCGGGCAAAGCCGCGGGACGGAAAGCTAGTACTTAATAGTCATTAACATTGATACTCTGAACAAATATTTTTCTTATCCTTATTCATCGTTCAGATACTGAATTTTAAATAAATACTCTGCAGGCAAGACTTCTCTCAGTTCCCGTCACGTATGGGTTACTCTACAATTCAGTTACGGCTGCAGGTCCCAGCGGTGCGCGCCCAACGAACTTATTGTACGGGAATCAAGTAGCAGCTCGAACTCGAATGTAGCTGGAAGATGTTTAATAAGAAACTAAAGTAGCTTTTTCTAATTTGAAACTTTACTAAGAGTTGTTCTGTTGGAATTTTTGATGGAACTTGGATTTTAAAATTTATGAATACTTAATTGTTTAGTGGGAAACCCACCATTTAAGTGGGGAACGATATAACCATCCTTTACGAAAAATCACCTTAAATAAACTACATACACAAAAAAGTACTTATAAATTGGTACAGATGAGTTCAATAATTATATCTGTGCACTTTTGAACTTTGTCGTAATACTAATTGTGACAATTTGTACAGAAAGTCAAAGACGATGCGACAAAGTCCAAAAATGCACAGATATTATTGAACTTGACTATACCTGATGTATCTGTTGCTTTGAAAGGCTTTGAAAATATTCGCCAAAGGCAGTCAACAGCTGCGTGATTTCGTAAAATATGCTAAACAAATTCCGAATCAAACGTGTAGTATGTCAAAATTCAAAGGTTATTGAAGAAATTGACAGTTATGTAGTCCGACTGATGTGCGTTCCGTAAATTGACAATTTTAAACTTATCTAAGTTTGACCTTCAATGTTATCTTAAATCAACAAAATAGAGTAGCATATGCAAATAAATATTCATGTAAACCAAACTAACTTCAGAGCACTTACAATGAAATTTCGATTAAGATAACAAAAAAAAAAAAAAGAACCGTGACAAAAAAGTGGCAGATTATAAAACAAATTTACATCCCCCTTGAGGACATTAAGTTCTTTTTACGCTGCAAAAGGCGGCATTAGTTGGTCGGAGTTAGCGGTTTCTTCCTCTAAACCGGTAATATTTCCCGGCGATAAATTTTAAATGCTGCCATTTTAACGTGCACTTTCTCCTACACTGTTGGGTTATGGTCCGCCGGAGGTTTGTTGCATAAGCGTCTAGTACATAGGTAATTATTATTAATAATTATTTTCTTGGACAATTGATTCTGAGAAATGTTCAGTGAAACAAATAAATTTGACATACTGTTTTCTTTTTCTTCTTTTACACACTAGGTATGAGCTTTCAAATTATAATTTTTGCTCGACTATGTAAGATATGAGGGTGCTATATTTCTATCTAATTTACTGTTTATAGATTTAATGTGTTGTTTTGTTTCTAAAAAATAATCGATGATTCGGGAGTTTATCACTACATAGTATAAAACAAAGTCGCTTTCTCTTTCCCTATGTCCCTTTGTATGCTTAAATCTTTGAAACTACGCAACGGATTTTGATGCGTTTTTTTTAATAGATAGAGTGATTCAAGAGGAAGGTTTATATGTACTTTTTATCCCGATATTCCCACGGGAACGGGAACCACGCGGGTGAAACCGCGGGCGGCCGCTAGTAGATTTATAAGAACATTTTTGTGTTCGACTTTATTGGCTTGTCCGGTCAACTTCTTAATCCATGCTGTCCATCTATAGTAATAACATAATAAAAATGAATGATTTGTTATTATAGGGGAATAAACAATACAACATTGAAATAAACCGGATAAAAATGGACGATCGTATTTATACTTACAAACAGTAAGTTTTTATTTTAACTAAAACGACCTTATTACATTTCTTTGTAGTTCCTTATCGCTGCTAAAACAGCAAATAAATATTGCTCTACTATATTTAACATATCAATCAAATCTCAACTCTTTAAAATTTTAATATACATAGGTAGTAAATCGCCATGTGGATTTTAGAAATATTTTTTATACGTTATCCATATGACTTGTATGTTAAGCCCTGAAAATATTTGACACTAATTACAGGGCACCTTATATGGTTAAAATTGTTGATTGTAGTAAGGGAACAGTAATGAATGTGAGTAGGTACTTAATGCTACGTAGTCTCCTGACGTCTCCATTAAATGAGATAAATTCCATTTCAAGTGCGGTGAGGCAGTTAATTTAAATTACAACTGGACTGCCCTGTCCAGTCGAGACGTAACGTAGACCTTAGTTAAGAGGTGTTAATTTATTGTTTTGTTCAACTACTGGTACGAGTAACAAAAGGAATAGCAGTTAAAATCAGTGATAGAACTTGGGATCACCTTTTGAAATGGAACCGACTCTAAAGAAGATATTGCCAGCTGACTTAATTGTATTGCTGTATAGGTAATTTAAAAAAAATTATTAAGGCTTGTTGAAACTTAAATATTACATAAAACTCCATACGCAACACGTCATCTAAAGTATAATAATTATTGTGACTACTTAGTGCTTTATTCTAGTAGTAATTTCTCAAGTTAGTTACTCCGTACAGTCATTACTATTTTGATTCCATGATAAGTACTGAGATTATGTAAACAAGTTTTTAGTTAAACAAAAGCGTTTAAATTGAAAATATGATTAAGATAAGATAAGATCCGTCGAGTTGCAACGAATAAGCGCGGCAGTCTTTTGTTTCAGTTTATGTAAACAAACCTTAATCCTGACCTAGTTTTACGGGTACGGTGCGATGGGCGCTCGCATTAACCTTTTTTTAAAAGCACTGTTTAAATAGATAAGTTTTTTACAACGAAGTGAATTTAGTTTATAATTTCGAAGCACGAAATGAAATATTAATTACTCAAACACCCTTTTGTGGATAGTGTTTGCTTTTTCAAGGAGTTGTGTTGTGTTTAGAATGATACAATCTTTCTTCTAAATAGTAATATGTAATAAATAGCTATGAGCTAGATATTATACCAGAATCACTATAAGTTAGTGTATGATAATATTTATAATGCATCAGTTTGTCATCGTTCGTAATTTCTAAAGATTTATCAATTCATATTATTATCAAAGTTAATTAATGCATAGGTTATCTGATATTCAATTTTTGCATCTTTCGAATACTTGAAAAAGAAAGATAACTTAAGAAAATAATAATTAAAACTCAATGGAAAGTTTATTTAATGTTTAACTTTCTTTTGTTCGTAGCCTGGGGCACATTCATCCTCATTAGGGAAACCTTTATAAAACTAAGTTATAATTTCAACTTTTGTAATCATTAACACTTCAAAACTTTTATAGCCAAAAAGGTTTATTATTTATAATTGTATCCTTGTATCTTCAATAAAATCGCCAACACTCACATTTCTAGACAAATAACATGAATGAACTGAAGAGTCCGTGGCGCAGTGGTTAGCGCGCTCGGCCTGCGATCGTTGAGGTTGAGCGACTTTCGCAATGGTCGGTCACGGGATGGGTGACCAAAAACTTCTCATCTCGAGCTCCTCCGTGCTTCGGAAGGCACGTAAAGCCGTTGGTCCCGGCTGCAGTAGCAGTCGTTAATACCCACCAATCCGCATTGGGCCCACGTGGTGGGTCATGGCCCATTCTCCTTATCCATCCATTAGGAAGGCATGTACCCCAGCAGTGGAGACATTAAATGGCTGATGATGAACATGCACTTTATGCTTTGGATTTGATTTATTATTGTCTATTTAGTAACAGCAACTTTATAATGCTAAAAATTTTGTTTTGTATAACTGGCAATCACGGTGCCTACCATCAACTTTAAGACAGCGATTCAAAAAATAGCGCGATGCAGAATAGGTTCCTAAAATGAATTGCTTTCTTTCGTACTATGACCTTCTAAAAACTGGATCGCAAATGAATTGCTAAATGTGAATGACCGAACGATTTGTGTCCTTATTTCTTCTAACCGTCTCTTTCAATCGATTCTGTCATACCCGAAAAGTGAGAGGGACGGGTCTAACCTGCAGGTGTCATGTTAGCTTGGCCGAGTTATAAGTCAAATAAGAGTTGATGATAGCTTAGCGGCTGTGAAATGTCATTAAATAACATTTGAATGATCACTGAATCGCTGTCATTGATATTAAGCTGTCGTGGTAGGAATAAGCGGTTCAGTTTAGGTCCTAAACAAAACCGCAATAAGAGTTGATGGTAGGCACCCAGATGTCTATGGATTCTTGTTAAGTAAAAGATTACATCATGGGAAAATTAGAAGCCTACATTTTTGGGAAATAGTAATGCCCAATGTCATTCCTATTAAAAATGTATGCTTGGTGATGCTTGGTATTTCCCTGCTCGCTCGAATCAGAAATGATGAGATCCGCAGTGGCAGTGGGCGGGACACATAGCGCGGAAAACCGATGGCCGTTGGAGCGGAAAGGTTCTCTAATGGTGACCGCGTACCGGACGACGACGTTCCGTGGGCAGGCCCCCTACAAGGTGGACCGACGATCTGGTCAAGGTCGCGGGAAGCCGCTGGATCGATCGTTGTGGAGATCCTTGGGAGAGGCCTATGTCCAGCAGTGGGCGTCGTTCGGCTGACATGATGAAAAATGTATTTGGATCTGAAGTCATGTTTGTGTTGTGACTGCCTGTTTAAAAATAAATGTAAATACGTGTAAGAAAAACAAAAGCGCCCCAGAACAGCATTACCAACAAAACTCTTTGACAAAACCCATCAGTTTATATTCTTACAAACAACGCCGTATCATCTTAAAGAAAAAGGTCATGGCTTCTCGATTCAAAACATGTGTTGTATCGAAAACCAGAGTAATATGTATCCTTTCCAAACACATCAGCGTTGATGTAGTATTCTCCCACTAATAAGGGATGGGTTCAGACCTCGATTTATAATAAATCGCACAAGCAACGGTATCTCAGAACACAATGAAAAGCCGACTTATCTCTCGTACGGGGTCGAAAGAGTCCCCCCAGTTATAGGCCTGAGTGATGACCACCGATTTGTTAAGACCCATCCTCCGTCGTTACGGCCTCTTTTCAGTTTTTATTCCCCTTATGATGTTTCATTTTATGATTGTCAGAGGTGCGTGAGGGCAAGACGTATACGATGCAGTTCTTTGACCCTCAGCTTTAAGCTTTGTATTTTTATTAGGTTTAAAATACGGTTTAGAACGAGATAAAATTTTACTATACAGATAAATGGCATCGCGAGCTTAGACCGTGAGCAATTTGGACACGAATTAGGGCGTGAACAGTTTGGATGCGTTTTCTTACGAATTTTACCCGTACGAACACGCACAAATGATCTCGACCTTCCAAGTACTATGGAAGTGCGCACACTGGGTGGGCGGTTAGTCGTTTGACACTGATCTTACGTTTTCGTACGATGCTAATTCGTACGAAATCGAATCTAAACTGCTCATCGCCCTTAGCATCGTACGTAAACGTAAGCTCAGTAGTCGTACTAATTGTACGTACGACTAACTCGCACCCAGTGTGCGCGTTCCCATAGTACTTGGAAGGCCGGGATCATTCGTGCGTGTTCGTACGAGTAAAATTCGTACGGAAACGTATTCAAACTGTTCACGTCCTTATATTTAATACTCTCTGATGTTTTATGAATAAGTACCTAGCTATTTAAGTATTTCATGGCGTTATAAATTTGTCCTGCAAATTCGGTGGTTGATCAGCTATAGAAAAGGTCACACTTGGGATGGATGTCCGGAAATTTATTGTTATGTCAAGATGTATGCCTCAGCTGCATTTTCAGAAGTTACCCTTTGCCAATCCGCGTTTTGTCGGTGTTTAGGATTATAGCCCCCTCTCCATATTCATCTGTAAGGACGGCTTGTGCCCCATCATACAGTGGGGACAGTTAAAATGGCTGTTAATCAGAAACGACCACATTTTGAGTTATACACCCACCTATGTCTACCCACCCCTGAATTTAGACTGAATGAAATGGTCCCAATGCAGGGGGCCGATTATGCTAACGTTAAGTCATAATCGTGTCTCAATCGTGTTTCAATTGTAGTTCAGTTGTAGTGCTATTTTACACACTAGTTACGAGAAATGTGTACTTTTTTCACAATACTACTGATGGTCACACCACACACTACATTCACATCACATTGTACTGTCATAATTCTTGTAACTACTGTGTAAAGAAGCACTACAATTGAACTACAATTGAAACACGATTGAGACACGATTATGACTTAACGTTAGCAGAATCGGCCCCCAGGTTGATTGAAAGTTATAGAACACAATGCCAGTAACTACATATAATGTAAAATTGCTTTCCGACCTTCCGACAATGACGATAAGTAGGTAATCATAAAATTATGAATTTTATTTTATTAGATACGAAAGCCGATAAAAAGCTCATCAAGCAATGCATAAATTATGATTAAAATTTGGGTTGAAGCAAGCTTTTTAACGTTATTAATTTCGTTCACGTTTTTTAAATGCAATAAGTACGTGAATGTTACATTTTCTGTAAATTTCGTTTTTGAACGTTGCAACTAGCGGCGCGTGATTTAATTTCAACATTTACATACTAAAACGTTCCACCTCCGTATTTACATTCAGTAGAAACAGGGTGTGTTCAAAACTCTCGCGTCGTTATAAATCCGTTTTGCTCGTAAAGAAAATTGTGTAATATATCATCGAGTTAACACCATGCGACCGAACGTTTATCAACTCGAGTCCTATAATAATATCTCTCATGAATGTTATTTTACCACTTTTTAAGGTTGTAATAAAATCTGAAATTGCGTAGCTGAGAAGTAATTAAGTAGATGTTAATAAAGTTTATTGTTGCTGTAAGCATTAATAAGTATATAAGTTTAAGTAGAGCTTAAGGCTAGGGTTCCCTAAAATAGGGTATTTTAAATTATGGATTACCTACTCGCAAATCACAAGTACTTACCTACTTAAATTTTGGAAAAAATATATGTTATTTTACAGTTATCGTATAGTAGTATCTAGTGCATCCGGCTGTTATATGTATTTTCGATTAGTGGCACTTTACTGTATTAAATAAAATTCCAAACATTCGTCTAATCGTAATCCAAATATCCTATTATTTGCAGTACTTATACTTGGTTTTAGTTGATGAAAAATATACGAAAATAATTGTCTTTGAATAGCCGAGGGATTCCGGCCATCATAAGTTTAAATTTTTTATTATTTCATTTAATTTTGAGTTATTTTCGATTCGCGAGGCGCTCGCCACTTCACTGCCGGCTGCCGCTGCGTCCGCGCGAAGTGTATCGCGCGCGGCTGAGCAAGCGTTAAGTGCCCCGGTAACGATCAATCGCAATTGACAATGTTTACGTCATTGACGGACCAAACATGGTGCGAGCAATTGACGCATCGAATGAAGCTCTATCATTCGCACCTTCAATTGAAACGGTCAATCACGTAACAATTGACGAATGACGATTGATCGTAAAGTGCCCCGGTAACGATCAATCGTCATTCGTCAATTGGTACGTGATTGACCGTTTCAATTGAAGGTGCGAATGATGGAGCTTCAATCGATGCGTCAATTGCTCGCGCCATGTTTCTCACCGAAAAATCTGTCAATCGCACAACGAGACGATCAATTGGTAGCGTCAATCGCGATTGTCAATGGGCTTTCCATCATTCGCATCAATCACGTAGTTTCGAATGACAATCGCTTCAATTGCCTCTGTAGACGATCATTTGGTCCGTCAATGACGTAAACATTGTCAATTGCGATTGATCGTTACCGGGGCACTTTACCGGGGCACTTAGCGTGCCTATTTTGGTCGGGAATCCTAGCCTTAAAGTGATAAAATGTAATAAAGATTATTGAAAGTTATTAGATTAAAGTTATACCTTAAAACTATCATAGTTTCGCATCCAATAATTTATCAAAAATGTCTAGAAATTAGTAAGATAAACAATCTAAGTAAGCGATTTTATGGTACAAAAATTTAAGAATTGAGTTAAAAAGAAAACAAAAACATATTTCAAGCTTATAAAACAATTCTTGCACCAATTCAAACATAACAGCTAGGGGTGAACACCGAATTCAGTTTAGGTATATCTGTTCATCATTTTCATTTTACACGTTTTTTTATTACCATACTAGCTGACCCAGCGCGACTTCGTTCCCGTGGCCCTACCCCCTACTCCACCCTACCCTACCCTACCCCTACCCTACCCTACCCCTACCCTACCACTACCCTACCCCTACCCCACCCCTACCCCTACCCTACCCCTACCCTACCCTACCCCTACTCTACCCCTACCCCTACCCTACTTCTACTCTACCCCTACTTCCTTCCCCTATTTTCTCACCGCTAAAACCTTCCTTGGACTTCCACAAACATTTCAAGACCAAAATTAGACAAATCGGTCCAGCCGTTCACGCGTGATGCCGTGACCAAGGGAAATAGGGATTCATTTTTATATATATAGATACAGAACCTATGCACGTCGCATGCGTTAAGGTTGTCAGATTACATTTCTATTGGTACGAAAGCCAAATGTTTAGGGGACGTAAAAATAAAACTCGCATCAACTCAGACAAAATAACAATAGTAGAAAATTTATGCTCGAATTTAAAAGAAAGTATTTGCTCTTGAGAATTTGAAAGTCCCTTTGAAGAGTTTTTCAGGTATCAAAAGTTTCGCTATCAAAACATTTTTGCGTGTAGACAAATTTATTCAATCTTTATTTGCTTTGTTCAAAGGCGTTTGTTGTCGATGCTACTGAGTAATAGTATATTTTTGTCTTTTGTCTGGAAACTTCTTTGAAAAAAAAACAGGGGTCATTTTGGATACAAACGGCGGTTAAAAATTCACTGAAACTTGTATTCATTTAGAACTAGGGGCTTCCCACGGCTTAACCCGCGTTGTTCTCGTTCCCGTGGGAATAGAGAGGTAAAATAATATTCTACAACGTGTTAATGAATAAGCGCAAAACCTCTTAGGTAGTGATTCTGCCCATGATTATGAACAACTTTTACTATGGGGCCAACTCTGCAACTCAACAAAAAAAAGCAGCTGTTTCATACAAATTGTCAATACCTACTCGACTAGAATGTATGGAACAGCTGATTTTTTTTGTTTAGTTGCAGAGTTGACCCCTTAGTAAAAGTTGTTCATATTCATGAGCACCATCACCACCAGCTAAGCGATTTTGCGGTTTTTGTCATGCAATAAAGGTTAAAAATAAATATTTAAATATTGACAATCCAATTTATAATTGTAAGTGTAATATATTAATCACGATAATTAACGTTGTATGAGAATTGGGATCAAAAGGGTATGTACATAGAACATTTGACATAGAATAGGTATATAAAACGTAATAGTATGTAATTAATTTGGTTTAACAGAGATTAGACTGGCCATGAACTAATCATAATTCGAGTTTTAATTTTTCAGTACCAAAATGCAGATACCAATATGCTATACTTTAACTTCTTATATTTATTTGCAAGCAACCGCGTCATTTACGATGACGAGTACGTAGAAAAAGTAGGTTATATATTCTGAAGCGTTATTTTTGTCGCTTATATTTTGTCGCGACAATATTTCCTAATTCGTTGACATTGGCATAAAATACTGCATATTTTACGTCATGCTCTGCTACATCGTACACATTAATATTTAGGTAGCGGTGTTTTATCAACCGTCTTCAAAAAAACTTCAAACAAAAATTCTTTACATTATAAGTTTATGTAAAAATTTTATTTTTATGACAAGTTTTTTTGCTGACTGTACTTTAATATTGTATTGTCATCTGAACCAAACCTGTATACAAAATTTCAGCTTCATCGGACACTGTGAAGTGGGTCAAATTAAGCTTGCAAGATTTGCCCCCCACTAACTAACATACTAGCTAACTAACCAACTAACATGGCAAGTTAATAAAAAGCTTGTAAAAACACTTAAAATCTAATTAATAAAATTATCTAGTATTTTTTAATTCATAGGATTAAAATGCGCGGCTTTTTCTAACTACTCTTGGAACTTACTGATCTGCCTGGGTGCCTACCATCAACTTTAAGACAGCGATTCAAAAATAGCGCGATGCAGAATAGGTGACTAAAATGAATTGCTTTCTTTCGTACTATGACCTTCTAAAAACTGGATCGCAAATGAATTGCTAAATGTGAATGACCGAACAATTTGTGTCCTTATTCCTTTTACCCGTCTCTTTCACTCGATTCTGTCATGCCCGGAGAGTGAAAGGGACGGGTATAACCTGCAGGTGTCATGTTAGCTTGGCCGAGTTATAAGTCAAATAAGAGTACATGACAGCTTAGCGGCTGTGAAATGTCATTGAAAGATCACTGAATCGCTGTCATTGATATTAAGCTGTCGTGGTACGAATAAGCGAAGCAGATCAGTTTAGGTCCTAAACAAAACCGCAATAAGAGTTGATGGTAGGCACCCTGATATCGGTGCCAAGCCAAGGGTATTCGATCGGTTACATTTCGCTTGGTCATCAGGATTTTCTATAACCCTGTGTGTTGTATTTCACTTAGTATAATTTTACTATTGTTATTTTCGTCTTGGTACCGACTTCAAACAGATTTTTAAGGAGGTTTAATTTTTTTATAAAAAAGTTTATATTTCCATTTTAGTGTAAATAATCGTAGCACCGCACAGTGAGACAGCGTAGTGCAAAGTGTAACGGTTAAAACTATCGTCAATATGAAAATTAGAACACTAATACAACGATACGACCTTCTAACTCCTAACCGTTAAGGAGTTTTACCTTCCATCATCAGCTCACCTTAATAACCGGAAAGATTATAATTATCGCTCTTAACGTAACAACAATATTAAAATAATTATCATCCAACTCCTAACCAAGAAGGAGCATGAGCCTTCTATCATCAGCTCATCGCAGCTTTAGAAAAATGAGACGGCGTAGTACAAAGTGCAACGATTAAAACGATCGTCAATATCAAAATTAGAACACTAATACCAGCTCCACCTCAGATCATATAATACTATTAGTATTATATGATCTGAGAGCTCCACCCTCTAACTCCAAACCGGGAGTTTTGCCTTCCATTGTCAGCTCACCTTAATAACCGGAAAGACTACAACTATCGATCTAAACGTATCTACAGCATTAAAATAAGTATCCTTCAGAAGTTGTGCGTTCTAGCTCATGTTGATGAGCTGATGACTACCAGATGACAAAAAATTTGTAGTGGTAATGCTAATAGATTTCTTTGGAATCCAATAATCAGATCCTGACTTGGTGACAATGAGACCACCACAAGAGTAAAGTTAGTAAGTCCAAAAATGAGACTTTCGATTAAAAATATGTAGTTTAAAAAACTAAAAAACACACTTTTATAGGAACAGGCTAAAAAGTACAAAATAACCGTCTATTCAGTAACTTAAATTAAAAAGCGTGGTGCGCGTGGTCAATATTACGTACTTGAATGAATGCTTTGCAAAGGGCGCACCACGCTTTTTTTAATTTCAGTTACTGAATAGACGGTTATTTTGTACTTTTTAGCCTGTTCCTATAAAAGTGTGTTTTTTAGTTTTTTAAGCTACATTTTCATTTTTTACTTTTTAGTTTAATAAATGGCAGTCTATGGATGGATGGTAATCGATTTCACAGTCTATTCATGTGTCTGCCCACCTCATAAACATTATAACTCAAAGGCGTGATTGTTTGTATTAAGTTTTAAAAATTCAAGTGGTCTAATTCAAGTCTATTAATTACCGGATGCACGAGCTGAACCCTTACTTCCTCCCTGCTCCATCATCAGACCCTCACCACCAAGTGTAGCGAATAGGTCTCATCAGAACGAAACAAATGAGCCCAATTTCGAGAGGTTTCCTAGTGGTCATTAAGGAGTGCCACTGACTTCCTCCCTGCTCCATCATCAGACTTTTACCACCAAGTGTAGCGAATAGGTCTCATCAGAACTAAACAAATGAGCCAGAACTCGAGGTGTTTCCTATTGGTCATTAAAGAGTTCAACTGGCTTCCTCCTTGCTCCATCATCAGACCCTCACCACCACGTGTAGCGAATAAGTCTGATCAGAACGAAACAACGGAGCCCAAACTCGAGGTTTCCTGGTGGTCACAAAGGAGTGCCACTGACTTCCTCCCTGCTCCATCATCAGACCCTCAATACTAAGTGTAACAAATAGGTCTCATCAGAACGAAACATATGAGCCCAAACTCGAGGGGTTTGCTAGTGGTCATTAAGGAGTGCCACTGACTTCCTCCCTGCTCCATCATCAGACCCTCACCACCGAGTGTAGCAAATAGTTATCATCAGAACGAAACAAATGAGCTCAAAATCGAGGGGTTTTCTTGTGGTCATTAAAGAGTTTCACTGGCTTCCTCCCAGCTCCATCATCAGACTCTCACCACCAAGTGTAACGAATCATCATCATCATCATCATCATTTCAGCCGTACGACGCCCATTGCTAGGCATAGGCCTCCCCCAAGGATCTCCACAACGATCGGTACTGCGCTGCCCGCATCCAGCGGCATCCCGCGATCTTGACCAGATCGTCGGTCCACCTTGTAGGGGGCCTGCCCACGGAACGTCGTCCAGTTCGCGGTCTCCATTCGAGAACCTTTCCGCCCCAACGGCCATCGGTTCTCCGCGCTATGTGTCCCGCCCACTGCCACTTCAACTGAGCAATCCTTCGAGCGATGTCGCTCATTTTAGTTCTCCTGCGGATCTCATCATTTCTGATTCGATCGAGCAGGGAAATACCAAGCATCGCTCTCTCCATTGCTCGCTGGGTGACCTTGAGCCTTCTTATGAGATCCATAGTAAAAGACCACGTCTTGCTTCCATAAGTCATAACTGGCAACACACACTGGTCAAAGACCTTAGTCTTGCTTGAGACATTGAGGAATTTTGGACGCAAATATATGCCGGAGCTTCCCAAACGCTGCCCATCCGAGCTGGATTCGACGAGAGATCTCTTTCTAGAAGTTGGACTTCCCTAATTGGATTGTCTGTCCTAGGTAGACATAGTGGTCAACAACTTCGAGTGTAATGTTCCCAACATTAACTGGAGCGGGTGCAACATGGGCATTAGACATGATTTTCGTCTGTCTGGCGTAACGAATAGGTCTTATCAAAACGAAACAAATGAGCCCAAACTCGAGGGGTTTCCTATAGGTCATTAAGGAGTGTCACTGGCTTCCTTCCTGCTCCATCATCAGACCCTCACCACCAAGTGTAGTGAATAGGTCTTATCAGAACTATTATATTTATTATTTTATATTGTAAATTGTTTTTGTGTAATAAAGTTTTAATAATAATAATAATAGATAGAAAAAAAAGCTCCTCTTTTTTTTAAGTCAGTTAAAAAAGAAGTCCTACTTTTCCATATAAAACATAGTCATATACCAAAATCAGACTCATTTTTGGCGCCACTTAAGCAATAGCTTATTACTTTGTACATCATGTAGAAAAAATGTAAATGAAAATTATTTACTGAGACCACCTGAGACTAAACTACTGTATATTTCTATTGTGTTATTTTTTAAGCAGACAGGGCCAGTTATCAGATACTTATATGACATTTAATTTACTGTCGCATTATTGTTTTAAAATTGGATATTTACATTATGCAGTGCTATTTTTCACTTACTTATATTTTGCCGCGACAATATTTTCTAATTTGTTTACACAGACTGTATATTTTACGTCACCCAGCTACATTGTACACACCAATATTTAGGGAGCGATGTTCTATCGCACGGCTAGGGGCTTCTTGAATTTGGTGCAGGAAATTGGCAAAAATGAAAAAAAAAGACTATTCTTCAGATCATAATTAAAGATTTTAAGTGCTACTTTTTGTATAGATAGTTACTAACAAAAACCAGAGTCGTAAATCTTTAACGACTATTTATTATTAGCAAACCAATGACGACCTCCGTAACCGAGTGTTGTAAGGTTTTCAAGGTGCCGCTATATCTAGAGGGTTCGATTCGCGGTCGGGTAAGTATAGAAAAATAACTTTTTAATATTTCCTCGGGTCTGGGTGTCTATGGTGATGCCCGTCGTTGTTTCCAAGTTCCATAATATGTGCTCAAGCTACTACAGTTTGATATTGGAACGAAGTATGTGAATGTGATGGTGTCTCATATTTAATATTTAGGTATTTAAAGTAAACTGGGAGACTAAAATGGGGCAAAACTTTCAAGAACCATCCTATCTTATCTACTTATTCGCATTAAAAAAACAGAATAAGTATAGCCGACAATGTTTCCTAAAATTGTTTACATTGACTTAAAATACTGCATATTTTACGTCACGCAGCTATATCGTACACATAAATATTTAGGTAGCGGTGTTCTATCGCCTGACTGCCGAGCCCTCTTCAATTTGGTGCAGGCAAATTGGATTTGATCCTCAACACTATTCGTCAGGTCGTTTATCTCAATTCCGTATACAGGCATAGAGATTCATGATATTGATCAAGCTGAAATATGTATCAAATCCTTAACTTGAAATATGGGAAATTTATAACAATACGTTACTTATGAGGAGCCCGTGGCGCAGCGGTTAGCGCGCGCGGCCTGCGATCGTTGTAGTTAATAAACTTTCGCAATGGTCGGTCACGGGATGGGTGACCAAAAGTTTATTACCTTACCACTTGTACAAGTTGATGCCAACCCAACCGCAATGGAGCCGCGTGGTGTATCATGGCCCTTTCTTCTTACCCATCCATAAGGAAAGCCTTGCCCCAGCAGTGGGGACATTAAATGACTGATAATGATGACGGTTTTAGTTTAAGATTTTAAATTATTTTTATGCATTCTCAATGCAATTCAGTAAGTATAGGAAAATTTTGATAGAAAAACGACTTTTAGCTTTCCCGTCTAAAAGCGATTTGCAAGACTGGTTGGCTTTTTTCTATTTTTTTTTCCAAATACCTATGTATTAGGTATTATGTATTAGGCTATGTATTACCTATAGCGCATCTCGCCATCAAACATTAAAGTTTGGCGAGTGATTTCAGAAATGTACTTTTGTTTGTATTTTAGTAAAAAAAACGAAAAAAAAAGAATAAAAAAATTTATAAAAGCAAGAAAGTATTTAAAAATATGACTTGCATTTTTGTTAAAGCGCTCCATTTCAATGGTAGTACTTATTGAAACTTTATAAGTGCCAAAAATAAAAAATAAAATGTTGTTGTAAAGGGTAGTGGTATTTTTTTATTTCAATGAAAAGTCCCGTATGCTTGAATTTTTGAATAAACCACGATTTATATTAGACACTAGCGGATCCCGTAGTAATATCGGGATAAAATATAGCCTATGTCACTCAGGAAGAATGTAGCTTTCTAATGGTGAAAGAATTTTCTAACTCAGTCCAGTAGTTTCGGAGCCTATTCGATGCAAACAAACAAACAAACAATGAAATCTTTCCTCTTTAAAATATTAGTAAAGATGAAGCATTTCATCGATTGCATACAAACAAAATATACCTACGTTAATATGTTAAGCCATTAACTATGTAGCATAATTATTTAATTATTAAACTATTGGAAACTATAACGACCGTTAACATTGAAACTAAATTTTAATTAATCTACAACCCACAGTGATATTTTCGTTCAGGAAACTTCTCGTCGGGAAATTTGCAGTTCAACAACATTTTGCATAATGTACCGCCATCGTTGAAGACTTAAATGTATGGAACTCGAATAACGAAAACAATTTACAACCAAAATACCTGGTAAGTACACTCGACGGCAAACCAAACTTAATGATAGCAATATGAATCTGTTCACGTTATGATCAACCATATTTTAGACTTTTTTGACATACTTATGTATTTTTGCCTAACTAACAAATTAAGTACCTACCTATGCAAACCTAATCTTTGCAGGTCTCAAAAACAGGACCATGAATTGCATATTCACCTAATAAACACCAACGTAGGCTCTGCTAACGTATACAGGGTAAATATTGTTGAAATAGTAGATTAATTTTTGAAAAGCGTACATACTTGCTGTAATTTCAATTGGCAAATTCAATCTTTACCCGCCTCTGTGGTCTAGTGGTTTACACCACCGATTTCAGACTAAGAGGTCCCGGATTCGATTGCCAGTGGGGGTACGTAGGTATTGTATTCGGTTTGGTTGGTAGTAGGACTTGTTCTTAGACCGCCTGACTAGCTACCACCATCTTATCTAAGTCTGACGCCATAACAATGATGGTTTCATCATTATTGTGTTCCGACAGTTAGAGATAAGATAACCAGTTCCTCAGTGATTGAAGATACCGGTAGTAGTGCGCTTCCACCTTCAGCCTTATCACCACTTAACATCAGGTGTGATGAAGGCCAAGTGCTACACCGTTGTGGATAAAAAAAACCTCTACAGTTTTGAGGAAGTAATATTATTCGCATTTTAAGTATATGGTGGAACACCTCCTAGATATAAATAATTTTTTTCTTATTTTAAATAAAAAAATACTTACATTCTTTTCATTTACTTACATTATAATGTGTTCAACAGCAAATGCGTTTGGATGTAGGTAGTATCAATTTAAGCAAAATAAGGTCTCAACTACAGTTCAATTTGTACCAAACTATAATTTCATTCTTACACCGAATTCAATGAAAGTTTCGAAATGTGAGCGAACGTGTGAGTAATTAATCAAATGCTAGCAATAATTTCCTCGTTCGTGAAAGCCAAACTTTCGTCGGAAAATTTAAAGTTGGCTCATAGTTTTGCGAACGTGCTATAGAGCTATTTTATTTATTTTTTTTATTTATTTCTTTATTCAGGATAACAACAGCACAATAATAAAAAAATTACAAAGATGCAAAGTTTACATGGTTGAGGGCCAATTATAGTTATCCACAAAATTACTTAAATTAAGTATGAGCTAGAATTTAAAAAAATACAATTTTGATGAATTTAAGGTAAGTAGGTACTTAAGTCATAAACAGAACAATAAAAATACTAGTAAAGTATCAGATAACCCAACATACAAACCGATTAAAGTTATTAGTAAGATTACTTACAAACCTACTGCCCCATTCACAGCAGCATCCAAGCCATGTCAAACCCAAACACTGCTCTGCCCCCGTTACACAAATGGCTTTTCCAGTTTGAGCAAAAGAGACAAAACAATGTCTAGGCCAAACACAACACAAATATCCCCATGAACTAGGCAGCTTGTTGCGACCCAGTACCGGATCGCCGAACCCGCCGGCCCAGCACGATCGCCCAACGTATACAGATACAGGGCCCGCAGCAATGGCAATCCTTCGCAAACCGGCCATGCACACGACAGCCGCCAGCGCGCTCGGCCAACGGACTCGCCGAACCAGCACTGGGTACTTTACAATAAATTACAATACTACAATACTGATAATGTTGTGGTGAGTTAAAAAACACTTCAATATAGGTAATATTAACAAATCTGATAAAAAACCCTATTTTAGCAACCATTAAAGATTAAAAAATCTAGTTGAGAGTTAATTTTAACAAATTACAATACTTATAAATTTGTGGTGAATTAGGAGCAGTAAAATAAAAACTATAGTACTGAATCAGATACCACTTCGTCCAATAATAACAATGACATCCTAATTCTTTAGGTGTATTTTAAAATATATGTAATTAAATATAAATAATAGCAATAATAATTTTTAAATAATTTTTAAACTTTCATGGTCATTAATACTGCAAACACTACGAAAAGAGGGACTCGGCCCACCATGGCCCGACCCGCTGCAGATCCCCCGACACCCCAGCAACCGTGCCGAAACTTCGGGGACCACAAAACAAATCAGAACATGGAAAAAATCCCGCCCCTCGCAATATCTACAATAAGAATGATAGATTGAATCATATAAATACAATATATATAATTATGTATATGTATAATCTGAACACATTATACCCCATTACACGCGAGCACAACTAATGCAAAAGCTGGACTCGCGGCCACCCGGGAGGCCCGCACGGGTCGCCCGCACGCCCGAGATGTCCATAGCCCGGCCGCAACATATCTCCCGCAAACACGGGAGTCATGATACGGCCCCGCCACTGACACAACCGCCCGTGCGGGCGGCCCGCACGAGATACCGGATGTGTGAAACCTTGCGGGAAAGCCCACTACGACATGACTCAATGGCACAATAAAATATGAATAAAAACAAAAGCAAAATACAGTTCATACAAAAATGCTGTGATCTCCGCGAGTGCCATGCTGCGGCCACACCAATGTTTCGCCAATTATTATTCGTCGTACTATAGGTGCTGGTTCGACGCAAATATAACTGCGGCATCAGCCTTTATGCCGGCTGTAAACGCCGGCCCAACCATCGGCCAACACATCGCACACTGACACCCCCGAAAGAACCCTTCCAAAACATGTTCGTTCAAGAGTGCCAATGCACGACGCACCGGCCGACGGCCGGGCCAACGTGTACAGCGGCCTTTACATATTTGTAAGACGATTGTATTGATTGATTGATTGAGAGTTTCTATGGACAGCTATATTCCACGCAAACACCTGTTGAAAGCAAGGCTAAAGACCCTAGAGCCAAGCTTACCCGACACTATACCGAAGATATCCCGGACGTCAGCCTGTACGAGATTAGAATGGCTCTCAAGCAGCTCAAAAACAACAAGGCGGCGGGTGATGACGGAATCACAACAGAACTTCTAAGAGCGGGCGGTAAGCCGATACTTAAGGTCCTCCAGAAGCTCTTCAACTCTGTCATCCTCGAGGGCAAAACGCCAAAGGCATGGGGCAGAAGCGATGTGATGCTGTTTTTCAAGAAGGGTGATAAAACTCTCTTGAAGAATTATAGACCCATCTCGCTTCTGAGCCATATCTATAAGTTGTTTTCGAGAGTCATTACGAATCGTCTCGCTCGCAGGTTCGACGACTTCCAACCTCCCGAACAAGCCGGGTTCCGGAAAGGCTACAGTACCATAGACCACATTCATACGCTGCGGCAAGTTATACAGAAGACCGAAGAGTATAACCTGCCACTTTGCTTGGCGTTCGTGGACTATGAGAAAGCCTTTGATTCGATCGAGACCTGGGCCGTGGTGCAGTCTCTCCAGAGGTGCCAAATAGACTACAGGTATATCGAGGTGCTGAGGTACCTATACCAAAACGCCACCATGTCGGTCCGATTACAGAACCAGAGCTCTAATCCTATCCAACTACAGCGAGGTGTGAGACAGGGAGATGTCATCTCTCCCAAACTGTTCACAGCTGCGTTGGAGGATATTTTTAAGCTGCTGGACTGGAAAGGATGCGGCATCAACATCAATGGCGAGTACCTAACACATCTACGGTTTGCCGATGATGTAGTTCTTATGGCTGAGACCTTGGAAGACCTGAACACAATGCTCGAAGATCTCGGTAATGCTTCGCAAAGAGTGGGTCTTAAGATGAACATGGACAAGACGAAAATCATGTCCAATGCCCATGTTGCACCCGCTCCAGTTAATGTTGGGAACATTACACTCGAAGTTGTTGACCACTATGTTTACCTAGGACAGACGGTCCAGTTAGGTAAGTCCAACTTTGAGAAAGAGATCTCTCGTCGAATCCAGCTCGGATGGGCAGCGTTTGGGAAGCTCCGACATATATTCGCGTCCGAAATACCTCAATGTCTCAAGACGAAAGTCTTTGACCAGTGTGTGTTGCCAGTAATGACCTATGGAAGTGAGACGTGGTCTTTTACTATGGGTCTCATAAGAAGGCTCAAAGTCACCCAGCGAGCAATGGAGAGAGCGATGCTTGGTATTTCCCTGCTCGATCGAATCAGAAATTATGAAATCCGCAGGAGAACTAAAACAACCGACATCGCTCGAAGGATTGCATCATTGAAGTGGCAGTGGGCGGGACACATAGCGCGGAGAACCGATGGCCGTTGGGGCGGAAAGGTTCTTGAATGGCGACCGCGTGCCGGACGACGTTCCGTGGGCAGGCCCCCTACAAGGTGGACCGACGATCTGGTCAAGGTCGCGGGAAGCCGCTGGATGCGGGCAGCGCAGGACCGATCGTTGTGGAGATCCTTGGGGGAGGCCTATGCCCAGCAGTGGGCGTCGTTCGGCTGACATGATGATGATGATGATGATGAAGACGATTGTAAATATGTTTCAAACGACTATTTAGAACCAAAAAACGGATCGACACCAGAAAATTTATCGTTATATTTACTAACTAAGCGGGTGAGAGCATCCGCCTTTACGCCTGCTGTATATGCCGGCCCAACCATCGGCCAATACATCGAACACTGACACCCCCGAAAGAACCCTACCACATGATCGTTCAGGAGTGCCAATGCATGACGCACCGGCCAACGGCTGGGCCAACGTGTACAACGGCCTTTACATATTTTGTAAGACATTGTAAATATGTTTATTAAACGATTGTTTAGAACCAAAAAACGAATCGACACCAGAAAATTTATGTTATATTTACTAGCTAAGCGGGTGAGAGCATCCGCCTTTATGCCGGCTGTATACGTTGGCCCAACCATCGGCCAATACATCGAACACTGACACCCCCGAAAGAATCCTACCACATGATCGTTCAGGAGTGCCAATGCAAGATGCACCGGCCAACGGCTGGGCCAACGTGTACAACGGCCTTTACATATTTTGTAAGATATTGTAAATATGTTTATTAAACGATTGTTTAGAACCAATAAACGGATCGACCCCAGAAAATTTATCATTATATTTACTAACTAAGCGGGTGAGAATGGAACCTTGACCATAGTTAGTTGAGTGAGTGGGTACACGAAACAAAGGTGTGTGACGCGTACGTCGAGATGGCGCGCATAGAGATATGGCGGAGAGGAGGTCGGGACAATTGAGTCGTCCACGCACTACGTCAAAAAGCAAACCCATCTCAAGCATATCCCGCCTTTCTTCTAAAGTAAGAAGATTATAAGTTCGACAATTTTCAGAATATGAGAGCTATATTTTGTATAAATGTATTTGGTTTTATTATTACAGCTGCACATTTGGAATCTATTTGTATCTTCTTTTTAAAAACAACTTAATTATTTTTTTTAAAGAAAAATGTCATGCTATAAAATAATTTATCAGATAGGAGATATGCCTTTTTATATAGTGACGGGAATGCTTTTACGCATACCCCGTCCAATTATTATTTATCAATGTACCTATTATATTTTTTATTATCCTATCTGTACAATGAAATATACTGTAAATTTTGAGACTAAGGACCAATGGTCTGAAGTAACGCATTTAATATTTTTTTATTTAAATTTTAGTGCGTGGAACGTCCATAGTCTCTACCTACCCCCGTAGGGAATAGGCGTGATTATATGTGAGACGTATGTATGTATGCGTGGAACCGAACAGTTTTATCCCATCTAAAGAGTTAGGGCCATTTTTTTGATCCGTAGTTAACTGAACCAATGGTTTAAAAACCGAAACTAATAGTCAAATATCTTGAAAATTCGTTTTTTAAACAATAGCTACTGTACAGTACAGGACGACACAAAACATTAAGCTAACTATTGTTTGAAAAACGATTTTTCAAGATACTTAAGTATTAGTTACTTATTTTAACCATTGGCTCAGTTAACTACGGATCAAAAAACTGGCCCGTAGAGAATTTATTGAAATAAATTTTACTTTCACACTTAAATTATTGTTCCTTAAAGTGACATCCTCACTTATAATAAATTGACAGCGTTGTCCCAATAAATTCTAGTCTCGACCCTTACAAAGCTAAGCCTTAATCTTTGTTCTCCCGCTTTTCAAGGCTACGTACTTGTAAGGCCTCTAAATAGCTGTGCGTAAAACACCCTCTTTTCTCAACACACAGTGCACAAGGCAATTTAGATCGTATCAGCGCTGGTTCCGGATCAACATCGCTCTTTCGTCGGATCTAATAACGGCGAACAAACATACAAACAACGAATAGCCGCCTGATTGCTTACGAATTATTAAAAATTTCAAGTGTCAATACCTTGGTGACGAGCGTGTTATGTGTGCTGTAGGAACAATGTTAATCTATCGAGCAAAAGGGATGAAATAGTAGTTCATTATTTCTGTCTCTTTTTCTCTTAACACTCCAACAGTTTCAATAACCAATCCATAGTTCATGATAGGTCTTCTGGGGTTCAGTTGCCTACAAAATTTTGGAATCAGTACAAAATAACATAATTATTATGTTTGATACCAGGTTTTTACCTATGGAAAACCAATATTTTGTTAGTTAATTGTTTTTATAGTTATGATAATGCGCTTATAAAATCTTTATGAATTTTGTAGTAGCGTAAAGCCAACAGAGAAAAATGCCGCATTTATCTGACTTTACATATACCTACTGCAATTACTCGGTAACCGAACGTTCATGGGAAGGAAATGAACATAACTTTAGCCCAGAACGGAGGCAAGCTCTGGTGAGTGCGAGTTTAATAGATACTTTGTCAATTTTATGGTCGATCAGTCTCGAATCAATAGATACTGTGACCCGCTTGATATGTCGTCGCAGTTGGTCTCACAAAGAGCTGAATTAGGTACTTTGTCGCACCAAATTTACAATTTAGTCTAGTAGTGAAATCCTGTGGAAGGAAAACAGTAATTGGTACGAGAAGGTAATTAAAAGGTCAGCTACTTTTGAGGCCTATGGTACTGTACAATGTACAATATGTACACATTTTGCTGATGATCATACTTTATGCATCGGGAAAGTGTTTATGTTCTAGATAAAATATTTATATTACACTTAGGTATAGTAGACGATTCGAATATTTCTTTATCTAATCTAATCTAAATTGGTTGGTAGATATTAACAATTGCAGATGCAGCTGAGACGAGCAGCTTGAAACGCTGTCGTTACAAATTACTCTACGTTTTTCCATATTTTTATGCTATGTATTTCATATACCTCCTTTGCGAGTTAGTTAAATTTTTACTTTTTTGCATTCACTTCATTCATTCATCTTCATTGCAGAAAAAGTCGTTGTGAGACGGGTCGATTTTTTCTAAGATACTTATGCCCGAATACTCGTACGCTACTTATCTTTGGGAGCGTCTCAAACATCGCCCTGTCACTTTAAATGTCAAACGTATGAAAGAGATGCCATGATGTTTGAGACGCTCCCAAAGATGATTTGCGTTCGAGAATTCGGGCGTTACTTACTTACTTCATTTTCCATTTTTCAACCTCCTTTAAAACCACAAGTTTTAAAAACTATTGTTTTTTTTTTCGAAACAAAAATAATTAATATCCCCGAAGTAGGTATATCGCTTTTCGAGATTTTATCAAAATACATTTTTAGTTTGTATGGACTTTATCTATCGATTGACATAATGTTTCATCACTGGCCACCATATTTTGATATCTCCATAGTAGGGCTCTCTTGGGGAAACTTTAGGTATACCAACCATATTCCATGCTCTTTTTATGCCCTGGGTGCCTACCATCAACTCTTATTGCGGTTTTGTTTAGGACCTAAACTGATCTGCTTCGCTTATTCGTACCACGACAGCTTAATATCAATGACAGCGACTCAGTGATCATTCAATGACATTTCACAGCCGCTAAGCTGTCACGTAGTCTTATTTGACTTATAACTCGGCCAAGCTACCATGACACCTGCAGGTTATACCCGTCCCTCTCACTCTCCGGGCATGACAGAATCGAGTGAAAGAGACGGGTAGAAGAAATAGGGACACAAATCGTTCGGTCATTCACATTCAGCAATTCATTTGCGATCCAGTTTTTGGGAGGTCATAGTACGAAAGAAAGCAATTCATTTTAGGAACCTATTCTGCATCGCGCTATTTTTGAATCGCTGTCTTAAAGTTGATGGTATGCACCCTGTACTGAAAAATAATAATATGTATTGATGTTTTTTTTTTTTTTTTGGTTTTTCTTCTCCATTTTATTTTGAATATACTCTTTCTGCGGTATCGGCGTTTTACTGGCAACCAGGCCACAAGCTTAACGTGCCTTTCGATGCACGGAGGACGGAGGAGCTTTGGATAATAAGTTTGTGGTTACCCATCCCATATCCAACCATAGCGAAAGCTGCTTAACCTCAACAATCGCAGGCCGAGGTTCACTTCGCCTGGGCTCCTCATTTAAACATAACGCAGAGTAACTAAGGCTCAACCCACATGAACCACAACCACACTACGTGGGCGGGGCGCATTTTGTATTGGAAATGAATAGTCAGTTCACACGTACCACATATTGCAGTCATTATCGACCGCGTGGGTGATAGCGGCCACAAGGCAACCACAACGCAACCACCAGCGACGACCGAGACGCTACGATGCGAACTAGCGGCCGGCCACATCTACATTACAACTACTAGCGACGACGACATTTTGTCACGCAACCACGACGCAACTGCAAAAAGTTGCATCGACACTATTCACGCGTACCACATTTTGTCGCTGCGATGTGGTGTGGTTGTGGTATGTGTGGGTCGACACTAATTGTTTATTGAAACCATAAAGTTAATATACCTTTTCCGATAGGTATATTAACTTTATGATTGAAACATATTAGGGGCCCAATTCCACTAGCACATATTTTTGACTAAATGGAAAAGCAATTGCAATCAAAACACAACTAAATGTCTGTTTTGCATACATTAATTAATTAGTAACCATTCACAATATGGCTTAATCGTAATAATGTCATCAGTGTGGAATTTAAATCACTCTAGAGGCCGTCCGCGACTTTGAATGCAGTTATATCCATATCGATATCAAATTTCAACTGACTGAGAGACCTTAACAGTACCTAAACCAATTTTCTTTGTCAAACCGTTCTAGAGTAAAATTGCCTGAACTAAATCAAGTTACTGAAATAATTTCAAACGATAAATGTTGTACATATCTGTATAGTTATTAAATTTGGTACCTACTTCAATTTTATTTTTAACAACAAATAGGAATGACTTCGGCATTTTATTAAAATACATTTTACTGTTGTAATAAAAATATGTAAGTAAGTTGATTGACCTGTATTACGACAATCCTTTGACTTAATAAATTTAAATCCAAACAAAAAAGAAAATCTCATTACAATTTCATTAAAACAAATGTGTATCCCATTTCAATTTCATTAAAGCAAATGTGTATTGTTTTAATATATTTTGAGAACTTCGTTACATTGTGAAAATTAAATTCGTATAATCCGGAGCAATTTCCGTCAGTTTATTTATTAGACGGCTGATTTTAAAGCCGCAAAAATATCCTGTTCGAATTAAACTGGAAATTCTCGTTAAATGAAAAATTCTCCACTGTATCCGACACGGGACATTGAACGTCCGGGCCCACCGCGACTGTCTATCAAAAAGCACTTCTGCGGTTGGTGCGCTTCGCGGATTTACTGCTCGCGGCATTTCCATGTCGGTCGGAACGCCAGAGATTATCCCCGAATAGAAACTTTATACAATGAGATAACATACTGTAAGGTGCTTTGAATTGCTAGTATTCATACTATACGTTTGGTTTCGCAATTTTTGTTGCAATTAAATGTCGGAATGTTATGTTACGACGATGAGTTACATGTATAATAACAGCGAAGGCTATTCTAGGCATTGAGCGACTGTCTATCAAAAAGCACTTCTGCGGTTGGTGCTCTGCGCGGATTTACTGCTCGCGGCATTTCCATGTCAGTCGGAACGCCAGAGATTATTCCCGAATTACCCGAATATAAGCTTTATACAATAAGATAAAATACTTACTATAAAGTATTTTGGATTTCGAGTACTCACCATACGTCGGTGCCCCAATATTTTGTTGCAATGAAATGTCGGAATGTTATGTTACGACGATGAGTACGATGTATAATAACAATGAAGGTCATTCTAGGCATTGAACATCCGAGCCCACCGCGGCGGTCTATCTAAAAGCAGTTCTGCGGTTGGTGCGCTGCGCGGATTTACTGCTAGTTGCATTTCCATGTTGGTCGGAACGCCAGAGATTATCCCCGAATAGAAGCTTTATACAATTAGATAACATACTGTAAGGTGCTTTGGATTGCTACTACTCATACTATACGGCGGTACGTGACGATCTACGAATCGCAGTGTTTTATTTCAACTAGTGTCGATAATTGTCTCGAGGTGAAAGGTCGCGCGTCAATTATTTTCAAGATTACTGTACGTTTTTAAGTGTATTTACATGACTTCTACGAGACGAAAGTTAAAATGTCCGATATTTGATGAAAGTGCAGTGTTGAAAGAGAATGTCCTACCTACGTATGAAAATGTGATGAAATTCTATAAATGGGTTCGAAAAGACTTAAAAGTAAGGAATAGCACAACAACAGAACCTACGTTTTTAGAAATTGCCGAAATGGAACGAAAATTGAAGAATTGTGGATAAAATCTTCTAGGTATTCCAATTGTCACACACAAACGAGTCTTACAGTTACTAAAATGTTATGACTCTAAAATGTTATAATTTGAAAAAGTCTTTGAAAAAACTTAAGGAAGAAAAGTTAGAAGAGTTCAGAGTACAAAGTAGAAAGCTTTTTGACATAGCTGCATGTAAATGTAAAAAGAATTTGTAAGCTGTACTTGTTTGAGAAATAAAATAGTGCCAAAGGAGAAACAAATATTTTTAGAAGACTAACACACTAACAGACTTATGGCTTTAGGAAGAACGAATCTTATCCAGAGTAGAAAATTGCGGAATAGAAGATTTCGTGCTCTAAAACAAGAAGTCAGGCATAATTCAAATACAAGAATTCAAGAAATTCCCTCTACTTCAAAGCGGCTAAATAGATCTGAAGTTAGTGCTAATGTGGACCTTCCTTCTTGTTCGTTGGCCGTAGAAGGTCTTAACACCACTGACACAGTAGATCAAAGGCCTATAAAGCTCACGGATGCTAGTCTTCATAGTTTGACGACTGTATGCGACAGATACGGAGTGTCAGACCGAGCTGCGGCGGCTATCGTATCGTCTGTTCTATGTTCTGCTTCTGATGCCGACTCTGAGGCGCAGCCGACTAACGTCGTGGACAGAATGAAGCTAAGAAGAATAAGACAGAAAGTACGCGAGCAAATTTTAACAGAAGAAAGAGTAACAGAAATACCTGCATTGTATTTTTATGGAAGGAAAGGTAAGACGGCTAAAACTGTTTTAAAAGGATCTAAGAGGTTTAGAGTGTTTGTACAAGATGAACATATTTCTATTATAAAAGAACCAGGTTCTGTTTATTTTGGGTATGTGGTTCCAACATCTGGCACTGCAAGAAATATTGAAAGAGCTATCCACAGCTTTTTAACGACTGAAAAGATATCACTAGAGAGTATAATGGCTGTTGGCTGTGATGGAACAAACACAAATACAGGGAAACTGGGAGGCGTGATTCGTCTTTTGGAAAATAGACTATCTCGACCATTGCAATGGATAATTTGTCTCTTACACGCCAATGAGTTGCCATTGAGGCATTTATTTACCTATCTGGATGGCCCTACTGCAGGACCTAAATCATTTGCAGATAAAATTGGTAAAGCATTAGAGACATGCGAGACGCTGCCGTTGGTCTACTTTGAGAAGATAGAAGGTGAATTACCTTCACAAATATTTACAAGAAATTACTACTGCTGTCATAAATGGATCCTGCTCTCCTGATTTATTACACAGAAGCCCAGGTAAGCTATCTCATGCCCGCTGGTTGACAAGAGATAATCGCATACTGCGTTTGTATATTTCTACGGAAAACCCACAACAAAATCTTGTGACTTTAGCAACGTTTGTCGCAAAATCATACGCCCCTGTCTGGTTTGCCATTAAAACACATTCATCCTGCAAAGATGGTTCAAAACATTTATGGAAGCTTATTAACAGCACTAGATATTAGTTCAAGGAGTTGTTAGCGATAGTGGACCTTGTTTTAATTCGAAACAGTTACTTTGCTCATCCAGAAAATTTGTTGATTTTTTTTATTATTTTTATGCATTCACAATGCAATTTTGTAAGTATAGGAAAAATGTGATAGTAAAAAACCACGAGCCCCATAAGTAGCTTTCAGGCGGGATTCGAACCCGCGCCTCCGGGAATCCGGCCCGATGCTCTGACCAACTAAGCTACCGAAAGGCTTACACGACTCGTCGAATTTTGCTATCACTTGTTACGCTGTAGGCCAGCGTTGCTTCATCAATGTGAGGAAACTCTCGCATCCGAAAGAAACATTTTTACAAATGTTTAACAATCGATTAAGATTAAACAGCCATATTGAGATTTTTTTATTATTTTTATGCATTCACAATGCAATTTTGTAAGTATAGGAAAAATGTGATAGTAAAAAACCACGAGCCCCATAAGTAGCTTTCAGGCGGGATTCGAACTGCCTTGCCACACCCAGGCTGTGGAAAGATCAGTAAAATGTGTAACAGAAGCATCTATAAGTGTATGTGACAAGACAAAAAGAGAGGGATTCATAAAGTCTAAATTAGCATCTCGAAAGCTCATGCCAAAGTTTGAGACGAAAAATGATTTTTGCTACAAAAAATGACGTTAAAATGACAAACCGATATAACTTTTTTAACCTATGTTTAATTTTGAAATAAATTATTTTATTAATTAAAATATACTTTAATTTTATCATTTACATGCATAACATATAATATTTACTTATTATTTTGTTTATAGGGTGTACTATACAAAACGTCTATAAATACTTAAAAATGAAATTTCAATTCTATGGCGGGATCTCAAGCTGTCGAGCTAGAACTTCCAAATTAAGGGGTGTTATTTGCAATTATATAATGCAACTTTTGCCTGATATTCCAATTCGAATTTGGATTATTAATATATATTTTCATACAAAAGTGTTCCACCCTATTGTCTACAAAAGAACAAAAACAGCATTATCAACTATAGTAGATTGTACAACAAGTGCATAAAACATACCATTTTACCCGAGACGTATATATCCACCCGAGCCATAGGCGAGGATGGATAGTCAATTTGAGGGTAAAATGGGTTTTATGTACGAGTTATACACTCTGCTTTTCACTTCGAGTGTGAGGAAAATAAATTACAATATTGCAAAAAATAAAGACTTCGCCATATTGGCGGGAAAACTTTCTTTTTCTTTTTTTTATACGTGGAAGTGGCAGCACAGTTACTTAGCATAGATCGTAGTCCATAATGCTCTTGAAATACTTATTTCTTACAAAACTCATTATTTTGCCTAGTTTTATTTATTTAGTAATTTAACATGGATTATGTACAAAATTTAAGAAACAGAATGAAACAACAAGTTTATTTAACGAAGTTTAATAATGCGTGAGTGACTGTTTACCTGACGACCTTTGTCTTAGAGTCTGTGACATAGACGAAGATTTTACTTTATGCACTAGAGCATAAAAAGCGATTTTATGCAGCCTATACCCAACATAAACACGAACTTTACGAGTATGAGAAGTGAAAAATAATTTGTTCTTCAGGAGGCACATTCGGATTTACATAGAACTCGAAATAATTAGCTCTCGCGCTTACGAGGTATAACTGCTAGTAGCATTTCCATTTCGCCCTGGCCACCATTGATTATTTAAAAAAAACTATTTGCGAATCTCTGGCGGTCTGCTTAGTAGCCAATAGCTAAACAGCTAGTAGTTAAGTAACTTATCTTTTTACCCGAGTGCAACAGAAGGAGGGTTATGTTTTTCAAGAGTATCTATGTATGTAGATTTCTATGTTCCCTGCTACAGCTTTCCTCAAGGGTTGAGGTTTCGCTAGATTGGTCTGATAGCACGAGTGACACAGGCGGATTTTGATAATATATTGCAAGATGAAAAAAAAAACCATTCCCATCTAGTTGAGTATCAAAATAAGAGGTTTTTAATAGCGATTCCATAAATATAGACATATAACTTGCAGTTTCTCCGAACTCTCCGCATTATTGTAGTTACTATTGGATTTTGTAATATTTCTTTTGTTACCTTAACCAAAACCTAACATGAAAACATTTTGGAAACTAAGTACCATTATTCATCGGTTAATGGCGACATTTTCAATGCGCCACAATGATAATATAACGATAAGATTTATAATGCTTACAGATGTACAATCATGATAAGTTTAAGTGCATTCTATTATATACTATTTCTACTTTATTTGCGATAAAAGCTTATTGGCCGTTTTCTATACACGTTTACCAACAAAAATACATAGGTATAAGTTTTGTTTATCATAGCTAATTTTATGTCACAGGGGCCTAACTGTAGCTATACGCAGTACAGTGTATAACCACAGGATAACTCTGTCCTTTACATAAGTAATTACATTACTTTAATTTAATGAGTACATTTGGTATTAAGAGGGCCGGTAGCAAAGTTAAGCAGTTCTAACTTTTTAAATGTAGCACTGTATCGGAGATGGCTTTGCAATGTAAGTATTGTATACACTTTACCTACTTCAATTTTGCAATAACAGCTGACGGTATAATGAGGGCAGGTCGTCAATCCGACAACCATGTTTAACAAATTAATTCCTGACGTTCAGCGACCCGACTTAATTTGGAGATAAATTAAATATGAACAAACCACATTTGTACTCTTAAATAATCCGAGCTTTTATTCCCTCGCATTTTAGGAGTATAAATTATTTCATTACAGCTCGCAAAAAAGCTTTTTTACCAAGGCTTATTGGGATTCCGATATGTACTTTGAAAAAAACCTTCATGATTTACAAAGCATCTGTCTAAATAAGTACCGAAGTACTTACATAAAAAAAATAAAGTTCATTTTTGAAGTGATTAGGGTTTTATTAATTTTTAGATAAGTAACAAGTTAAGGTGAAAATAAATATCTCATCATTGCCAATTAATGTCCCCACTGCTGGGGCACTGGCCTGCCTATGGATAGATAAGGATAATAGGCCATGACCCAACACGCTGGCCGAATGCGGTTTGGAGGGTTAACGACTGCAGATGCAGCCGGGATCAACGGCTGAACGTGCCTTCCGAAGCATGGTCCTCCGTGCTCGAGATGAAAAAAATTTTGGACACCCATCCCGTGACCGACCATTGCGAAAGTTGCTTAACTTCAACGATCGCCGACTGAGCGCACCAACCACTACGCCACGGGCTCCTCTAAAATCTACTAGTCACTATCTGTAACACGAGTCATTTTAGTAGGCTTATTTTTTTATCGAATATCGGTGTTCACGTTCAGTGTATTCGATACCTATCGTATCAATGTGTGAAATTGTTACCAAGTTATATTATTTTCAGGCTTAATTTGCATTATTATCACCTTAAGGCGATACTCGGAAAAAATGTGCTGAAGCGAGATAGCAATGAGAAAACGACGCGCGCGGGAGCGAGACCGATTTTGCCGATTACGCAAAAAAAACACAAAATCACTTCGTATTAAAAAACTACAGCGATAAAAAAAAAATGCTTCTATACGATCCTCAATATTATTGGTGTCCACTAATTAAACCAATTTCCAATAGTGTAAGTGACCCCATTTAAGAATAATCTTCACTTTTCGTATATTTTAGAGGTCTTTTCGAAAATAAAAAGTGTCGAGGCAAAATCATAAAATCGTGTTTTTGAAACTATACGATTCTAGATAAAGGTATGAAGAAATATAATATCTTATTACCAGATTTTTAACAACTGTAACCGTCCTATAGTTTTAAATCAAAAAGTCCATATTTTTCCGAGTAGCGCCTTAACCCAGTTGAAAATGATGCATTATTAGGCTATATTTCCTTGCGTAATTAACCGAGCACCAGTTTATTAATTTTAATGTTTTTTTGTAACGCGTATCGCACATCGAGTGCGATTGTTATCGATGTTTCTTGTTGTTTTCGAGTGTTGCTTTGAGAAAATGATGTATCGCATGTCAAGTTCCAACTTGTCACGATTGTTGGAGTAGAAACAATTAAAGAAATGTGAGTTTTCTTAAATTTCAGTGGGTCACGGACTTAATATACGTGATTTAATTTCTGTTACTGTGTTAATATGAAGAGTGCACGAATAACTCAGTCCTTTTTTAGTTCTTACGATGATTAATAGTTACCAAAAATTAAAACTGTTAGCAATAAGCTTTAATGGAATTAAACTAATTTAAAATATAAACTCTAAGGTCGCGGGAAGCCGCTGGACCGATCGTTGTGGAGATCCTTGGGGGAGGCCTATGCCCAGCAGTGAGCGTATTTCGGCTGTCATGATGATGATAATAAAAACATAATGACCGCCGGTGACGGGTTTCTGCGGGATAAAATATACGGATAATAATCGTCCCTACTGTCACCGCTCCAAAACTAATTCTTCTGGGAAAAGCAGCCTGTGACCTTTCCTACATAGCCCTGTCTATAGAACTAATAGTATTTTTTATCACTACTAACAAATAGCTATTATTCTAGCGAAAATTCTAAAGCATTTTGATATAGGTACAAAAACATTCAGATATTTTTTTACCTTACTAGGTATTTTTTTACCGTAATCCCATGCTTTGTGGAAGTTAAAACAACAAAGTATTATGCCACAAAAACATAACCGAACTCACGAATTGAAATTCATAAGGAAAAGGCAAGCCATAACATTGTGAGCATAATTTTGGCAAAACAATGTTTTCGGCCGTTTAACGGCGACCGAGGCTTTTTATGCAATGTTTCCTTCCGACCAGAGGGTTCAGTAACTGTAATTGCCATTGGCGAAGTCATGAATAAAACATTTGCTTAGATTCGCGGTATTTGATCACCTATTAACCATTTCATTATTGGTTGGTAATGATTCGTTCGTTCGTGGTGGAGCCCGGGAGCAGTGGTAAGCGCGATCGGCATTTTTTTATAGTGAGGGAAATGCGTTTACGCATACCCCGTCCACGTTATAGTGCAGACGGTGGTGGTTGTGGGATTCGCCTAGCCGCTTTCTGACCCTCCATCCAGTCGTAAGGACTCGATGGGCGGTCAGGAAGGGTGAATACCCACTAAACCCCTCACCACTTGCTCTTACCGCCGTCGGTAGGAATGGTAATGTGGAGGGTCCGGTGTGGCAAGCTCCCCTTAGCGATTTTTGAGGTTAAGCAACTTTCGAAATCGTTGGTCACGGGATGGGTAACCAACAACTTAATACCTCGACCTACTCCGTGCTTCAGAAGGTACGTTGGTAACCCGGCTACGTAAGGTTGAACCCTTTGGGATTCTTTGGACTGCATTGGGATTCGTTAATACTTACCAATCCGCATTGGGCCAGCAGCGTGGTGGTACTGGTGGGTCATAGCATTTTCTATCCTGATCCATCCGGCAGGCCTGAGCCCCGCAGCAATGGGGACATCGCGGCATTTGATCACCTTTAAACATTTCATTATTGGTTAATCGTTCATTTTGGTATCGGATCGTTCGTATGAGCTTGTTTTTCATAGAATACAAATAAAGTACCTATTGATTAATACATATGAGTAATCTGGCAATCCATCTTATTATGTCTACCAATTCTATGCTAGATAGATTATGGAAAAACAAAATAAAGGCTGTAGTAAAACTATGATTACCTAATACAAGTGCTTGTTCTAGGGCTGCCTCTAATCATAGAAGTCTCAACAGTGTCGCGCTAGGTGTGATAACTCGTATTATTATGTACTTACTGCTACTTGCAAACGTTCATTGTGATTAAACACTGACGCTATAGTAATGGAATAATTTTCATACAAACATAAAAATGAAACTCATAGTGACTATCAGCGTTAATGCCTAGGCCTGACTGCACGCGGACTACCGACCACAAATATATTTCGTTTATTTTTTATACATTTTATATGAACTCGCAGCACACGGTTGACGCCAATGGTCGCCACATGGTAGGTATAAATAGATGCCACTCGCTTCTTGTGGCTGCCACTGGTCACTTCAGCTACCTTTGTGGCCGCTAGCTTCAGGTGGTGGCGTGGCTGTCTCGTGTGGCTCGTGAGCGGCTACGCTAAGCAGTTACCTACCATTTATCGCGAAATGGTAATAATCATAAATCTATTTTTTATGTGTGACTAGCGGATCCTAGCGGTTTTACCCGCGTGGTACCCGTTCCCGTGGGAATATTGGGATAAAATATAGCCTATATCACTCGGGAAGAATGTAGCATTCTAAGGCGTGGGATCGACCTCCATGTTGCCTCTGGAAAGAGCCCAAAGAGCCATATTAAAAGTAATGCTCGGAAAGCCGCGAAGATATGGCACTACTCTCTTGTATAGAGAATGTTCAGTACTTACAGTTAGACAACTGTTCATTATGTATGCTATACTCCGCAAACATAAAAGTATTAATTTAAATATATGTCATCGCAAAAATAAGAGAGTCTGCTCCACTCAACCGCATAAGACTTCTCTTGCCAACCACCACTACTATGTGATCGGTTCGCACCTATATAATGTTGGAAATAAAGCCAATGACCTAATTTCACTATCTCAATTTAGATGCAAAGAGAGGATTCGAGAGTGGTTGTTAAGTCTTAACTACAAAGAAACAGAGGAAATCCTATCAAAAAATTAACTTAAATTAACTGTATCACACACTACACACCCCAATAAAGTGGTAAAACTCAACTTTTATTTTATTTTGTTATTAGCGTGGTTTATTTTTATTTTTATTTTATTTAAAATATCTTTATTTTTATAGAATGTATTGCACGAAAATTTGTAAATTTGTAACTGTAATAAAAAAAAATTAAATTTGTAATTTGTAACCTGTAATTTAATTTATCAATTTTGTAATTTAATTTATCAATTTTGTAATTTAATTTATCAATCAGGTCGGAAGGCGCTGGCGGCTGTGACACGGTTTATACCAGTACAGCTGCCAACGTTAACCTCTTTGTAAGTGCTTATGTTGCTAAAATTTAATTTATAATTTGGTTAAGAGGATAATTGATGTAATCGGAATGAAATAAAGAATTTATTTATTATTATATTTATTATTAATGGTTAAAGAATTTTCTAAACCGCTTCAGAAGTTTCGGAGCATATTAGATGGAAACAAACAAACAATCAAATCTTTCCTCTTTATAATATAAAATATTAATCTAATATGAAAATAGAACCTCAATAATTTTTATTTTAATACACCAGCCTATACGTATTTCAGAGGCACTTTCGTCCTAAGTATTACAAGGTCACTTTTTGCGTAACCTTTTCTGCATTAAACTGCCAGTCATTTCCAAGAAAATGAAATAAACATTCGAGGAGTCTGTGGTGCAGTGGTTAGCGCACTCGTCTGTGATCGTTAAGGTAAAGCAACAATCCCAATAGTCGGTCACGGGATGGGTGACCAAAATATTGTTAATCTCGAGCTCCTCAGAGCTTCGGCAGGCACGTTAAGCCGTTGGTCCCGGCAAGTTTTGTAGTCGCTTATACCCACCAATCCACATTGGTTGGGCCCATGTAGTGGGTCATGACTCATTCTCCTTATTCATCCATAAGGAAGGCCTAAGCCCCAGCAGTGGGGACATTAAATGGCCGATGATCATGAATAAAACATTCGCTTACATTCGCGGTATTTGATTATGTCTTGTCGTGCAGACTCTTAATCAATACGACCGGGAAGTGGGTTAGTTCGCTAATTCATTTAGACCGGTAATAAATGAACAGAACACAAATAGAGAGCTAATTAAGTAATTGCTAGAGTTCGACAAACATTTTTGTTATTGAAAATGAAGTTTTAGAAAAAATCTACCTGTCTCATAACTAGCTCCGATGGGACTCGAACCGGAACTGTCGGGACGACTGCTCTCACCACAGAGCTACGGAGTCGTTAGGAGAAACGTCGAAATTTATTCAATACCTACGCGCTTTTTTTAGCAGAGCGTAACACCCTCATACTCGAAAGAAATGCCTTTCCGACAATTGTATCATGCAATCTTTATTATTGAAAATGAAGTAAAGAATTTCTTAATACTAAGTTTATTTTCAATAGTAAAAATAGCAATATTTTATCTTTATCGATATTAAATTTGAACATAATTTCATTATTAATATTAATATAACAGGCCATAACCAAGCAAGCTAGACAGTCACACATTCATCAACAAAAAATACTTCCACAATGTTCATCAATAATAGTCAGATCGTAATATCGTCATCAATGCTGTCACGATGAAAACAAATTGAATACTACGAAATTGTTTCATGCAATTTTCAAGATAATCGTCTGAAACTATCACTGTTGGACTGTCAATACGTCAGTGTCGCTTGTCACAACGAAAGCCTATCCGTGTCTGAAAATTGTCGCTTTGCATAGTTTATTTGAAACGTTCTTGAAGAACGCTATATCTTTCTACTAACCTTACGCCCGCGGCTTCGCCCGCGTGAATTATATTTCGACCTTTACAGTAATCCTTTTTCCTAAATCATACTTTATACATACACTAGCTTTTAGCCCGCGGCATTGCCTACGTAGAACGTGATGCCTCCGTTTTTGACATGAAAGACCGACAAGCAAACAAACAAGCACTATTTCACATTTATAGTATTAGTATGGATTTGACTTGAGTTGATTTGATTTGAGTCTGATGATGCAGACTATAACTACCGAGTCTAGGGTTGTGGGATCGATTCAGGCTTTTTATGTGATTATTATATTTCAATAAAACGCAACTTGTGATGAAAACTGGTATTTTATTGGAACACTTTATCTTTACAACACCGGACATTAGTAGCGAGCCACAGATTAGACACACCGATGACACCGAACAATGTACTTACTACCAACTTAAAAACAAAAATATTCAGTATGGTAAACATAAAATAAATGTATAAACATTGCCATATTCAACACTCCCTCTCAATGTTATACATTAATAGAAAACCAGATTTATAGAACAATTACAACAATAGCTCATAATCTACTGTGTATCTCCTACACCACACTGACTTAAAAACTTTATAATTAATTCCTTACTTAGAGATTTCGTTAACATGTCTGCCAGCTGATTACAAGTACTTATTATTTGATGCAAATCTTGTTATTTTTAATCAAATCTTTAACAAAGTGATATCTGATATCTACATGTTTTAAACGTTTTATAGATTCAGTGTTGGCATTCAATATTGCCGACTGATTATAACACAATAAGTTTGCTGTACAGATATTTTTTAAACCAAAATCATGTACCATGTTAATAAGCCAACACGCTTCACTGGCAGCCATACTCATTGAAACATATTCAGCTTCTGTTTAAGACAGGTTTACAGAAGACTGTTTCTTTGAACACCATACAATTAAATAATTAGCAAACATAAACAAGTAACCTGAAGTGGACTTTCTATCCTTTTGGTCACCACCCCAATCAGCGTCACAAAAACCTTCTAACAATTTATCATTACATTTATAAATAAACTTATAATCTAAAGTATGTTTTACATAGCGCAACACTCTTTTAAGCATTCCCAACAGTACATTATTTGCAGATGTCTGGTATCTACTTAACATAGAAACAGCAAAACATAGATCAGGCCTAGTGCCTGAAACAGCATACATTAGACAACCAATTATTTGTCTACAAATTCCTTCAATGTTTCTGTCACATTTAACATCAGAATCAAATATCTTAGTATTGAAATTTTGATCCAAAGGGGACAACATTGGTTTACAGTTTTCCATTTTAAATCTCTTAAGTACATTTTACAAGTAATTTCTCTGTGATAATACAGTTGTGCCATTTTGCAAATTTTGTTTTACATTTATTCCTAAAAATCTGAAATCAAACCTAGATCTTTCATTTTAAATTCTTTATTTAATACAGTTTTCAGTTTTGTAATCTCATGTGCATTTGTGCCAAAAATCAACAAGTCATCGACATATATTAATACAAACATTTTATCTATGCCATTATATCTCGTATACAAGCATGAGTCACATCTTGATCTTACAAAACCTTCCTTAGTTATTACCGAATTAAATTTAATATTCCAACATTTAGGTGAACTTTTCAATCCATATAATGACTTATTTAATTTTACAATATTATTATTTCATGAATAAGCCCCTTCTGGTAAACAAACATACACATTTTCTTTTATTTCCCCATAGAGAAAAGCTCCTGTTACATCCATTTGGTAAATTGGCAAATTGAACTTAGTTGCTATTGCTACAAATAGTCTAAAAGTGGACAATTTGGCAACTGGAGCATAAATGTCACTTAAGTCAAATACATCTTGTTGTTCGAACCCTCTAGCAACTAGCCTAGCTTTATACTGTAAGACATTATTTGTATTTTTAATTTTGAAAACCCACTTACTACTCACTGGTTTCACATTCTCTGGTACATCACAGCAGTCCCACGTATGATTGTCCTTTAAATTTTGTAATTCTGTTGCAATAGCTTCACTCCACTTACTAGCATCATCCCTTTGCATAGCCTCACTGTATGTAATTGGCTCACATTCACTTTTGTCCAACTGCACATTATTACACTTGTAGAAAGAAGTTTGTTTTCTAACACGCTGGCTTCTTTCTTCGCTGGGGGAACTAATATCTTCCAGTAAATGTTCTTCATCACTGCATGGCAAGTACTCACTAACATTGTCGCATTCTGATCTGTCATCTACATCACTGGTTGTATGGATTACCTCTGTCGCTTCGTCGGACGCAGTAGTGAACTCACCTACGTCTGTCTCAGAGATACTTTCTTGTATAAATTCCTCTTCCAAATCTATAGACACCGTGGATTCTTTTTCCTTACCTTTCTTCACTTGAAAGTTCTCCTTTTGACCATCATGGTTAAAAAAAACAACATCCCTTTTTATCTCCACTTTATTATTTTGTGTAAAATAGATTCGATATCCTTTCACATTTTCTTCGTAGCCAACCATCAACCCTTTTTCACCTTTCTTGTCCCATTTCTTCCTTCTTTCCTTGGGGATGTGGACATACACTTCAGTACCAAATGCTTTCAACTGGTCAATGTCAAACTTTTTATTTGTCCATACTTCAAATGGAGACCTTCCATTTTCATGACTTTTCCCAGTTCTATTCAGGACAAATACCGCTGTATTAATTGCTTCAGCCCACAGTTTTTTTGGTAAGTTCACTTCATGTAACATGGTCCTTGCTGCTTCCACCAATGTTCTGTTTTCTCTCTCAGCCTTCCCGTTTTGTTCCGGGGTATACGGCACTGAAGTTTGGTGTGTTATTCCACGTCTTGAAAACATTTCCTTCACTTCTTTATTTACAAATTCTAGGCCGTTGTCACTTCTAAACAGTTTCACTCTATTTCCAGTCATGTTTTCAGCTTTATTTAAGAAATTGTCAATGCAATGTTTGATCTCATCTTTCCTTTTGACAAAGTACACACTCCTGAAGTTTGAGTAATCATCCTTCAGTATGACAAAATATCTCGACCCGCCAACAGATGCTTCTTCCATCGGGCAAGCTCCGCAACCAAGGACACTAATAGTTGCTCCATTGCCGACGATTACAGATTTTTGCGAAGTACTTGATAATGACGCAAACAGTGTGCGATCCCGACACATATGTTCACTAGCACCAGAGTCCACTAACCACCTTGATTTATGCAATTCATACGACGAATTAGATACTACGAATGCATTACTCTTCATTTTATTCTCTGTTTTGTTAGTTTTTAGTTTTCTAAACCGACACTGCGCCTTGTAGTGTCCGAATTTTCCACAGTAGAAACAGCTATTATTCTAATTATTTACGTTTTGTTCACTGCTAGCTTGATTATTTCTGCATTCACTTTTATAGTGTCCAACTTTGCCACAGCTATAACACTTTACATTACTCTTATTCTTCACGACGAACGCAGATGAGGATGAAGTTTGCTGATGCTCCTCGATCTTTCCTTTCACCCTCTCCTCCTCAATTAATATCCTGGCCACCAAGTTTTCAATGGTCTGCTTGTCGTCAGGTGCCGATTCCCATGCCGATACGAAATGCTTATAATCATCCGGCAATCACATTAGCACTTTAGTCATAACAAACTTATCAGAAATTTCTTCACCCATTTGTTTTAACTGGTTTTGCATTTCTTGAATCTTTGATAAGAAAATTGACATATCAATGCCTTTCTCGTACTTGTACTGAAAGAATCTCTGCTGTATTATATGAACGCTAGTTTCAGTCTTCTGCTCGTACACGCTTTGAAGTTTTCTCCACATTTCAGCAGAACTCGTGCATGTGATGATGTGTAGCATGACCTCTTCCGACATACGTGTAACCAGTAAAGTTTGCGCCTTGGCATCTTTGGTTTTCCATGCAGTTTTTCCATCAGCAGTTTCGGGTTTTACAGCTTTTCCCTCTACAATGTCTAGCCAACCGTTGCCTCTCAATAGCACCATTGTTTGAAATTTCCAGATATTCCAATTTCTGGAACCCTCCAGCCTAAGCACGTTGACGTTATTGTTGTTACTCTCCATCTCAGACCTCGTTCACAACCAGAACAGAATAAGTTTTTCCTTCTTGACGATATAATACTCGCGTGCGCCACGCCGCCGGTAACCTCACTTTTCTTGAGTTTTCCTTCTCGCCGATGAATAACGAATGACGTCGAATTTCTTATTGAAATCACACTTTCAATATACAGGCTTATGTGTCTGGACCCATAACCTGATGTGATTATTATATTTCAATAAAACGCAACTTGTGATGAAAACTGGTATTTTATTGGAACACTTTATCTTTACAACACCGGACATTAGTAGCGAGCCACAGATTAGACACACCGATGACACCGAACAATGTACTTACTACCAACTTAAAAACAAAAATATTCAGTATGGTAAACATAAAATAAATGTATAAACATTGCCATATTCAACACTTTTGCATAGTATAAAAAAATGTCTACAAAAAACAAAACCAGCAGTTGATCTCCAAATATACTACCATCACAATTTTTCCCTCATCCCACTTCAACATTGTTTTAACATTAAAATAATTCGTTCAAAGCTAGTGACCATAATTCTGAAAAGTTTCGCGGTCTTATGAAATAATCAAACGGCGCGGGACAAGCTTGGGCAGCGCGAGTCATCTATAAACGTAAGTATGACTCTTGTGATCATGAAGTATTACCTACATCTAATAACATAATAAGAATAAAGGATGAAAGTCAGTCACACATAAAACAAATGTCATCAAATACAAAAGTTCTTGCGAAGTCCCAATAGACTACCACCACAACTTTTAGCCTCACTTCAACAATGTTGTAACAATCGAAAAAGTTCGGCCATGCATCGTACAACAATGCTGGTGATCATAATTCTGGAAAGTTCCGCGGTCTTATGAAATAATCAAACGGCGGGACAAGCTTGGGCTGCGCGAGTCATCAATAATGTATGAGTCTCAACCGACAAAGTATGAAGACAAACATTGGCGGGTGGTTCATTTGCACGTACCAATAGAATTGAACGTTGCTCACATGTTCATCGGGAGAGGGCATGCTGTTAGAGGTATGGCGATTGTAAAATTACCTACTCTGATATTCAACAACATTCAAATTTAACAAATAAGTAATAGTGAAAAGAATCATCATCATCATGTCAGCCGAACGACGCCCACTGCTGGGCATAGACCTCCCGCAAGGATCTCCACAACGATCGGTCCTGCGCTGCGCTGTGTAAAAAGAATACTAAGTCAAATATGAATATTGAATTACGAATAATATGCGTAAATTAAATGTAAGTATTATAACTAGGTACCTAATACAATTTATAAGTTTTTATATGAGCGTAGGTGTCGCATATAACATATCAACGATTGTTTTATTTCAATAATCAGTGTTAACTATTGATACTTTATAAATTACTTAAGTTTAACATGTAAAATTGTATTACCCTGAAATCGATAATACTTAAGTAAAGTCTTGACAATATTATATGTTTGTTACAAAAATAACGCAAAGACACAATATTTTATGCATAAAACAGTTCTAGGCAACATCCCTAAACACAACGCTCCTGGTTCCAGATTTAAAATAGTTAACTTCTCTGTCCGAGATAAAGGAATTAATATAAGTGAATTAACAAAACTTTAGGGTGTATTTAACATGCATACTCGCGCTCGCTGCGTTCACATAATGCAGTGGAAGTACAAAACTTGGTCGCAGAGCAGCCGCCGACGTGCCTTGCATGCCTAATGTCGAAAAGCGGATTGAATGAAAGTATTGTTCAGGAACAGATAAAATGAAAAACGAACCAAACCTAGCACTGCTGCGGTGAAAGAAAACACAATGCCTTTCAAATCTTAGAACAGTTGTGTCTCCGCTCAAATCGAATAAGTTTCTCAGTCGTTATTGGGCATTCCGTAGAGAGTTTAACATGCCTGAATAACACCCCGCCGCATTCTATATGCTTCGGATAACAAGCGACGACGGTTTCGTTTGATTGTCTCCCAAGAGTTTTCTTTTGTGAAACAAAGTTATTTTTCGTATTCTGAAATATTTTTCGAAATATAAGATGATTTAAAGCAGATTGTATTTTCTGGCAAAATAAAGAACTTAATTCTAATATGAAATATCGTTTTTAAGATGCAAATGATCACATTTTATTCATAGTATTAGGTAAGTAGGGCAGAGGTACCCTTTGAGGCCATTTTATAGTGTAGGCATTGAACAGATTCTTTGTATGGAGACACATACACTAATTCCTCAGTCGATGAAACTTTGCTGGGTTATAAAATAGCATGAGCCATAAACTTTTAAATGATTATCCAAAAAAATCTCACACTGAAGTTAGGTATTTATACCTAAATATACAAATCTGTTTATATATTGAACCGAGTAATTTCTTAGTCTAAATTTATTTTACCAAATGAGTTATTTAAACTAGTATGTGATACTTGATAAAAATCCAAAACTTTTTTCAAGCATGAGTATGCTTGGCAAAATGGTATACTTAATTCCGTTAAAAAGTTCTACAGAGACATTTTTCAGTTCAAGTCACCCCAATTGTTTTATTAAAATTTGGTGTTTCTGCTGGGATATTTTTTTGGATATTTCATATTATTGTTTTTATACGTTACATGAATATATCCGGTGAAGAAAGTTTAGACGGAGCATTTTTCCAGGTAAAATCAATATATTCTAATGCGCTAGAAACCAGTCAATTGCAAATCAACAATTTAATTGTAAAAAACAAAGGTTTATAAAGTATTTCATCCAAAACAAATTTCTTAAAATTTTCATACAAAACATTTTTTAAAACAGAAAATTGAATTTATTGAACAAAAACTTATGACATAAGGAATTCGAACGGTTGTTATTATTACCTTAAAATACTTTATTTTAATTGCCTTTATCAAAAATGGCTAAAAGTTGTTTAGAAAACTTTTAGAGCAAAAAGTGGCCAAAACCGGTACAGTTGCCAAAACCGGTACGATTGCCCTATATCACGATATTGTTATTTTAATTAGCACATTGATCTATCTCTTCGAGGTATTTTTATATAACTACAAAGCAATATTTCTCATAATAAGTTAATCGAGTAACTACAATATTTTTAGAGATTGAACGATGTAAACTTTTAAAAGAAACCAAAATCATATTGGTTTAAAACGAACACTTGTAAAACAATATTCATGCTCCGACCATTCGAATCAAAACAAATGACATTCAAAACGTGGTGTTTTCCCTTATCTTGAAAACGGCATTAATAAAGGTGCGAAAACAAAAATAAAGCCGGCCACCGATGGAGCGTTAAACAACAATGGAGTAAACGACAAAGTCAAACCACTAATGAAACCGGTTTCACCTGTGACCTGGAAAGTTGGCGCGTTAATTGCGAACATTGCGCCCTCGAGGGTAATGACGGTGTAAGTGCACATCAACGTACATTTTACATAGATATAGTGCTTTGGTCACATTGGCTGGGTTGTATATAATTAACTGACATGGAAATCTCTTAACTCATTTTGTTTAGACGGGAATCAAACCCGCCTGTTTCAATGCCTAGAAACTGCTAGGGCCTCTGCTTTTCAAATATTATATACTTCCACAATATGATAAAGTAGGCACTAGAAAAAAATGCAGTACTTATCTTATTATGTTAGTCATGATCCATAAGGACTGGACTAAAGAAAACTACTATACGGGGTGTTAGGAGCACCGTTGCAAAAACTTTAACCATGGCTTCAGGCCATCATCATGCTGAACAACGCACAGCAAGAAATTTTTTGTCGCAATTGAAAAAAATATTTCGAATCTCCATACAAAATGTACCGATTAGTTGCTAAATTTGTATGAAAAGTCGTTTTTTTTTTCATTTCTGACAAAAAGAATAATACATAGTAGTCAACGAATAATACATCTATTAAACCTAAATGAACAGGTACCTACAAATTGTTAATAAATTAGCTTTTCAACAAAGTACAGTTAAATGCGCCTTTACTACTCTACTCTCCTCCTACTACTACTTTACATTTTCAGGAACCAATTTTCACTTTACAGAGTATTTTATTTACACCTTTTATTCCTATTTCCAATATCCTGCAAAACTAAACCACCATAATATACTTTCAGAATTTCGAAGTAGTTGATAAAAGTAGGAAATCGCAATCATACCTTTTTCGTGGCGTCAATAGATACCTCTATGTCTTTGTTGAGACATAGAGGTATCTATTGATGACTTTGAGACTGAATCTATTTCAAGATGTGCAATTGCTATTTCAAGGTATGATTTGAGGTAAAAAAAAGAATAGGTTTTTGTTTGTCAAATACTTGTGAAATTCGCGATAAATAATAAAACAGCCCACAGATAATGATGTTAAACAATTAGGTATTTGAAAAAAAGTAATAAACGTTTTTTTATGTATTTCAAAACTATCATTAAATTATGATAAATGAAAATATTAAAAATGAATTATCAGAAAATGTCGACCCGTCTCACAACTAGTTCCGATGGGACTCGAACCGACGACCTTTCACTGTCCGGGCGAATGCTCTAACCGCTGTCGTCGGTCGTATGCATAAAACATTTTTTTAATTAACAATAAAAAATAATGAAAAAGATGAACACGTGACTAACCTGCAACGTTTGACGACATTATGATTGAGTATAATATTATTATGTTAAATCACTGTACAGTGCGACAACGTTTTCTGTTCTGGTGGCCAAAAACTGGAACTAATTTACTGTCAAGTTAGCTGCTGTCAAGTTGTTGTCCAACCATAGCGCAACTGCCGGCTGAAGGTCTAAGACATCGGTTACATGCTAATTCTGGCGTCAATTCAGTCTCCTGTCACTTTACTGTCATTCAAAACGGACTGACAAATAATATTTAAAATATTGAATTCAGACCATCAGTCTGTCAGTCTGAATGTATACACGATAATTCTCTCGTCATTCTGATCAGAATGATGGACTGAACTGACGCCAAAATTAGCGTGTAACCGATGTCTTAGAAGTAGCCCTGACTTCTAAAAATTGCTAAATTTAATTGCTACAAAAAGAAAAAAAATACTTAGCGCCACTGACACCAGAACAAAAAAGATTGTCGATCTGTATCAGCTGTGTACTATGAAAATATAAAGGAACATAGTGACGTCACATGCTATTGGTTTCTTTGGGAATTGTGTCGGTGTGTTTTAGGCAGTTATCGGTTCTAAGTTTATATACTTACCTATTTTTTTAAATTTTATATAACTTTTTCATTTTAGAAGCATAATAAATAAAAAATATATCGACAGCTTGAAAAGTGCCGATGTGAATCGCGCCTTAGTTGTATAATATACTTGTAACTCAGTGTTTTGGGAGTCAACTTAGCTCGTAACTCATTATTGAGTCGCTAACAATGTCACTAGAGCACTAACAAGAGGGTCGGCCCTTTTAGTTTTATATTTTATTCTTCGGTACTTTTAATGGACTTCAGGAACATTTCATCACCGAGAAAGTTGCTACTTACGACTTATAACTTACTTATGGAACTTTGGCACTCCCAATGTGACCAATTAGTTTCATGAAATTTTACCATTAAGAACAGCACCCCTAGTAGCATGAAAATCTATCGTTACGGTAGTCGAATAGTAATAAGTTTTTAGTAAAAAATTCATTTTATGGCAAGCTTTTTTGCTGACTGTACTTTAATATTGTATTGTCATCTAAACCAAACCTGTATACAAAATTTCAGCTTCATCGGACACTGGGAAGTAGGTCAAATTAAGCTTGCAAGATTTGTCCCCTACTAATTAACAAACTAATTAACTAACTAACATGGCAAGTTAATAAAAAGCTTGTAAAATAAACCGTCCTTCCAGAGCATTCGTGCTGCTGTCAATATTAATTGAATTGCAGTTCCTTATACGACCGAAAGAGGCGCTGCTCTGGTTTTTATACAAAATAATACGATCTATACACGCGGAAGCGTGTGCTAGGGCGAAAAACTATCGTTATCCTAATCGTTATCGTGATAGGTATTATATATTGTATAAAAAACCAGTTACCTGAGTTAAAGTTATGTCATGTGTGAAGGTCATTTTTCAAATTTGACGACTCTGTATAAGTTAAAACAGGGAGAAAAAAATAGCCCTTGGCGAGTTTCTTGCCGGTTCTTCTCGTTACAAGGTCTCCTGCCGTAGGATTTGCGAACCGATGGCGTAGCTTCATTGACGTTCATAAGTGTTGTTAAACAAACCTAAATTGAATAAACGATATTAAATTTTGAATTTTGAATTTTATAAGTAATATAATTTATTGTCTCTTTTACAATAAACCTTTTTCCTAAATAATGCTTTATTTATACGTACATTACCGTCTAAAATAATTTCCACCGTAATCAGATATTCTTTTAGCGTAATTAATTCGTCCTCTTAAAATTCTGTTTTCGTGGAAACCTTCATCAGAACTCCTTGTAAGTATCAGCCTGAACATGATTTAGAAGCTACAACTTAGATAGAGAGATAGAGATAATTAGAAAAGTCTACACAGAAAACTTCAAATCAAATATGTACCTTCATCATCATCATGATTATACCCTTTAACATTTGGCCATTATGCCTAAGAAATTGTGCAGATCCATCTGTCACTTGGCAATACTTAATGCGAATGAAGAAAACTGTTTAGTAGTACAATTTATATATTATTATATCGTACGGACTAAGGCATACATTAGACGGTCATGCAACCATCAGTCAATTCCATCACTCATGACTAGCTAACCAATCGGTATAGAGGAACTTCGGGCAGCGTTCTGAATGGTTTCCTCTTCTTCTTCTTCCTAACAGTACGGGCGGTTTCCGCAACTCGACGTATATTGCGCCTATTTTGCGTCCGGAGGGTGCGCAGCCAGATCACTCCAGCCAGGAACGCTCCAAGAGCTTTCACATTTGTGATCGCTTCCTGGACGCTGCCCGGCGAGCCGAGGTACCTCACCCGGTAGGGGGCCACCCCCCTGTATTCCAGCAGTACGTGGGTAGCTGTTTCTCTTCCTCCATGCACCCTCTGCATAGGGGAGTGTCGGTGACACCTAAATTAAAAAGATGTCTGTTAAATTGTCCATGACCAGTAATATCACCTGTTACCAGGCGAAGTTGCGGTCTGCACAGTTGTATCAGGGCCCTGGATAGACGCGCGTCCACGCGCGGCAGTGCGAGTTTCGCCTGTCTACACGAATCCAGCGAGCTCCAGTTATATGTTCTGTATCAGTTTATGAATGGTTTATTTTATTGGCTAAATAATCGTGACTGATAGCAAACTGACAGCAAAACATATCGTCTAATGGGCGCCTGAGAGCTCCCACACAAAACTGCGAATTCGCATCGCATCGCAAGAGTTTGCGATCATGCTAATAGAAACCTCCTTGCCTGTCAAACACTTGACACGCATCGCAGATTCTTGCAATGCGATGCGAATTCGTAGCTTTTTGTGGGAGCTCTAAGACACTTGTTTATTTACAATTTAGGCTGGGGCATTCAGGATGTCCTATGAAATGGTCCTGTAGCTCAAGCTCAGCAAATGCAAAAATGGCAATGTCAATTGGGAGATAGTACGACAAGTTTTTTATTTAATTTGGTAAACTTTCTGCATCATTGCTTCACTTACACTTTAGTGTTTTTTAACAATTAAGTATATGTTCTAAATAAGTAAAAAAAAAATGTACATTCTTAAACAAACAAAACCAAAAAAACTCTCGCGCCTGACTCTCTAATTTAAACCAGTACCTGTACCCCCCTTTGTCTCACGGGTGTCATAAAGAGCCGACAGGAAGCAGAATGGTATGAAGACGGCAGTAGTGTCTTTTCTCCAAAATCGTCAACACGACTGCCAGACATGGAAACCCCATAAAATGTACGAAAGGGCAGTGGGCGGCTTACGTACGACTGAAAATGATTGTTTTTATCCACATCGGGATATCACTTAGCTTTTATAACACCTGATGTTAAGTGGTGATAAGGCTGAAGGTGGAAGCGCACTACTCCTGGAATCCTCAATCGCTGAGGAACAGGCTATCTTATCTCTAACTGCCGGATTACAATAATGTTGAAAACATCATTGTTATGACATCAGACTTAGATAAGATGGTGATTAAATATAGCTAGGTATATAAGTTAAATCCATTGATGCTACAGCTTCCCCAATTACATTACATACCAATCGTTATTAATATACTGCCATCGAATTAATGGAACGGCTAATGTGACATAGTGGTAATCAAATGCAATTGCATTAACATTTGATTACAAATATGTAACAATAATTGAACCTGTGTTAGTTATCCATGTTTCTTTAATTCTGCAGCAGCTTATTTATGCTAAACCTTTGCATATTAGTGGCACTTCTAATTATGCAAGCAAGTAAAAAAGGGGCGGTTATATTTTCAGTTCCTGTATGTCATGGATAGCTGGTAGACAGGTCTGGCACTAAGCCACGAGGCCAGTTTATATATCATCGTGTTTTGACGCGATACCCTGACGACGGGTGTTGCAAAAGAAATGAAAGCAAATGCAGTACGTTTCCTATTCGTTTTGTTTTTGCTGTGCGTGTAAAGTATTCTTCTACAATGTCAGCTAAAGCATTCTGAAAGAATTTTAGTTGCGGTTTTAGATTTTTTTATCGGACCAAGCTATTTAAAATTTTATCCAACTCAGTGTTTAGGAACAAAATGTAAACATGTTAAAACTTTGCATTGTATTAGTGACAGGGTAGGTTCTCAATTTGACTATATGTTTTTTTACAATAAAGGCTGCGCGCTTTGTGCGCTTTGTATATCAAGTCCCTAAATTCTCTTTTTATATCGAGAAGAGAAATGTGTGCTGTTGATCATGAAGGTACTGCATATTATTTCTTTTTGTATTATTCACTAACAATTTGATTACATTTTATTTTCCTTCTCCCATAAATCCTTTTATTTCATCACATTTTACCGTTCCTTTATAGACGAAACTCACGTACCAAACTCAGCAGACACACAAAAAATTTGACACACGCTAGACACTCTCGCGAAACTTTGTTGCCTCATAAAACGTTCCTAGCTACAAGTATCAAGCCAGCAACTAACCCTTACGTGTTCCATTAAAATAGTTGTAAGAGTACACGAGGCTGTACCAAGATCCCTAGATGGTCTAATAAAACGCCAATATAGGGGTAATCGTTCGTGAACCATCGATAAACGAGTCGATTTAAGTTTCCTCCCCGCAGGAGGTGACTGTGCGACTTCGGCAAACTTTAAATTGCTACACAAGAATTTCGCTTTGAAGGACGGAGATGGCAGACTGACGTTCAGTTTATTCTGCAAGTTCGTATTGATTTTGAGAAAAATGTTACGAAGCTTTTGAAATGGATCGCGCCGTGTCTTCGAGGATTTGGAATGATTTTCAAAGAGGTAAGAAGGTGATGTTGCGGCGAAGGATTCATAGCGTTGTGTTATGACTGAGAGCTGTAGAAGACAAAGTTTCGACGTTTCATGGATATTTTTGGCAAGTTTTATTTTTGTATCTCGGCCATTCTACGAACCCAAAGATTTTTTTAAATAAAAACAAAATCAATTTATCAATATATTTATTGAGGTAGCATGAAGTAAAATTAACTTATATTTAATCTAAAATTAGTTATTGAGATCTTTAATCACAAAAATTCCATTTATGGCACTTTTAAGGTTTTTGCCTGTCGACAGGTGTGACGCCACTGTCGACAGAAAACACAATATTACAAAATAACGAAAATAAAAACAATTCTAGAAAAAATCAACGATATAAACTAAAAAAATTAAGTGTCTTCTCATTTGCAAAGGCATAATTATCATGTAAATAATCAACGGTTACAAAATAAAAAATATAAAAACTATGTCTACAGATGTGACTTCACCTCTGTAGATAATAGATGTTATTGTAATAAATAATCAATTTTTTATTTCTATACTAAAAACAAAACAAATTATAAAAAATAAGTCAGTTAAGTAGTAGACAACAATTTAGAAAATATCATCATCATCGCAGTCTCCTTTTATTTCTCTCTGAAATCCGTTTTCCGATTTTAGATCTTGACGAAAGACCTGAATTTTGCGAAACCGAGCTATTAGCTACAGATATTGCAGGCGATGGCGGTGGAGTTTCATTATTTGTAATGTCTTGTTCCCTTCGTTTCAACTGTCGTATTTTGTCTTGATACTTTTGGGCACGTTCACGCCATCCCTTTCTTATCTATCGCTGTACTCTAGGAGCTTGTTCTTTAATAGTCTTGATTTCTCCTGATGCTTTTTTCTTTTGGTATTTTTCTGTCTTTTCTTCGCCTGTCTTCTAATTCAGCTTCCGACATTTTTTGTCTTCTTTTTTGTATATATCTCTTTTCTGTTCTTTACGGCGTTTCTTCTTTTCTTCTTCAGTAATTTTTTTTTGTTCTTTGCCATACTTGACATCAAATTGTTCTTCTGAAAAAAAATTAAAGCATAAAGGCCCTTACAATAGCTAAGTGGCGCCATCATCTTAATGAAATTTATTGCTATACTTTACTAAGGTTGTAGTTTCTGCTGAACTGCTGATATAATATTACTTAGCGCGCAATAAACATTAAGATAAGGGTGCCATTTGGCTGTTGTAAGAGTCTTAAATCACATCTGTAGACAAACGTCATTTCTAAAGACAGATGAAATTTGCAGATATTTTGCACCAATTAAACTTAAATATGAATATTGCTTCAGTTAAACTAAACGGAATCAGTCTAAAATATTATTTTGATCACTTTAAGAAAACATTGTTAATATCACAAAACCACATCATATCTGTAGAAATACGTCACATCTGTATACAAATTTGTATTTTGTTTTTTAAACTCAGCAAAAACCGCGTGTGTTGCGCTAAAAATCTTTATACCTACAACAAAGTTTTTCTATAACTAAAGTTTAATCTTTTCTAAAACTAAAGTTTAATCTTTATCATAGAGCAATAAGATATATTTCGCAAAAGCCTTACATCTGTAGGCATTCATCACATCTGTAGACAACCGTGTCGACAGAAGTGAGTTCGACAGGAGTGATGAAAAGATACTTTAGTCCATACCGAGGGGAATATTTGAGGTTATTAACCACGGCTTGTATCACATTTTATCATTGCAGCGCTAATTAACAAGACCAAATGAAAATCATAATATTTAATTAAGAACTTACTGTTTTTTGGCGAGTTCAGAAGTGACGCACCAACTTTTACACTTCGTAGAATCACTCAAGTCTTATTAAAAGTCGGAGATAACTTCTCATGGCCGGCAAAAACTATCAGACGATGACAACTACGTGTTTCAGTGTTGCTAGCAAAAATAAATAGTGATGGTTAAACAAAATATTTTATAAAATATAAGACTTTTTGTGTTTGTCTACAGGAGTGATTCGTTATTTGCGAACATTGTAGAATCTTTTGTAATTTGAAATATAAATATCAAAATTTTTTAAAATCCCATGAAAATTAACTTTATTATATTTGCAATACGATAGCTTTGCATAAGTAACTCCAAAATATGTGGAAGTATTTTTAAAAGACCTCTGAATCCGGCAACCTATGCCGCGAACAGTCTACAGGATGTGATTTGGTCTACAGGAAATGCGCAAAATCTTAATAAATTATAGAGATTTTGTATAAATTGAAATATGTGATGATAGAAAACATTAAATTAAGCAAAGTAAACACTATCGTTAAAATGTAGCTATATTAAAAAGGTAGATATTTAAAGCGAACAGGATTTTGGCCACTTCGTAGAATGGCCGATCTATTCCAAAAGTACTTAATTGCTGTATGACTGAGATAAGATTGATTTGATATCAGAAATATCAAGATTTGATATTTCTTGGACATTCTTTTGGCAAGTTTTATTTTCGTAAATATTACAAAAATATTTTTTTATTTGCGATGATGATGTATGTTTGATTACACAAGAATCTTGCTTTGAAGGACAGAGATGGCAGACTGAAGTTCGATTTATTCTAAAAGACCATATTGATAATAGAGAAAAATGTTACGAAGCTTTTGAAATGGATCGCGCCGTGTCTTCGTGGATTTGGAATAATTCTCAAATAGGTAATAGTTTTTTTAATGTGATGTTCGAGGAAGTTTTCATAGCGTTGCTGTATGAATGAGAGATGTGAGTAATTTGATTTCAAAATACGATCACTTTATTTTTCAGGGATTGTCGTTTAATAAGTTATTTTAATTATGGTTTGTATTATTGGTTTTTATTCGAACTGAACAAAACCTTTTAGGAGCTTATTGACACAAGGTAGCGCAGAATAGAACTATTCTGCGCTACCTTGTATTTTATCCACTCAGCATTCTGAAGCCAGAGAAGGTCAATGGCGCAGTGTTTAGCGCAGTCAGCCTTTTGGCTGTTGCAGTTATGATATCTGAATCCAAGAAAGACTTTACTTAGAGTACTGAGTTCTCTTTATCCATCCATAAGTAAGACCAGTGCCCCAGCAGTGAAGACATTAAAAGGCTGATGATGATGATGAGAGTACTGAAAGTCTGCCTAGGTTGGCGCCTCAATTTAACTTTTCACATTGCTGGTCCTCTTAAAATTGTTATCTAGTATTTAAAATATATATGTATAGGTATAACAAAATACTCCAAATATAACGGGTACAAGTAAAGCCCAGTGACGTGCCGGATGCGGGCGAAATGTTCCTGTTTATGTTCCACGCGTTCCGGTCACGCCCCGGCCGTTTCCATGCATGGCTTCTCTTTGTTCCGTCGTTACTGTTTGTTCCGGCTGGCACCCAATAGAGATGCGTTTGTACGTATGTTTAAACGACCTCTGCCTTAAATTAGGATTCAAAATCCTCGTTAATAAAAAACCACATCAAAAAAGTAAGAAATAATTCCTCATCAAATAAATACCTAACGTAAGTACTTTGAAGTCGGGCGTGAAACATGTACAATTTTTTGTTGTTTTTGTTAAAAACCGCCCGACTTCAAAGTACTTACGTTAGGTATTTATTTGATGAGGAATTATTTCTTACTTTTTTGATGTGGTTTTTTAGGAGGCGGTTTTATTTTTTTATAAAAATAATTTTTATTTCACTCTTTTTAGTGCATCGTGCAGGCAATTTGCGTGTTTTCTGGTAAATAGGTATGTGATCAAACTCAAAACCTCCTTTTTCGAAGTCGGTTAAAATACCTTGAGGTATCCCCTTTTTAACAAAACAAGAATCATCTAAATCGGTTTATAAACAAAGGAGTTATGCCTAAAGATACGTATTAAATTCACATAAAGTGGTAACGAAAACGACAGTATTTTCAAGATTTCCTGAAAACTACTGAACTGATTTCAAAATTTAAAAAAATGGGACCAACTTGGAAACCAACCTGATGTAATAACGTTTGAACCATTTCAATCGGTTCAGCCGTCTTCGAGTAATCGGTGGACATACACAAAAAAAAAAAAAACATACATACAGACGAATAGAGAACCTCCTCCTTTTTGATTTAGAAGTCGGTTAAAAAGGCTGTCAAGTTGGATGCTGAGTTAAAAATCCTAAGGACTGACGCGCTTAGTTTGAAAAAAAACCACCCGGATTAAAACGTAATTACGAGATTTTATGGACATTAGCTTTTACTAAGTATCTACCTTAAATATTTTTTCAAAATAGCGGGTTAATACATAGGTTCAAGCGTTCTTTATCTTTCGGTGTCTTTACAGTGCTAAATACACACAGGACTAAATAAAATCCATTATTATTAAACAATTTCCTATGAATATAAATAAAAATTTATAATTTATATTATTATGATTAATAAACTGAAGCTAAGAGTGAGTAGTTTGATAATTTTGTTAACATCGCTGTATCTCGCCAGATGACTTGAAGTCAGCACTTTCTTGTGGGTAGGTTTATTTGCAGTAAAACATTCGATAGGCGCTTTCAAAAAGAATTGAACACGTATTTTCTATAAAAAAATATTAATAAAATACTTAGTTTTACATAGAAATACTATACCGTATCCCTAAATTTTGGTATAGGCTGCATTACAACTACTTAGAAGATTTTAGCATATCCTCTTTATCGTTGTAGATATATGTTGGTGGTAATGGTGCAAAAGAAATATTTATAAATTCCTGGTCATAAAATAATAGTCATCTAGTTTTCTAACAAACTGATATAAAATCATGGGTTGGTAAACAACTATAAGCAATTAACCGTATGATTTGCGAATCAATTTTATTAACAAGGAAAACGCTGGCCTCGTCTGAAACACCCTTCGTTTACATGGTTTAAAAATTCAAACGGCGGTTAAACTGTCGACGTTAGATACATAAAAAATCCCGAACTACGTTATGATAGAGATTGACATCTTGTTATATAAATCTTTTCGACAAGATTTAAGAGTGTATTATGCATAAATCTCTAAATAAGTTATCTACTTATAGCAAAACGTTAAGTTACCACACTGACATATCCTAAATTAAGTTTCTCTAAACTCTGTCTTATTCCTAAAGCAAAGAGCTCATGTCACTGCATCAGATAATATAAGCGCTGATCCTACCTACATGCAACGGCGTAAAAGAGCGGAATTAAACCAACATTTAACTTGGTTAACTTTAAACACATGTTTGGTGACTTTGAAGTTTTGCATTGCAAGAAATCGTTTCAATGTTTTAACTGCACTGTAATTCTTAGACACTCTTACTCGCTCACACACTTGGTAGTGCTTTATGCACCGTGATCTTGAGATTGAGATCATGAGATTACCATTTGAGGTATTAACCTAAGTATACCTAGACCACTTTTTTTATTTGTACAGATATTTCAGTGTATGAAAGTGTTATTCAATACAAACATCTTTAGCTTTTGAGCTATTCACGAAATCATAAAAAAGTTGGTATGGTATTTTCTTTGGAAAAGCTGACTTATTTTGCGGTTTTGTTTCTGACCATATTGTAAAAATTGTTCGCATTAGGTATTAGACAAATAAAAATGTGTGGTGTATCTAAATGTAATACATTGTAATGTAAAGTAATACCTACTTATATTCATTTGTAATACTTAATTTAATAGATGCTAATAGCCAAAACACAACCATTTAAACTATTTTAAAATCAGATCAATGGTGGTTATCCTACTTAGAATTTTATTTTGTTTAACAATCATTTCTACAATAATGCGTCAAGTTAAGCGAATTGAAAAGGACATTTGAATAGAGAAATACCACAATACCATGAAGACGTATAGCCAAATCTATCACCATTCATGTATTATGCGACAATTAGTTCCGTTTGGGTCCAGCTGTTTGGCACGCACCATGATATTGTCCCCTCTTAGCGCAACACACATCCCCAATTCAACAATTTATCCACTTTTTGACGAATTACATCCCTTCATTTATCCGCTTTTCAACGAATTATTCAGACGCACGCGCAGTTTTTGATAGGCTTTTAGTGTATTTTTTTTTACAAACAGCAATGTTTCTCTTAATTCTTGTACATAATGGTCTAATTACCGCTCAAGCTTCTAATAGTCTTATAACAAATACGCAATTATGTGATCTAATTTTGTGCTTTGGTCACCAATATTTAAATATCTGAAGTAAGGTTTTAAATGCTATTGAGCGTTTAACTTTAAAGTAATTCGATTTCTGTCAGATAATCGAGAATTTGATCAGCCTATTGTTTTTGGTATGTATTCCTAATTATTTGTCTATTTTAGTACCCGGTGAAGTTAAAGCCAGTGCACTACCGATTTTATCAGATAAGATTGTAAAATAAATAGGTACATATAGGTACGAACGGTATCAATTATATTCGATTTACAAAAATCAGGCGCTGAAATAAAATAAAATAACATTTAACTACACTATTTTTAAATAAAGAAAGTAATAAAGGTGATAATGACAAATAGCCGATTAGCTGACGCCCTATAAATGACAGCCATTAATCGTGCGTCGCGTCATGGGCGAGTTTGTAAATCAAAGCGTGCGCGGCGCGGGACGCCCCCGGCACGGCCAGCGCATACGCAGCCGTCGAAACGACAAAGAATATACGGTTTGCAGAGGGACAATGTGAAAAAAAAACGGACTGTAGGCAGATTATAAAACCCCTGGTTGCAATTAAAACCTTTGCAGGACGTAATTAAGCATAGAGCTAGGCACAAAGCAGATAGATAGAATCAAATGTACTTGCAGAGAGCTTTTACATTATAGAAACGCGGAACTTGCAGGTACTATTTATGATACTTGTTGGAATATCATAAACAGTTGATTTTTTGGCAGGTCATAAACAAACGCCCGCCCCCGAAGACGCGGCCAGCGCATACGCAACCGTTCGCGTCGTCGAGACGACAAAGGAAATATAGTTAAAACTCCAGTAAATATATTACACCGAAGACGTAGACATATTAAAATTTACTGGATATATGAAAAAATGACAGATGAATCAACGAAAACGTGTTTTGTTTCATCATTTTAAACAGTAGATAGTTGAAACATTATTTCATAAAAAAAGGTTCTATTAAAGTGCAATTAATTATTATTCATTCTGAATACTCGAATAACTTGCGTGCGTGGACAAAATGCTAAGGCTTCCTACCATCATGTCATGTCGCAAGTCATTTTAAATTCAATTTTCTTATTTGCTCGCCTAGACTTCGTAATTTTAGGACAGTTTTATACACTTATATGTAAACGTTTTAAGAAAATTATTCTGTGAAAAATTGAAACATTCTAGACAGAAATGCGGGTTATTTGCAACAAACAATAAGGGGTCGGGGTAAGGGGTCACTGCATGCAGCTCAACACTAGAGGCAATAAGTGATGCTAGATTGGTGGGACTCCCCCAAATTCAAGGGGTTTTTTGAGCTATGGGCGGAAATATTTTCGGCGGAAAGAATTTTGACTTTGGGGGGATTTAGGGGTTATTGTTCATGGCAAAGGGGTGTTTTTAGTATGTTTTAGCGCTTGGAACTCATTAAACATAGCAATCAGACAGTGATCTACTCTGCCACATCTTCAAAAAAAACATCAAGTTATCACTGCGCCAAAAAACGCCTTACAAATATTTTGCCTTGTGTGGGGTTTTTCTATCTACCTACTATCATTTTGGGGGAATTCGGGACCAGATTTGGGGGGAATACCACACGAGCATCTGGCATCACTGGCGACAGCCAAATGCAACGATCGTATGCTACTTTGCGCGGACAGCGATCATTTCGCGTCAAAATGCAGAGACGTAATTTCTCCATCGTGCCTGACAAAAGTCTTGACACGGCGCTGCTGGGACTGAAATTTATACCGTTGGGGCCGTGTCAGGGCCTGACAGATTTTTTGATATTTATGATAAAAATAAATATACTTTTTCAATATTTGATTATTCATTTCAAATGGTTTTACATCAATTATTATACCCAAAAAATCAAATTTGGCAATTTGGTAAATCTGCCTTGGCAGTTAACGTGTTAAATAATCAAATGCTACTTGTCTAGGCACTCAAGCAAGTTAGTCATTAGGATTTCTGACAGAAAAAAAGGTTTTCTTACGTCATTTGAAAGAAAGATATTTAAGTAGGTACCATGTGGCTGAAATAAATAACACGATAGCGTTGTCTCTGCCATCTATTCTTTGACATCGCGTTGATTTATTCAGCCTCATTCAGTCACACGCGTACACTACAAATATCTCATCTTTCTTTTGATAGCACTGAATCTCCACGAAATAATAATATTAGAAAAGTTTTCTAAAATGTTTGTGATTTTGTTTATAGTGATATAAATTGTCATGACTAACTAACTACTTTGAAGAATATACATTTGATTTATATTTTGCTATGAAGAATTTTATTACTAAGCATCTCCCGCCTGATGGAGGGCTCTCTATCTCAAACAAAAATTAAGTTTACGTTATATTTGAGTTAACCAGACTAGTAGGTACTCCGAACGAACGAACAATAACAAATAAAATAACGTTAGGTACCTAATACTTTATAGTTCGTAAACATTAAAATTGTTATTAAAAATCCCCACAACTAAATCAGGAAAAATCTTCTGAAGCTTTAATTTATTGTTTTTTTTATTATATTTGGACATACATTTATTTAAATACAAAGTGATGATAATGAAAATGAGATAATGAAGATGTGCTCATGATTACACAATGCAATTTTATTTTTATAACTATTGCATAGTTTTTTACGACAATTTTTCCTATACGTAAGTGATGAAGATCTTTTGCCTGTTACCTCTTTACACATAAACCACTGCAACAATTGCAAAACTGATTCATTAATTGGTGTCATTATAATTAAGATCTAGAAAGGTACCAAAGGTACCAAAAATAACGACTACTAGTGGTAAAATAGTCTATGTAATATCTATTTATAGTATCAATATGCCATATCTTTTATGACAACAGGGACAACATTGGCGTCTTTAAGTCAAGAGTGAACATGCTACACCCTAGACTGCATCCTGTCTGTTAAGCAAGATGGCGGTCAAATGCTTCCAGGATTTATAAAAAAAAAGACAAAGTCACGCGCAATATAAATACTTGAACTCTAAGACAGTAGACATCGAAACAGTTGTCTACAAGACATGATGACAAACTATGTGGTGAAACCAATTGAATTCACAACTTTACTGAGATAAAACGTCACCCCAGCTTATATATGTCAAGTTTTAATTAACCGCCCAAAGGAACGAACTAGTGGTAATATCAAGCTACTAATGGCATTGCTCTTCCCATAATCTGAAACTAAATTTCTCTAAATAGTCGGACATGAGCATAACACTCTATCTTTCCAACGGTGTGTAATTACAACCGAAAATAACAATAAAATAACCCCTTTATTATTACTTCCACGAGCGTTTCTGAACATTCTGCCGAAACCGCTGGCTCATCCGTAACACAGCCTAGTTATAATTCAGCTTGTTATAACAGTATGTCAGCGGTCGTTCGCTTAATCCCCGTTTATGGGCTCTCCAGTTATAATTTTAACCTGCATTATTTTATACGCTGGGCCATTATCGTGGCTTAAGCCGAATATCTCAAATAATTTATGTATTCCATGTGTATTAACACGGTTGTTTGCTTTAGGTCCGTATTTTGTCTTTTTGGTTATCCGACACGTATATTTTTCTTTATGGTCCGTATTGCCGCTTTGTGTTGTTGTTTTTGTATGCGTTTTTGTCAACCGGTTTTTCGTTTATTTGTATTTTATATGTATAAGGTTATACTTCAATGGAATATTGATATTATCTTTAGACTTGAAATTTCATTTTCTGATATTGTAATCAAAAAAGTAATTTGTTATAATTAAAATACTTTTCAAATCTAACTAAGTACCTACTCCTCTTGTGTGGAATAATTGTTATAATCATAATAATAAATTCATTTGTTTCGACCAAATTGATCGTAAAAGTATAAGGAATTAACATGAATAAAATATAAAATAGCACGTCACAATCATCAATCTTATTACGTTAAGAGAATAAAGCATACAAGATACTAAACATATACTACATAATAACGTTGATTATTAAATCATTGTTCAATTATAAAAAAAATGCAACATGGAACTGAGTCACATTGCATAACTGAAAAATTTCTATGAACACACTACCGAAAATCATTCAGTTAATGGCCGAATGCTACAATATAGAAAAGTTCTATGACGTAGTTACCTTCACAGTCATATTATGATTTCCTCATGTGCGAACTCACTCTTAGTTTAGATAAGTAGACAATTTAAAAATATAGCAGCTAATTACGTGTTTTATACCTCAATCCGATAAGTTTACCGTTATATATTGCCGTTTGATTGGTTTTCATAATCATAATCATAATCATTTATTGCAGAAAATATGGTACAACAAGATGTCAACATAGTAGTAATAAGTCCACATATTTTACCATTAGCGGCATGCAATTTCATATTTGAATTCAAAATAATGAGAATACAATTAATTTAGGACATCAAAAAATCAAATTAAATGTCATTAATTACAGAATTATAAAATATTAGAACAATACAATACAAATTAAATATGTCATTAATTATAGAATAATAAAAAATTTGAAAGAAATTATTTTAAAATCATGTCATTTACATTATAAAAGTTTTTATCTTTAAGCCATGTCAATAACTTGGATTTAAATAAATTGGTAGGTGAATTTTTAATGTCATTTGGAATAGCATTATAAACTTTTACACACATACAATTACACTGTTTTAAGTACAACGTCAATTTGGGCATACTGTTGTATGAGGATTTCTTGCATTTCTACATTTATCATTTCTAGTTTTAAAAAGTTCTAAATTATTTTTTACAAAAATAGCCACCTCGAGTATATATACTAGTCAAAACAAAATAAGGGCCACTTGATTATTTTGAAGTCTCACTCAATTTTATAATTTTAAAGCGATCCTAAGTGGCTAATTCTTTTTTGTGGTGTTCACTAAAGTGTTAACAAACACTAATGCGACAATACCACTTGCATCTTTTTTTTAAGTGGGTAGAATGTGTTAGTTTTGTTTAACCACTTGAATTTACCCTATTTTAAGACTTTATTTTTTAACTTTTGAGTCAGTTCAACTTTGGATTGCTTCGTGATTAGACAAACTTTGCTAAGTTTAAGCGTGAATTAACATTTTGAGAGAACAATGCCGAGGATTCGAAGACATATGGACCTGCAGACCACAACTAGAGCCATCACATTGATTCAGGAGGGCCATTCTCAGCGTTCTGTAGCTCTGCAGCTAGGTTTTTCACGACGTGCGATCCAGAATGCTTGGAATCGATTTCAAGAGACTGGGAGTGTCACCAGGAGACGAGGATCAGGCAGGATTCGAGCAACCACATCACAGGAAGATCGTTATATACGCCTGACTGCCCGCAGAGAGCGATTCGTTACCGCTCGCTCCTTACAAAACCGCTTGCGGCAGGCGACGGGTACCCGCGTTAGTGACCAAACGATCAGAAATCGGTTGCATGAAGATCAACAATTCTCTAGGAGGCGCGTAGTACGCATTCCATTGACAAGTGCGCATCGTGCAAACCGATTATCATTCGCAAGGCAGTACCAGCAATGGGACATGAGTGATTGGAGCACGGTATTATTCACAGACGAGTCCAAAGTGAAATTTTTCAGTGATGATCGTCGTATTAGGGTTTGGAGACGAGAAGGTGAGCGATTTTCAGATGCTTGCATCCATGAAAGTGACAGATTTGGGGGTCCTAATGTAATGGTGTGGGGGGGAATTTCACTTTCTGGTAGAACAGAGCTTGTAATTCTCAATGAAGGCACAGTAACGGCTCAGCGATACATTGAGCAGGTCATAAGACCCTATGTGGTGCCATTCGCACAAAGAATTGGTGCGGAATTCAAATTAATGCACGATAATGCCCGCGCTCATACAGCTAGAGCCACCAGGGAAGCTCTAGACGAAGCTGGTATACAGGTGTTACCGTGGCCCGCCAACAGTCCGGACCTTAACCCAATTGAGCACATGTGGGACTTGTTGAAAAGAAGCGTTCGGAACACAAATCAGCCTGTGCACAACGAAGCACAACTCATTAATGTGCTCAAAACCAGCTGGGAACAAATTCCAGAAGAAACGGTGCGATCCCTGGTTGAGAGTATGCCATCCAGACTTCAAGAATGTGTTCAGAAGAGGGGAGGCCATACACGGTATTGATAAAAGTAAAAAAAAAACTAAAAAAAAACTTACTTTTTTAAGAAAACCCTTTTTTGTCATGCATAATTTTAAGAAAAAATGATTATTTTATTAAAAAAATTAACATTGACGTTTGTTTTTTATTCCAAACATTAATTTTAAGTTAATTACATTAAAAATTAATCAATTAATTAAATTCAATAATTTTCCCACCCCCAAACTTAATAACTTAATAAGAATACTAAAAAAACATGGTGGCCCTTATTTTGTTTTGACTAGTATATATACATGGAAGAGGCAGTATTCCCAGTGACTTGAATAAAGGCTTGCAAGACTCACGAGGTGATGAGCCACAGATTGCCCGTACACACTTCTTTTGAACCCGAAATAATTTACATACGTCTGATGAGTTCCCCCAAACTATAATTGCATATCTTAGAAGAGACGCGACATAGCCATAGTATGCGGCGAGAGTTGTCGACAGCGCAGAAGTTTCTCTTAACCGGTTGAGAACATATACGTATCGGTTTAACTTATTCCTTATTTTATCTATATGCTGCTTCCAATTGAAATTGTCATCTATTAAAACGCCCAAAAATTTTGTGTCTTTTACTTCATCAATTTTAAAGTCATTATATTTAATATTTAAATTTAATTTCATTTGTCTATTACTACCAAATTGTATAAAATTGGTCTTTTGAAGATTCACTGTCAAATTGTTAAAACTTAGCCATTTTATTACTTTGTCAATTGTATTGTTAATATCACTTTCATAATAATCAAGAGAATTTTTATATGGTATCATCACGGATACGTCATCTGCAAACAATACACATTTATGAGTGGTAACATCAGGGAGGTCATTTATGTAAAGTAGAAATAGTAACGGACCTAATACACTTCCCTGAGGTACTCCACATGTATTTACAATAAAATCGGATCGATGTGATGTTACTACCGAAGCTTCGTTCAAGTTATCAATTTCAACCACTTGTTTTCTATTACTCAGGTAGGATTTTAGCCAGTCTAGAGTTGCACCTCGTATTCCTAAGTTGTGTAGCTTGAGAAGTAGCAATTTATGGGAAACGAAATCAAATGCATGCGTCATATCAAAAAATACCACAGTTGTTGGTGTTTTAGCATTCACATTTTCAGCTATATCTCGTATTAAATTAAAAATTGCTAATGTTGTTGATTTTTTACTCTGAAAACCAAACTGCTCTGATCTCAATATATTAAATTTTGAAATGAAACTTATTAATCTTTTTTTCATCGCCAGCTCAAAAATTTTTGATAACACTGGTAACAGAGTAATTGATCGATAATTTTCCATTGCACTTCGCTTACCCTTTTTAAAAAGCGGTTTTATTATGGATATTTTTAGGAGATCTGGAAAGACACCAGTCTCTAAGGAAATGTTTACTAAGTGTGTAATAGGAACTGTAAGTTCCTCAACACAATATTTAATAGTTTTGGTGCTAATTTCATCGTACCCTGTAGCATTTGTATTATTAAGTGACTTTATTATCGCCTTTACTTCGTCGGTACTTAATGGCTCCAAGAAAATGCTATTTGCAACAAATTTATTATTTGTATTTTTGAATACGTTCCCTGTATTTTTTGTTGAATCTGTGTAAAATGTATTAAATTTATTTGCTATTTGGGTTGGGTCAGAAATATTTTTACCGTCAATAGTTATTTCATTTATAAATTCCTTATGTTTAATATTGTTTGATTCATTTTTAAAAATTTTCCATGTCGTTTTACATATATTATTTGAATTAATTATTAAATTATCATTATGTATTTTTTGTGAGACTTTTAAACATTTACGCAATATTTTAGAGTATGATCTGTAATTATTTTTTGAAGTAGTAGTTTTAGAAGCGTAATACTTAAATCGTAATCGTCTCTTTGTTTTACAACTCTGAATTATACCTTTTGTGATCCACTTAGGCTTATTATATTTATTTGATATTTTCTTTTTTCTAAGTGGAAAACACAATTTATATAGTGTGGATAAATCACTGTGGAACATAGCCATAGCTGAGTTTATGTCCGTTTCACTGAGTAATTCCTTGAAAGTTATGCATTGTAAATAACTTCTAAACAATTTGCAGTTCTGTTCACTGTAATCTCTCACCATAATATAATGAATAAGTGGGCAAATTATTTCCTTTTTAATAGGGACATATAAAATTTGTGCCGTATTATGGTCAGATAAGTGTAGGTGTTGTAATTCACTATAGGCATTATCCAAGCTACTAATTAGGTGATCAATACAGCTATTCTTTCTAGTTGGTTCTTGGACGTGTAGTGACAAATTATAATTATTAACTATATCTACTAGATGTTTTGTACTGCTTGACATCTCCAGAGTATTTATATTAAGATCTCCAGCAATCACTATATCCGTTTTAGATTTTCTGGTGTATTTGTGTAGTACCTCGTCTAGCGATGACAGAAATAAATTCACATTTGAATCGGGAGTCCTATATAAACATATTATTATAATATTATAATCCAGTAATTTTATTCCACAACACTCAAAGATTTTATCTTTTGCAAATGCTTTGATATCAACAAGTTCTTGGAATCGTAAGCCTTTTTTCAATATAATGCATACTCCACCTCTATTCTTACCATTTGTCCTACAAAAAGTCGATGCCGTGTCATATCCCGTTAAATTAAAAGAGTGTTCACTACCTTGCCGAATAAAAGTTTCAGATAAACAAACAACGTCAGGCATTTTATCCACCAAATTTAATTCTGATATGTTGACTTCTAAAATATCCCGTTTTGATGCAAAGCCCGCTATATTTTGATGTAATATTTTTAAATTACACGATTCTAACTCATTTACGAAAAAAGTTGGGCCCATCAACCTCTTGATTATCTTGCGACAGTTCACAATCAGGTTCAGTTACATTATAAGACGTTAAAATATCCAACATTAAGTCATGCAAATCCAAGAAAACCTTTTTGCAACCATAATCATTTAAGCGACCCTGTTTTCCACTAAACATTTTAGAAGTATATTCCAAATTTCTGTTTGAGTCTAAAATATAAGCGTATTTGTGAATGACATTGTCAGAATTTAGCAAATTATTAAATATTTCTATTCGCATGTTGTATAAATCTACGAAATTTGCACATCTATATGTTGGTACACAGATAATCATATTTGTATGCTGTAGCTTGAGAAGCTTGGATTTAATAAATTCTATAATTTCATGATAATTATGCGTAGCTCTAAAATCTATATCACCTATAAAGATAACACAAAAGTCATTTAGAGTGAAATCGTGTAGTTTCTTCTCAATACCGTTTAGGAGTTCCCGTATACCGGCCCCAGGGATTTTATAATGGCAGCGTTCTGTAAAATACAAAGTGTCCTCCACAATTTGGACAACTTTATTTGTTTTATTGTTGCTTATTATGCACAATTTTCGAGGTTTCTTAAAAGTTGCGTCTTCTTCTTTATTTTCATCTAGTTTATTAGTTCTTGACGTTTGCTCCTTTCTAGCTTGCTTATTTATAGATGTTTGCCTATTAAGGTCTGTCTTTAAATCCTTGCTATTTTGTTCATTTGTAGTTATATTAAGGTCTTCTTTTTGCTGTGTTAGAGTTTGATTTATGGGTTTTCGTTTCCTTTTTTTTGTACTATTCAAAGGTGATGACGTAATTGGTGCTGTTGAAGTGCAGATTTTTTTCAGATTTGCAATTGTAGTTTCATTTTCTTCGATCTGTTTTTTTAGCGACGTGTTTTCTAATAATAATTCTTCTATCTGTAGATCAGCACTCTCTAATTTACATTTTAAATCGAGATATTTTCGGTGTATTTCTTCTAGATCTTCTATGTACGTAGTTATTTCCGGGCAGCTTCTGTTTAATCGCTCATCAGATGGTGAAATAATCGATTCGTCCTCATCTTCCGTAGAAATTGAACTTTCTGACAAAGAAGTGAAAGAGTCATTTACGACTTGATCCGAAATGTTTTGTGGTGGCATTTGCAATGGTTCCATGGCAACAATTTTTGTCGATTTATTCTTGTTAGCCTTCGATATTGCGCGTTCGTTTTTGCTCTTATTATTGCACTGGTTACATAGTAGCTTTTTCTTCCTCGTTTGATCCATTAATCTGTATAATTTTTCCGATATTCCAGCGCAATCGAAATCATATATTTTTTTACATGACTGACACGTTATAGTATCTCTTTCATAGGATTTCTCTTTACATTTATTGCAAATAACATATACTGAAGTGTTATTTCTTTTTGCTTTTCGCGTAACATTTCTTTCCATTTTTATTTAGATTTTTCGTAATTTAATATACTTATATAAATTAAATTTAGGTATTAAAAATATTTATATAATTATTGTTGCATTATTATGCAAAATCATAAATACAAAAAAAAAAAAAAAAACAGTTTTCATATCCCAGGCTCGAACTCGTATGTACAGCTTCTGGTTAGACCCCTTTACCAATCGGCTGTCGGTGCTCTGATTAAGGATGACCAAATTAACTAATAGGTGCGACGCGGGCGTAATTTTTAAACAAACAATTTGCAGGGTTGTTTGAGAAGATTAAATTGTTTATGAACCTTCTTTTTTCCAAAAAAAAGATATTATTTAGACTGTTTTGCACTTAATTTGTTGTATTTAGTTGTAGTTGTAGTAATTGTTTTTCACTTTAAAGCACTTATAAGCTGTAAACTAATGTATATTTCACTTTTGCATCAAGTCTTTATACCTAGCTTTGCCGTAATAAATAGTTAACTATTTTATTATCACCAATTTCACTACTTAAATCCACATATTTCTTTAGATAACAATCACAGTGGTCAGTCATGTTATTTCACGTATCGTTATCACACAGTCACACAAAAAATTTTTTTGCAAAAAAACACAATTTCACATCAATCAGCCAAGACATAAATCACCCTGCATTATTAAAATGACGTTCGTGCATCGCAATATTATTTAATTTCATGAAATTTGCTTTCACATAATAAATCTAATTATGATCCTGTCACAGCTGATCGAGAAAAGGATGGAAATAAATTATGAGACCACAGTGCAGTCAGTAGATCAGTAGTACGATTAACTACTAAGACAATAATAATTTGTAAAATTAACATTAAATTAAAATTTGTAAATTTATAATTATAAACATTATTTATAAATTAAAGAAACAACTTGTTCGTAAGCCTACATATTTAGAGTAAATTTTGTTATAAACGGCATGAATTACATTCCATACAGTTAAAATCTAGTTCTTTAAAATCACTTTGTCCTTACCTTGAAATTATATCTGATACCAATACATAATATTCCCACAAGTAGGAGCTCCAGTACAAAGGTCATATTCACAACTCAACTTATAACCATACTCTCTTTAAAATGTTACACTAAAACTAGAGTCTGAAATATTAAAATTGCCTTAGCTATAGCACGTAGTAAGAAATAAAACTCTTTTATATTACAATGATCACACGTTTTTCATTCTGCGACGACGACGTGTTGAAAGCAACGTGTTTATTCAAATAATACTTTAAAGTTGAGCTACTGAGTTACTCCTGTAGTACGCTGATACAAAATTAATAACGGTGATTGAGGAAGGAGCTCTGTCTCTTGCCGAGACAAATGTTGTATTAATGGGTAGATCGCCAGTGGATGTTACTGCCTAGTAATCTTCTCTTTGGTTGGTAGAGGCGTAATTTCAAAATCTTAAATTGTTGATTACTTATAAAATTTTGTAACATATTTATATTGACTAAAGAAACTTTGTTAAGTATTTTACAAAAATGTTTCAATATATATTTTTAACTACTCTGTAACTAATATTTTTAACTATAGGTTTTGATATAAAATAAAAGAAATTGAAATATAATGAAATGTGAAGTTTTATTTTTATAACATGTAAAATTAGGTCCTTACAAGAAATACAGGGCGTGGGGATAAATATTCTACTTTGCAGCTCACTTGTTGCACTGTCAGAGGGACTTAAATTACAATATTCTCACTGAGTTGGAAATTACATAAACAGGTAATGAAGTTTAAACTAAGCAAATAAGGTTTCAAAAGAAATTCATATGAATAGGAGACCTAGGCTATCGCTATCCTTAAAATAGGTTTACAACGTGTCAGACTGGATATACAAATACAAACACAAATTAAAATATGGTTGTTATTCAATATTAAACATTTTATAAGTTCCCAAGTGTAGTTTAAATCAAGTTGGGAGTGTTACAAAATTGAAAGGCAGGTAGGTAATACTTATATGTATGTAGTTAAGTTAAACTTATAAGAGAGGAGAAGATTAGAGACAATTAATGGGCGCCACGTTTATGAACAGCTCATAAACGAAGAGAGTATGGAGAGATGTAGTTAAGAGATAAAGATATAAGAACGATTACACCTGAGACTTATGTTCCGAGGAGGGGTTGCGAACGCCGGTCTCTCAAGGCCTAAGGTCAGCGAACGAGGGCTCGCCGGTATGATGTCAGCTTCGCAGGTGCTCGCTCCGGACAGGTAGTCCAGTCAATAATAAGAACTGTCGAGGAAGAAGAAAACACAGCGTTATGCCAAAGCAGTGACATAAAGAGATGTTGGTAATTTGTTTGCCATTTAGCAGATCGACTTACCCGGACGCTGAAGATCGAGGACGAATCAAGAAAATTGCAGTGTTCACACAATAATGCAGCTTAGGACGGTTAGGTTTATCAGGAATAAACTACGTAGGTAAAAAAATGTCTATGCAATAACAGTTCACAGTGACTTTGCTTCACAGTCTTTCTCACAGTCAGTTAAGTAGCGGTTATCGAGAGAAAAAAAACACTGGGGCCAGACGGGCCCTATTTATATGTTCTGCCACGACTTTTCTAGAATCTTGTTTTTAATTCATATTGCTTTACCATCAATCTCGAATTTTCCAAGGTAAGTAGCATAGACAATGCTCACTTGTACATTTCTAGAATGATCCGAATATAGTCTATGGTTAAGAAAATTAGCTAAAGATAAATGAAGAATTATATAAAATCAAATAAAGGCAGATTTGTAGAATATGAATAACTAATTACTTTCATTGTAAATTAGATATTCATAATGTTATTGATAAAAGTTTTTAGGTACCATAGATAATCTGGACTCAATATGTAGAAGTTCAATTATTAAAGCAAGAGAGCTACTCTACGCCAGATGTCAGTTTCGGTGCTGTTGCATGAACGAGATGACAGGATGGCTATGCATTTAGGTGTGAGAGAGATGACAATATATGTGCGGCATACTTGCCACTATTTGACACCAGATGGCGCTAAAGTTTGATGAAGTGTGGACTCTCAACGCAAGGTGTCTTTATAAGAAAAAGAGATGGAAATAGCTGGACATCCATGCAAGAATGAGAAGACGTATATCTCTGGATAATTGCTCGTGGAAATAGTTCTGCTGTTCCTCACAAGATTGAGCCAGTGGTTCAAAAATTATGATGTTTACTCTGATAAAATTAAATGTCAAACGTCAGACGTGATAGATGTTTGTTGACAAATATAAGTGTACCTAAGATGTAAAAATTAGCAATTATTGTTTGGAATTGAGTTAATGAGAATGTATGTACTTTGCAATAAGGGATGTATAAAAACTGTGTTGTGTAAAGGTACAAAATATTGGATAAAAAACAGGAATGAAGGTTAGTACTATCATAGTTTATTATGAATGTAACATATTAAAAAAAATGATATGTTACAATACCTCATTAGTTGAGAAAAAAAAAATAAAGAAAGGAACTGGGATGAGGTGAGTGAAGGACAGGTCACTATCCCCACACAGTAAAGAAAAGAAAGCGAAAGCGTGAGGAAGCATGAAGGGAATGGGTAAAACAAGAATAGAGCAAGAGGAGAAAAAAATTGTAGAGAAAGGAAAGTTGTGTAGAGAAAGAAAAGGTTGTGTAGAGAAAGAAGGAATGGATAGCACGGTATAGTAGAGTGGGAAAATAAAGAAAGTTGTAGGTTGGGTATCAAGTAAGGAAAGGAAAGGGCAAAAGGAAACAAAAGCAAAAACAACAAAAATAATCAATATACGTATACTACATGCCAGCTGTAAACAAATAAGTTATATAAATAAACGGAATACATAAACAATACAGATAATTGATATCGACGGTGGGTCTTACTTCTGGCCTATATACCATGCGCCCTTGCCGAAAATTTAAAGTGTGCGTATACTAGATAAATATGGATATACATAAATAAATGGAGTGCCGATGGCCTATTTTAAGAGTCGCTGCCGCTCTGATATATAGATGAGTATAATATACTAGTGTGATAAGAATAATCTGTTGTCGTTAAGGCATATTTATACAGAGTTACAATCCGCTCTGAGTAGTAAGGCTTTTGATTTTTCATTTATGGGATTACCAGCCGTCCCATAGAATAAACTAGATACTATAAAATTAATATGTATATAATAAAAACCATACAAAAAAAAATAAAGTACATAAAAGAATATATATAATAGGGTTTGGGAATGGGTATGAAGATGAGGGAAAATTTGGGATGGGAAAATGGGACTTTTGGTCGGCTCTTACGACGCGCAAGGGGAGAGCGATGGTACTATTCTTTCTCCGGCAACCATACGGATAAGGTAAGGGAATGGGTGTCGTGATAAAGGAAAATATGGGATGGGAAAATGGGACTTTTGGTCGGCTCTTACGACGCGCAAGGGGAGAGCGATGGTACTATTCTTTCTCCGGCAACCATACGGATAAGGTAAGGGAATGGGTGTCGTGATGAAGGAAAATATAGGATGGGAAAATGGGACTTTTGGTCGGCTCTTACGACGCGCAAGGGGAGAGCGATGGTACTATTCTTTCTCCGGCAACCATACGGATAAGGTAAGTAGGAGATAGTACCTAGATGCAGAGCAAGAGAGAAAAGAGAAAAATACATATAGATAATCACATACATAAATAAAATGAAATAAGCAAAATATAGGTGTAGTTATATAGGTACAGATTTTAAAATGTCCTTAATGTGCCAAGTGCCTAAATCCTTGGATGTGTGAAAGTCCTTCAGAATGTATGTAAGAGGAGAGATCTTCTTTTTCACAATACATTTAGTGAATTTAGGAGCAAGTTTTGCAGTGAAAAATTTACTAGCATCAGAAAGTGGATATTCTTTCTTCCATACAGTCTGGCCCTCCTGATATTCAATATCACGCCTATTTTTGTTGTAATGAATTTTATATTTGGAGTAGGCTTTGGACATGTTCAAGTTTACTTTAATAAAAATGTCTTTAAGATGAGGTAGAGTAGATGAGTATGAAGTCCTGTCGGTAAACAAAATATCTTCTTCTTTAAGTGGAGAGTTAGGGTACCAGTCACCAGAGAGTACAGCTTCGCGGCCATGATTTAGAAAGTATGGGCTAAAACCAGTGGATTCACTAACGGCTGTGTTGATTGCAAACTCAATTTTTGGTAATTCTTCAGCCCATTTTCTGTGGTCTGTACCTACATAGGAAGATATGGCAGTGACAATGACACGATTAGTCCTTTCAGAAGGGTTGTTTTGTGGCAGGAACCTACAGTTATAAAAAGAATTAGGAACTTTATACTTCGCAACTAAATCCTTCATGGCATTAGAGATATACTGGGGACCGTTGTCCATGACAATTGTTTGAGGAATCCCATATTTCATAAATATATTGTTTTCAATAATGGAAACTACTGTCTTGGCAAGTGAGTTCCTCATAGGAAATATGCATGTATACTTAGTGAAAACGTCAGTAACTACTAGAATGAATTTGTAGCCCTGATAAGATCGAGGTAAAGGACCCATTATGTCTGTAGATATCATTTGGAAGGGACGTTGGACCTGTTTGGGATTTTTCATGATGCCTGGGGGACCTTCATTCGTGCTCTTATACGCCAAGCAAACTTGACAATTTTTGATGTATTTCTTGACATCTCTATGTAGAGATGGCCAATAATAAGATTGAGTAAGACGTTTCAAAGTCTTAAAGATGCCTAAATGGGCTGCACTCGGGTGGTCATGACATTTAGCTATGACGTCATGCCGCGATTCGAAAGGAACCACGAGTTTCCACTCACAGTCAGCAGAGAGAGGGTTGGAATTTTTCATCCTTTTATAGAGACGATCAGAAATTAGTTTCCAATCAGAGAACTTGTGGGGAGAAGATTTGACGTCTTGTACTTTCTTGAGGTACCAAGAGTCTTTGGTAGTAGAAGAAGAAGAAGGGGAGTTTTGAGATGGATCGTCATCAGAAGTGACATTTACGGGAAATGAACGAGAAAGAGCGTCGGCCAAGGCATTATCAGAGCCCCTACGATACTCAATTTTAAGATTAAATTGAGAAAGCCGGACTGCCCATCTCGCCAATCTTCCTGTAGGAGATTTAAGACTGACAAGCCATTTCAGACTACTATGATCTGTATAAATCGTAGTGGGGAAGGGAGAGCCTTCAATATAACCCCTAAATTTTTCTAGAGCAAAGATTAAAGCATTTAGTTCCTTTTCAGTAGTAGCATGGTTTCTTTCTGGTTTAGTAAGAGAACGGCTAGCGAAGGCGACAGGATGTTCTTTACCCTCGTCGTCCTTTTGAGAGAGGACACAACCGAGACCTAAATCAGAGGCATCGGTAGAGATGATAAAAGGCTTATCAAATTTAGGTATAGAAAGAATGGGTGCAGATACCAAACGTTGCTTAATCTCGTTAAAGGCAAGGAGAGCTTCCTGCGGAAAACTAAAAGCTTTGCCCTTGGGCTGTTTTTTAATTAGGTTGTTTATAGGAGCAGTTACTAAAGAAAAGTTTTGGATAAAACGCCTATACCATGACGCCATGCCTAGAAAACGTCTGACTTCTTTTTGGTTAGTAGGGACAGGGTATTCCAAAATGGCCTTAACCTTGTCACTGTCAGTGCGTAGTCCGTGTCGGTCGACGATGAACCCTAGAAACTTAAGGGAAGATCTGCAGAAAACTGATTTGTCAAAATTGATGGTGAGACCTACTTCTTTTAAACGTTGATAGACACGCTTCAATAACTCGACGTGTTCGTCATATGAATTACTGACCAGTATTACGTCATCCACGTAGGTAAACAGACGGCCAGCAAACTCTGGTCCAAAGACTTTATCCATAAGTCTCATCATTCTAGCAGATGCATTGACAAGTCCGAAAGGCATGCGGCAAAATTGGAAAGCCCCAACCCCAGGAATGGAGAAACTAGTCTTCTCCCGCGAGTCTGGGTGTAAATTAATTTGAAAAAATGAGCTTTTCAGGTCAATAGAGCTTAGAAATTTAGCATTATTAAGAGAATCAAGTATGTCTTGGATACGCGGCATAGGATATGAATCTATTTTGGTGACACTATTCAGTTTTCTACTGTCTAGGCAGATCCTTAAGTCTCCGTTAGGTTTGGGAACTACTAAGAGAGGGGAATTCCAAGGTGAATTACTTTTTTCAATAATACCCATTCTTAACATATCATTAATTTCAGCCTCGACCCGCTGTTTATAGTGAACTGGTATAGGGTAGTATTTTTGTTTCACTGGGGGATGATCACCAGTGTCAATGACATGTTCTTCAAGATCAGTGAGACCTAAGTTGTTAGAATCAGCAGAAATATTTTTAAAATCAGTGATAATGTTATCAATCTGAGATTTTTGTACAACCGACAGATCCTCATAAGTATGTAAGTGTGTGTTTGCGTCAATTAAAGAGTTGAAAGCAGAGGTACACTGAGAGTCGGTCGTATATTCCAGAATATCCTGACATAGGTTAAATGCCCTAAGAAAATTTACACCTAAAATAAGAGGACTGTTGATATCTGTGCATACATTGAGAGTAATTAGTCTTAGATTGGACTTGTAAGTAATAGGTATCGTAATGGATCCCAAAATATTAAGTTTAGCGTTATTGCCAACTTTAAGAGTTTTAGAAGATGGCTGAAGATGAGTCTGTAAACCTAATTCCCTAAGCGTTCCTAGCGCATCATTGCTGAGTATAGAAGTTGATGCACCAGAGTCGGCCAAGGCCAAGCACTCTGTTCCCAAAATGTTGACTTTGATAAACGCACGGTTGTCAGGCAAGTTTGACTCAAAAAGTGGAGCTATCTTCTGAGAGGAGAAAAAGTTTTTTAAGAAAGTTAGATATTCCTGCCATTCCCGGTCAGTAGTATGTTTAGTTAGTTTTGAAGGTTCAGGTTTAAGAGAGAGAGAACATGCTACTGACCGCTTATTCAGTTTTTTGAACAAGTACAGTCGCGAGTAAGCACATTAGGTTTTTTACATTTAAAACATATAGGTGTATTGTATACATTACACTTTGAATAGTGATGTTTGCCACTACACTTTAAACAAGTGACACTATCTTTTTGTAGCATGGCGGAATTATAAGCATTATGGGAGATGGTAGCAACATTTCCCGATAATGGTTTTTGTTTAATAAACGGTTGATTTACCGATTTAGTAAGATTAGATTTCACTGTGAAACCGGGAACAATAGCAGTATTGCCAGGATTTAAGGCACCTCTATTCTCACATCTGTGCTTTGCTATGTCTAGCCTGGAGCACACTGATTTGAGTTCCGCAGTCGAAGAGAAATCATGGAGAGCTAATTTTGCAATATAAAAAGTGTTCATATTTGATAATATTATATCCAACTTCTCAGTTTCAGAGAGTGGTTTAGATAGTTTAGACATCTCATAAAGCATGAGATTGATATAAATTTTTATGTCTTCAGATTTATCTTGCAATCTGCCTTTTATTTGCAGTAGAAGTCGTCTGTCATAATCAACAGGTATAAATTCCTCTTTTAAATAATCAAAAAGTTGAGACATAGAAGTTATATTGTCCCTGTAACCGCGGAACCACACCAATGCATCACCAGTAAGCAGATGTGAGAAGTTTGAGAGCAGTTCATGGTCTTGGGCAGAGCAGGAGGCAGCTAATTCTTTAATTTTAGTAATAAATTCTAAGACACAGGTGTGTCCGTCAAAAGTTACACCCCACTTCAATATAGGAGAATTTCTGAGAAAAGGAGAGGAGTGAGAGGGATGAGGAGGAGGGACAGGGATAGATGCTCCCTCAGAGTGTACATCCCCATCGACACCGTTCTTCCGAACGTCTGTGATGCGGTTTTCTTCATCACGGGAAGCAGTCGGATGTAGGTGTTGTCTTGACGGAGAAGGACCTCTACTGCGCGGTGGATTATTTGACATCCAAAAGCGGAGTCTGTATAACTCCTCCAGTGACGAAGATTTTATACGTCTTTGCTCCCTGGTCTGCCCGGTCAGTCTGTCTAGTCGGTCTATAACGTGAGTCAACCTTGCCCAGCATTTTTGGAAATGTGTAGTGGTAGAATACTTGGGGACAAGAGCGCTTAGTTCGGCCAACTTCCGTGCACATACCTCTATTTCTATTCCCGTATCAAGGGAATCAGTAAATTTGTCCTCGACCTCTACAGCGGCCGGTTCAGCTTTCTCTAGCAGGGCAGCCAACGTCTCCGCTGTGGCACCACGCTCGTGTTCCACTCCCCGCAGGTTGAGCTCGTAGCTGACCTCGTCCTTGAGGAGACCGTAGAACGCAGTATGCTCCATCACTGAAATTGATACAGGTACAATTTGAGAGAGAGATACAACAAATAAATATAAAAGAGGTAGAAACCCAGTGAGAAACTGTCAACAAAGAGTTGGCGCCCAACGTGGGGCGCTAAAATGTAACTAATATTTTTAACTATAGGTTTTGATATAAAATAAAAGAAATTGAAATATAATGAAATGTGAAGTTTTATTTTTATAACATGTAAAATTAGGTCCTTACAAGAAATACAGGGCGTGGGGATAAATATTCTACTTTGCAGCTCACTTGTTGCACTGTCAGAGGGACTTAAATTACAATATTCTCACTGAGTTGGAAATTACATAAACAGGTAATGAAGTTTAAACTAAGCAAATAAGGTTTCAAAAGAAATTCATATGAATAGGAGACCTAGGCTATCGCTATCCTTAAAATAGGTTTACAACGTGTCAGACTGGATATACAAATACAAACACAAATTAAAATATGGTTGTTATTCAATATTAAACATTTTATAAGTTCCCAAGTGTAGTTTAAATCAAGTTGGGAGTGTTACAAAATTGAAAGGCAGGTAGGTAATACTTATATGTATGTAGTTAAGTTAAACTTATAAGAGAGGAGAAGATTAGAGACAATTAATGGGCGCCACGTTTATGAACAGCTCATAAACGAAGAGAGTATGGAGAGATGTAGTTAAGAGATAAAGATATAAGAACGATTACACCTGAGACTTATGTTCCGAGGAGGGGTTGCGAACGCCGGTCTCTCAAGGCCTAAGGTCAGCAAACGAGGGCTCGCCGGTATGATGTCAGCTTCGCAGGTGCTCGCTCCGGACAGGTAGTCCAGTCAATAATAAGAACTGTCGAGGAAGAAGAAAACACAGCGTTATGCCAAAGCAGTGACATAAAGAGATGTTGGTAATTTGTTTGCCATTTAGCAGATCGACTTACCCGGACGCTGAAGATCGAGGACGAATCAAGAAAATTGCAGTGTTCACACAATAATGCAGCTTAGGACGGTTAGGTTTATCAGGAATAAACTACGTAGGTAAAAAAATGTCTATGCAATAACAGTTCACAGTGACTTTGCTTCACAGTCTTTCTCACAGTCAGTTAAGTAGCGGTTATCGAGAGAAAAAAAACACTGGGGCCAGACGGGCCCTATTTATATGTTCTGCCACGACTTTTCTAGAATCTTGTTTTTAATTCATATTGCTTTACCATCAATCTCGAATTTTCCAAGGTAAGTAGCATAGACAATGCTCACTTGTACATTTCTAGAATGATCCGAATATAGTCTATGGTTAAGAAAATTAGCTAAAGATAAATGAAGAATTATATAAAATCAAATAAAGGCAGATTTGTAGAATATGAATAACTAATTACTTTCATTGTAAATTAGATATTCATAATGTTATTGATAAAAGTTTTTAGGTACCATAGATAATCTGGACTCAATATGTAGAAGTTCAATTATTAAAGCAAGAGAGCTACTCTACGCCAGATGTCAGTTTCGGTGCTGTTGCATGAACGAGATGACAGGATGGCTATGCATTTAGGTGTGAGAGAGATGACAATATATGTGCGGCATACTTTGCCACTATTTGACACCAGATGGCGCTAAAGTTTGATGAAGTGTGGACTCTCAACGCAAGGTGTCTTTATAAGAAAAAGAGATGGAAATAGCTGGACATCCATGCAAGAATGAGAAGACGTATATCTCTGGACAATTGCTCGTGGAAATAGTTCTGCTGTTCCTCACAAGATTGAGCCAGTGGTTCAAAAATTATGATGTTTACTCTGATAAAATTAAATGTCAAACGTCAGACGTGATAGATGTTTGTTGACAAATATAAGTGTACCTAAGATGTAAAAATTAGCAATTATTGTTTGGAATTGAGTTAATGAGAATGTATGTACTTTGCAATAAGGGATGTATAAAAACTGTGTTGTGTAAAGGTACAAAATATTGGATAAAAAACAGGAATGAAGGTTAGTACTATCATAGTTTATTATGAATGTAACATATTAAAAAAAATGATATGTTACAACTCTAGGTACAGTTTGGGAGTAGACAAAAGCGCACAGAGAGATGCCAAGCTTGCGCAGATTTTATTAAAAAATTAATTAGGCTTCCTATAAAAACTTTTTTAATTCAGAATCTTTTTATTTCAAAACCTTTTATTAGCTACTTAGTTTACCATTCAAATATTCAATTGTTACTCAAATAAAGATATATGTACCTAGTTGTACATATATAAAATATTATTTAAGTATCACGAATTTTATGGCGATAGGTATGACCGACTGTGCATTTGATCATTTGGTGCTCACATTGTGGATGGGTCAAAAAGGAGAGTTTTACTGTTTTAGGGATATACTTAATTGTTTTCTTTTTCTTATATCTTTGATTAAAATATTTATACATATAATATGGTATCAAAAATAAGAAGTAAAGAATATCTACAAATTATATTATCTTATAATTGTTTTTTTTTCGATTAATCAGTATCTCTGAACTCGGGTTATTCTGCTCCCACCGTCCAGTGTAGGGCAATACGCATATGACGTTTAATTTTGTACCGAAATGATTGATGGCGTTAAGTACATACATGACCGACTGTGCATTCGTTCATTTGGTGCTCAAATTGTGGATGGACTGCAATTGTCTAAGAGGAGAGTTTATTTGTTTTTGGGGTAAGTATATTATATTTACTTATATCTTTTATTCAAATATCTATAAATGGTATCTAAAATTATAAGAGTAAAAATATATAAAAGTATAGTTCAAGCAACGAATGCTCCGAAAAAGTTATAGAGGGAATGGGTTGGAACACAATTTTTGACTTCGTAACTCTGTTTAGACTAGTTAAGAGGTAAACACCGGGTTTGAAGGTCCCATTCTTCGGTTTTTTGTTTATTATCGGAAACTACCTATGCGTCCTAACGACATAACGACGTTTACGAAATGAAAGTTGATTAAATTTGCTACAAGTTTTATTTTGTCTAGTGTTCCGATATATTGTAAAGTTTTCGAGATATCCGCTATAAAATCTGTAATTTTAGAAAAAAAAATAGTTTCACTTTTCTCCTTTTGACCGCATTTCTTTTTAACGACGACGCACCGAAAAACTATATGCAGATCATAGGGTTGTAGAACATTAAATTCTCTTCAATAATACATATACATTATATTAGTTTACTATATTAATTTCAGTAGTAAAAAAAAGAATTCCGTGTTTGAACAGACGAAAGTGTTTATCCAATGTGACAATAAATAATTTTTATTTCGATTTTCTTTCAATGCTCAGAATTGCAAAATATCTAAAACATAATCGCTATTTTATTTATACCTTTAGGAAATATGTGTTTTTTTGCTTGTTTGTATGTTGTTATGGTTAAACTCAAAAACGTCTGGATCAATTTTTAAAAATCTACATTCTTCTAACTAATTTGAAAGCTACATTCTTTCCTGAAAGTTAGGCTTAATAAGGAAGTAGGTATATTAGGCTATATTTTATCCCGATATTCCCGCGGGAACGGGTACCATGCGGGTTAAACTGCGGGAAGCCACTAGTATTCTATTTTAAAAATAACCGTACAGACAAATATAGACTATCCGATTTCTTTGTTAAGGAAAATCTAAACAAAAAGTCGATACGTCTGTAATGATCATGAATAACGTTAAGAAAATAACAAGAAAAATTCGAATACTTACAAAAAGGGAAGAATACACATTTTTTAATGTTGTTCTAATCTAACAGCATTAGTTTACTGTTATCTACAATATCCTTTGTCTGTCCAAAACCTATGTTAAGCCACAGATAATATAATTCTGTTCAGCTACACTTTATCGGAAGGCGAGATGCGGGCTCGTCAATCATATCTCGAATCAATAATATCAATTGAATTGTTTAATTGACGTTGTAACACACTATATTGATACAACAAGTCAGTATAGGGGCAAATGCCTTTTTCTATTACGTTTTGTTTAACTTTAATTGGACAGAAAAAGGGTCAAATGGCCAAAAATAAGACGTTGCAAATTTTCTGTATATGTTCTGTTTTTTTTTTAGTTTAACCATTCAAAGCCTAAATTAATTAGAAATTAAGAACTAATGTTTTATTTGATTCATTCAGGCGTCACTTGTAAGAAATATAATTAGCTTACTTCCGGACTTACTACAAAAAGTGGCAAAAACACAACATGCAAGGTGCACCGCCCGCCCGCCCGCAAAAAGAACGCACATGCACACCACAAAACTATGAGTGCACAAAACCTGCAGCTGCAGATTGCAAGGCAGTGACACATCTTACACCTTCACCGATTAGTCTACTCTTCACATGTTGCGCCCTAGCCCGGGACATCCTTAGGAGTTTTTAGACCGTGCGCAAACCAGGTAAATAATGAACCAGACCAGAAAGTAATGTTTTTTTAAACCAAAAACAGAATATAGTTGTTCATGATCATCACATTGAGTTTTCGTTATAATGCTTGACGCAAATACTATAGACGATCAAACCTTGGCATTAGGTCAATCATTAGTAATAGGTCTTTACCTATGAAATTGCCGTTTTGTATGGAGATTTATGTAATTATTTTTTTTCCATACTAACGTTTTTGTTATTATTTAACGACTAATATTATGTAAATTTACAAAATTTTACACACGTATTTATGGACATTTTAACTACTAAATGACACATTCGTTAAGAGAAAAAATTTTTTTTCACTAAGTTACAACTAATAAAGTACGAAATTCTGGAAACAAAAAAAGTCGTAACTTTCGGAATAAGTTTTTTCTATGTAAATAATCAAATATCGTGGTTATTAAATTATCAAAAGTTGCTCGATACGGTCTTAATGTAACGCAATATTAAACAAATTATATATTTCTAATATTATAAAAGTTGTTAAGTTATATGTACAAAAGAAAAAAACGGCAATTTCATATGTAAAGACCTATTATTTATAAATATCGAGATTATTATACTTTGAAATAAAAGGTACCTTTGTAAGTATTTTATTACTGCATCACTCATTAGCGTAGTTTCACTTGCACGATAAGTTTTATTTTTGATGTAATTATACAATTTCGTTAGTATTATGTGATCTGAGCTTGATACAAAATAATTATGTAAATTGTTACCATACCCAATTTAAGAAGGCTTATGTTACAAACATTTCTCTCACATCTAATTACCAGACGTATCACGTAATCTCAGTTACTTTGGGGAAAAACAAACACAGAACGGGGATAGTATGACGGACTGGCCTTAATTGGACAAGTACTTTAATAGGCGCTTCATTAAGACCCTACTCGTGAATTAAGAGTCAAAACACAAGCGTTTAACTTGGATACGAACACAGCTGGTCGTGGGAAAGCAAATATCACTCGGTGACTCTACTTTTTAGACTAAAATGTTTCGAACTCAGAAGTTTATCTATACTTACTGATATTATAAAGAGGAAAGATTTGATTGTTTGTTTGAATTGAATAGGCTCCGAAACTACTGGACCGCTTAAAAAAATTCTTTGATCATTAGAAAGCTACATTCTATCCGAGTGACATAAGCTATATTTTATACCGATACTAGCTTCCGCCCGCGACTTCGTCCGCGTGGACATTCGAGAACATACTTAGGGGACCAATAACCAGGATAAAAAGTATTCTTTGTTTTAATTTCATAAAAGTCCGATCAGCCGTTTTTTCGTGATTAGGCGGGTCCTCCCTCACCAAGCGAGCAGCCTCGCGCGAGGCAGAACGTTTGCCACGTACGGCGGGAATTTAAAGATCCTAACTTCAAAACTGACGGACTTCCATACAAACATTTATCCCCTATTTCACCCCCTTAGGGGTGGAATTTCCAAAAATCCTTTCTTAGTGGATGCCTACACTGTATAACGTATCTATGTGCAAAATTTGAAGTCTCTAGGTTCAGCGGTTTGGGCTGTGCGTTGATATCTCAGTCAGTCAGTCAGTCAGTCAGTCAGTCAGTCAGGACTTTGAATTTTATATATATAGATAGATTCCCACGGGAACGGGTACCACGCGGTCAAAACCGCGAGCATCCGCTAGTGAGAAATATTTAGAGAGAAGAAAACATTTTACTAGCCCTAATAAGATTGGTAATTTGTGTCAAATTGTAAGAAAGAAAAAATTATTGATGAATGAATGAATCACTAATTTGATTTTTTACTGAGATCTTCCTACTTACTTCATCTACGCTTATACCTACCTAATATATTTTTTAACATTTCCAACTCCTACTCTAATGAAATTCTCTTGAAAATAGTATTTTTATGAAAATACGTCATAGATCGTTGATTCTTATATTGAAAGGTTGGCGTTATTTGGCTACAAACCTTTTATATGAAAATAATATTATTGGGTGTGTTCATCTAGGCAAGCCTTTATTTAATTCATTAATGAAAACAAATAGGTAACAAGAATTTCGTAAACTTTATTTGTTTCAGTCTTAATTTAGACAGTAAAGCACTTCAAAAGATTTAATAACATTGCATCTCTATTGCAACGAAAAATGCCTTAAATGCCAGCATGCATATGAATGAACGTTCATAAATGAATAGAAGCGTAGGTATAATCAATTAAGGGCATTTTTAATGCCCTTATTTGCCAATGCCTTTATTTAGTAATGAATGTGTTTGTGTACAACTTGAACTCTGTACTACTCGTAGTTTCCGTGAATTTATAAAGCAAACATATCTCCTTTTTGGAATGGAGTCTAGAAATAAGACTCAAAGGACGACCTAGCAGCTACAGAAACATCGTAATTCACAAGCAAAATAAGACATCTAAGTGTTTCATTTTGCCTTTCCAGAAATACCCCACACGAAGACGCTGTCAATTCCTCTATAAATTCATAAAAACGAGGCAAGGCTCAAATGAATCTGCCATTCAATCTTACGCTACATTCTCTTTTAATCTCTCAAAACGGCGACAAATTTACTGCTACAAATTCTCATATAATGGCCCTTTCTGTTTTTTATAACCGAGCGCTGACATATTTGTTTCATCAGACTGTGTCTGAACATAAGGGTTGACTTTGATACTTAATTCTGCAAGATTCCGCGTAAAGATATTTTTACTTTGTGTTTTGTTTGTTTTATTTAGCAGATTTTCTGTTGTTTTGTCCAATTATTCGAACCGCAATTTAACGTTGCAGATGATAATATTATATAAAAGTAATCTTATTAATAGCTTTTATTAAAATGTTCATTATCTACTTACTAAATATAACAACTTAGCGTACACATAATATGTATATTGAAAGTCAATTAATGAAATAATAGATATTGGACCCTCGAACAAACACTAATCTTCATGGAAAATTCATAACGAACAAGTGAAAGTCGAGCAAAAACAAAATGAATTTGATATGCGGATTGGTGATTGATTAAGAGACTCTATTTACTGATGTATCAAAATATGAGATAAGTAAAACTCCTCGAAACTGATATGGCTGCATTCATCATTTCAGCCATACGACGCCCACTGCTGGGCATAGGCCTCCCCCAAGGATCTCCACAACGATCGGTCCTGCGCTGCCCGCATCCAGCGGCTTCCCGCGACCTTGACCAGATCGTCGGTCCACCTTGTAGGGGGTCTGCCCACAGAACGTCGTCCGGTTCGCGGTCGCTATTCGAGAACCTTTCCGCCCCAACGGCAATCGGTTCTCCGCGCTATGTATCCTGCCCGCTGCCACTTCAACTAAGCAATCCTTCGAGCGATGTCGGTCGTTTTAGTTCTCCTGCGGATCTCATCATTTCTGATTCGATCGAGCAGGGAAATACCAAGCATCGCTCTCTCCATTGCTCGCTGGGTGACCTTGAGCTTTCTTATGAGACCCATAGTAAAAGACCACGTCTCGCTTCCATAAGTCATAACTGGCAACACACACTGGTCAAAGACCTTAGTCTTGAGACATTGAGGAATTTTGGACGCAAATATATGCCGGAGCTTCCCAAACGCTGCCCATCCGAGCTGGATTCGACGAGAGATCTCTTTCTCAAAGTTGGACTTACCTAATTGGATTGTCTGTCCTAGGTAGACATAGTGGTCAACAACTTCGAGTGTAATGTTCCCAACATTAACTGGAGCGGATGCAACATAATAATAATAATAATAAAAAAAAAAAAAAAAAAAAAAAAAGCGTCAACGTGACAGGACATTCATTCCCCATTTTATATTTAATATTTTATTCAGAGATCGAAATTCTCATATTATCTGTAATAATTCGATCAACAATAGCATCCAGTTTATAATACCACAGTTATTTAATATTTATTAGACCTAAAATACCAAAAACAAATAGAAAATTTACTATGACATTTGAGAATGTCATCACCAGTCATCATCATATTGCCAAACTACCAATAATGGGATAACGAATGAAGAAATAGATGTTGACGAGAAGCCGAGCAGCACGTCTACCACCTCCGGGCTCGTCACCTCGCTCCGCCTCGCAGTTGTCGGCAACTGCCTCAGTGCCGTGTGTTCAGCTGACATCTGCAGTTGCGTCGAGTGATAGTGACGAGTACTTCTCTCCGCCGACGTCGCCACCGCCTGTACGCCGGAGGAGGGGCCGGCCACCGAAGAGTTTGGGGCTTCTGGGGCAAACGGCTCCGGTCAGGGCCCCCGCTCCCGGTGGAGTGCAGCGCATGCGATGGACAATTTCCATCAATGAAAATGTCATGCGCGCATATTTTGAGGCAACAGAGGCAGGAACTAATCTTACTGCGTATCGTGTTCGGATGCTTTCTCTGTTTCAGGCTCTCGAACCATCAATCAACGTTTCGGCTCAACGACTGTCGGATCAGGTGCGAGCCATTCAACGGGGTCACTTGTTGGATGACTCGGTACTTGATCGGCTCCGTACAGAGGTGCAACGTAACCGTATCACTACTACTGCATCGCAGGCGGCAACTCAAGCTTCTGCCGCGGCCACATTGCAAGCTGGCGTTGCTGATAGTGATGGTGGAGATGATATGGTTACTACTGTAAGTCCCCAATACAATGATATATTGAGGAGTACTCTTGAAGATGTAGTTCGGGAATTTCGATCGACTTCGGTTCACCTTAGACCTCGGCTTCCACGTTTTCCCATGCACAAAAAAAATAGGGCGCTGATGTGTGCTTTAGATTTGCTACTACCAAATTACTTTGATAGTAGTGAAGACCTGGCTGATACTCATTCGATCCTGTACTGTGCGGCTATTACAGCTTGTCGTGTTGCTCATGTCAAATTTCCAAATACTGACACAGCAACACGCCCTCGCCTTGCTGTACCAGCCTGGCAGTGTAGGATTGAGCGTCGTATCAGTGAGGCTAGGGTACTCATCGGTAAGCTCAGCTGCTTTAGGGAGGGCAACATGCGCCCTAGGGTCATGCGCTTTGTGAAACGTGCATTCTTGGGGACTGGTATTAGTCCTCAAAATTATATTTCATGTGTCACAGAGCGCATCGACTTCCTGAAGCAGAAAATTTGTGCATGGGCTAATCGTATTCGAAGGTATAGGGTGCGAGTCGATCGCTTTACTCAGAACCGCATGTTCGAGAGAGATCAACGACGTGTTTATGCATCCTGGGAGCGATCGGATCAGAGTGATACTGATATGCATCGGCCGGATGATGATGCCATGATTTCTTTTTGGCACAACATCTGGTCCGTGCCTGTCACTCACTCTGAAGGCGCGTGGATGGAGGATGTTGAGCGTTCGTGTGAGCTTATACCTGATATGAATGAAGTAACCATTGACTACCAAGACGTAGTTTGTGCAGTTCGTTCCTTACCCAACTGGAAATCTCCAGGCCCGGACGGACTGCACAATTTCTGGTATAAATGGTTACCTAGCTCGCACGTTTGCTTAGCATCTCAATTTCAATGTGCTTTATTATCTCGATCGCTTCCAGAATTTATGACAACAGGCATAACCCATCTGCTCCATAAATCTGGTAGTACTGCGGACCCCAAAAACTATAGACCTATCACCTGTCTACCAACAATTTATAAAATTCTTACGTCCATTTTGAGGTCGAAGATTAATAAACACATTGATCAAAATTCTATTATGTTCGCCTCTCAAAATGGATGTAGGAATGGGGCCCGTGGTACTAAGGAGCTACTCCTCATTGACATGGCTATTAACCAACAGGTTCGTCGAAACCGAAAGAACCTGTCGACTTCCTGGATAGATTATAAGAAGGCATATGATTCCGTGCCGCATTCGTGGCTCATGAGGGTGCTGGAGTTGTATAAAATAAATACAACTCTACGCACTTTCTTGATATCGTGCATGCGAAAATGGAGAACGGTCCTTTTCTATCCAGGATCTCGACGGATTCTAGGTCAGGGCGATCCCATAAAAATAGAGCGAGGTATCTTCCAGGGTGACGGTTTGAGTCCATTGTGGTTCTGTCTGGCCTTGAACCCTCTGAGTACACTTCTCGAGAGTTCAGGGTTAGGCTATCGTTTACGGAGAAATGGTCAAGTAATATCACACCTGCTGTACATGGATGACCTGAAACTATTTGCCCATAGCAGTTCTCATTTGACAGCGTTACTGAAGGTTACTGAAGCTTTCAGTAATGCCATTAAAATGGAATTTGGTGTGGACAAATGTGCAGTCATGCATGTAAAGCGTGGTCAGATAATGGAATCTACGGGTATACAACTCTCGGATTCTATTCATCTTAGATCTCTCTCCGTAAACGAAACCTATAAATATTTAGGTATGTCACAGGCATTAGGCATCAACGATGCTGACATGAAACAGTCGTTGCGTGAGCGTTTCTTGGGGCGCCTCTCAAAAGTCCTTAAAAGTCTTTTGTCAGGCGGAAACAAGGTTCGCGCATACAATGGATGGGTCATGCCGGTACTGATGTATTCCTTCGGCATACTTAAATGGACTCAAACTGAACTGGATGCCCTGGATAGAAAAGTTCGTACATTGCTAACAGCACACCGCATACATCACCCACGTTCATCGACCATGAGATTGTATATCCCGCGGAAGTGCGGTGGTCGTGGCTTCTTAAATGCTAAGACATTGCATAACCGCGAGATATGCAATCTTAGGGAGTATTTTCTCCAAGTCGATATGGGGTCTCATAGAGATGTAGTTGCTGTTGACAATGGACTGACTCCTCTATTTTTAGCAAAAGAAAACTGGCGCAAACCTGTAGTACTTAGTACTTCCGACCGCAGCACTGTGTGGCAAAGCAAGGAGTTACATGGCAGATTCTACCGGGCTCTCCATGGGCCCGACGTAGATTTATTAGCCTCAGTATCCTGGCTCCGTTTCGGTGATCTTTTTGGTGAAACCGAAGGTTTTGTCTGTGCAATTATGGATGAGGTTGTGATGACGAATAACTACCGAAAGTATATCCTAAGGGATGGCACAGTGGATATTTGCCGAGCGTGTCATCGTCCGGGTGAATCCCTTAGGCATATAATCTCCGGTTGTTCTCGTCTCGCAAACGGCGAGTATTTGCATAGACATAACCAAGTGGCCAGGATAATACACCAACAACTTGCTCTGAAACATTGTCTTGTGGCATCCGAGGTGCCGTACTACAGGTATGCACCAGAACAGGTCCTTGAAAATAGCCATGCCACATTGTATTGGGATCGATCTATCATTACAGACAGGACTATTGTAGCTAATAAGCCTGATATTGTATTGATAGATCGACACGAACGCCGCGCGATAATTGTTGATGTCACTGTTCCCCATGACGACAACCTTGTGAAAGCTGAAAAAGATAAAGAAAACAAATATCTTGATTTAGCTCACGAGATTGTGGACATGTGGGACATTGATTCAGCAATTATTGTTCCGATAGTCATATCTGCCCATGGTCTGATAGCCAAGAGCCTCGATAAACACCTTAAGAGGCTTGCGTTAGGTGGATGGATCGGGAGTCAGATGCAGAAGGCAGTACTTCTGGACACGGCCCGTATAGTGAGAAGGTTCCTGTCTCTGGATCCTTAACCATCGGTAGCCGGGACCTTGATCTTGCTGCCGTTGGGGAACTGCATTTTTGTATTTTTAAATGTTATATTTTTTAGTGTTATACATTGTAAAAATTTAATGTTTAGAAATATAATTTTGTAAGTATTTAAAATGTAATAAAGGGAATAATAATAATAATAATAATATTTAATGTTTAGAAATATAATTTTGTAAGTATTTAAAATGTAATAAAGGGAATAATAATAATAAAAATTCGTTTATTTATGTCACAAGTCAATTTCAATGTGGATGTGTGAATCTCATCCTTTTAAGTTAAAAGAACCCTGTATTAGGATGAGACTGCTCTTATGAATATCAAATGACTTGAACAATGAACCGAACATACTGAAATAAAATTAAAAACAACAGTTACACAATTATACAATGTAAATTTATAGCTAACAACAATAGTTCTAACTTTTTGCTTAAAAAGTAATTTAATTTTAAACACTCTTAATGATTTCGTCTACAAATTAAAAATAAAGAATTATCTACTTATAATTATACAGACCGATATAATTATACTTACTTACTTCAAACATACAGAAACAATTTATGAATTAATTTATGTATTTATATACTTATTGATATAGTAATGATTCCGTGGAGTCATAGTCAAGTTGCTTTAGCCAATCTTTTACTAGTTTTTTACATACATGGTAGGATTGTGTGTAAATTTTAAGTTTCCTATTTATTACATTATACAGCCTTTTAGATTGGGCATCAAATTGCATACTAGCAAATTTAGTTCTTACAATTGGAGGGGCAATAACTGTTCGTGGATTACGTTTATTCACTATATTAGGATCCAAATTAAGTGTTTTGTGGATATTAAGAACACAATTTAAAATGTAAATAACATTACGGCAATACGAAGTCAAACGTCAAGACGCAAACGTGATCAAGACGCGCTGCATAGAATTACGGCGATCGGCCCGCAGAACGATCGCAAGCCGAGCGCGCTAGCCACTGCATCACGGTCACCTCTTAGAGTAACGCTAAAAAAACTCACTTGCACTCACTCCGTATAAATGGTAAAAAGATGCGGAAAGTACCTCTTTTCGCTTTGCTTCACCCCCAATGGAATCCATCTGTCCAATAATTCCAACAATACTAGTTACTGGAATTACAGATGATTTCAAAATCCGCTATCAATTACACTTAACTTTTATGGGCTTATGTATAACGTGAGATTTGATTCAAGAGCACGTGACATGAACAATAGTCATAGCCATTGTCGCCGATCTCTAGTCCTAATGCTTTAACTCCGACCAACATGAGAGAGGCACGTTCCGCAAATAATTGTGTTCCAAAATCTATGGTAGCTTAGACAAGATGTTATTTTGAGTTTGAAATTTTGTGTTTAAGTTGAAACTAGTAGGCAATAAAAGAGTACCTACCTTTGTTTTCTAGTATTTGCAATTCAATCGTCTCGTACATTGAAATAAAATAAAAATGTAAATAAACAAGCCACATATTTTGACCTATTGACTACCCAAAAATTTTATTTTCTGGTATAATCCAAACACAGGTTTATGAGGGTTCAAAAATACGACCAATCACTTCGAGAAAAGGTAGGTATCGGGTGCAATTATTAGTGGCACTGGGGGGTACTGGTACAGATTATGTTAATAGAAACTTTTATGAGATTAGTTATGTCTCAGAAATGGACTTAATAAACATAATATAGCTGTATATAAAGCTGTTATAATTTTACGTCCACATTGTACTCTCAAGCCGTAACTTTTTTATGATTCTATAAATACACAACTCAAGAATCGAATCTTTTGTTTCAGTAGCACTAAACAGAGAAAGTATCCTTGTGCCGATAAAAAAGTCGTAAATTGTTGATGTTAAAACGATTTGAATTTCGCGTTCAATTTATAAATCTGCTGATTTTAAGTTAACTTAAAAAGGCTGTAAATAAATGTAGGATTGGTATTTTCGTTTAATAAAGGGTTTTTAGAATTTATAACACTATTAATACTTTAGGGAATACCTATTTAGTGGCCATTAGTACGAACATTTTTTATTCCAAAGTAAAAGTAGTTCGTCCCTGTGGAATGTCACAAATTCGTGACATAAAAAATCAGCCACTCAATACATTTCAGTTGAGTCGGTATTATACTTATCTATGGAACATCTGTTTCTTCTTGTGATTTTGACAGGCGTTAATTTAAAAATTAAGGGCAAATTAATTTTCAGTGCATACAGTTCACTTAAAGTTTACAAAAGTAACAGATTTATTAAATATCAGAATTAAAAAATAAAGTATTGTGTATTTATTGTTATTATATAGTTAGTAGACCTGTTAACAGGTGTTGGTATAGTAGGTACTGCGCCAAATTTAACATTTAATATTTTGACCCCACTAGTTATTAAATATCGGAAGTTTGAGAATACTCTTATAACATAGATTAATAAGTAGGTAGTTCCCTTGGCATATATTACTTCAATGGAATTGTTTATCCTTATCACTGAAATAGAAAACATTGTGTATTGTTTCTAATAACAGTTAACTTGATGGAAAAATCTTATCACATTGTAAGATATTGGACTCCGATTCAAACTTATCATTTCCTTTTAAGTAATGGATCAATTATCGGCTGGAGCCTATCAGGCTGTATTTATCAAATACGCTGGATTGCTAAGGAATGAAATAAGCAACAGAAAACTGATTTATATTGAAATAACAATAAGGTCGGACTTTGTTTGAAGAATCAGTAACTAGTTGAAAGAATGGCCTGACCATAGTTCATTATCTCTTTAGTTTAGTCTCGTTCAACGCAAAACTTTATAACTCAGCTTGAGATTTATTTTAATGAAATTTGCAAGGATACCATTTTCCTGTGCGTGAGTAATAGTTGATGATTGCGATCGTAAATAGTTGGACTGTATTCGTAAATACCTGCGTTCCGCCAATAAAATGTATATTGATCCTGTTTTACATTATTTGAAGATTTAAATTTTATTGCTGCGGCAATTTCGGCATCGGGCTTTTAAAATTAATGTTTTTAGTGTTTATATCTCATCTCAAAAATGGTAATGATTGTTAATTTTTACCACGAAATGCATGTTCAAGTTTTAAGTTCTGCTCCAACTTGCTCATAAACCAAGACATTCGAAAAATCTTTATCTTGTTCGTATATTAAATCCACGATCTACGCCCCATAAAGGTACTATAATTACCTATACTTTTATTCTTTTATTTGTTTGGGAGTTGGTTTTCAAAATCGTTTCCATAAAGTGTGGCAAAATTTCCTTCCAGATCCAAAACAGATCTCATATTCTCGGTGCGCCAACTTTGACACTGTATTAGATTTGGCAAAATTTGTCGCCTCGCTGCATGCAAAGGCAGATCTTGTACTGCGACAGTTGGCAATGGTTGCCATTTCGGTGGCACGAATACTGTAGTTGTATATTTTATGCCGTATTCTTTCACAGATACAGTCCATTTTCTTTTGACAATACATATTACGAGGGTTATCGTCACTACCTGTGATCGTTGAAGTAAAGCAACCTTCGAAATGGTCGGTCACGGGATAGGTGACCAAAAATTGACTATCTTGAGATCCTGCATGTTTCATAAGGCACGTTAAGCCGTTGGTCCTAGCTGCGTTAAGGAGTTTATGATGCCCACCGATTCTCATGGGGCCCGCGTGGTGGCCATTCTCTTTATCCATCCATAAGAAAGGCATGTGCCTCAATAGTGAGGAAAATAAATGGCTCATGATGATGAACAGGTATAAAGTATCTAAGTATAGACCTAGATGGCGCAGTTTACAGTGCTTGCGTAAGGTGCATGATAGCGGTAGTTTGTAACTTTCGATAAAATTATTGGTCATGAAATTGGTGACCAAACAAATAAAAACGTGAATCCTTATCTATTCACCAGAAAGATTTGTTCCGCAGTTTAAGATAGTTATTAGATGATTCGCACGAATTTAACCGAATTTACCTACTGGTAAAATAATTATTAAAATCGGTCCAGTTGTTTTTGAGTTTATCCATTACAAACAGACAAAATATCAAATCTTTCCTCTTCATAATACTAGTAAAGGAGTATTAATTTTTATCCTACCAATATTATAAATGCGAAAAGTGAGTACGGATGGATGTATAAATGGATGTTTGTTAATCTTTCATGTAAACACTACTGAACGGATCTGGATGAAATTTGAACAGAGATAGATTCGAAACTTGGAATAGCACAGAGGATTCTTTTTATCCCGATATTCCCACGGGAACGGGAACCACGAGGGTGAAACCGCGGGCGGCCGCTAGTTTATGATAATAATAATAAAAGGTGACAAGTTTACATTCAAACAAAAAACAAAATTTTTATTGTTTGTTCTTTAATTTACATTCACTTATAAGCAGTGTGCATGTAAAAACAAACTATAAACATTTTTAAGTTGCGACAACGGACCTTAGCAAAATTTACGATTTGATAATTTATTGTCGATCCTATAGAATTTATCGCTCCACGTTTTATTGTGCAAGATAATATTAAAACGAGATTTGTTCAAAGATTTTTATTGTGATAAAAAATCTTTGTTACTTTAACGAGTAGAATGCTTGTTAATTATTTATCTTTAGAACCTGTTTACACACCATCTGCAATGCGCAAACGTTTTAAATCGTGAAATAGTTGGTGTAAAGCTAAATGTGTATTCATATATTCTTCAGAAATACTATATGAAGCTTCACGCAGAGACAAGCCCGATGCTCTCAACATTCCTTAATTTTTGTTTTATACTTAATAAAAATGATTAATGTTAAATAAAGAAAGTTAAAAACTAAATCTGTAATTTATGTCGCTTATTTTTGTATGGCAGGTTAGTTATTTGGCTAACTTGAAATCACCACCACCACAGTTAACGTTTTAATTCTTGAAGTATTTTTTAGTCTGAAATACCTTTATACTTACTAGTTTCTTCCTACGTCTTTGGTTCATCCAAACAACTCTCAATTAAGTGGTCAGTTTTGAGATTCCGGCGCGTTGGCTGAATCGTCAACAAGTTTCCAAACTTTTAATTATGCTACCGGAGTCCCCACTTCTTGGTTACTGTGCCAAATTCCCAGCGCTGCAGAAATTATTTTTAAAATTAAGTTTTCTGATTTCATTTGTTTTGTTTTTTATTTGTCGCCGGCACTAACAAAGTCTTTGGTTTTTCGTTACTTAAAACAAAATTGAATTGCGAACACATGACTGTGAGTAGCTGTGATAGGTAAAGATCCAATGCATATAGCTTACGATTGCGGTATGAGAATTATTTGCGTATGTTCCGTTCCTGGCTTTAATATATATAAAAACCATCGTTGTAATAACTCGTATTGTGCATAGTACTAGTTTTAAATCTTCTAATCCTAGAAACAGAATAATGTTTTTGATATTTATAACCCACAAAGTCCTTCATATATATGATTTTTACATAAACTGTTACATATTTAATTAACTGATCTGTTTTTTTATCATTCTGCTCCGGTTTCAGTCAATAGCATTTGGACTAAAGAAGTAAATTAAATTTTCATACAAAAGTTCCGATACTACTTTTGATGACCGATTTGGAGCAAGGGTAAACTACCTGCCTTCTGCGCCAGAGGTCTCGGGTTCGATTCCCGAACAAGACAAATATTTGTGTGCATGAACACGTCTATTTGTCTTGGTCTGGGTGTTTTCTATGTACATTAAGTATGTATTTACTAACAAAAAGTATTATATTTATCCGTTATCAAGTTCACGTAGACACAGTTTCTTAAGGCGATACTCGGAAAAATTATGCTAAAGCGAGATAGCAGTGAGAAAACGACGCGCGCGGGAGCGAGACCGATTTTGCAGATTACGCAAAAAACACAAAATCACTTCGTATTAAAAAACTATAGCGATTTTTAAAAAATGCTTCTATACGATCCTAAATATTATTACTGTCCACTAATTAAACCAATTTTCAATAGTATATGTAACCCCATTTAAGAATAATCTTCATATTTCGTATTTTTAGAGGTATTTTCGAAAAGAAAAAGTGTCGAGGCAAAATCATTAAATCGTGTTTTTGAAACTATACGATTCTAGATAAAGGTATGAAGAAATATACTTCTTATTACCAGATTTATAACAACTGTAACCGTCCTATAGTTTTATATCAAAAAGTCCATACTTTTTCCGAGTAGCGCCTTAAGAAATTAACTACGGGCTTAGATAATTGGTGTGATTGTATGAAAATATTTATTTATTTATTCTGACAACTACGAACACAGAAAACGTTAAACTCAAAATGTCCTTTCAAACCAGCCGTGTCAAACTTTACTATGTATTATTATCAAATAGTAAGTACCTATCTACTACGAATCAAATTTAAACTACACCGGATCGGGAAATGTTCTATTTTATAAAACAGACTTCCAAAAAGGTTTAGCTGCAGGCGATTCAAAACATATAACAGCGAAACTAAGTTCATTTGGTCAGTTTCGGATTCAGTGTCGGCCAATCCACAGGTATCGACCTAATTCGGGCCACAGAGCAGAGGCGTAGGTAATCAATCATGCGGTGTCCAAACTGGGAATACAATTATGAACTTACTCTGTGTCACCAGTTCACCCATGTTGTGTCGTAGAATGATTAATTGGGCCACGTCGTTATCAAACTTGGTAATTTTTAAGGTGCATTTTGTCATGGATGGTTATAAAGAGAAAGGGTCAACGGGGTCAACCAAGTGGAAATTTACGACAGTCTTTTTAGATTATTAAATTAATTGTTCTGACAAAGCTTCATCAACAACAACTGATTGATTGAGGTTTCTGGGAGTAGTGCGCTTCCAACTTCAACCTTATCACCACTTAACATCGGGTGTGATGAAGGCTAAGTGCTACACCGTTGTTAATAAAAAAAATACTTTTAGGGGATTGGGTTAATAACTGACTAAAAAAATTGGAAAAACAAAACCAAACGAAATATGACAAAATGTAGAATCTGAATCTTGTGATCCATAAATGTGTTTTATACAGGGTTATGTTGAAACCACTGGCCAAATTTTTAAGTTCAACTTAGAATCGGTAAGTGAACAACTTTCTCCTAGATACATGGGTCGAAATATGACATTTTTTTTTTACTTTTTATACAAATCATACTGATCACGTGATCAATTTGGTATGGGAAGTCTAAAAGTTTTTGTCGTATTTCAACCCATGTTTCTAGGAGAAAGTTGTTCACTTACCGATTCAGAGTCGAACTTTAAAATTTGGCCAGTGGTTTCAAAATAACACTGTATAATCATTGAATTTTAGTACTTATCATAATTTTTTTAAATATCCAAGTTATCGTGCGAAACATTTTCTTGACAGCTATTCAGAGATACGGTACTGAAAGATGGACAAAGAAATAATCCAATAAAATAGGTTTGTTTTCACTTTGCACCTTAAAAGCAAATCCAAGACTTTAAGCGCTCATTGGCGTTAAGTGTCAGCTCGCAATTTGTTTAAAACTACCCAAATAACCTTAAGTGTTTGTTGGCGGTTGGCGTTAAACCATGTTTTTTCCTGTACCCACTCACAATAAAGTTCGCGCCATCAAAATGTTTACGTTATTGCATTTACCCGAGTAATAAGAATCTCGATACCGCCCATATAAGAAAGGTAATAGCAATTGGGTACAAGAGTGGGACCGAAAATCGAAGGCTCGAGCAATATTGAGGATTGCGGGTAGCCGGTTTAGCCACACTAACTAGATATTGGCTAGTCCAATATATACGTAGGATTATACCTATACCGCGTGGGAAAATACGGGATGTTTTCATTGAGATAATTTGCTGGATGTGGTAAAGGATGCAAAGTTTTTTTTTACTTCCACGATTTTAACTGCTACTGATGCTAATGAATATGATGACTTTTCACGAAAATGAATTTTGGCGTTTTCTTATTATTCCCTCGGACAGTACGTCATTTAGTTTTAGAGAGAAATATTATTCAATAGACAATTTGTTATACCGCGATGTTAGTCTGATAATACATTTTTTCTTTCAGTGTTCAAAGATATTTTTTACCGCTTGGGATTGCTTTTTTTTCTAATAGTCAAAAGTAAAAATAGAAGTCACTTAAGCAATAATTGATTATTTATCATTACACATTACCTACCAATATATATTACTTACCATGGTATCAATTGAAGCCGATGCCGGAACTAAAATACATAGTGTGTGTATTAAATGAATAGCCCATATTTTCTCAAGAAAATAGCTAGGTACCTACAATGTTATTTTAATTTTTAGTTTTTTGCATTCACAATGCAATTCTTTCGCGTGTGAGGATAGTAATATCTCCACATTGATGAAATTAACGCTGACTATACAGCGAGTAAGAAGTATTGGATAAATTCGACGCTTCTCATAACGACTCCGTTGCTCAGTGGTTAGAGCAGTCGCCCGGAAAGCGAAAGGTCGTGGGTTCAAGTCCCATCGGAGCTGATTGTGAGACGGGTCGATTTTTTCTAAATACTTCATTTTCCATTTTTCAGTTACCTACAATGTTTCAAGTCGGTCTAGTAAATTCAGATACTAGACGCTTAAACAAACTTTCCAGCTTTATCAATTTTAGAAAGAAAAGCTGTCTTTTCCAGCAAACCCAAAAGCCACGGCGCGCAATGCTGACTCGACAGTATCGCGTCCGCCAGAAACAATATTTTAGCGGTTTAAAAGTATAAAGGGGAACGTGATCCGCGCTCACTGCGCCCAGAGCGGCTCTATGTGTTAAAACTGTGAGTTTACCTTTGTTGAATAAAGACGTAGTGAGCTTGAGATGTACATTGTTGTTTCTTTCATAGTCAGGTTTGTATCACAAACGGGTGGCAAAAAGTCATTAGGAAATGTTCGGTTATAACTTATTTATTTGATTCCTATTTGAAAAGTATAGAGAGGAACGTGATCCGCTGTCACTGCACCCAGAGCGGCTCTATGTGTTAAAACAGTGAGTTTACCTTTGTTGAATAAAAACGTAGTGACTTTGAGATGTGCTTTTGTTTCGTGTATTTTTTATTGTTTCTTTCTTAATCAGCTATGGGATTGCGTAAAGTCAATCGTATTCATTTGACAGTTCATATTGTATCATATTAAATGTCATTCCATACAAATTGCAGCCGATTGAATACGATATGTACTGTCAAATTAAAACGATTATCTTACGCAATCGCACCCCTGGTTTGTATCACGAATGGGTGGCAAAAAGTCAATAGGAAATATTCGGTAAGTATTTATTTGATACCTATTTGATAAGTATATAGGGGAACGTGATCTGCGCTCACTGCGCCTATAGCGGCTCTATGTGTTAAAACTGTGAGTTAACCTTTGTTGAATAAAGACGTAGTGACTTTGAGATGTGCATTTGTTTCGTGTATTTGTTGTTTCTTTTATAGTAAGGTTTATACAAATGGATGACAAAAAGTCATTAGGAAATGTTCGGTCATTATTTCTTTGATTCCTATTTGAAAAATACAAAGCTCAGCAGCGGCTCTGTGAGTTTACCTTTGTTGGATAAAGACGCAGTCCTTGAAATGTGCATGAGTTTTATGCCATGCCAGCCTTCCGTCTGCGTTCTCGCTCGCATGGACTGCACGACGTTATGTCGTGAGAACCTGATATATTATTTATTTTCTTTTTTTACATATTTATTTCAAGATGAAAAGTAGCCTATGTTACTCTCCAGCTCCCAAACTATCCTCATACAAAAAATCCCGTTGATCCGTGGCTCCGTTTTGACGTGAAAGACGGACAAACAAATACACACACGTTCACATTTACAATATTAAAAAGTATGGATATCCTCGTTCTCATCAATATACCTTTAGAACGATGTCAGTTACATTAAAAAGTCTTGAATGGGCGGTAGGAAAATATTGACGATTCAAAAGTACATGACAATGTGTATCATGTTTATTTGAATATATTTTTTTTTTCATTTTATCTTTATTTAATTTTTTGGTCAATGATAGCCCTTTTCAACGCGTAACGTTACGATAAAACTTGAAAAAATACTTCAGAGTTGGCTGTGAAAACGGAGAATCACTGTGAATTATAAATAATCATTAATAAAACTTTTAAGTTGGATAACTCAATGATATACAACTTACAATAAAATGAAAATTAATTTATATCAAAGTTAGATATACAGAGTAGTGCCCAATCTACAGTTAAGCAAGGCAGTCTATGTTAAGAAATACGTTTCAATTGGAGTTTTGAAACAACTGGGTATAAAATGAAACCGCTTGTAAAATCGTACTGGCTCTGGGAAACAAAACAAGATTAATTTCCATAAAGAGTTTTAATAATAAGCGTTCCGGGTCTTTTATTAAACTAGCGGTTAGTTATATCCTATATGATATTCCATCCCATAATCTATCTCTGTTGTAAATTTCATCCAGATCCGTTAGTAGTTCTTGCGTGAAAGAGTAACAAACATCCATACATTCACACATCCATACATCCATCCATACTTACAAACTTTCGCATCCTACTAATATTATAAATGTGAAAGTTTAGATGTTTGGATGTTTGGGTGTTTAGATGTTTGGATGTTTGTATGTTTGTTACTCAATCACGCCAAAACGGCTGAACGGATTTGGCTGAATTTGGGACACAGACACTTTTTATCCCGGAAAAACATCACATTCCCGCGGGATAACGTCGTGTAGTCCACGCGGGCGAAGCCGCGGGCGGAAAGCTAGTTTATAATATTAGTAGGATTTATTTCGAAATTGAATTACTTTTTATAATACAGCTATGTCCTATTAAAGTTAACTAGTTTCTTGCAGAGTGTTTTCTTGATGTGTCTGGATACTGGAAGTTTTTCATTTAGTAAATAATCCACTCTGTTTCCCTTTTTAATTTTTGTATAAATATCCTTGAAAATGCTTGCTTATATGATCATAATTTTAATTATTTTGAATCCATAAAAACCGACTGGTTAAGGAAAAATAACATTGGATTGGATTTCTAGGGGTAAATATATTATGTAGCTGTGTAGTTTTTAATCTTAATTACATTTTTTCTCGTGAATGAATAAAAACAATTTAAAATCATAGAGACTGAGTGTTTGAAAAAAACCTTATATTTCTTAAATTAAACCAATAGTTCGTTAAGCTATCTATCCTTATTTAAAAGAACATTCAGACTTATAAAAACAAATAAAAGTTTAACACGAAAAATCTCAACCATTAGAGAGCCAGCCATATCATGTAGTCTGAAATTAATAACTATTTTCAAATAGCTCCGAGCTATGTCTAATAAGCAGCACCTTCGCCCACTCATATCAATTCGAAAATGCAATTTGTGTTAAAGAAAATAAAGCACAAAATTAACGTACACGTATTTAAGTGTGATTAAAGGTCTCTTTATAGTGGTGGTTTCAATCAGACAATAATTCAAAGAGATGAAAACAATCGGTAAATATAAAAGAGCGGGCTGACTTCTTTACGCCTGGAGTGCACTGATAGTGATTTAAGACGTGCCTTAAGTCAATACAATGGCACCGGTCCTTAATTATATCTCGAGTCACAGTTTAATGAACCCAAAACGATTTTGTCGACACATTACATGAACCGTGAAATTTAGTAACTACACGCTTTCGTAATGAAATGATTGTTTAAGCAGGAATTTTTGTTCGTTTGTTTCTGTTCAGTAAATTCGTTAAGATTTGGTGCTTCATACTTTTGCAGTAAAATGAAACAACTTGTAATGCTGTCAAAATGTTTCGATGTAATTTTGTAAATGATCAAGTTGAAATTGGAATTGAATTCTGTAAGTAGTAGGTAGATTAAGATTTGCGATTGTTGTTGTAACCACTCTTGCTCTGATCTGTGTACACTAGATAAGAGTAATGGTGACTAGAAATGCAGAGCTTTTTCGTGCTTCAACATCTTTGATACCTTTCACTGTCATAATCATAATGGTGAAGTCGCTTATAAAGGCATCGATTTGACAAACCATAGTTTTATGTGTGTTTTCAAAGTCTGTTACTTCTGGAACTTAAAAACCGATTTTGAAAATTCATCCTAATACTCCTACGGGCAGTCAATTTAAATTAATTTTAATACAAATTAAAATAATAAAAAAAAAAAAGCAGTGGGCGTCGTTTGGCTGACATGATGATGATGATGATGACGACTATTTGGGAAGGGAAACTAAGCCGGTTAAACTGAGCAGCGAAGCTAGCTATAATATAAAAATAATTTTGTTGAAAGCTACTTACGTGAACAGTAAGACGCCGAAATAATTTGAAGAACAAAATATAGCTCTTGCCTAGGGCATTCTTATATCTACTTAATTAACATGACTATCGAATAAGGGAATTCGCAGTAAATAACGCGAGTGATAATTGCACACGGCGTGACTACACAGAATTTTGCGGGTCTCCCTTCGCCCAATACTCCCCTAGTCCCTTGAGATGCACCGTGTATGTGATCAGAATGCGTCGTGTGCCAATAATAATATGTACTATGTTGTGCCCGCGAATTCGTTTGCACGAAACTCGAACAAAATACAGATCTTAACTTTTGCTAAAATTCTGCTGCTGAAACGTGCACGTGGAGTTTTCGCCGAATTCAATTTAAAACATTGTATACACATTTACAACAGCATTAGAGAGTTAAACAGTACATTGCAGTCATACAGTTTGAGAAAGTTATATTTTATTTAACCCCTGGGCCACCCACCCACGGGTAATAAAGAATAAACTGCTTTACGATTTTTACACAATAATAAAAAAAGTGGGGCTAAGCATGAACCGAAACTAAAAAAAAACATGAAACCTATACGAGTGGGTTAGATGTTACTATGACCATTTCTTTTTAAAGCCAATCCTTAGAAAGATAGATACTTTCAAAGTGGTAAAATGTGTGTGTCCCCCCTCCCCCTTGTAACTTTTTAAGAGAAAAAATTCCAAAAAAACAAATATATGCTGTAAATCTTGATAAATACTTTCAACGACAATTGGTTTGAACGAGATGCAGTTTGACTAGATTAGATTGATTTCCAAAAAACGCAAATGTAACTTTTTCATTCGTACAAACACAATGAAAAACAAATTCATTTTTTGCTAGCGAAAAATTTAAGTGTTATTTTGGCTGGTGTAGGTAATCGGTACGTCAAGTGGGAACGGAACCTTTCATGGGTGAGTCCAACCGTCCGCTAGATCTAAGCAAATTAAGATTTACCGTAGTAATATAATAAAAGTTCCAACCTTCATTCGTTTATAAAGATGGAGCCAGTTCAGCTAACGACATTTCTTGGCCCTGATTAGTTTATTCGGCCGAAGGTCAGAGAAGATGTCGACAAGATTGATAGTAACGCGCTTAGCTTCACAAAAAGGGTATCTTTTTGTAAAAATATCCTTAGCTACTTTTAGTGTGTTCAGTGTGACATACCTACCTTCCTTATTTGCTTACGTAACAATGTGACAGTTACTTATGTTGTCTTTTATGTTACATTTTCTCCTTTTCAAGGCAACGCATTAAATCAATATTCGCTATCAGACATCATTCGGTAAATGTTTTTTCAAAAGATTTAAAATTACTCTTATACGAAGAATTTAATTCAGTAAATCAAAGACATAAAATTTAAATTTATTCTACTCAACAAAATCTATAATAGAAGTCAAATTATTATTATGACATAACTACTCGTATTTTTTACATTTTTATCTTAGTATTTTACCTTAACTTCTCCATTCTCAAACTCTCAAACCCTGGGGTTGGAACCAGCAGGTAAGTATATAAAGGTAAAAAATAAAGTTATACCAATCTCCTTCCACATACAGTTACGTGAAGGGTCCGGTACATAAATATGTCTTCATTTCTATACAATGGCAGGTCACGAGATGCTTCCCATGTAGTAGGGAGTGTCATAGCCGAGAATTTGATTGTAATTTACTATTATTTTTGATGCTGCCCTTAGAGATGTTATTACCTTTGTCCACTATACGAATGTAATAAATTATCTAATCACCTGGAGCTGTTAGACTGATGTTTAAGATGTTTAAGAGATATGCTGTTGAGAAAACTGTAGCAAATAATAGCGAGAAGGGGATAAAGAAATATTTTGATTGTAGTGTCAATAATCATTTAAAAACGATTTAATTTAGTTTTGATTCTATATAACACTTTGGTCTTCAGCAACACTTTTAAAACAGGGATTCTTAAAGGTTTTAATGAACTACACTAATTGTCAGTTTAAAACCTGTCGTATTACATGACACAGATGTGTATTTATATCACATTGCGGTTTTGTACGTAGGAACGCACTTTGAATGAAAGCCAACCGGTAAACTAGACTAATAGTTTATAAAATCAAATTAATCTTTACCGATACGTTGTTTCATTTTCTCTGCATAATAATGGATAAAAAAAACAGTCGTCGCCTCATTAGCCGGACCTGTCGCCCTCGGGAGGCGCGTGATAACGTCCGTCCCTCACTCTGCGTAAAATACGCGCGTATTTCTAACGAGGCCCTGAGACAAGCGAGTCAGATTTAAGACCAAAATTAATACGCCTAGTTCCACATGATGGTCTTCACTTCATATGAAATGTTGAAGTACGAACATCTGTGTATTAGCTGTAGCACAAAAAACTGTCGTTATGGTAACCGTTATCGTGATCGTATTATTTTGTATGAAAACCAGAGCAGCACCAAAGAGTCGGCCATATAGTTAGAATGGAAGAGGGGAGTAGAGAGTGCTAGAGAATCGGAAGAGCGAAAGTGACGATCATTAGATTTATGTGCGTACTAGCTTTCCGCCCGCGGCTTCGCCCGCGTGGTTATCCTGCGGGAATGTGATATTTTTCCGGGATAAAAATTCTATGTTCCTCTCCTGGCTACAAAAAATCTGTGTCCCAAATTTCAGCCAAATCCGTTCAGCCGTTTTGGCGTGATTGAGTAACAAACATTCAAACATCTAAACATCCAAACATCTTTACTTTCACATTTATAATATTAGTAGGAAGTAGGATTTAAAACTCCCAGGTCACTGCTACTTACAGTATAGGAGAATTTTTTTTTACTAGCTTTCCGCCCGCGGCCTCGCACGCGTGGACTAAATGACATTATCCCGCGGGAGTGTGATATTTTTCCGTAGCTCCGTTTTAAAAAGTAGCCTATGTTCCTCTCCAGGCTACAAAGTATATGTGTTCCAAATTTCAGCCAAATCTATTCAGCCGTTTTAGCGTGATTGAATAGCAAACATACAAACATCCAAACATTCAAATTATAATATTTATAAAATTTGGATATTATAATTATAATATTATATGTGCGTATTAGGAGGGCCTGCGACGAAGAGACGAGACGACGAGAAGTAGCAGGGGAGAAACAGGAGTAGGAGCGAAGTGAGATATTGGGCCAACACACACGAGCAATATGCGTGCGTAGGTATATTCGTAACACAGTAAAAAGTGAAGTATTTTTTATGCACAACCAGGTATTATTAGTAACCTTAGCTTTTATCACACCTGAGATGTTAGGTGAAGATAGGCTGAAAGTAAAAGTGCACTACTCCTGGAATCCTCAACCACTGATAAAATGGCTATCATATCTCTAACAGCTGGAAGGCCGGAACACAACATTGCTGAAAACATCGTTGTTATGGCGTCAGACTTAGATAAGACGGTGGTTGCTAGGCTGGCGAACAAGACAAATTATTATGAGTTAACTTTGATACCAACTCGGAAAAAATACCAGCCTGCCTTGCATGACCATCATTATATCACGTGATATGATATAGCACGTCATGCTGTCTTGCTTACACCTTAGTGGGGCAAGAAAGACAATTCACATAGTACGGTCGCTCTCATATTAGACATAAGTCTGAACAGGTACAACACAAGTACTGTGCTGTAGGAACATATTTTTTTATTAATTTTAATAAATCTTTTATACTAGCTACCTATCTAATAGTTATTAGAAAAACTTTTTTTAAAGTATCTTGTTTTATTTACCTTCTTATTAAACATGTTTCGTGGCCCTAAAGATCGATTAACAATAGGAAGTGACAGGTCGCGCGTAGTTCAATAGGACGTAATAATATTAGCCAAAATAAAGTTTATTTGGGGTTTTTGAAATAAACTTATTATAGTTATTGCTTATTTGACTTAAGTAAAATACTTTAGGCTAATTGAATCAACTCGAAACAGTCTGTATACTTAAAAGCAATCTTACTATCAAATGCTTAAAAACCGTTAAGAAAAAATATTGAGTAATTGATTAATAGTAGATTTTAAGCTGAGCTACATTATTTCAACACATTATTATTAGAGAAGGTCTAATAATACCGGCAATGGTATAAATCGGCTTGGTATTTCCCTGGTCGATCGAATCAGAAATGATGAGATCCGCAGGAGAACTAAAACAACCGACATCGCTCGAAGAAACATGTTTAAAGTGGTAGTGGGCGGGACACATAGCGCGGAGAACCAATGGCCGTTGGGGCGGAAAGGTTCTCGAATGGCGACCGCGTACCGGACGACGACGTTTCGTGGGCAGGCCCCCTACAAGGTGGGCCGACGATGTGTTCAAGGTCGCGGGAAGCCGCTGGATGCGGGCAGCACAGGACCGATCTTTGTGGAGACCCTTGGGGGAGGCCTATGCCCAGCAGTGGGCGTCTTTCGGCTTACATGATGATGATGAATGGTATCGAAATTGTATCGTCTATAAGTGCAGTTGACAGCATTAAGCAAATCAGTTATATTACCAAAAATCAGTCTAATTAAACATATTAAACTTTGTGCTATCTCCAGTACATAAATAAGAAGATATTGTAAAAAAATCTGCCACGGAAGGCGAAAACGAGGCAATTCGTCTTAACCTACCGGAATAACTAATGAGTCTCTTAATTAAAAGGGCACGATCAACGGCGAATATAAAGTGTCTGCAGTTAAGATGTTACAATGCCATTAACTTAGAAAATAAAGCAACAGTATTAACCAGGCGAGAAGCGTTAGTAATTTAGTCCGATAACGATCAGTTTAAAGCCGTTCTGGGTGCCTACCATCAACTTTATGACAGCGATTCAAAAATAGCGCGATTCAGAATAGGTTCCTAAAATGAATCGCTTTCTTTCGTACTCTGACCTTCTAAAAACTGGATCGCAAATGAATTGCTAAATGTTAATGACCGAACGATTTGTGTCCTTTTTCTTCTACCCGTCTCTTTCACTCGATTCTGTCATGCCCGGAGAGTGAGAGGGACGGGTATAACCTGCAGGTGACATGTTAAATCGACCGGGTTATAAGTCAAATAAGAGTTTCTGACAGCTTAGCGGCTGTGAAATGTCATTGATCGATCACTGAATCGCTGTCATTGATATTAAGCTGTCGTGGTACGAATAAGCGAAGCAGATCAGTTTAGGTTCCTAAACAAAACCGTAATAAGAGTTGATGGTAAGCACCCTGTTCGGTCCATAAACAATGTCAAAATATAAAATTATTAGAAAATGACTCCTAGCATTAAGAGGCCTTGTTCAGTGAAGTGAATAAATAACATTTAGAAAATTGCAAGCTTTTCACGTCAGCCTGCGGCCTCGCTACTTCATGGCGAGACACATGGCTCTGTAGATTGAGCAGCTTATTAGAAAATAATGCCAGGTAGGTGCTATCTGTAGCTTCAAATAACTAGGACAAATTACAAATATTGCATTAATTTTGTACAATGGTTTTTTTTCATAACTTTTCAAGTACGTATATGATTTCGATTATTATGATAATATTTAATATCGATGATATTCGATATAAGAGGAAAATATATACACAATTGTGTTACAACTTTTTTTTCGAAATTTATAAGAAATACTTGAATTACAAACAAGTTTTACAATTACAACATTATAGATTTTGTTGTCACATTATTAATTTTCATTAGAAAACGGCACTTACTATACATTTGTTTCTTTGCTAAAATCGTGACGTGACGACTATCTAAACCATAATATAAATATAACAAGAAAATGTTGTTGCATAAGAGAAAAATCTTTCTATGTTCCGTGGGCAAGAAATAGCCGTACCTAAGGTATTTGACTTTATTTTGTTATTGGCTTAAAATATTTATTAAAATATTAGCAATGCAATATAGGTATTTATTTTCAAATATCTTGCATATTTTTAGCGATATTTCTAATTAGACAAGGAGAGCGCAAGCCAGTGACGTCACATGCTAGTAGGGCCATACTCTCGCCAGAAAGTTTAGTTTTTTAAAGAGATAGTTAGTCATTAAGGTGGTTCGATCAGCTCAGTAGCGCCACCAATAGAAATAAATCATTTACGATTTATCAAGGGTTTAAAATAAAAGTTTCGGTTATTTTGCGCAAATAGAAGAGTAAAGTGCAATTTTTAAGTATTTTTTCATGGCCTTAAATATGAGCATTAAGTTATGGATCTCGATATTGCTAAATGTGGCCACTTTTGGCACTATTGATATTCACGACTTATTGCTTAAGTTTGAGTTCTTAAAAGTATATTTTTAAAATACATTTTACTCTTTTATTTGCGCAAAGTAACCGAAACTTTTAATCTAAGCCTTTAATAAAAGGTACTCGATTAATTTCCATTGGTGGCGCTACTGAGCTGATCGAACCACCTTAATTCGTTTACAGATTGAATTTATTTTTCACATTTGTTATTCAATAATGTTATATTTTTGAATGTCTTTATTAAATATCTACATTCAACAACAGTCAAATACCCTTTTGTCCGCCGATTCCAACAGCATTATGTCCCAACATAACTGTACCACAATTGGAATGATTTGATCAAAGTCAATGTTTGTCCGAAGATAACAAACGGTTGAAAATTTCACAGTTTACTGTTGACTAGATAAGTGAGGAAGAGCCGGTTCCGTACAAATAAGAACCTTAGGGAACGTAAATAACTGGTTGTTGAACTAAGGACTCATAAATCTTTCATTGAGCCAACTATACGTGCTATATTATGTAACTATATTTTCAAATTGCTACGTGAATTATGGTATCATTCAATATTAAGTTTCTGTCAACAGTAGTTATAAAGGGTGTTAGGGGCACCGTTGTAAAAACTTTAACCATGGCTTTAGGCCATCATGCTGAACAACGCACAGCAAGATTTTTTGCCGGAAATGAAAAAAATATTTCGACTCTCCATACAAAATGTCCCGATTTGTATGAAAAGTCGTTTTTTTTTCATTTCCGACAAAAAAATTATGCTGTACGTTGTTCAGCATGATGGCCTGAAGCCATGGTTAAAGTTTTTGCAACGGTGCCCCTAACATCCTGTATTATAAAGTAAGTAAAGTAGTTTTGAACAAACTGTTTGACAATATTTTTAAATAACATACTACATAGCTTTTACATGTAGTAAACTACTAACTAACCTGTAGTGTATATTTTATTATGGATGTGGGGTGTATTGGCCACAGTATTATGCAGGTGGCCTAGACAGGTTGCAAATTCATACAAAGCGATCTTACTTTTCGTTGCGTTTATTTTCTTTATTTACGAGTTAACTCGTTACTAATTTAAATTCTCTCAGTTGTACCGTTAGAATTAGTTAAAAAAATAATATAAATAGGTATTTAACGTGCGTTGCGTGATTCATCGTATCTCTGAATATCAATAAGTACCATCATTAAGGTGTAGTTATCTAATTAAAAACGTAATCAAATCGGTATTACCAGATAAATTTACATTTAAAAGTTATGACGTACTAGCTTTCCGCCCGCGGCTTCGCCCGCTTGGACTACACGACGTTATCCCGCAGGAATTTGATATGTTTCCGGGATAAAAGCATTATATTTTCCTCTCCAGGTTACAATGTATCTGTGTCCCAAATTTCAGCCAAGTCCGTTCAGCCATTTTGGCGTGATTGAGCAACAAACATCCAAACATTTGTAATATTAGTAGGATTCATATAGAGTCGATTTCGGTTCACGAGTAGCGGCTACATTTTTAATAAGCCCCATGCAAATCAGAAGGCAGTAAGGACTCAATATCGGTGATCAATTGAAAAGATTCCGTGCTGTGTCAAGTAGGACGTTCGTTGACGAAGGTCCGCCCTTTCACGGTACCCTTGCTTTGATGCGAGAGCTGACAAACCACATTTTTTATTAAAAAAATATATTAGCCTTCAGATCAGGCTTGTGATGTGCATGTGAATAAGCTAAAGTTATTCTGTAGTCGTCATTGGAGTTTGTGTATAAGTAAGTATTATTTTTTTGCGTGAATTGTAACTGCAATTATTTTTAATTAAGTCTACCTACGCCCCAGCTGTTGATAGCATTAATTAAGTCCAAGCTGCAGCTATTGATGGCATTATGTCAGAATTACCTTAATCCACACCTGAAAGTATCATAATGACCAATACCTAAACATTTACTGCCTAGTGCCTATGCACACCGCCTTTTACCGTCGCCACACACGAGGCACACGCGACAGCAGCAAGCCACTTGAAGCTAGAAGAAGAAATAAGTGGCGACTACCGGCGACTACCATGTGCGGCGGCCTACTCTAATTCAACGAAAAACGAAACTTCGTTATATATCTGTCCTCGTCGATTATGTATCCGTCCCTCCTCTTACTCTCGGGCATGACAGAATCCAATGAAAGCGGCGCGGGCTAACGAAGTTTCGTTTATCGTTGCATTCGCGTAGGCCTACAGGAAAAAGGTTGGTGGCAGCGTTTTGTGTAGTAGTCGGTGGCCTGTGTGCGGCCAGGCTTACACACGCACCGTTGATGTGCGTTTAGTAGCAATACGGACGACCGCACCGTCCGTCGTCGTCGTTTACCGACACGTCGAGAAAGACATCATCATCATAATAGTTATATACCGTCCTAAAAATATTTCGTGCACACATTTGGCTTCGTACCTAACAATTATTATAATTTTAATTTGTGCGTTCACCTTGCTAATTAAGAATATTACCTACTAGAAACATTCAATATTCTCTAAGTAACTAGCCCACCTAGAATACAGGAAAGTACTAGGAGACTTGTAGTTTTTCCTGGTATCTATTATTTATCTTATTTGTAACCAAGACACATAATAATTGTACGTACATCTTATGTGACAACATAACAGAAAATATTCGAAATGAAGTATTGAAAATGAAAATGAAGTACTTAACTACTGAGCTACTCCGTAGAGCATTTACCCGGACAGTGAAAGGTGGTACTTGTGAGAGGGGTCGATTTTTTCTAATAAAATAAATAAAATAAAATAAAATCATTTATTTTCAGACAACAATACAGTCCATGTTGTTAGTAACATTCGTTCTTAAGACTATGTTAGTAAAATTATGTCATCAAACTGAATTAAATTATTAAATTATTACTGATGTTACACCGAGATTATTAAATTTAAAAATACAACATTTCATATTATAAAATTGAAAATGTCAACAATGATTAATTTATTAAAGTAATGCTAAAACTTAAATTTTCATTTTAGAAATTAGATTTAAATGTCAAAGAGATACAAATGTCAGAATTAAATTGAGAAATAAGTAGGTACTAAAATTAAATTGAAACATGTCAAAATTGAATTGAAAATTGAAAGATGTTATATTGAATTAGATTAAAATATTCCATCAAATTTTATTGTTTTTATGATGTAACTCAGTAAACCTATGAAATAAAGGCGAGTCTAGTCGCCCAGCAATCAAACTTAAGATTCCGTTGCTACTCCCCCTAACTCTCTGCATTATTGAGGTGGTTTTCTTGCGGATGATTGCATAAAAATCATCTATGTGTGCATCCATAAACATGCCCGAAGCACTGCAGTATCGTGGTAGGCGCAACAGAGTCCTAAGGATGTTATTATACTGTATCCTAAGGGCATTGTACGTCTTTTTTGTAAAAGTGGTCCAGAGACTGCAAGTATAAAAGCTTTGGCAATATGCTTTAAATAGTGTCAGTTTAACGTCAACAGTGCAACGATTGAATTTGTGTGCTAACATATTGCCACGGACCGACAATGCCCTTTTTTCCCTTTCAATGTCAAGATCATCTTTCAAATTTTCAGTCAAGATATGACCAAGATATTTAAAATGAGAGACACGATCCAAGGTTACTTTATTCAGAGTTACTGGCGGTATAGAACTAGGTTTCTTGTTCTTTCCTGTGAAGATCATAAATTGGCTCTTTTTGTCATTATACCTTAGACCGTGTTGCTCAGCATATTCTTCACAAATTGATAAAAGTTTTCTTAAGCCGTTGACCGAGGGGCTCAGCAAAACCATGTCGTCAGCGTAGCTTATATTACTGACACAAATATTATCAATTCTGCATCCGACATGTGTACTGCTGAGCCGCTCAATCAGCTGGTTTATATATAAATTAAATAATCTCGGTGAGGTCAGACCCCCCTGCCGCACACCGCAGCCCAACGCATATTCATCAGACAAAACATTACCCCATTTCACTATATTCCTTTGATTACCGTACCAATAGCGGAAAATGTCTATTACCTCTTCCGACACTCCTATCTCGCAAAGTTTGGACCAGAGTAAGTCGTACGACACTAGGTCGAAGGCCTTCGACAGGTCCAGAAAACATGCATAAACAGGTGTTTTTCTTTTGACATAATAATCTATTGTATGCTTAACAGTAAGAATTGCAGTTTCTGTGGACAAACCCTCTCTAAATCCGAACTGGGCATCATGTAATTTTATATGTTTACTTAAGTAGGTATCTAACGCTCTGTCGAAGACCTTCGCAAGTGTAGTAGCTAGAGAGATGGGTCTAAAATTGGTTTTGTCACTTATATCCCCTGTGGGGTTTTTGACTAGAGGTATTACTACAGTTTTCATAAGATCAGGCGGTAAATATGAATGACGAACACAAAAAGTATATAGCATGGACAATAACCTATGAATATGAGGACCGGCGTATTTCAGGTGCTCTATACTTAGTCCATCATGGCCTGGCGACTTTCCCCTACTCATATTGTGTATAATGAGAGCCACTTCCTTACTTGTTACTCTGAATGGTTGATGAACATGACGTTGGGCTACGTCATAGGCATAGGTACATGTTGGCTGCTGCGGTGACTCGACCCCAAAAAATTGCATAAAACTGTTGGCAATTATCCTCGGATCACTAGCACCATCTACAGCAGCAGGTAAACTCGCCTTACTGTTCGTATGACTTTTAGTACTACGCCAGAACTTACTAAATTGCTTGCTCGAATGTTGTGTAGCAAGCGCGTCCATTCTAATTTGTTCTTGCTGCTGTTGACAGAATCTGAGTCTGGATTTGAAAACTTTACGACTAAAACACATGCGGTCATAAATTGGGCCACAACGAGGTCTGCCATACAAAACGTACATCTCAAAATCAAGTTTAGCCTTTCTATGAGCCTCAGCGACGTGCTTGTTCCAGCCCGACAAACATTTATTTCTTGATTTTCCTCTTTCACTACTTTCCATCGATGCCTGACTAAGTACGTTTATAATATTACTGTAAAATGTAGGTATCTATAATGCGTCTATGAGATACATTGTCGCACATTCTATCAGCACAGCTATGTAACTCCGAAGGAAAATCTATTAATTTTAATTTATTGTTACAGCATTCATAATATTTATTAATTTCATCCTTATTTCTCATTCCCCACATTATATTTTTATTCATTAAACTATTATTTAAATATATTTTATTCCTAATTAAATTAAGATTGCATTCTATTTGCAAAGGGAAATGATCTGACCAGTAGGTATTATAATGCACTTGAACATTAACAATAGTATTCCATGCACAATCACTTACCAAACAATGATCGAGCCACCGCTTGCAGCCATACACTTCACTGACATACGTGTAGGTATCACTTGTTATACCGAGCTTTTCAAAATCAGCACATAGTAACTGATTATCCGAGCAGAAGCTTAACATTTCATTACAAAACGGGGCCTCAGGATGAGCATTAAAGTCACCTAATATATAAACCGTTTCAATATTATTGTCCTCTATAATAGCATGTAGTTCCCCCATGCACTGCGTAAACAAAGGCAAGTTATCACTCCGGTCAGTCGGCATATAAACGCACACAATTAACAACTGCTGATGGTCACAAGTCTCAGCTCTTATTGCCACAATACGCTCACTGTTACACTTAATCACCTTTACATTAATAAACGCATTACTCCGCCACAATAATGCTATACCTCCGTGAGGTCGACCACGCAGTACACCGACTGAGGTATCAACAGATGACTTCCCCGTAAAGCTAAACTCAGGGTCGATGCTTCCCAGGAACGACAAGTCGTGTGGCAACAGCCACGTCTCTTGGAGTGCGAGGACATCAGCTTCTTTACATAACGATCTCACACACTCAACGCTTCTTTTAACATTTTTACAGTTGAAAGTAATGAATTTACTGCTTTTACTTTTATGTGCCATTATCTTTATCACAGTTATTATTCTCGTTTTTGTTCTCATTTGATAAGTGTGTACTTATCGGAACCATAAAGCGCTTCTTAAAGTGAATAAATTGCCTAAATCGTATACCGTCTGGCCATAATTCGTCGTTTAAGTACATATCTAATTTATGTTTAGTTACAAACATTTTAAAAGCATTGTATGGTCTCTCTGTTTTCATATTTATTTTTTCTAACGTAACAACTTCATTCGTTTTCGACATTACGTAGGCACAGATATCTTCACCGGATGTCCCTTTGTCGACATTAGAAATAAACAAAGGGATTTTAACTTCGGCTGCCTTAAATTTTGTATCGGGTACAGTTGTGGCCTTTCCCGTTTTACCCATAAAACGGTTTCTAAGTTTTTTGCTTTGCACTAATTTCCATTCATCGCTCGGTTCGATTTGCCTCCATTCGCCACCGCTTCTAACTATATCGGCCATACTCGGTACATGTCGACTTGACGGCGATGTCGTGCTTGCTGGTTTCTGTATGGGTGCGACAGAGAGAATCGCATTCTGCTCGACGTTATTTGCACCCGAGTGCGAGCAAGGCAGCCCATGCGCGATTTCATCAGTGCATCCGTTATCGTTTTGAACAGCTGACTTTGACGTACCTTCACTATTATTTATCGAAGGCGACAAACCAAAAGGTCCGCTTTCCAGTAAATAAGCACCTCTTTTTCTCGTGTTAACATTTAGGTAATCAATATTGGATGTTGGTTTGATATTTTCTACCTCAGTTCGTAGCTCTTCAACCATCCTGATCGTAGCATATTCCTCTTTAAAAGTTTTCATATCGTTACGCAGTTTTGTGATGTCTTTCAGTAACGTTACTGCATCAATGTGATCGAACGAAATCGGAGGCAATCTTTGTAAGTCGCGGGCCACAAATATCGGCATGCAATCAGGGTCGACTTCCTTAAAAATACCAATTATATCTTCAATACTTCTTGTCTTTTTTCCATCCTTTCGTCGAGATACCTTTCTTTGCTGCAAACCCGGGATGGATTCAAATAGTAGGGACTTTGCGTTTTCGATCTCGTCCTCCGAGTACTCCGACACACAAATTTTCGTTAAACTATCACTGTCCATCACGTCATGTTTATATTGGATGTACGATAACACCTCACAAATTACAATATTGCACGTATTGCATTTCACTTTGCTTCCAGACATTGTTATTTACGAACACAGCCGATCGCTAGCGATGCGCGAGCGAGACTAATACTTTATTTTCAGTATTATCATTAATAAAAATTGCGTAGTGAATGCAAATAAAGTAAAAATAATCAGAAGTCAAAATTACCAGTATTATATAAGCGCAAACTTCTATGCGATCGGTGACGACTAGTTAAGACGAATCGTTCGCGTAACGAGCCGCCGCGCCCGATTGATCTCTGTGTGACAGCAGAATACCGATAAGCTGTGACCATCAGACGATCAATATAACTAATTACGTAGCTTTGGCTCCTTCACTTCTGAACTGTTCTATGATTTCCGTTATCCTTTGGCAGGGTTAGGCAAATGTCGATTTATACTTACAACTACACAGGAGAACCAAACATCATTCAACTATGATGGTAATAAAATCTACGGAAAAAACGTAAATTCAAAACATCGTTTTGTAACCCAATAAAGAAACAGTATAGGCATAACGTGAAATATACAAGTTCTCAATGATATCGGTGGAAAGTTCTATACGATTGGTGACGACTACTTGCAGCGAATCGGGAGCGTAACGAGCTACCCGACTGATCTCTGTGTGACAGCAGAATGTAAAAAAGCCGTGCCCACAGAACATGGAAAAAACTTTCTGTTTTCTGTGGCTGTGCCCATCGGCCGATCAATTTACTAATTACCTATGTAGCTTTGACCCTTCTGACTGTTCTATGAATTTCGTTATCCTTCAAAGATTTGGCAGGGTTAGATAAATGTCGATTTATACTTACAAACGTTAATTCAAAACATCTTTTTATAACACCCAATAAAAAAACAATATAGGCATAACGTGAATATCACATGTTCGATCAACTTTCCCAATGATACCGGTGGAAAGTTCTATGCGTTTGGTGACGATACTTACTTACAGCGAATCAGGAGCGTAACGAGCCACCCGACTGATCTCTGTGTGACAGCAGAATGTCGATAAGCTGTGCCTAGCAGCCGATCAATTTACTAATTACGTAGCTTTGACCCCTTCACTTCTGAACTGTTCTATGAATTCCGTTATCCTTTGGAAGGGTTGGGTAAATTTCAATTTACATTTACTACTAGGTACATAGGAGAACCAAACACCATTCCATTTATGATGGTAATAAAACTCAAAACATCTTTATGTAGCCCAATTAATAAGCATAGCATTACGTAAAGAACACAATTTCGATCAACTTTTCCAATGATATCGGTGAAAAGACGACTACTTACAGCGAGTCGAGAGCGTAACGAGCCACCCGACTGATCTCTGTGTGACAGCAGAATGTCGATAAGCTGTGCCCATCAGCCGATCAATTTACTAATTACGTAGCTTTGGCCCATTCACTTCTGAGCTGTTCTTTGATTTCCGTTATCCTTTAGGAGTGCGAGTGCTAATGGTACTTGCATATGTTTTGCTAGTTAAACCTGTGCATAATTGATAAATAAAATAAATGTATGATGGTTATGAACTCTCTAGAAGTATTTAGTACCAAAAACAAACTTGTTTACTATTTGTTCAAAGTCATAATTCATTTTGAATATAAACATTATTTTTTATTCAATTCCATATAATATAGCGTTATACAGTTCTGAATCTCACTATGGTTTTGAATGCCGGTTACATTTGTTTAAGTTGTAAATAGAACCACATCAAATTTTCAGCGTAGCTCAAATTTTAAAGGTTTATAAAGAGGAGCCTAGAAATGTCATTATTATTATGTTGAAAATTTTTCTTTAACAGTAGTTCAGACTTCGGATGAATCCGCTCTCTTCGGAGCAGTTGTTGCTGCTCTAAGAGTCGAGGTGAAAATATAAGTTTCTGGAGCCCACTTTGCACAAGAATATTCTTTATCCCTAAAGAATATGAGCTGAATATTGACTCACGGCTATATGTGTTAGCGGCATAATCATATGAGCTATATTAGCCTGAACACTCTCTTAAATGTTGCAACTCATAAAACATTTGGCTCATCACGCGGCTGAGCCGTAAATTTAAAAGCCTTTACTTGGGTTATAAGCCACCCCGCCATTATCATAAAATTACAAGATATCACTTTCTCTTGATGTGTCGTAAAAAATGAAAATATACTCAATGCTTTTAGACTTGTGTGAGAATGTTAATTGAATTTGGGCTTTATATGAGTTGTACTTATTGATCGGTATGAACGGTCACCTTTGCATTTGTAAAACAGTTCATCTAAAGTCAAGTACAAAGGATTAGGCATTTTGTTGAATCATAATAAAATTGTAAAGGGCGGTTAAACCTATATCCATTAAGATTATGTGGCTGTCATTAGATATTGAAAAGGCTTTTTAGAAATCTATTCAACAAGAATTTGTTTCGTTTAAGTATTAGTGCAGTTTAATGTAACACTTGATCAAAATGAACTGTGTTTTTGAAAAAAACACTTTTATTTAAAATTATCTGAGGGGCGCGGGCATCCCTCGTATCCTCGTTAACGCATTTCTCCCAATAAAAAAATAAGTACTACATTGCATAAAGGACCTAGTCTTGGAGTATTTCAATAATAGCTTATCTAATTTAGTACGTTTATCATATTATTCTTTCGTAGTCGAAAGTCTTTCGAAGTGGTTCTGACGACTACACACTTATAAAAAAAGTTTGCATATTTCGGCTAATATGAAAAGCTTTTTTTATTTTTGTCGTCTGTCCTAAAATAATCATTGTAGGTAAAATAAAGATAATGCCGAGACGTAGCTTTCTTTCAAACCGCGGTATATTAATTCTGACAGCAAAAACGTTATTAATCAACTAAATGCAGATTGCACACAAGAATACAACAAACACAAAATTGAGGGCACAGGGCAAGCAGGCTTATCGCTGTGTTTGTACGGAACTCCAAACCCCACAGTATAGCTGTTTGCCTCGTAAACAATAATTCAGTCGATGTTAGCAATGAATGAAAACAGTTTGTATTCGTTTTGGAGGTCATTCGATCAATAATGATAAATGTTAGACCGTTTCGGTTTTTATTCTTACCTTATTTGAGGTAATAAAACTGAAGTGTTTGTTTGTTGATTGAACGCACTAAGCTCAGCAGCCCTTCACGAAAACTGCAGTTCTGGTAATCGTAATAGTAAACTATACCATACGTCAAAAGTTAGTAAGAAGTAAGTTTTTCGTGCTAGGGGTACTGAACATACTTAGTCTTGACTGAGCTTTTGTTACCTTTAGTTGCAAACAGAAACCGAAGCGAGTGAAAATTTGTCAAGGTATAGGTTAATAAGTCCAGGTATAAAAATCACAATGGCCCAAATTATAAAGGTATGAGCTGACTACACGCGGCAGCATCAGACGAAATTTCGTCGTGTCACTACTGATTTCTATTGTATGAACAGTGTCGCAACACTGTCGTTTGCAGTTGCTGCGTGCAGTCCAGTCCGATCTCGTATCTTTATAACAATAATATCGTCCAAAAAACTTCAGAAATCTATGCCTCTAATCATTTTCTCAAGTCATAATTCGTGAAAAACTCGTTGACTTAAGTAGTTTAAGAAAAGACAATCCAAGAAAGATATTATTTCCGTGGTAACGTTAATTCGTATCAAAATGTTATCGCAGACTTTTAAAACAATATCGCAGTCATAATTATTTGATCTGCAAAATATGAAAGCCGGTAAAATTTTAAGCACGAAAAGTTTACAATTTACCAATTTGCATATTCCATTACAATATTTACTCGTGTCAGCATACCAATTTCCATTTTTAAGTTAGCATCAACCTTTATTTCCATTGGACGCGAAAATTTTCCTCCAATGAAACATAAAACATCACGAAATGAATTTCAATTAGAAGTCGGCTGTTCAAGTCGGCTATTTATTTGGTGTTTTTGTTCGTGGTGTAAATCGACTTTACAAAACTATAGGTACTTAAAACTTAAGTAACTTACTATATAGGTGTTTCAAATTTATATTACATCAGTGACTTACCGCGACATTACAGATTTCCCCAATTCTCTTTTTACTCACTTTAGATCCATAGAATTATACCCGCTACAAAAAATTGCATAATCCGTGCTCTTTCATCTCATTATAACTTGACCTCTGTCAGCTCTGCTCAGTCGGAGGGATCTGCATTCACCACAGATCACCTGTATGTAGCAAGCTTCTATTCACCCACTACGCCATAAGGCAGTCAAATGTTTTGACATTCAATGTGGATAAAAGAGGTCTTAACCTGTACGATCGGATAAGGAACACAGACGTCCTAAACAATATCGACATATTACTCGGATACATAGATAGGTACATGTGCCTCCTCAGCCAACCCGCCAACCACTCGAAAATGACGTTAATAAAGTTTAAATTTCGACTTCCGCCACCACAAGTTCGAAACTGACGGGTGTCAAGTTGTTGATGGACTTGACACATCTACAAGCGTACAGGTAGTATTTGCATACACAATCATATTTTTCCAAGACAAAAATTAAAATAGCAAAATCAACTTATCTCCAACCTATGCATTTTTTCTACCTACCCAATATTACGATCTTATCACACACCCCGTTAATTAAAAACAAACATATTTCCACAGCGGCGACTTTAAATCTCATGTGTACTCGTACACCCACCAATTTCAGTGCAGGTGACCGAGTCCCGTTGATTGTGGAGGGCTGATTGTCTACCCCACCGTGTAATACGAATGCCCTGACAAATGACACTCTATATCTGATATACCGAGTTGTTGATAGCCGAGGGGTGAAGTAGCGTCCGATATTGGTGACGGTTGATCAATATTACCCAACAGGAGAAGGTTGGTTAACGCTATTTTTAAATATAGAATAAGATAAGTGTTTATTTTGTATGCTGCTAAAAATAAACATACGAGAGAGCACAAACCAGTTGCACTATGAAAACCCATTGTAGACTATGAGTGGGTATAAAGGCTCATCTTCATTGGTAGATGGGTCCCGTACGCGGGGTGCGGGAGATTTCTCAAAAGCATGCCATAGTGCCCGCATTCGGGGAACCGTTAACCGTTTTCATTTGTCGTGCTGCAGTTTTCTGATTCGCATTATTTTTTATATCATTGGCTGGATTTAATATGAGGAAACATGTAAATAGTGCGTAGTGTTAGTAACTATTTAGTAATCTGTGGTAGTGTATAATATTGATCTTGGATGATATTTTTAAATTTATTGTCACAGTATGTTTCCTTATAAGGCAAAGTAAAATATTACGCCCGCTGTGGTGACTCCGCGCAGGCGGCTTGCCGACCGCGTTATCGAATTGTCACTTTCAATAATTGTTTCCTCGCCTGCGGGCAGTTCCCGTATGCTGTATGACGACCGAGTTATCGACCAGTGAAAATGAGCCATAAGACCATCCGTGTAATACGAATGCCCTGACAAATAACACTCTATATCTGATATACCGAGTTGTTGATAGCCGAGGGGTGAAGTAGTGTTCGATATTGGTGATAATGACTTACTTGACTTAATGTCCTATGTCCCCATGCCCTATGTCCTATGTTCCCTGGACGGGGCGAAGGGTTACCACAGTAGATCTCCAACGCGGTCGGTCTTCAACATTGCGTTTCAATTCGCTCCACGTCTTCCCATTGCTTTTTGCTTTTGCCAGTACGGTCCACATCTTCTTTTTCCTTGGGGATTCCAATCGAGCGCCTGCTTAGGTAGATCGGAATCCCCCTGGAGCGTGTGGCCAATCCAACGCCACTTCCGGCGCTTTATCTGCTGGTCGCTCGAAGATTCATGACATAGCTCTAGCAGCTGATCGCTAGAGATGATCTCGGGCCAGAAGATACCGAGAATACGGCGTAGGCAACGGTTGACGAATACATGAATCTGGCTCAAGGTTTTTGTGACCTTCCACGTCTCGCACTATACAGGAGTACCGATATTGGTGATGGTACATCAATGTTATCGAGAATAGGTATGCTAATTTCTACTATGGGTTAATATGGGTTTGTTGTTTACTTAAAAAAATAACAGTGGAAATAGCTCAAAATAGTTGCACTACGAAAACCCGCAGTAAAGAATAAGCGCATAAACACATGCGTTCACCGTGTATTATAAAGTTTTAAATAATTACCTATGGTACAATTTTGCCTCAAAGCATGTCTTATACTTAAAATCAATATGCTTATTAACCTTAATTGAACATCCTTATTGCCCTATTTAAACCATAAGTTTCTCAATTCAAAAATACACTGACTGACAATACTCTTTTATATTTTACAAGATTATTGTAAGTGCTATTCTTTTCAGAATCAGGTTCAGCATCGAACCAGGGATTACGTGAACGATATTGTGGCGCTTTCTGACATCAACCCCTCCACAATCCTTATTGTACGTATTTCTATATTGAGAAACCAATAAGTGGTATCACGCTAAACTCATCTCGGACACCAGTAAAAGCCAACTAATATAGTAAATAAATCCTTTTGATATCGGTGTAATTGGATCGTGTAATACAGATAGGTATTATGATTTGCTTCATGATTAAATGAAAGAAAGCTATACAATACCGATCAAAAATAACGTTCGTTATGGGTACCTAATATATTCTCTTCTTCGAAACATCAAAATCTCTTTTGGTCTTCTTACTCCTGCATGTTATGTGTTTGCACTTAAACGGATCAGACTTCAAGCACGAAAATCTATCGGTATGGTAGGCTATCGTGATCGTATTATTAGGTAAGAGAATCAGAGAAGCGCCTCTTTCTGTCGTATGATTAACTAAAATTTAATAGGTATTTGACAGCAACATTTTGTCAGTTTTTAACGGCTAGTATCACAACCTTCTCTATCGAAGACGATAGAGAAGGCTGTGCTGGTATAGATTACCGTAATGACAGTTTTTCGTCAGGGCCTTAGTGTCTTGGCTTGGCCAGTCACAAAAAATACTCAAAGAATCTATGAATAATTCCATGTGGGTTTTAAAGTTAAAATAAGTATGCCACTAAATTTTGGTGATTACAAGTAAAAAAAGGTTTATACTAACCCCACCGAGGACAAAACTAAGCAAAATAAAGTTCGTTTTGCGTTTTAGTTTTAATTTGTGTTATGACAACAAGTAATAGTACAGTACCGCTAACATGAATAACTATTATTGTTATCGTTACAGTGATCGTATCATATTGTATGAAGCAGAGCAGCGCCTATTTCGGTCGTATAAGGAACTAAAAGACAAGAGATATTTGTCGACAGCACTTTGATAGCTTTTGAAGGACGGTATAGTTTACTTTCGATTACCATTACGATAGTTTTTTATGCTAGGGGTACAACAACCCTAGCACGAAAAAGTTTCCTTGTGGTAATTGTATGGTAAACTATACCATTCGTCAAAATGCTGCCAGTACTGTCAAAGTGCTACTGTCAAATATCTAAATATTCATAAATGATTGAAAAAGGCGTTGCTCTGGTTTTCATGCAAAATAGATAACCATTACGAGAACGATAGTTTGTTGTGCTATGGTTACCGAAGTGTGATATTTGAAATTCACATTTAAATCCATGAGTCATACCGTAGACATCTATGGACGTTTTGATTGACGTGTTCGTCGGCGAGATTAAAAAAAGGTGGGTATTGTAACTGACCAGAACGGATAGGATGCAGGTTTTATATGCTATAAAAATTGCATCCCCTATATCCTGGGGATATAAATCCTCTATTTTTTTTTTCTATTTACGCAACGCAAAAGCTCTATGCTTCCGCGGTATTGCGGATCAGACTTAGTTACGATTGAAAAATAGTTTTTTTGTGTTATATTTTCATTAATAATATTTAGTAGATTACACAAATTTAACCGCCTCTGTGGTCTAGTGGTTCACACCATCGATTTCAGACCCATAGGTCCCGGGTTCGATTCTCAGTGGGGGTACATATTGTATTCGTCTTGGTTGGTGGTAGCGGGATTTACCCGTGGCCCCACCACTATGACCCACTGGTGGGTCCATAGGTAATTTTTATTCCCCGTAGACCCACTGTTTCACAGTAGGACTACGGGGAATTGAAACAAGACTGACTTTAACCGTGGCCCCACTGTTGTCATGTTTGGAAAAGTATGAATAATAATAATCTTGGTCCGCCTGGCTAGCTACCATCATCTTATCTAAGTCTGACGCCATAACAATGATGTTTTCAGCATTATTGTGTTCCGGTAGTTAGAGATAAGGTAGCCAGTTCCTCAGTGACTGATGATTCCGGGAGTAGTGCGCTTCCATCTTCAGCCTTATCACCACATAACATCAAGTGTGATGAGGCTAAGTGCTACTAAGTTGTGGATAAAATAAAACTCGGACTATTTGTGGGTTTGAATTTAGTTTTACCTTTGATAACTGATTGCGTGAAGGACGACATGTGCAAAAAAGGGGTGACTACAAATTTGACGACTGATAGGGATAAGAGGAAGAAAGAGATATATTAAGTTGCTGACCCCAAATATATGTGAAAAGGACAAGAGAATGATGATGATCGTGCTTGGATAACTAATTCTTCAGATAAAGGGTGGGGCTATTTTTACAATCTTTAAGCTAAAAGAGTAAAGGAGCTCCCTAACTTCTAATTTATATGTGGAAACATAAAGTTATTGATGCAAGCCTAATAATACCAAATGAAAGTAGCAACTCAATAAATTAAGTAAACAACCCATAATAAACCATATCAATGTACTCTTAAACAATAGACTACCACTATCTACTGTAATTTAACCCTGCAAAGGCGTGCCTTTGAACTATCGCCACAAACTTAGTGCGAAAACAGCCTAACCCCCTCGGCCATTATAGAATTGGAACATTTCATAGTAAGAGTAACTCTAATTTACAAACAGTGTAAATCGAGTCCATTAACATAGTGCAGATATACTTCAGTATAGATATTCAAAAGTAAGAACTGCAATACTATTACATATTTTATACTAGTAGGTACCTACATTATGGAACGGCAGAATAAATAAATATGAATATGAAGTTCATGGCATATTCCAGCGGGAGACACAAGTCAGTTAGATTTATTATGTTGATGAGCATGTACAAATATGCCTAGTTTATTAGCCCGGTATTACATTAGGATACTAACAGTAGATTTAGTATCATACGCCAGTCGCAGGAGAATCGCCGAGGAGTTTCTCCCATATATTTGTATAGTGTCTCGCACACTACGCTACCAATAGCCATAGCACGAAAAACTGTTGTTATGGTAACCGTTGTCGTGATCGTATCTATATATATAAAAACGAATTTAAAAAACTAAAAAAACCCGTCTGCGGTGCAATAAACTAAAAAGAAAAAAACAAGCAAAACAAGATCGATTGTGGATTGAATATGTTCTTAGTTCTTACTAGTAAATTGTATGCAGCGTTATATATATTAGGTACTTAATACAAATTTTAAGTAAGAGAATTCTCGGAAGCAAGCGGGATCCATTTGCGTATAAAATCTATAAAAATATCATGGATCCCGCCTGCTTCCAAGAATTCTCTTACTTAAAATTTGTATTAAGTACCTAATATATATAACGCTGCATACAATTTACTAGTAAGAACTAAGAACATATTCAATCCACAATCGATCTTGTTTTGCTTGTTTTTTTCTTTTTAGTTTATTGCACCGCAGACGGGTTTTTTTAGTTTTTTAAATTCGTTTTTTTTTTATTTTAAGCTTTTTAGTTAAATGTTCTATGTACATGAGCAAGACCTCGCAGACGTGTCAATTCTTGTAGGGAGTTTTGGTCGTTAACTTCACGAAAAACCAAAATTCTAAACAACTCCTATTATTATCGCCTCCTAACAAATAAACCAAAGAAAATAAAACTTCTAAACCAAAAATCTAACTAAACAACTCCTATCCTATTATAATAATATTACTATTACTATTATATTATAATAAACCAAAGAAAGAAAATAAAACTTCTTGACTAACTTAACTATCAAATCAATGAAAGAAAACGATTTCGTTAAAATTCGACGAACAATTTTTTTTAAATTAATTAAAAATCACGTCATATTATTCTACCTAAAACAGATATTTTATTTTGACATCGCAATTCGCTATCATTATTGTACCTCAACATCAACAATTCAAGTTATTTCAATTTTTAAATACACTCACTTTAAAAAATGGGACTACATCACTACAGTCCCAAGGATCACTTTTTGAAACCAACTTTTTTGGGTACTGTAGTACCCAGAGGTCAATCGACGGGTAAAAAAATCTGTATATTTATTAGACAAAGGGAAATGTATCTAACTTTCAGTATTTTATTTTTGCCAAACGTTAGCGCGTTTTAATCGACTATCAGCGCCATCTAGCTGTGACCAAAGAAAACAATATCTATATAAAATTCAAAAATGAATGTTGATAAGCGCAAAACTCGAGAACGGTTAGGCCAATTCGGCTAATTTTTTTTTCATATGTTCTATAAAGCACGCGGGAAGGTAAAATAAAGGAAGGAAAAATAGTAAAACAACACTTTTTATTTTTCCCATAAAAACAATTAGCACTTATTAGTCGAAATTAGTTCAAAACATATCACTTATTTAAATTTTCGTCATCGTCTTTGTAACCTCCTCATTTTGATACCCCACTCGATGGGATTAAAAAATTTTTTTTTTTACAATGCACAGAATATATCGCCTAAAAGCCGCCATTTTGTTTTTTTGTTAATTTTGATGTCCCATTGTCACTCGGCCCGTTAAGACGAATCTGACGACGTATCATTTATTAAAATCGGTTCATCCGTTTTGAAGTTACGAGGGAACATAGAAACGGACACACATACATACAGGTCAAATACATAACCCTTTTTTGGCTTCGCCGCAGACGGGTAAAAATGAATCCCTATTTCCCTTGGTCACGACATCACGACTGAAATTTAACAAAATTTACAGCAGAACTTTGACAGCTTTTGAAGGACGGGATGGTTTACTATTCGATTACCGTAACGATAGTTTTTCATGCAGGGGTACTGTACCTACCCAATATGTCACACAGTACAAAAGGCTCGTCTCCGGGACAAGCGTCGGATTCCAGTCGTCTGTAAGTTTATTAAGTAAGAACAGTCTTAGTTTGACGCATTGCATCAATTGTGTGGCAATATAATAAAAAATGACATTTGTATAGTGATTGATGGGGATACATTATCATATTGATACGAATGTGTTGAATTAATATGATGTCATCGTAAAAGAAACTTTTCTTACAGAATCAATCGTAGCTGATAAGCCGGCAAGACGTTTTGAGAAACTTAGTGTGTAAATACTCTATGCTGATAATAAGCGACCGAAATTATGTGGCTGATTTTGCGTTCCACGGATGTATGCCATAACGTGACGTAATTTCGGCTTAGGTGTGTTAGTAATTCAAATAGTATTTTTTTATCCACAATGGGGTAGCACCTAGCCTTCATCACACCTGGGGTGTAATAGCGTAACTTAATACGATTACCGTATAAATTTGACAGTTCATATCGTATTCAATCGGCTTCAATTTGTATGGAATGACATTTTTTATAATACAATATGAACTGTCAAAATAGCTAATTATGTGAAGATTAGGTTGAAAGCGGAAGCCCACTACTCCCTTTGCAGACACTGAATCTCGTATGCGTTTTAGGCATAGTACCAATGTTTACACACTTAAGCTACCGACATATCAGCAACTGTTCCTCAAAGTTGTTACGTTCTCAAACTACTGACACTTGTATCACTAGTATATGTTCCTAATATGAGCTATTAACTTCAGTGAGAGATGTAACGTAGTGATACCATTTAATGGCCGAGATGGGTGCGAACGATAATTACTTCGAGCTTCGGGATAAATTGAACAAACTGGAGATCGTAATATGTCGTGTGTTGATTTGTTTTCGGGTCAAACTAATTTATTGCTGTGTGAATGAAGTGTCGTGTTCAACGCTCTTGTTAACTGTTATCGCAGTTTTGTAACGATTGAACCGAAAACAGAAACAAAATTATACATGAATTTTTTTACATCAAGATATTTGGGGTGGTGCGGATTCCCTTTGAACTAACTAAAGCTTTTTAGTATGATTAGGAATTAAATAAGTAGTTTACAAATTTTAAATTATTGTAGCAGAAGCATTTATTTTATTAGTGAGACTTTGTGTAAGACTAACAAAGACGAAATGTTGTATATTGTCGTCATTACTTCTATATTATATTAACCACTCAATGGTTACGCACGCTTAAATATGCTTACGGGGCAATGGTTGCTCAGCACGGCTCCGCTCCGCTCCGCTTCGCTCGCTCGGCTTTAAATTAAATTTTACTCAAAAACTAGAAGGATTTAACAAAAAAAAATTGTTGATTCATAACACTAGTTAAATTTGCAATAAGATTGTATGATTTGTAGATGGAATTTTATTACGGTTTAATTAGAAACAGTGAGTTGATGTTGCATGTTGCATGTTTGCAAAAAATACTAATAAATAAACAATGATTACAGACCAATTTGTGTTTAAATAATAGTTTACAAATGTAAACAAAAGATAACTCTCTTTTGGAAAAATATTGTTTAATTAAAGATATAAAAATGTAAGAAAAGAATCATCCTTACGGGCTACAAAAGTATGGATCGATTTCATATCGACTTCTTTTTTGTAAGTAGATAAATTTTAAATAACTACCTTTTTATGGGTATTGAGGGCATAACAAGTATATATTAATGTATTACAATATATTTAATACAATATATTTAATTATATTTTTATATTTTATTTTTCCATACTTAGCTAACATTGCCTAAATCACGCATTGGTTCCTTGCCTCCTGGAGGCAAGCAAGTCGGCGAACTTCAATCGAATATAATCCGCCAAATTTTTATTAAATTGGACCAATTTCTTGTTCTTCGATTAAAATAAGGTGTCTAGATTAAGATTGGTATAAGTTGGATAGGAACAGAGAGTGTTTTTACACAATTGATTAAAATATTTTAATTAGCTGTCAGCTTGCCTCCAGGAGGCAAGCAACCATTGAGTGAACCTACTTGTTAACCTCAGATCATATAATACCTAGTAATAGTATTATACTATTATGATCTGAGTTGTTAACACATTGACCACCACCACTTTTTAACGTTACAGAGAGATGCCACTTACATGGTTTATGTACCTACCTCCCTAGGCGCGTCAGTGTAAGGTAAAGAACATTTTTAAAAATCTTGCGAGGCGGGTCACTCTCAGTAACATCACAGTAACATTGAACGACTTTTGTTTGTAATTTATAATTAGTGTCTCAGAGTACGTACGATTGTAAGTGATAGTAATATTAATGTATTTTGAGTTTTGTACTTTAGGCCTATAGTAAAAAAAGGTGTTGGTTTCTTGGAACGCGGATGAAATTAATAAAATTGTTAAAATTGGTTTTTACTATTTTAATTCTTAGTTTTTAGTGTAGATTGTACCATAAGATACCCATATCTCTGAACTACTTATGCGATTTTGATGATACTTAGACTGTTCCCTAAGTTGGAATACACCTTATTCAAATCAAAAAGAATCATCTCGATATAAGATTAAGGACCTGTTTTTCAATGTCTGATTAGGAGATACTTTCCAGTTTACTTGACAGTTTTGTATGGCCTATCTGCCAAGTAACAGCTAATCAGAACTTACTTAGACATTGTGTAACAGGCCCTTAGTGTCAAACAAACAACGTGTCGTCAAGCAAATGAGCACCTAGCGACCCACCACGCAGTAGTGCGGCCACCGTGTATCCCAGCAAGTAAGTTGGCTAGTAGCCAGAATGCAAGTCACTAGGCTCTAGACGCTAAGCAAGCCACCTGTCTATGCAATCGCAGCCTAAGCAATATAAATAACTATTAATCTAGTTGTTTCAAATTTGTTTATTTTTCCTTACATTGAACCCGGGTCTCCTCAATTACCTGAATACAAAACACCTTGAAGACAGGGAACAAATGCCAGAACCAGCAATTACAGCCCCTCAGATTAATCAGGAAACACTTCCAGTTGGCAATTAACGGCCAAATTGCTGCAAAAGGTGCGCAAAGATCAATTTAATTGATTACCCATTGGGGGTTTGGGAGCATCCGGTGTATGAGGGCTAAAGTCAAATAGTTGTTAAGTAGACGAAATAGAGAGTATAAAGATACAATTTGTTCTTCTTGTTCTTCTCGTTGATTTCGTGCGATGAAAATAATTGTCTTTTACGATAACGCGTGATTTAATTACAAGTATTTCTTTGTAAAGTTACACCAAATTTTTAATGATTCCTTCATTTGTTATCATATACCTAATCTTAAGATATTTTTTACCATCTTCGCATGGTAAATATCATTATATGCTCCAAGAATCGTAAATTTCATATTCATTTATAAATCAACTACGGTTTTCATATGTTGTTCATATGTCAACATAATTAGCTATCTTATGAAACGTCAGTTTAAACTGCCATACCCAATCTGAGCTCCCATAATGCAATGTTTAGCGAGTTCAACTTTGGTGCCTGCCCACAAACAAAAGAGAACGCATATTTTTCATGTTTTAATCAAATGAACTTCTCACTTTCATCATATTAAAATGATAATAAAGGAAGAAAGAAAATTACGTTTTTGCAACCGCGAACATTATGATTCTCGCCCCCACATTCCGTACCACTCACCAACGCTAAGACAACCGAGGGGCTGCAGCAATAAACAATAACATTCATAAAGGGAAAGTGTCGCAGAGTACACAGGCCGACATACAATCGGTGCCAATAAAATAGCATGGCTAGCGCGCCCCACGCAATAACCAGAGAAATAGCGCGGAAACATTGGGGGAAACAGTATTAATACTTATGGTTAATTGTGCCGGGGTTATGGGCGACTAAAATGACACTCAACAATATTTTCGGGTAGCCAACGATAATCAAAAAGTGTAATAAGTAATACTCAACATCCAATCGCTCAAATTCAAAAACTACTGTCCATGGGGAAGTATGTTATTTTTTAAAGTAACAACATAACATTTTTAAATTTACGTCAGGTTTTCGAAACCACGTAAGCAAATTGAGATTGGCAATATTCGATTTAAAGCATGATTACTAACTTTGGTATTAACTAAACTGTCACTTTTTTTCTTTATTATTTTTGAACCTTCATTTAACGATACTGCGGAACAAAAAATGCAGGTTATCAAAACAACTTTTCTTTATATTTGGTTTCATTTTATTACTTTTCATTTACTCTCACCCCCGGGTTCACCTTTAGCACCATTTTATGGTCCCGCATCCGAAGGGTGAGCGAGTCCACTGTCTTGCCCTCGTAAACGTGTACAGACTCAGGAATCAGAGAGGTGAGCAAGAGTTCATTATCAGAGATGAGAAAGGGCACCGTAGAATTAAACACGGCTGTCTTACAATGCATTTGGCTGTGTTTAAGGTGGTGTTTGTTAACAGCATCAAAGTTAATGCACTGGAAGTATACCTTACAGTACGATTTAGGCTGGGAATACACGTCAGAATTTTCTCTCCGATATAGTCTGATTAGACTTGATTTTGATTGGTTGGTAACAATCAAATGTAAAAACAACCGATTAAAATCAAGTCTGATCAGACTATTAATTGGAGAGAAAAATCTGACGTGTATTCCCAGCCTTAAGGAAAAGTGTGCAGACGATAGTATTGCAAGGTGTTGTTGACCTTAACGTGTAAGAAGCAACAGCGGTTTTTTATTTATACAGTTTTTATAGAAAAGTGTTTTTCTTTTTTTATTTTTATTAATATACTTAGATTAAATAAAAATTATTCGTACGGCTGAAATGATGATGATGAAAAAAAATTAATGCTAACTTTGTATTTGATATCAATTACCACAGCTGACACGACTGTGGAACTTATGGGAAAAGTACTTCCTAGCAAATCCAACATCTTACACAGCTATCCACCTTAGTAGGTAGTTTTAGGAATTAGTAGGTTCAAACATACAAACTCTTTTAATTTATTAAAACTGCTTATAAGATTTTAAACAGTGTAAGCGTATGCCTCCTTAAAAAGAGTTTAAAGAGTGAAAATGTGTGTGATCTTCATCAAGCGATAACTTTAGTGGCTGTTGTTAGAATAACACCGTCGCTGCAGTGGGTATCAGCAATTTTTTACTGTCCCCGAAAACCTTAACAGGGCCTTCCACTTGCATAATAGACTACTCTATGTCGTGTACAATATCCATTAGGGAAATTTATCACAACGAGCAATAAATTACCGAGCCCCCTCCAATAAAAAACTAACTATACGAAACGCCACCGGAAAGCTGTGTTTAAACAAACTACATTACTTTGTAACAGTAATACGAGTTATGTATGATAATTTGATCAAGTGATAGCACAAGGGCTTTGCCCCTACCGGTTATTAGTGGAACTAATGACGGCTGGAAAGTCTTCAACCATTTTGCAATAAAAAGCTCCATAGAAATACGACCCCATACTACACACCCCTTCGATTATTTTAAATTTCACCATTGTTATATTGATTTGCTCGGAAAAGACTTGGAGTCATATTCCAGATAACGAGGGTATCGAAAGGCTTTGAAGTTGTAAAGTGAAATTTTGATTGAAAGAAACTGTGATGTGTGAGGAAAAAATATTCAAGTCGCTTTATTTAAAATACAATTATGTGGACTTGTGTACAGCTGTCAGTTTTTTCCTTGTGGATGTAAATGATGATAACCCACCACACAGTCTTTATGTTGGTAGGAAGATGTGTGATGTGGTGCATTTGCAGTCTGCAGCAGACCTAGCAGTATCGCAACGTATTTATCCTCATCTAATTGTCAACGACTAAATTTGTTGCTGCCCGGAAGTTGACCTCTTATACAGCTTTTTCGAATGCTGTTATTAGGTCAACCGGCATGCAAGTATTTCAATTGTACCCAGTTAACAACAATTGAATTGTACCCAATTGATAAAAAGTACAATTTTTGTTTAAAAAAAATTGTTTTAGCCCGGAAGTTGACCACTCAGACAGCCTTTTCGAATGCTATCACGACGTCAACCGACCAGCGTGCAGGGTGTAGGAACACGCAGGTCACAACGATCTCTAATTCAAAGTAGTAATTTAATAAACAGTTCACTTGTACCCAGTTAATAAAATAATACAATTATTGTTCCAATCCAAAAAAATATTTTTCAAATACATATTTGGCTTTGTGACCATATGACCTTAGAAAAAGTATTTAAGGTGTATCGATGAGGTCAGTGGCGCCGCCAATGGAAATAAATCAATTGCATTTTATTAAAGGCTTGGATTAAAAGTTTCGGTTATTTCGCGCAGGTGAAAGAGTGGAATGCATTTTATAAATATACTTTTGAGAACTCAAACTTACGCAATAAGTCGTGAATCTTAATAATGCCAAAAGTGGCCACTTTTGGCAATATCGAGATCCATAACTTAGTGCTAATATTTGAGGCCATGAAAAAACAATTAAAAATTGCATTTTGCTCTTCTATTTGCGCGAAATAACCGAAACTTTTAATCCAAGCCTTTAATAAAATGCAATTGATTTATTTCCATTGGCGGCGCCACTGAGCTCATCGATACACCTTAATGTACCTGCGACACATTGTTAAATTTTAATAAAAGCTTTGCTTTGGTAGATTGCAATATTGCTTTGCCTACAGCAATAATAAATATTTTCAGTTCATAAATATATTGGCTTAAAAGGACCCATATATAGGTACTACCTAGTATTTGCTACAATCATAAATTTTATTAACCATCACAATTCAAACTAAAGCTTTATTTATAAACTTCAGTTGTATTTTAACATTGTGTCACTGAAGTCGGTGCTACTATAGACTGTGCTACTTCAGTTTATTATATATTCAGTGCTTCAGTGTCTTCCAAACAATCCAAACAAACATCTAATCCCAAAAATATTTTTTTTTCTAGTAAACACTGTCACGTTCATCAAAGAACTCAACTCACGAGACATTCTACGACTTAAAATTGAAATTCTGTCTTTTTAAAACATTTTCGGATACCGTCACTATTGTGGAAATACTCCCTGTATTCCGCGGGTGCTTGTAATAATGGATTACGAGTCTAGACGAGAGACAAAGCCGCTCGAGCCCTTGAAAGGAATGCGGATTGGGTAGATACGCTACGCTAAATAGCGGACAATCTGATGCGATAGCGTCATTCGGTCATTGAGACATAGGTCGGCATTATAGAACAACACTCAAGTAGAGATCTCTCCTTAAGTATAGTTAAAAAGGGATGCAAATACATGCAACGATTACATTCATCCCTTGCTGACTATACTTGAGAAGAGATCTCCACTTGAGTGTAGTTTTAAATATATTGTATATATGTTCTCATTATCATGTAAGATCTGAGAATTAAATAAATAATATTATTATTATTATAAAATACCGACTTTAGTGATGAAGATGAAAACATAGTATTACCTACGGTTATCTAATAAAACGAATAATGTTTTTCGCCATAAACATGAAACGCATCGTGTTGAAACGCATAATTCTTGAAGGCATAAATTCATAACGCATACTTTGACCGAAATGTGCAAGGCATAATCATCGAAAGGCATAATTTCAATAAGCATTACTATCTAAAAGCATAACTTTTGAATGTTAATATTATTAATTAAAAGGCATATTATTCAAAATGCATAAATTTAACGGAACAATAATACGTTTATTTATTATTTCAAGTTAGGTCTGTGAAAATAAAAATAAACTTTTCCGGCGCTTCGCCCCGGCCGCTGCCGTGGCGCACTCGCTTCGCTCGCTCGGCTCGCGGGGCGTTTTGGTCACTGTTCTAACCTAACCTAACCTAAAACTACTGTTAGGATTTCTTTCTCCCCCTGCTTCTCTGTATTTTTTCCATTTGTACAGAGTTCTCAACTAATAAACTAAAAAAAATATGTTAGAAGTTAGAAATTATTGTAGGAGCGATTGCTCCCAAAAAGAAAATGTTTTTCATACCATTGGATGTCTCTCAAATATCTCCAGAGTTTCTAAGGATATCAAAATTTAGTTAGGCTACAACGCACCGTTTTCGAGATACTGACACTTTTATAAATTTAATGATACTTTATAAAGTTATGCGTTTTAAAGATTATTATTATGGGTTATGAA